>JAWQEG010000201.1:1823750-2435000 GCA_033782935.1 Petrolisthes cinctipes
GGACCCCAAAATATCAATTGTTCGGGTGTTTTGGGCCTGAATTTGAGATATCGACTTTGGGCACCTAAAATATCGATTTTTAGCATGTTTTGGGCCTATATTTTGAAAATATTCTAGCACTAAGTAGGCATGTACAGATCACTTCTGGGACCCCAAAATATCGAATTTTCGGGTGTTTTGAGCCTGAATTTTGAGATATAAACGAGTACAGATGATGCATGCACATATCGACTTTGGACACTTAAAATATCGATTTTTAGCATGTTTTGAGCCTATTTTCTGAAAAAATTCTAGCACTGAGTATGCATGTACAGATCGCTTCTGGGACCCAAAAATATCGAATTTTCGAGTGTTTTGAGGTTGAATTTGGGATATAAACGGGTACAGAAGATGCATGCACATATCGACTTTTGGGCACCTAAAAGATCGATTTTCAGTATGTTTTGGGCCTGTATTTTGAAAATATTTTAGCACTAAGTAGGCAGGTACAGATCACTTCTGGGACACCAAAATATCAAATTTTCGGGTGTTTTGGGCCTGAATTTGAGATATCGACTTTGTGCACCTAAAATATCGATTTTTAGCATGTTTTGGGCCTATATTTTGAAAATATTCTAGCACTAAGTAGGCATGTACAGATCACTTTTGGGACCCCAAAAAATCGAATTTTCGGGTGTTTTGAGCCTGAATTTGAGATATAAACGGGTACAGATGATGCATGCACATATCGACTTTGGACACTTAAAATATCAATTTTTAGCATGTTTTGAGTCTATTTTCTGAAAAAAATTCTAGCACTGAGTAGGCATGTACAGATCGCTTATGGGACCCAAAAATATCGAATTTTCGGGTGTTTTGAGGTTGAATTTGTGATATAAACGGGTACAGAAGATGCATTCACATATCGACTTTTGGGCACCTAAAAGATCGATTTTCAGTATTTTTTAGGCCTGTATTTTGAAAATATTCTAGCACTAAGTAGGCATGTACAGATCACTTCTGGGACCCCAAAATATCGAATTTTCGGGTGTTTGGAGCCTGAATTTGAGATATAAACGGGTACAGATGATACATGCACATATCGACTTTGGACACTTAAAATATCGATTTTTAGCATGTTTTGAGCCTATTTTCTGAAACAATTCTAGCACTGAGTAGGCATGTACAGATCACTTCTGGGACACCAAAATATCAAATTTTCGGGTGTTTTGAGCCTGAATTTGAGATATAAACGGGTACAGAAGATGCAAGCACATATCGACTTTTGGGCACCTAAAAGATCGATTTTCAGTATGTTTTGGGCCGGTATTTTGAAAATACTCTAACACGGAGTAGGCATGTACAGTTCGCTTCTGGGACCCCAAAATATCAAATTTTCGGGTGTTTTGGGCCTGAATTTCAGATATAGACTTTGGGCACCTAAAATATCGATTTTTAGCATGTTTTGGGCCTATATTTTGAAAATATTCTAGCACTAAGTAGGCATGTACAGATCACTTCTGGGACCCCAAAATATCGAATTTTCGGGTGTTTTGAGCCTGAATTTGAGATATAAACGGGTACAGAAGATGCATGCACATATCGACTCTTGTGCACCTAATATATCGATTTTCAGTATGTTTTGGGTCTGTATTTTGAAAATATTCTAGCACTAAGTAGGCATGTACAGATCATTTCTGGGACCCCAAAATATCGAATTTTCGGGTGTTTTAAGCCTGAATTTGAGATATAAACGGGTACAGATGATGCATGCACATATCGACTTTGGACACTTAAAATATCGATTTTTAGCATGTTTTGAGCCTATATTTTGAAAATATTTTAGCACTGAGTAGGCATGTACAGATCGCTTCTGGGACCCAAATATAACGAATTTTCGGGTGTTTTGAGGTTAAATTTGAGATATAAACGGGTGCAGAAGATGCATACACATATTGACTTTGGTCACCTAAAATATCGATTTTCAGCTTGTTTTGGGCCTGTATTTTGAAAATACTCTATCACGGAGTAGGCAAGTACAGATCGCTTCTGGGACCCCAAAATATCGAATTTTCGGGAGTTTTGAGCCTGAATTTGATATATAAACGGGTACAGATGATGCATGCACATATCGACTTTGGACACTTAAAATATCGATTTTTAGCATGTTTTGAGTCTATTTTCTGAAAAAAATTCTAGCACTGTGTAGGCATGTACAGATCGCTTCTGGGACCCAAAAATATCGAATTTTCGGGGGTTTTGAGGTTGAATTTGTGATATAAACGGGTACAGAAGATGCATGCACATATCGACTTTTGGGCACCTAAAAGATCGATTTTCAGTATGTTTTAGTCCTGTATTTTGAAAATATTCTAGCACTAAGTAGGCATGTACAGATCACTTCTGGGACCCCAAAATATCGAATTTTTGGGCGTTTGGAGCCTGAATTTGAGATATAAACGGGTACAGATGATACATGCACATATCGACTTTGGACACTTAAAATATCGATTTTTAGCATGTTTTGAGCCTATTTTCTGAAACAATTCTAGCACTGAGTAGGCATGTACAGATCACTTCTGGGACACCAAAATATCAAATTTTCGGGTGTTTTGAGCCTGAATTTGAGATATAAACGGGTACAGAAGATGCAAGCACATATCGACTTTTGGGCACCTAAAAGATCGATTTTCAGTATGTTTTGGGCCGGTATTTTGAAAATACTCTAACACGGAGTAGGCATGTACAGTTCGCTTCTGGGACCCCAAAATATCAAATTTTCGGGTGTTTTGGGCCTGAATTTCAGATATCGAATTTGGGCACCTAAAATATCGATTTTTAGCATGTTTTGGGCCTATATTTTGAAAATATTCTAGCACTAAGTAGGCATGTACAGATCACTTCTGGGACCCCAAAATATCGAATTTTCGGGTGTTTTGAGCCTGAATTTGAGATATAAACGGGTACAGAAGATGCATGCACATATCGACTTTTGTGCACCTAAAATATCGATTTTCAGTATGTTTTGGGCCTGTATTTTGAAAATATTCTAGCACTAAGTAGGCATGTACAAATCATTTCTGGGACCCCAAAATATCGAATTTTCGGGTGTTTTAAGCCTGAATTTGAGATATAAACGGGTACAGATGATGCATGCACATATCGACTTTGGACACTTAAAATATCGATTTTTAGCATGTTTTGAGCCTATATTTTGAAAATATTCTAGCACTGAGTAGGAATGTACAGATCGCTTCTGGGACCCAAATATAACGAATTTTCGGGTGTTTTGAGGTTAAATTTGAGATATAAACGGGTGCAGAAGATGCATACACATATTGACTTTGGTCACCTAAAATATCGATTTTCAGCTTGTTTTGGGCCTGTATTTTGAAAATACTCTATCACGGAGTAGGCAAGTACAGATCGCTTCTGGGACCCCAAAATATCGAATTTTCGGGTGTTTTGAGCCTGAATTTGAGATATAAACGGGTACAGAAGATGCATCCACATATCGACTTTTGGGCACATAAAAGATCGATTTTCAGTATGTTTTGGGCCTGTATATTAGAAATACTCTAACACGGAGTAGGCATATACAGATCGCTTCTGGGACCCGAAAATATCGAATTTTTGGGTGTTTTGGGCCTGAATTTGACATATTGACTTTGGGCACCTAAAATATCGATTTTCAGCATGTTTTGGGCATGTATTTTGAAAATACTCTAACTAGGTGTAGGCATGTACAGATTGCTTTTGGGACCGAATAACATCGAATTTTCGGGTGTTTTGAGCCTGAATTTGAGATATAAACGAGTACAGAAGATGCATGCACATATCTACTTAGGACACTTAAAATATCGATTTTTAGCATGTTTTGAGCCTATATTTTGAAAACATTCTAGCACTGACTAGACATGTACAGATCGCTTCTGGGAACCAAAATTATCGAATTTTCGGTTGTGTTTTGAGGTTGAATTTGAGATATAAACGAGTGCAGAAGATGCATACACATGTTGACTTTGGGCACCTAAAATATCGATTTTGAGCATGTTTTGGGCCTGCATCTGAGTAGGCATGTACAGATCGCTTCTGGGACCCCAAAATATCGAATTTTCGGTTGTTTAGAGCCTGAATTTGAGATATAAACGGGTACAGAAGATGCATGCACATATCGACTTTTGGGCACCTAAAAGATCGATTTTCAGTATGTTTTGGGCCTGTATTTTGAAAATACTCTAACACGGAGTAGGCATGTAAAGTTCGCTTCTGGGACTCCAAAATATCAAATGTTCGGGTGTTTTGGGCCTGAATTTAAGATATCGACTTTGGGCACCTAAAATATCGATTTTTAGCATGTTTTGAGAAAATATTTCGAAAAAATTCTAGCACTGAGTAGGCATGTACAGATCGCTTCTGGGACCCAAAAATATCGAATTTTCGGGTGTCTTAAGCCTGAATTTGAGATATAAACGGGTACAGAAGATGCATGCACATATCGACTTTGGACACTTAAAATATCGATTTTTAGCATGTTTTGTGCCTATATTTTGAAAACATTCTAGCACTGACTAGACATGTACAGATCGCTTCTGGGACCCAAAATTATCGAATTTTCGGGTGTTTTGAGGTTGATTTTGAGATATAAACGAGTGCAGAAGATGCATACACATGTTGACTTTGGGCACCTTAAATATCGATTTTCAGCATGTTTTGGGCCTGCATCTGAGTAGGCATGTACAGATCGCTTTTGGGACCCAAAAATATCGAATTTTCGGGTGTTTGGAGCCTGAATTTGAGATATAAACGGGTACAGAAGATGCAAGCACATATCGACTTTTGGGCACCTAAAAGATCGATTTTCAGTATGTTTTGGGCCTGTATTTTGAAAATACTCTAACACGGAGTAGGCATGTACAGCTCGCTTCTGGGACCCCAAAATATCAAATTTTCGGGTGTTTTGGGCCTGAATTTGAGATATCGACTTCGGGCACCTAAAATATCGATTTTTAGCATGTTTTGGGCCTATATTTTGAAAATATTCTAGCACTAAGTAGGCATGTACAGATCACTTCTGGGACCCCAAAATATCGAATTTCTGGGTGTTTGGAGCCTGAATTTGATATATAAACGGGTACAAAAGATGCATGCACATATCGACTTTTGGGCACCTAAAATATCGATTTTCAGTATGTTTTGGGCCTGTATTTTGAAAATATTCTAGCACTAAGTAGGTATGTACAGATCATTTCTGGGACCCCAAAATATCGAATTTTCGGGTGTTTTAAGCCTGAATTTGAGATATAAACGGGTACAGATGATGCATGCACATATCGACTTTGGACACTTAAAATATCGATTTTTAGCATGTTTTGAGCCTATATTTTGAAAATATTCTAGCACTGAGTAGGCATGTACAGATCGCTTCTGGGACCCAAATATAACGAATTTTCGGGTGTTTTGAGGTTGAATTTGAGATATAAACGGGTGCAGGAGATGCATACACATATTGACTTTGGTCACCTAAAATATCGATTTTCAGCTTGTTTTGGGCCTGTATTTTGAAAATACTCTAACACGGAGTAGGCAAGTACAGATCGCTTCTGGGACCCCAAAATATCGAATTTTCAGGTGTTTTGAGCCTGAATTTGAGATATAAACGGGTACAGAAGATGCATCCACATATCGACTTTTGGGAACATAAAAGATCGATTTTCAGTATGTTTTGGGCCTGTATATTGAAAATACTCTAACACGGAGTAGGCATGTACAGATCGCTTCTGGGACCCGAAAATATCGAATTTTTGGGTGTTTTGGGCCTGAATTTGACATATAAACGAGTACAGATGATGCATGCACATATCGACTTAGGACACTTAAAATATCGATTTTTAGCATGTTTTGAGCCTATATTTTGAAAACATTCTAGCACTGACTAGACATGTACAGATCGCTTATAGGACCCAAAATTATCGAATTTTCGGTTGTGTTTTGAGGTTGAATTTGAGATATAAACGAGTGCAGAAGATGCATACACATGTTGACTTTGGGCACCTAAAATATCGATTTTCAGCATGTTTTGGGCGTGCATCTGAGTAGGCATGTACAGATCGCTTCTGAGACCCCAAAATATCGAATTTTCGGGTGTTTGGAGCCTGAATTTGAGATATAAACGGGTACAGAAGATGCATGCACATATCGACTTTTGGGCACCTAAAAGATCGATTTTCAGTATGTTTTGGGCCTGTATTTTGAAAATATTTTAGCACTAAGTAGGCAGGTACAGATCACTTCTGGGACACCAAAATATCAAATTTTCGGGTGTTTTGGGCCTGAATTTGAGATATCGACTTTGTGCACCTAAAATATCGATTTTTAGCATGTTTTTGGGCCTATATTTTGAAAATATTCTAGCACTAAGTAGGCATGTACAGATCACTTCTGGGACCCCAAAATATCGAATTTTCGGGTGTTTTGAGCCTGAATTTGAGATATAAACGGGTACAGATGATTCATGCACATATCGACTTTGGACACTTAAAATATCGATTTATAGCATGTTTTGAGTCTATTTTCTGAAAAAAATTCTAGCACTGAGTAGGCATGTACAGATCGCTTCTGGGACCCAAAAATATCGAAATTTCGGGTGTTTTGAGGTTGAATTTGTGATATAAACGGGTACAGAAGATGCATGCACATATCGACTTTTGGGCACCTAAAAGATCGATTTTCAGAATGTTTTAGGCCTGTATTTTGAAAATATTCTAGCACTAAGTAGGCATGTAAGGATCACTTCTGGGACCCCAAAATATCGAATTTTCGGGTATTTGGAGCCTGAATTTGAGATATAAACGGGTACAGATGATACATGCACATATCGACTTTGGACACTTAAAATATCGATTTTTAGCATGTTTTGAGCCTATTTTCTGAAACAATTCTAGCACTGAGTAGGCATGTACAGATCACTTCTGGGACACCAAAATATCAAATTTTCGGGTGTTTTGGGCCTGAATTTGAGGTATAAACGGGTACAGAAGATGCAAGCACATATCGACTTTTGGGCACCTAAAAGATCGATTTTCAGTATGTTTTAGGCCAGTATTTTTAAAATACTCTAACACGGAGTAGGCATGTACAGTTCGCTTCTGGGACCCCAAAATATCAAATTTTCTGGTGTTTTGGGCCTGAATTTGAGATATCGACTTTTGTGCACCTAAAATATCGATTTTCAGTATGTTTTGGGCCTGTATTATGAAAATATTCTAGCACTAAGTAGGCATGTACAGATCATTTCTGGGACCCCAAAATATCGAATTTTCGGGTGTTTTAAGCCTGAATTTGAGATATAAACGGGTACAGATGATGCATGCAAATATCGACTTTGGACACTTAAAATATCGATTTTTAGCATGTTTTGAGCCTATATTTTGAAAATATTCTAGCGCTGAGTAGGCATGTACAGATTGCTTCTGGGACCCCAAAATATCGAATTTTCGGGTGTTTTGATCCTGAATTTGAGATATAAACGGGTACAGAAGATGCATCCACATATCGACTTTTGGGCACCTAAATGATCGAATTTCAGTATGTTTTGGGCCTGTATTTTGAAAATACTCTAACACGGAGTAGGCATGTACAGTTCGCTTCTGGGATCCCAAAATATCGAAATTTCGGATGTTTTGGCCCTAAATTTGAGATATCAACTTTGGGCACCTAAAATATCGATTTTTAGCATGTTTTGGGCCTATATTTTGAAAATATTCTAGCACTAAGTAGGCATGTACAGATCATTTCTGGGACCCCAAAATATCGAATTTTCGGATGTTTTAAGCCTGAATTTGAGATATAAACGGGTACAGATGATGCATGCACATATCGACTTTGGACACTTAAAATATCGATTTTTAGCATGTTTTGAGCCTATATTTTGAAAACATTCTAGCACGGAGTAGGCATGTACAGATCGCTTCTGGGACCCAAATATAACGAATTTTCTGGTGTTTTGAGGTTGAATTTGGGATATAAACGGGTGCAGAAGATGCATACACATATTGACTTTGGTCACCTAAAATATCGATTTTCAGCTTGTTTTGGGCCTGTATTTTGAAAATACTCTAACACGGAGTAGGCAAGTACAGATCGCTTCTGGGACCCAAAAATATCGAATTTTCGGGTGTTTTGAGCATGAATTTGAGATATAAACAGGTACAGAAGTTGCATCCACATATCGACTTTTGGGCACATAAAAGATCGATTTTCAGTATGTTTTGGGCCTGTATATTGAAAATACTCTAACACGGAGTAGGCATGTACAGATCACTTCTGGGACCCGAAAATATCGAATTTTTGGGTGTTTTGGGCCTGAATTTGACATATTGACTTTGGGCACCTAAAATATCGATTTTCAGCATGTTTTGGGCCTGTATTTTGAAAATACTCTAACTAGGAGTAGGCATGTACAGATCGCTTCTGGGAACGAAAAATATCGAATTTTCGGGTGTTTTGAGTCTGAATTTGAGATATAAACGAGTAAAGAAGATGCATGCACATATCGACTTAGGACACTTAAAATATCGATTTTTAGCATGTTTTGAGCCTATATTTTGAAAACATTCTAGCACTGACTAGACATGTACAGATCGCTTCTGGGACCCAAAATTATCGAATTTTCGGTTGTGTTTTGAGGTTGAATTTGAGATATAAACGAGTGCAGAAGATGCATACACATGTTGACTTTGGGCACCTAAAATATCGATTTTGAGCATGTTTTGGGCCTGCATCTGAGTAGGCATGTACAGATCGCTTCTGGGACCCCAAAATATCGAATTTTCGGGTGTTTAGAGCCTGAATTTGAGATATAAACGGGTACAAAAGATGCATGCACATATCGACTTTTGGGCACCTAAAAGATCGATTTTCAGTATGTTTTGGGCCTGCATTTTGAAAATACTCTAACACGGAGGAGGCATGTATAGTTCGCTTCTGGGACCCCAAAATATCAAATGTTCGGGTGTTTTGGGCCTGAATTTAAGATATCGACTTTGGGCACCTAAAATATCGATTTTTAGCATGTTTTGAGCCAATATTTTGAAAAAATTCTAGCACTGAGTAGTCATGTACAGATCGCTTCTGGGACCCAAAAATATCGAATTTTTGGGTGTTTTAAGCCTGAATTTGAGATATAAACGGGTACAGAAGATGCATGCACATATCGACTTTGGACACTTAAAATATCGATTTTTAGCATGTTTTGAGCCTATATTTTGAAAACATTCTAGCACTGACTAGACATGTACAGATCGCTTCTGGGACCCAAAATTATCGAATTTTTGGGTTTTTTGAGGTTGATTTTGAGATATAAACGAGTGCAGAAGATGCATACACATGTTGACTTTGGGCACCTTAAATATCGATTTTCAGCATGTTTTGGGCCTGCATCTGAGTAGGCATGTACAGATCGCTTTTGGGACCCCAAAATATCGAATTTTCTGCTGTTTGGAGCCTGAATTTGAGATATAAACGGGTACAGAAGATGCAAGCACATATTGACTTTTGGGCACCTAAAAGATCGATTTTCAGTATGTTTTGGGCCTGTATTTTGAAAATACTCTAACACGGAGTAGGCATGTACAGCTCGCTTTTGGGACCCCAAAATATCAAATGTTCGGGTATTTTGGGCCTGAATTTGAGATATCGACTTTGGGCACCTAAAATATCGATTTTTAGCATGTTTTGTGCCTATATTTTGAAAATATTCTAGCACTAAGTAGGCATGTACAGATCACTTCTGGGACCCCAAAATATCGAATTTTTGGGTGTTTGGAGCCTGAATTTGAGATATAAACGGGTACAGAAGATGCATGAACATATCGACTTTTGGGCACCTAAAATATCGATTTTCAGTATGTTTTGGGCCTGTATTTTGAAAATATTCTAGCACTAAGTAGGCATTTACAGATCATTTATGGGACCCCAAAATATCGAATTTTCGGGTGTTTTAAGCCTGAATTTGAGATATAAACGGGTACAGATGATGCATGCACATATCGACTTTGGACACTTAAAATATCGATTTTTACCATGTTTTGAGCCTATATTTTGAAAATATTCTAGCACTGAGTAGGCATGTACAGATCGCTTCTGGGACCCAAATATAACGAATTTTCGGGTGTTTTGAGGTTGAATTTGAGATATAAACGGGTGCAGGAGATGCATACACATATTGACTTTGGTCACCTAAAATATCGATTTTCAGCTTGTTTTGGGCCTGTATTTTGAAAATACTCTAACACGGAGTAGGCAAGTACAGATCGCTTCTTGGACCCCAAAATATGGAATTTTCGGGTGTTTTGAGCATGAATTTGAGATATAAACGGGTACAGAAGATGCATCCACATATCGACTTTTGGTCACATAAAAGATCGATTTTCAGTATGTTTTGGGCCTGTATATTGAAAATACTCTAACACGGAGTAGGCATGTACAGATCGCTTCTGGGACCCGAAAATATCGAATTTTTGGGTGTTTTGGGCCTGAATTTGACATATTGACTTTGGGCACCTAAAATATCGATTTTCAGCATATTTTGGGCCTGTATTTTGAAAATACTCTAACTAGGAGTAGGCATGTATAGATTGCTTCTGGGACCGAAAAATATCGAATTTTCGGGTGTTTTGAGCCTGAATTTGAGATATAAACGAGTACAGAAGATGCATGCACATATCGACTTAGGACACTTAAAATATCGATTTTTAGCATGTTTTGAGCCTATATTTTGAAAACATTCTAGCACTGACTAGACATGTACAGATCGCTTATGGGACCCAAAATTATCGAATTTTCGGTTGTGTTTTGAGGTTGAATTTGAGATATAAACGAGTGCAGAAGATGCATACACATGTTGACTTTGGGCACCTAAAATATCGATTTTCAGCATGTTTTGGGCGTGCATCTGAGTAGGCATGTACAGATCGCTTCTGAGACCCCAAAATATCGAATTTTCGGGTGTTTGGAGCCTGAATTTGAGATATAAACGGGTACAGAAGATGCATGCACATATCGACTTTTGGGCACCTAAAAGATCGATTTTCAGTATGTTTTGGGCCTGTATTTTGAAAATACTCTAACACGGAGTAGGCATGTACAGTTCGCTTCTGGGACCCCAAAATATCAAATGTTCGGGTGTTTTGGGCCTGAATTTGAGATATCGACTTTGGGCACCTAAAATATCGATTTTTAGCATGTTTTGGGCCTATATTTTGAAAATATTCTAGCACTAAGTAGGCATGTACAGATCACTTCTGGGACCCCAAAATATCGAATTTTCGGGTGTTTTGAGCCTGAATTTGAGATATAAACGAGTACAGATGATGCATGCACATATCGACTTTGGACACTTAAAATATCGATTTTTAGCATGTTTTGAGCCTATTTTCTGAAAAAATTCTAGCACTGAGTAGGCATGTACAGATCGTTTCTGGGACCCAAAAATACCGAATTTTCGGGTGTTTTGAGGTTGAATTTGGGATATAAACGGGTACAGAAGATGCATGCACATATCGACTTTTGGGCACCTAAAAGATCCATTTTCAGTATGTTTTGGGCCTGTATTTTGAAAATATTTTAGCACTAAGTAGGCAGGTACAGATCACTTCTGGGACACCAAAATATCAAATTTTCGGGTGTTTTGGGCCTGAATTTGAGATATCGACTTTGTGCACCTAAAATATCGATTTTTAGCATGTTTTTGGGCCTATATTTTGAAAATATTCTAGCACTAAGTAGGCATGTACAGATCACTTCTGGGACCCCAAAATATCGAATTTTCGGGTGTTTTGAGCCTGAATTTGAGATATAAACGGGTACAGATGATTCATGCACATATCGACTTTGGACACTTAAAATATCGATTTATAGCATGTTTTGAGTCTATTTTCTGAAAAAAATTCTAGCACTGAGTAGGCATGTACAGATCGCTTCTGGGACCCAAAAATATCGAAATTTCGGGTGTTTTGAGGTTGAATTTGTGATATAAACGGGTACAGAAGATGCATGCACATATCGACTTTTGGGCAACTAAAAGATCGATTTTCAGAATGTTTTAGGCCTGTATTTTGAAAATATTCTAGCACTAAGTAGGCATGTAAGGATCACTTCTGGGACCCCAAAATATCGAATTTTCGGGTGTTTGGAGCCTGAATTTGAGATATAAACGGGTACAGATGATACATGCACATATCGACTTTGGACACTTAAAATATCGATTTTTAGCATGTTTTGAGCCTATTTTCTGAAACAATTCTAGCACTGAGTAGGCATGTACAGATCACTTCTGGGACACCAAAATATCAAATTTTCGGGTGTTTTGGGCCTGAATTTGAGGTATAAACGGGTACAGAAGATGCAAGCACATATCGACTTTTGGGCACCTAAAATATCGATTTTCAGTATGTTTTAGGCCAGTATTTTTAAAATACTCTAACACGGAGTAGGCATGTACAGTTCGCTTCTGGGACCCCAAAATATCAAATTTTCTGGTGTTTTGGGCCTGAATTTGAGATATCGACTTTTGTGCACCTAAAATATCGATTTTCAGTATGTTTTGGGCCTGTATTATGAAAATATTCTAGCACTAAGTAGGCATGTACAGATCATTTCTGGGACCCCAAAATATCGAATTTTCGGGTGTTTTAAGCCTGAATTTGAGATATAAACGGGTACAGATGATGCATGCACATATCGACTTTGGACACTTAAAATATCGATTTTTAGCATGTTTTGAGCCTATATTTTGAAAATATTCTAGCGCTGAGTAGGCATGTACAGATTGCTTCTGGGACCCCAAAATATCGAATTTTCGGGTGTTTTGAGCCTGAATTTGAGATATAAACGGGTACAGAAGATGCATCCACATATCGACTTTTGGGCACCTAAATGATCGAATTTCAGTATGTTTTGGGCCTGTATTTTGAAAATACTCTAACACGGAGTAGGCATGTACAGTTCGCTTCTGGGATCCCAAAATATCGAAATTTCGGATGTTTTGGCCCTAAATTTGAGATATCGACTTTGGGCACCTAAAATATCGATTTTTAGCATGTTTTGGGCCTATATTTTGAAAATATTCTAGCACTAAGTAGGCATGTACAGATCATTTCTGGGACCCCAAAATATCGAATTTTCGGATGTTTTAAGCCTGAATTTGAGATATAAACGGGTACAGATGATGCATGCACATATCGACTTTGGACACTTAAAATATCGATTTTTAGCATGTTTTGAGCCTATATTTTGAAAACATTCTAGCACGGAGTAGGCATGTACAGATCGCTTCTGGGACCCAAATATAACGAATTTTCTGGTGTTTTGAGGTTGAATTTGGGATATAAACGGGTGCAGAAGATGCATACACATATTGACTTTGGTCACCTAAAATATCGATTTTCAGCTTGTTTTGGGCCTGTATTTTGAAAATACTCTAACACGGAGTAGGCAAGTACAGATCGCTTCTGGGACCCAAAAATATCGAATTTTCGGGTGTTTTGAGCATGAATTTGAGATATAAACAGGTACAGAAGTTGCATCCACATATCGACTTTTGGGCACATAAAAGATCGATTTTCAGTATGTTTTGGGCCTGTATATTGAAAATACTCTAACACGGAGTAGGCATGTACAGATCACTTCTGGGACCCGAAAATATCGAATTTTTGGGTGTTTTGGGCCTGAATTTGACATATTGACTTTGGGCACCTAAAATATCGATTTTCAGCATGTTTTGGGCCTGTATTTTGAAAATACTCTAACTAGGAGTAGGCATGTACAGATCGCTTCTGGGAAAGAAAAATATCGAATTTTCGGGTGTTTTGAGTCTGAATTTGAGATATAAACGAGTAAAGAAGATGCATGCACATATCGACTTAGGACACTTAAAATATCGATTTTTAGCATGTTTTGAGCCTATATTTTGAAAACATTCTAGCACTGACTAGACATGTACAGATCGCTTCTGGGACCCAAAATTATCGAATTTTCGGTTGTGTTTTGAGGTTGAATTTGAGATATAAACGAGTGCAGAAGATGCATACACATGTTGACTTTGGGCACCTAAAATATCGATTTTGAGCATGTTTTGGGCCTGCATCTGAGTAGGCATGTACAGATCGCTTCTGGGACCCCAAAATATCGAATTTTCGGGTGTTTAGAGCCTGAATTTGAGATATAAACGGGTACAAAAGATGCATGCACATATCGACTTTTGGGCACCTAAAAGATCGATTTTCAGTATGTTTTGGGCCTGCATTTTGAAAATACTCTAACACGGAGGAGGCATGTATAGTTCGCTTCTGGGACCCCAAAATATCAAATGTTCGGGTGTTTTGGGCCTGAATTTAAGATATCGACTTTGGGCACCTAAAATATCGATTTTTAGCATGTTTTGAGCCAATATTTTGAAAAAATTCTAGCACTGAGTAGGCATGTACAGATCGCTTCTGGGACCCAAAAATATTGAATTTTTGGGTGTTTTAAGCCTGAATTTGAGATATAAACGGGTACAGAAGATGCATGCACATATCGACTTTGGACACTTAAAATATCGATTTTTAGCATGTTTTGAGCCTATATTTTGAAAACATTCTAGCACTGACTAGACATGTACAGATCGCTTCTGGGACCCAAAATTATCGAATTTTTGGGTTTTTTGAGGTTGATTTTGAGATATAAACGAGTGCAGAAGATGCATACACATGTTGACTTTGGGCACCTTAAATATCGATTTTCAGCATGTTTTGGGCCTGCATCTGAGTAGGCATGTACAGATCGCTTTTGGGACCCCAAAATATCGAATTTTCTGGTGTTTGGAGCCTGAATTTGAGATATAAACGGGTACAGAAGATGCAAGCACATATTGACTTTTGGGCACCTAAAAGATCGATTTTCAGTATGTTTTGGGCCTGTATTTTGAAAATACTCTAACACGGAGTAGGCATGTACAGCTCGCTTCTGGGACCCCAAAATATCAAATGTTCGGGTATTTTGGGCCTGAATTTGAGATATCGACTTTGGGCACCTAAAATATCGATTTTTAGCATGTTTTGTGCCTATATTTTGAAAATATTCTAGCACTAAGTAGGCATGTACAGATCACTTCTGGGACCCCAAAATATCGAATTTTTGGGTGTTTGGAGCCTGAATTTGAGATATAAACGGGTACAGAAGATGCATGAACATATCGACTTTTGGGCACCTAAAATATCGATTTTCAGTATGTTTTGGGCCTGTATTTTGAAAATATTCTAGCACTAAGTAGGCATTTACAGATCATTTATGGGACCCCAAAATATCGAATTTTCGGGTGTTTTAAGCCTGAATTTGAGATATAAACGGGTACAGATGATGCATGCACATATCGACTTTGGACACTTAAAATATCGATTTTTAGCATGTTTTGAGCCTATATTTTGAAAATATTCTAGCACTGAGTAGGCATGTACAGATCGCTTCTGGGACCCAAATATAACGAATTTTCGGGTGTTTTGAGGTTGAATTTGAGATATAAACGGGTGCAGGAGATGCATACACATATTGACTTTGGTCACCTAAAATATCGATTTTCAGCTTGTTTTGGGCCTGTATTTTGAAAATACTCTAACACGGAGTAGGCAAGTACAGATCGTTTCTTGGACCCCAAAATATGGAATTTTCGGGTGTTTTGAGCCTGAATTTGAGATATAAACGAGTACAGAAGATGCATGCACATATCGACTTAGGACACTTAAAATATCGATTTTTAGCATGTTTTGAGCCTATATTTTAAAAACATTCTAGCACTGACTAGACATGTACAGATCGCTTCTGGGACCCAAAATTATCGAATTTTCGGTTGTGTTTTGAGGTTGAATTTGAGATATAAACGAGTGCAGAATATGCATACACATGTTGACTTTGGGCACCTAAAATATCGATTTTGAGCATGTTTTGGGCCTGCATCTGAGTAGGCATGTACAGATCGCTTCTGGGACCCCAAAATATCGAGTTTTCGGGTGTTTAGAGCCTGAATTTGAGATATAAACGGGTACAGAAGATGCATCAACATATCGACTTTTGGGCACATAAAAGATCGATTTTCAGTATGTTTTGGGCCTGTATATTGAAAATACTCTAACACGGAGTAGGCATGTACAGATCGCTTCGGGGACCCGAAAATATCGAATTTTTGGGTGTTTTGGGCCTGAATTTGACATATAAACGAGTACAGATGATGCATGCACATATCGACTTAGGACACTTAAAATATCGATTTTTAGCATGTTTTGAGCCTATATTTTGAAAACATTCTAGCACTGACTAGACATGTACAGATCGCTTATAGGACCCTAAATTATCGAATTTTCGGTTGTGTTTTGAGGTTGAATTTGAGATATAAACGAGTGCAGAAGATGCATACACATGTTGACTTTGGGCACCTAAAATATCGATTTTCAGCATGTTTTGGGCGTGCATCTGAGTAGGCATGTACAGATCGCTTCTGAGACCCCAAAATATCGAATGTTCGGGTGTTTTGGGCCTGAATTTGAGATATCGACTTTGGGCACCTAAAATATCGATTTTTAGCATGTTTTGGGCCTATATTTTGAAAATGTTCTAGCACTAAGTAGGCATGTACAGATCACTTCTGGGACCCCAAAATATCGAATTTTCGGGTGTTTTGAGCCTGAATTTGAGATATAAACGAGTACAGATGATACATGCACATATCGACTTTGGACAATTATAATATCGATTTTTAGCATGTATTGAGCCTATTTTCTGAAAAAATTCTAGCACTGAGTAGGCATGTACAGATCGCTTCTGGGATCCAAAAATATCGAATTTTCGGGTGTTTTGACGTTGAATTTGTGATATAATCGGGTACAGAAGATGCATGCACATATCGACTTTTGGGCACCTAAAAGATCGATTTTCAGTATGTTTTAGGCCTGTATTTTGAAAATATTCTAGCACTAAGTAGGCATGTACAGATCATTTCTGGGACCCCAAAATATCGAATTTTCGGGTGTTTGGAGCCTGAATTTGAGATATAAACTGGTACAGAAGATGCATGCACATATCGACTTTGGACACCTAAAAGATCGATTTTCAGTATGTTTTGGGCCTGTATTTTGAAAACATTCTAGCACTAAGTAGGCATGTACAGATCACTTCTGGGACCCCAAAATATCGAATTTTTGGGTGTTTTGAGCCTGAATTTGAGATATAAACGGGTACAGATGATGCATGCACATATCGACTTCGGACACTTAAAATATCGATTTTTAGCATGTTTTGAGTCTATTTTCTGAAAAAATTCTAACACTGAGTAGGCATGTACAGATCGCTTCTGGGACCCAAAAATATCGAATTTTAGGGTGTTTTCAGGTTGAATTTGGGATATAAACGGGTACAGAAGATGCATGCACATATCGACTTTTGGGCACATAAAACATCGATTTTCAGTATGTTTTGGGCCTGTATTTTGAAAATATTCTAGCACTAAGTAGGCATGTACATATCACTTCTGGGACCCCAAAATATCAAATTTTCGGGTGTTTTGAGCCTGAATTTGAGATATAAACGGGTACAGATGATGCATGCACATATCGACTTTGGTCACCTAAAAGATCGATTTTCAGTATGTGTTGGGCCTGTATTTTGAAAATATTCTAGCACTAAGTAGGCATGTACAGATCACTTCTGGGACACCAAAATATCAAATTTTCGGGTGTTTTGAGCCTGAATTTGAGGTATAAACGGGTACAGAAGATGCATGCACATTTCGACTTTTGGGCACCTAAAATATCGATTTTGAGCATGTTTTGGATCTGTATCTTGAAAACATTCTAACTAGGTGTAGGGAAGTACAGATCGCTTCTGGGACCCCAAAATATCGAATTTTCGGGTGTTTGGTGCCTGAATTTGAGATATAAACGGGTACAGAAGATGAATGCACATATCGACTTTTGGGCACCTAAAAGATCGATTTTCAGTATGTTTTGGGCATGTATTTTGAAAATACTCTAACACGGAGTAGGCATGTACAGTTCGCTTCTGGGACCCCAAAATATCGAATTTTCTGGTGTTTTGGGCCTGAATTTGAGATATCGAGTTTGGGCACCTAAAATATCGATTTTTAGCATGTTTTAGGCGAATATTTTGAAAATATTCTAGCACTAAGTAGGCATGTACAGATCACTTCTGGGAACCCAAAATATCGAATTTTCGGGTGTTTTGAGCCTGAATTTGAGATATAAACGGGTACAGATGATCCATGCACATATCGACTTTGGACACTTAAAATATCGATTTTTAACATGTTTTGGGCCTACATTTTGAAAATATTCTAGCACTAAGTAGGCATATACAGATCACTTCTGGGACCCCAAAATATCGAATTTTCGGGTGTTTTAAGCCTGAATTTGAGATATAAACGGGTACAGAAGATGCATCCACATATCAACTTTTGGGCACCTAAAAGATCGATTTTCAGTATGTTTTGGTCCTGTATATTGAAAATACTCTAACACGGAGTAGGCATGTACAGATCGCTTCTGGAACCCCAAAATATCGAGTTTTTGGGTGTTTTTGGCCTGAATTTGAGATATCGACTTTGGGCACGTAAAATATAGATTTCTATCATGTTTTGAGCCTATATTTTGAAAATATTCTAGCACTGAGTAGGCATGTACAGATCGCTTCTGGGACCCCAAAATATCGAATTTTCGGGTGTTTTGAGCCTGAATTTGAGATATAAACGGGTACAGAAGATGCATGCACATATCGACTTTTGGGAACCTAAAATATCGATTTTGAGCATGTTTTGGGTCTGTATCTTGAAAACATTCTAACTAGGAGTAGGGATGTATAAATCGCTTCTGGGACCCAAAAATGTTGAATTTTTGGGTGTTTTGAGCCTGAATTTGAGATATAAACGGGTACAGAAGATGCATGCACATATCGACTTTGGACACTTAAAATATCGATTTTTAGCATGTTTTGAGCCTATATTTTGAAAACATTCTAGCACTGACTAGACATGTACAGATCGCTTCTGGGACCCAAAATTATCGAATTTTCGGGTGTTTTGAGGTCGAATTTAGGATATAAACGGGTAAAGAAGATGCATGCACATATCGACTTTTGGGCACCTAAAAGATCGATTTTCAGTATGTTTTGGGCCTGTATTTTGAAAATACTCTAACACGGAGTAGGCATGTACAGTTCGCTTCTGGGACCCCAAAATATCGAATTTTCGGGTGTTTTGGGCATGTATTTGAGATATCGACTTTGGGAACCTAAAATATCGATTTTTAGCATGTTTTGGGCCTTTTTTTTTTAAATATTCTAGCACTAAGTAGGCATGTACAGATCACTTCTGGGACCCCAAAATATCGAATTTTCGGGTGTTCTGATTCTGAATTTGAGATATAAACGGGTACAGAAGATGCATGCACATATTGACTTTGGGCACCTAAAATATCGATTTTCAGCATGTTTTGGGCCTGTATTTTGAAACTACTCTAACTAGGAGTAGGCATGTACAGATCGCTTCTGGGACCCAAAAATATCGAATTTTAGGGTGTTTTGAGCCTGAATTTGAGATATAAACGGGTACAGAAGATGCATGCACATATCGACTTTGGACACTAAAAATATCGATTTTTAGCATGTTTTGAGCATATATTCTGAAAAAATTCTAGCACTGAGTAGGCATGTACAGATCGCCTCTGGGACCCAAAAATATCGAATTTTCGGGTGTTTTGAGGTTGAATTTGGGATATAAACCGGTACAGAAGATGCATGCACATATCGACTTTGGACACTTAAAATATCGATTTTTAGCATGTTTTGAGTCTATTTTCTGAAAAAATTCTAACACTGAGTAGGCATGTACAGATCGCTTCTGGGACCCAAAAATATCGAATTTTAGGGTGTTTTCAGGTTGAATTTGGGATATAAACGGGTACAGAAGATGCATGCACATATCGACTTTTGGGCACATAAAACATCGATTTTCAGTATGTTTTGGGCCTGTATTTTGAAAATATTCTAGCACTAAGTAGGCATGTACATATCACTTCTGGGACCCCAAAATATCAAATTTTCGGGTGTTTTGAGCCTGAATTTGAGATATAAACGGGTACAGATGATGCATGCACATATCGACTTTGGTCACCTAAAAGATCGATTTTCAGTATGTGTTGGGCCTGTATTTTGAAAATATTCTAGCACTAAGTAGGCATGTACAGATCACTTCTGGGACACCAAAATATCAAATTTTCGGGTGTTTTGAGCCTGAATTTGAGGTATAAACGGGTACAGAAGATGCATGCACATTTCGACTTTTGGGCACCTAAAATATCGATTTTGAGCATGTTTTGGATCTGTATCTTGAAAACATTCTAACTAGGTGTAGGGAAGTACAGATCGCTTCTGGGACCCCAAAATATCGAATTTTCGGGTGTTTGGTGCCTGAATTTGAGATATAAACGGGTACAGAAGATGAATGCACATATCGACTTTTGGGCACCTAAAAGATCGATTTTCAGTATGTTTTGGGCATGTATTTTGAAAATACTCTAACACGGAGTAGGCATGTACAGTTCGCTTCTGGGACCCCAAAATATCGAATTTTCTGGTGTTTTGGGCCTGAATTTGAGATATCGAGTTTGGGCACCTAAAATATCGATTTTTAGCATGTTTTAGGCGAATATTTTGAAAATATTCTAGCACTAAGTAGGCATGTACAGATCACTTCTGGGAACCCAAAATATCGAATTTTCGGGTGTTTTGAGCCTGAATTTGAGATATAAACGGGTACAGATGATCCATGCACATATCGACTTTGGACACTTAAAATATCGATTTTTAACATGTTTTGGGCCTACATTTTGAAAATATTCTAGCACTAAGTAGGCATATACAGATCACTTCTGGGACCCCAAAATATCGAATTTTCGGGTGTTTTAAGCCTGAATTTGAGATATAAACGGGTACAGAAGATGCATCCACATATCAACTTTTGGGCACCTAAAAGATCGATTTTCAGTATGTTTTGGTCCTGTATATTGAAAATACTCTAACACGGAGTAGGCATGTACAGATCGCTTCTGGAACCCCAAAATATCGAGTTTTTGGGTGTTTTTGGCCTGAATTTGAGATATCGACTTTGGGCACGTAAAATATAGATTTCTATCATGTTTTGAGCCTATATTTTGAAAATATTCTAGCACTGAGTAGGCATGTACAGATCGCTTCTGGGACCCCAAAATATCGAATTTTCGGGTGTTTTGAGCCTGAATTTGAGATATAAACGGGTACAGAAGATGCATGCACATATCGACTTTTGGGAACCTAAAATATCGATTTTGAGCATGTTTTGGGTCTGTATCTTGAAAACATTCTAACTAGGAGTAGGGATGTATAAATCGCTTCTGGGACCCAAAAATGTTGAATTTTTGGGTGTTTTGAGCCTGAATTTGAGATATAAACGGGTACAGAAGATGCATGCACATATCGACTTTGGACACTTAAAATATCGATTTTTAGCATGTTTTGAGCCTATATTTTGAAAACATTCTAGCACTGACTAGACATGTACAGATCGCTTCTGGGACCCAAAATTATCGAATTTTCGGGTGTTTTGAGGTCGAATTTAGGATATAAACGGGTAAAGAAGATGCATGCACATATCGACTTTTGGGCACCTAAAAGATCGATTTTCAGTATGTTTTGGGCCTGTATTTTGAAAATACTCTAACACGGAGTAGGCATGTACAGTTCGCTTCTGGGACCCCAAAATATCGAATTTTCGGGTGTTTTGGGCATGTATTTGAGATATCGACTTTGGGAACCTAAAATATCGATTTTTAGCATGTTTTGGGCCTTTTTTTTTTAAATATTCTAGCACTAAGTAGGCATGTACAGATCACTTCTGGGACCCCAAAATATCGAATTTTCGGGTGTTCTGATTCTGAATTTGAGATATAAACGGGTACAGAAGATGCATGCACATATTGACTTTGGGCACCTAAAATATCGATTTTCAGCATGTTTTGGGCCTGTATTTTGAAACTACTCTAACTAGGAGTAGGCATGTACAGATCGCTTCTGGGACCCAAAAATATCGAATTTTAGGGTGTTTTGAGCCTGAATTTGAGATATAAACGGGTACAGAAGATGCATGCACATATCGACTTTGGACACTAAAAATATCGATTTTTAGCATGTTTTGAGCATATATTCTGAAAAAATTCTAGCACTGAGTAGGCATGTACAGATCGCCTCTGGGACCCAAAAATATCGAATTTTCGGGTGTTTTGAGGTTGAATTTGGGATATAAACCGGTACAGAAGATGCATGCACATATCGACTTTGGACACTTAAAATATCGATTTTTAGCATGTTTTGAGCCTATTTTTTGAAAAAAATTCCAGCACTGTGTAGGCATATACATATCGCTTCTGGGACCCAAAAATATCGAATTTTCGGGTGTTTTGAGGTTGATTTTGGGATATAAACGGGTACAGAAGATGCATCCAAATATTGACTTTTGGGCACCTAAAAGATCGATTTTCAGTATGTTTTGGTCCTGTATATTGAAAATACTCTAACACGGAGTAGGCATGTACAGATCGCTTCTGGGACCCCAAAATATCGAATTTTTGGGTGTTTTGGGCCTGAATTTGAGATATCGACTTTGGGCACCTAAAATATCGATTTTTAGCATGTTTTGAGCCTATAATTTGAAAATATTCTAGTAATGAGTAGGCATGTACAGATCGCTTCTGGGACCCCAAAATATCGAATTTTCGGGTGTTTTGAGCCTGAATTTGAGATATAAACGGGTACAGAAGATGCATGCACATATCGACTTTTGGGAACCTAAAACATCGATTTTGAGCATGTTTTGGGTCTGTATCTTGAAAACATTCTAACTAGGAGTAGGGATGTACAAATCGCTTCTGGGACCCAAAAATATCGAATTTTTGGGTGTTTTGAGCCTGAATTTGAGATATAAACGGGTACAGAAGATGCATGCACATATCGACTTAGGACTCTTAAAATATCGATTTTTAGCATGTTTTGAGCCTATATTTTAAAAACATTCTAGCACTGACTAGACATGTACAGATCGCTTCTGGGACCCAAAATTATCGAATTTTCGGTTGTTTTGAGGTTGAATTTGAGATATAAACGAGTGCAAAAGATGCATACACATGTTGACTTTGGGCACCTAAAATATCGATTTTCAGCATGTTTTGGGCCTGCATCTGAGTAGGCATGTACAGATCGCTTCTGGGACCCCAAAATATCGAATTTTCGGGTGTTTGGAGCCTGAATTTGAGATATAAACGGGTACAGAAGATGCATGCACATATCGACTTTTGGGCACCTAAAATATCGATTTTCAGCATGTTTTGGGCCTGTATTTTTAAACTACTCTAACTAGGAGTAGGCATGTACAGATCGCTTCTGGGACTCAAAAATATCGAATTTTCGGATGTTTTGAGCCTGAATTTGAGATATAAACGGGTACAGAAGATGCATTCACATATCGACTTTGGACACTTAAAATATCGATTTTTAGCATGTTTTGAGCATATATTTTGAAAACATTCTAGCACTGACTAGACATGTACAGATCGCTTCTGGGACCCAAAATTATCGAATTTTCGGGTGTTTTGAGGTTGAATTTGAGAAATAAACGGGTACAGATGATGCATGCACATATCGACTTTGGACACTTAAAATATCGATTTTTAGCATGTTTTGAGCCTATATTTTGAAAACATTCTACCAATGAGTAGGCATGTACAGATCACTTCTGGGACCCAAAAATATCGAATTTTTGGGTGTTTTAAGGTTGAATTAGGGATATAAACGGGTGCATAAGATGCATACACATATTGACTTTGGTCACCTAAAATATCGATTTTCAGCTTGTTTTGGGCCTGTATTTTGAAAATACTCAAACACGGAGTAGGCAAGTACAGATCGCTTCTGGGACCCAAAATTATCGAATTTTCGGGTGTTTTGAGGTTGAATTTGAGATATAAACGAGTGCAGAAGATGCATACACATGATGACTTTGGGCACCTAAAATATCGATTTTCAGCATGTTTTGGGCCTGTATTTTGAAAATACTCTAACACGGAGTAGGCATGTACAGTTCGCTTCTGGGACCCCAAAATATCAAATGTTCGGGTGTTGTGGGCCTGAATTTGAGATATCGACTTTGGGCACCTAAAATATCGATTTTTAGCATGTTTTGGGCCTAAATTTTGAAAATATTCTGGCACTAAGTAGGCATGTACAGATCACTTCTGGGACCCCAAAATATCGAATTTTCGGGTGTTTTGAGCCTGAATTTGAGAAATAAACGGGTACAGATGATGCATGCACATATCGACTTTGGACACTTAAAATATCGATTTTTAGCATGTTTTGAGCCTATATTTTGAAAACATTCTAGCAATGAGTAAGCATGTACAGATCACTTCTGGGACCCAAAAATATCTAATTTTCGGGTGTTTTAAGGTTGAATTAGGGATATAAACGGGTGCATAAGATGCATACACATATTGACTTTGGTCACCTAAAATATCGATTTTCAGCTTGTTTTGGTCCTGTATTTTGAAAATACTCAAACACGGAGCAGGCAAGTACAGATCGCTTCTGGGACCCCAAAATATCGAATTTTCGGGTGTTTTGAGCCTGAATTTGAGATATAAACGGGTACAGAAGATGCATGCACATATCGACTTTGGACACTTAAAATATTGATTTTTAGCATGTTTTGAGCCTATATTTTGAAAACATTCTAGCACTGACTAGACATGTACAGATCGCTTCTGGGACACAAAATTATCGAATTTTCGGGTGTTTTGAGGTCGAATTTAGGATATAAACGGGTAAAGAAGATGCATGCACATATCGACTTTTGGGCACCTAAAAGATCGATTTTCAGTATGTTTTGGGCCTGTATTTTGAAAATACTCTACCACGGAGTAGGCATGTACAGTTCGCTTCTGGGACCCCAAAATATTGAATTTTCGGGTGTTTTGGGCCTGAATTTGAGATATCGACTTTGGGCACCTAAAATATCGATTTTTAGCATGTTTTGGGCCTATATGTTGAAAATATTCTAGCACTAAGTAGGCATGTACAGATCACATCTGGGACCCCAAAATATCGAATTTTCGGGTGTTTTGAGCCTGAATTTGAGAAATAAACGGGTACAGATGATGCATTCACATATCGACTTTGGACACTTAAAATATCGATTTTTAGCATGTTTTGAGCCTATTTTCTGAAAACATTCTAGCACTGAGTAGGCATGTACAGATCGCTTCTGGGACCCAAAAATATCGAATTTTCGGGTGTTTTGAGGTTGATTTTGGGATATAAACGGGTACAGAAGATGCATCCAAATATCGACTTTTGGGCACCTAAAAGATCGATTATTAGTATGTTTTAGTCGTGTATATTGAAAATACTCTAACACGGAGTAGGCATGTACAGATCGCTTCTGGGACCCCAAAATGTCGAATTTTTGGGTGTTTTGGGCCTGAATTTGAGATATCGACTTTGGGCACCTAAAATATCGATTTTTAGCATGTTTTGAGCCTATATTTTGAAAATATTCTAGCACTGAGTAGGCATGTACAGATCGCTTCTGGGACCCCAAAATATCTAATTTTCGGGTGTTTGGAGCCTGAATTTGAGATATAAACGGGTACAGAAGATGCATGCACATATCGACTTTTGGGCACCTAAAAGATCGATTTTCAGTATGTTTTGGGCCTGTATTTTGAAAATACTCTAACACGGAGTAGGCATGTACAGTTCGCTTCTGGGACCCCAAAATATCGAGTTTTTGGGTGTTTTTGGCTTGAATTTGAGATATCGACTTTGGGCACGTAAAATATAGATTTTTAGCATGTTTTGAGCCTATATTTTGAAAATATTCTAGCACTGAGTAGGCATGTACAGATCGCTTCTGGGACCCCAAAATATCGAATTTTCGGGTGTTTTGAGCCTGATTTTGAGATATAAACGGGTACAGAAGATGCATGCACATATCGACTTTTGGGAACCTAAAATATCGATTTTGAGCATGTTTTGGGTCTGTATCTTGAAAACATTCTAACTAGGAGTAGGGATGTACAAATCGCTTCTGGGACCTAAAAATGTCGAATTTTTGGGTGTTTTGAGCCTGAATTTGAGATATAAACGGGTACAGAAGATGCATGCACATATCGACTTTGGACACTTAAAATATCGATTTTTAGCATGTTTTGAGCCTATATTTTAAAAACATTCTAACACTGACTAGACATGTACAGATCGCTTGTGGGACCCAAAATTATCGAATTTTCGGTTGTTTTGAGGTTGAATTTGAGATATAAACGAGTGCAAAAAATGCATACACATGTTGACTTTGGGCACCTAAAATCTCGATTTTCATCATGTTTTGGGCCTGCATCTGAGTAGGCATGTACAGATCGCTTCTGGGACCCCAAAATATCGAATTTTCGGGTGTTTGGACCCTGAATTTGAGATATAAACGGGTACAGAAGATGCATGCACATATCGACTTTTGGGCACCTAAAAGATCGATTTTCAGTATGTTTTGGGCCTGTATTTTGAAAATATTCTAGCACTAAGTAGGCATGTACAGATCACTTCTGTGACCCCAAAATATCGAATTTTCGTAGTTTTGAGCCTGAATTTGAGATATAAACGGGTACAGAAGATGCATGCACATATCGACTTTTGGGCACCTAAAATATCGATTTTGAGTTTTTTTTGGGTCTGTATCTTGAAAACATTCTAACTAGGAGTAGGGATGTACAGATCGCTTCTAGGACCCAAAAATACCGAATTTTCGGTTGTTTTGAGCCTGAATTTGAGATATGAACGGGTACAGAAGATTCATGCACATATTGACTTTGGGCACCAAAAATATCGATTTTCAGCATGTTTTGGGCCTGTATTTTGAAAATACTCTAACTAGGAGTAGGCATGTACAGATCGCTTCTCGGACCCAAAAATATCGAATTTTCGGGTGTTTTGAGCCTGAATTTGAGATATAAACGGGTACAGAAGATGCATGCACATGTTGACTTTTGGGCACCTAAAAGATCGATTTTCAGTATGTTTTGGGCCTGTATTTTGAAAATACTCTAACACGGAGTAGGCATGTACAGTTCGCTTCTGGGACCCCAAAATATCGAATTTTCGGGTGTTTTGGGCCTGTATTTGAGATATCGACTTTGGGAAGCTAAAATATCGATTTTTTGCATGTTTTGGGCCTTTTTTTTTTAAATAATTTAGCACTAAGTAGGCATGTACAGATCACTTCTGGGACCCCAAAATATCGAATTTTCGGGTGTTTTGAGCCTGAATTTGAGATATAAACGGGAACAGAAGATGCATGCACATATTGACTTTGGGCACCTAAAATATCGATTTTCAGCATGTTTTGGGCCTGTATTTTGAAACTACTCTAACTAGGAGTAAGCATGAACAGATCGCTTCTGGGACCCAAAAATATCGAATTTTCGGGTGTTTTGAGCCTGGATTTGAGATATAAACGGGTACAGAAGATGCATGCACTTATCGACTTTGGACACTTAAAATATCGATTTTTAGCATGATTTGAGCCTATATTTTGAAAACATTCTATCACTGACTAGACATGTACAGATCGCTTCTGGGACCCAAAATTATCGAATTTTCGGGTGTTTTGAGGTTGATTTTGAGATATAAACGAGTGCAGAAGATGCATGCACATATCGACTTTTGGGCACCTAAAAGATCGATTTTCAAAATGTTTTGGGCCTGTATTTTGAAAATACTCTAACACGGAGTAGGCATGTACAGATCACTTCTGGGACCCCAAAATATCGAATTTTCGGGTGTTTTGAGCCTGAATTTGAGAAATAAGCGGGTACAGATGATGCATTCACATATCGACTTTGGACACTTAAAATATCGATTTTTAGCATGTTTTGAGCCTATATTTTGAAAACATTCTAGTACTGACTAGACATGTACAGATCGCTTCTGGGACCCAAAAATATCGAATTTTCGGGTGTTTTGAGATATAAACGAGTGCAGAAGATGCATACACATGTTGACTTTGGGCACCTAAATTATCGATTTTCAGCATGTTTTGGACCTGCATCTGAGAAGGCATGTACAGATCGCTTCTGGGACCCCAAAATATCGAATTTTTGGGTGTTTGGAGCCTGAATTTGAAATATCGACTTTGGGCACCTAAAATATCGATTTTTAGCATCTTTTGAGCCTATATTTTGAAAATATTCTAGCAATAAGTAGGCATGTACAGATCACTTGTGGGACCCCAAAATATCGTGTTTTCGGGTGTTTTGAGCCTGAATTTGAGATATAAACGGGTATAGATGATGCATGCACATATCGACTTTGGACACTTAAAATATCGATTTTTAGCATTTTATGAGCCTATATTTTGAAAAAAATCTAGCACTGAGTAGGCATGTACAGATTGCTTCTGGGACCCCAAAATATCGAATTTTCGGGTGTTTTAAGCCTGAATTTGAGATATAAACGGGTACAGAAGATGCATGCACATATTGACTTTGTGCACCTAAAATATCGATTTTCAGCATGTTTTAGGCCTGTATTTTGAAACTACTCTAACTAGGAGTAGGCATGTACAGATCGTTTCTGGGACCCAAAAATATCGAATTTTCGGGTGTTTTGAGCCTGAATTTGAGATATAAACGGGTACAGAAGATGCATGCACTTATCGACTTTGGACACTTAAAATATCGATTTTTAGCATGTTTTAAGCCTATATTTTGAAAACATTCTAGCACTGACTATACATGTACAGATCGCTTCTGGGACCCAAAATTATCGAATTTTCGGGTGATTTGAGGTTGAATTTGAGATATAAACGAGTGCAGAAGATGCATGCACATATCGACTTTTGGGCACCTAAAAGATCGATTTTCAATATGTTTTGGGCCTGTATTTTGAAAATACTCTAACACGGAGTAGGCATGTACAGTTTGCTTCTGGGACCCCAAAATATTGAATTTTCGGGTGTTTTGGGCCTGAATTTGTGATATCGACTTTGGGCACCTAAAATATCGATTTTTAGCATGTTATGAGCCTATATTTTGAAAAAAATCTAGCACTGAGTAGGCATGTACAGATTGCTTCTGGGACCAAAAAATATCGAATTTTCGGGTGTTTTGAGGTTGAATTTGAGATATAAACGAGTGCAGAAGATGCATGCACATATCGACTTTGGACACTTAAAAGATCGATTTATAGCATGTTTTGAGCCTATATTTTGAAAACATTCTAGCACTGACTAGACATGTACAGATCGCTTCTGGGACCCAAAATTATCGAATTTTCGGGTGTTTTGAGATATAAACGAGTGCAGAAGATGCATACACATGTTGACTTTGGGCACCTAAATTATCGATTTTCAGCATGTTTTGGACCTGCATCTGAGAAGGCATGTACAGATCGCTTCTGGGACCCCAAAATATCGAATTTTTGGGTGTTTTGGGACTGAATTTGAGATATCGACTTTGGGCACCTAAAATATCGATTTTTAGCATTTTTTGGGCCTATATGTTGAAAATATTCTAGCACTGAGTAGGCAAGTACAGATCGCTTCTGGGACCCCAAAATATCGAATTTTCGGGTGTTTTGAGCCTGAATTTGAGATATAAACGGGTACAGATGATGCATGCACATATCGACTTTGGACACTTAAAATATCGATTTTTAGCATGTTTTGAGCATATATTCTGAAAAAATTATAGCACTGAGTAGGCATGTACAGATCGCTTCTGGGACTCAAAAATATCGAATTTTCGGGTGTTTTGAGGTTGAATTTGGGATATAAACGGGTACAAAAGATGCATGCACATATCGACTTTGGACACTTAAAATATCGATTTTTAGCATGTTTTGAGCCTATTTTTTGAAAAAAATTCTAGCACTGTGTAGGCATATACAGATAGCTTCTGGGACCCAAAAATATCGAATTTTCGGGTGTTTTGAGGTTGATTTTGGGATATAAACGGGTACAGAAGATGCATCCAAATATCGACTTTTGGGCACCTAAAAGATCGATTTTCAGTATGTTTTGGTCCTGTATATTGAAAATACTCTAACACGGAGTAGGCATGTACAGATCGCTTCTGGGACCCCAAAATATCGAATTTTTGGGTGTTTTGGGCCTGAATTTGAGATATCGACTTTGGGCACCTAAAATATCGATTTTTAGCATGTTTTGAGCCTATAATTTGAAAATATTCTAGTACTGAGTAGGCATGTACAGATCGCTTCTGGGACCCCAAAATATCGAATTTTCGAGTGTTTTGAGCCTGAATTTGAGATATAAACGGGTACAAAAGATGCATGCACATATCGACTTTTGGGCACCTAAAATATCGATTTTGAGCATGTTTTGGGTCTGTATCTGGAAAACATTCTAACTAGGAGAAAGGATGTACAAATCGCTTCTGGGACCCAAAAATATCGAATTTTTGGGTGTTTTGAGCCTGAATTTGAGATATAAACGGGTACAGAAGATGCATGCACATATCGACTTTGGACTCTTAAAATATCGATTTTTAGCATGTTTTGAGCCTATATTTTAAAAACATTCTAGCACTGACTAGACATGTACAGATCGCTTCTGGGATCCAAAATTATCGAATTTTCGGTTGTTTTGAGGTTGAATTTGAGATATAAACGAGTGCAAAAGATGCATACACATGTTGACTTTGGGCACCTAAAATATCGATTTTCAGCATATTTTGGGTCTGCATCTGAGTAGGCATGTACAGATCGCTTCTGGGACATAAGAATATCGAATTTTCGGGTGTTTTGAGCCTGAATTTGAGATATAAACGGGTACAGAAGATGCATGCACATAACGACTTTGGACACTTAAAATATCGATTTTTAGCATGTTTTAAGCCTATATTTTGAAAACATTCTAGCACTGACTAGACATGTACAGATCGCTTCTGGGACCCAAAATTATCGAATTTTCGGGTGTTTTGAGGTTGAATTTGAGATATAAACGAGTGCAGAAGATGCATGCACATATCGACTTTTGGGCACCTAAAAGATCGATTTTCAGTATGTTTTGAGCCTGTATTTTGAAAATACTCTAACAAGGAGAAGTCATGTACAGTTCGCTTTTGGGACCCCAAAATATTGAATTTTCGGGTGTTTTGGGCCTGAATTTGAGATATCGACTTTGGGTACCTAAAATATCGATTTTTAGCATGTTTTGGGCCTTTTTTTTGAAAATATTCTAGCACTAAGTAGGCATGTACAGATCACTTCTGGGACCCAAAAATATCGAATTTTCGGGTGTTTTGAGCCTGAATTTGAGATATAAACGAGTACGGAAGATGAAAGCACATATTGACTTTGGGCACCTAAAATATCGATTTTCAGCATGTTTTGGGCCTGTATTTTGAAACTACTCTAACTAGGATTAGGCATGTACAGATCGCTTCTAGGACCCAAAAATATCGAATTTTCGGGTGTTTTGAGCCTGAATTTGAGATATAAACGGGTACAAAAGATGCATGCACATATCGACTTTGGACACTTAAAATATCGATTTTTAGCATGTTTTGAGTCTATATTTTGAAACATTCTAGCACTGACTAGACATGTACAGATCGCTTCTGGGACCCAAAATTATCGAATTTTCGGGTGTATTGAGACTTAAACGAGTGCAGAAGATGCATACACATGTTGACTTTGGGCACCTAAATTATCGATTTTCAGCATGTTTTGGGCCTGCATCTGAGTAGGCATGTACAGATCGCTTCTTGGACCCCAAAATATCGAATTTTTGGGTGTTTGGAGCCTGAATTTGAGATATCGACTTTGGGCACCTAAAATATCGATTTTTAGCATGTTTTGGGCCTATATTTTGAAAATATTCTAGCACTAAGTAGGCATGTACAGATCACTTCTGGGACACCAAAATATCGAATATTCGGGTGTTTTTTGAGCCAGAATTTGAGATATAAACGGGTACAGATGATGCATGCACATATCGACTTTGGACACTTAAAATATCGATTATTAGCATGTTTTGAGCATATATTCTGAAAAAATTCTAGCACTGAGTAGACATGTACAGATCGCTTCTGGGACATAAAAATATAGAATTTTCGGGTGTTTTGAGCCTGAATTTGAGGTATAAACGGGTACAGAAGATGCATGAACATTTCGACTTTTGGGCACCTAAAATATCGATTTTGAGCATGTTTTGGATCTGTATCTTGAAAACATTCTAACTAGGTGTAGAGAAGTACAGATCGCTTCTGGGACCCCAAAATATCGAATTTTCGGGTGTTTTGAGCCTGAATTTGAGATATAAACTGGTTCAGAAGATGCATCCACATTTTGACTTTGGGGCACCTAAAAGATCGATATTCAGTATGTTTTGGGCCTGTATATTGACAATACTCTAACACGGAGTAGGCATGTACAGATCGCTTCTGGGACCCCAAAATATCGAATTTTTGGGTGTTTTGGGCCTAAATTTGAGATATCGACTTTGGGCACCTAAAATATCGATATTTAGCATGTTTTGGGCCTATATTTCGAAAATATTCTAGCACTGAGTAGGCATGTACAGATCACTTCTGGGACCCCAAAATATCGAATTTTCGGGTGTTTTGAGCTTGATTTTGAGATATAAACGGGTACAGAAGATGCATGCACATATCGACTTTTGGGCACCTAAAATATCGATTTTGAGCATGTTTTGGGTCTGTATCTTGAAAACATTCTAACTAGGAGTAGGGATGTACAGATAGCTTCTAGGAACCAAAAATACCGAATTTTCGGGTGTTTTGAGCCTGAATTTGAGATATAAACGGGTACAGAAGATGCATGCACATATTAACTTTGGGCACCTAAAATATCGATTTTCAGCATGTTTTGGGCCTGTATTTTGAAAATACTCTAACTAGGAGTAGGCATGTACAGATCGCTTCTGGGACCCAAAAATATCGAATTTTCGGGTGTTTTGAGCCTGAATTTGAGATATAAACGAGTACAGAAGATACATGCACATATCGACTTTGGCCACTTAAAATATCGATTTTTAGCATGTTTTGAGCCTTTATTTTGAAAACATTCTAGAACTGGCTAGACGTGTACAGATCGCTTTTGGGACCCAAAATTATCGAATTTTCGGGTGTTTTGAGGCTGAATTTGAGATATAAACGAGTGCAGAAGATGCATACACATGTTGACTTTGGGCACCTAAAATATCGATTTTCAGCATGTTTTGGGCCTGCATCTGAGTAGGCTTGTACAGATCGCTTCTGGGACCCCAAAATATCGAATTTTCGGGTGTTTGGAGCCTGAATTTGAGATATAAACGGGTACAGAAGATGCATGCACATATTGACTTTTGGGCACCTAAAAGATCGATTTTCAGTATGTTTTGGGCCTGTATTTTGAAAATACTCTAACACGGAGTAGGCATGTACAGTTCGCTTCTGGAAACCCAAAATATCGAATTTTCTGGTGTTTTGGGCCGGAATTTGAGATATCTACTTTGGGCACCTAAAATATCGTATTTTAGCATGTTTTGGGTGAATATTTTGAAAATATTCTAGCACTAAGTAGGCATGTACAGATCACTACTGGGGCCCCAAAATATCGAATATTCGGGTGTTTTGAGCCTGAATTTGAGATATAAACGGGTACAGATGATGCATGCACATATCGACTTTGGACACTTAAAATATCGATTTTTAGCATGTTTTGAGTCTATTTTTTGAAAAAATTCTAGCACTGTGTAGGCATATACAGATCGCTTCAGGGACCCAAAAATATCGAATTTTCGGGTGTTTTGAGGTTGATTTTGGGATATAAACGGGTACAGAAGATGCATCCAAATATCGACTTTTGGGCACCTAAAAGATCGATTTTCAGTATGTTTTGGTCCTGTATATTGAAAATACTCTAACACGAAGTAGGCATGTACAGATCACTTCTGGGACCCCAAAATATCGAATTTTTGGGTGTTTTGGGCCTGAATTTGATATATCGACTTTGAGCACCTAAAATATCGATTTTTAGCATGTTTTGAGCCTATAATTTGAAAATATTCTAGCACTGAGTAGGCATGTATAGATCGCTTCTGGGACCCCAAAATATCGAATTTACGGGTGTTTTGAGCCTGAATATGAGATATAAACGGGTACAGAAGATGCATGCACATATCGACTTTGGACTCTTAAAATATCGATTTTAGCATGTTTTGAGCCTATATTTTAAAAACATTCTAGCACTGACTAGACATGTACATATCGCTTCTGGGACCCAAAATTATCGAATTTTCGGTTGTTTTGAGGTTGAATTTGAGATATAAACGAGTGCAAAAGATGCATACACATGTTGACTTTGGGCACCTAAAATATCGATTTTCAACATGTTTTGGGCCTACATCTGAGTAGGCATGTACAGATCGCTTCTGGGACCCCAAAATATCAAATTTTCGGGTGTTTGGAGCCTGAATTTGAGATATAAACGGGTACAGACGATGCATGCACATATCGAATTTTGGGCACCTAAAAGATCGATTTTCAGTATGTTTTGGGCCTGTATTTTGAAAATACTCTAACACGGAGTAGGCATGTACAGTTCGCTTCATTGGAACCCAAAATGTCGAATTTTCGGGTGTTTTGGGCCTGAATTTGAGATATCGACTTTGGGCACCTAAAATATCGATTTTTAGCATTTTTGGGCCTATATTTTAAAAATATTCCAGCACTAAGTAGGCATGTACAGATCACTTCTTGGGCCCCAAAATATCGAAATTTCGGGTGTTTTGAGCCTGAATTTGAGATATAAACGGGTACAGATGATGCATGCACATATCGACTTTGGACACTTAAAATATCGATTTTTAGCATGTTTTGAGCCTATATTTTGAAAAACTTCTAGCACTGAGTAGGCTTATATAGATCGCTTCTGGGACCACAAAATATCGAATTTTAGGGTGTTTTGAGGTCGAATTTGGGATATAAACGGGTACAGAAGATGCATGCTCATATCGACTTTTGGGCACCTAAAAAATCGATTTTCAGTATGTTTTGGGCCTGTATTTTGAAAATACTCTAACACGGAGTAGGCATGTACAGTTCGCTTCTGGGACCCCAATATATCGAATTTTCAGGTGTTTTGGGCCTGAAATTGAGATTTCGACATTGGGCACATAAAATATCGATTTTTAGCATGTTTTGGGCCTTTTTTTTGAAAATATTCTAGCACTAAGTATGCATGTACAGATCACTTCTGGGACCCCAAAATATTGAATTTTCGGGTGTTTTGAGCCTGAATTTGAGATATAAACGGGTACTGAAGATGCATTCACATATTGACTTTGGGCTCCTAAAATATCGATTTTCAGCATGTTTTGAGCCTATATTTTGAAAACATTCTAGCACTGACTAGACATGTACAGATAACTTCTGGGACCCAAAAATATCGAATTTTCGGGTATTTTGAGGTTGAATTTGAGATATAAACGAGTGCAGAAGATGCATGCACATATCGACTTTTGGGCACCTAAAAGATCGATTTTCAGTATGTTTTGAGCCTGTATTTTGAATATACTCTAACACGGAGTAGGCATGTACAGTTCGCTTCTGGGACCCCAAAATATTGAATTTTCGGGTGTTTTGGGCCTGAATTTGAGATATCGACTTTGGGCACCTAAAATATCAATTTTTAGCATTTTTGGGCCTATATTTTAAAAAATTTCCAGCACTAACTAGGCATGTACAGATCACTTCTGGGGCCCCAAAATATCGAATTTTTGGGTGTTTTGAGTCTGAATTTGAGATATAAACGGGTACAGATGATGCATGCACATATCGACTTTGGACACTTAAAATATCGATTTTTAGCATGTTTTGAGCCTATATTTTGAAAAACTTCTAGCACTGAGTAGGCTTATACAGATCGCTTCTGGGACCAGAAAATATCGAATTTTCGGGTGTTTTGAGGTCGAATTTGGGATATAAACGGGTACAGAAGATGCATCCAAATATCGACTTTTGGGCACCTAAAAGATCGATTTTCAGTATGTTTTGGTCCTGTATATTGAAAATACTCTAACACGAAGTAGGCATGTACAGATCACTTCTGGGACCCCAAAATACCGAATTTTTGGGTGTTTTGGGCCTGAATTTGATATATCGACTTTGGGCACCTAAAATATCGATTTTTAGCATGTTTTGAGCCTATAATTTGAAAATATTCTAGCACTGAGTAGGCATGTACAGATCGCTTCTGGGACCCCAAAATATCGAATTTACGGGTGTTTTGAGCCTGAATATGAGATATAAACGGGTACAGAAGATGCATGCACATATCGACTTTGGACTCTTAAAATATCGATTTTAGCATGTTTTGAGCCTATATTTTAAAAACATTCTACCACTGACTAGACATGTACATATCGCTTCTGGGACCCAAAATTATCGAATTTTCGGTTGTTTTGAGGTTGAATTTGAGATATAAACGAGTGCAAAAGATGCATACACATGTTGACTTTGGGCACCTAAAATATCGATTTTCAGCATGTTTTGGGCCTACATCTGAGTAGGCATGTACAGATCGCTTCTGGGACCCCAAAATATCAAATTTTCGGGTGTTTGGAGCCTGAATTTGAGATATAAACGGGTACAGAAGATGCATGCACATATCGACTTTTGGGCACCTAAAAGATCGATTTTCAGTATGTTTTGGGCCTGTATTTTGAAAATACTCTAACACGGAGTAGGCATGTACAGTTCGCTTCATTGGACCCCAAAATGTCGAGTTTTCGGGTGTTTTGGGCCTGAATTTGAGATATCGACTTTGGGCACCTAAAATATCGATTTTTAGCATTTTTGGGCCTATATTTTAAAAATATTCCAGCACTAAGTAGGCATGTACAGATCACTTCTTGGGCCCCAAAATATCGAAATTTCGGGTGTTTTGAGCCTGAATTTGAGATATAAACGGGTACAGATGATGCATGCACATATCGACTTTGGACACTTAAAATATCGATTTTTAGCATGTTTTGAGCCTATATTTTGAAAAACTTCTAGCACTGAGTAGGCTTATACAGATCGCTTCTGGGACCACAAAATATCGAATTTTCGGGTGTTTTGAGGTCGAATTTGGGATATAAACGGGTACAGAAGATGCATGCTCATATCGACTTTTGGGCACCTAAAAAATCGATTTTCAGTATGTTTTGGGCCTGTATTTTGAAAATACTCTAACACGGAGTAGGCATGTACAGTTCGCTTCTGGGACCCCAAAATATCGAATTTTCAGGTGTTTTGGGCCTGAAATTGAGATTTCGACTTTGGGCACATAAAATATCGATTTTTAGCATGTTTTGGGCCTTTTTTTTGAAAATATTCTAGCACTAAGTATGCATGTACAGATCACTTCTGGGACCCCAAAATATTGAATTTTCGGGTGTTTTGAGCCTGAATTTGAGATATAAACGGGTACTGAAGATGCATTCACATATTGACTTTGGGCTCCTAAAATATCGATTTTCAGCATGTTTTGAGCCTATATTTTGAAAACATTCTAGCACTGACTAGACATGTACAGATAACTTCTGGGACCCAAAAATAACGAATTTTCGGGTATTTTGAGGTTGAATTTGAGATATAAACGAGTGCAGAAGATGCATGCACATATCGACTTTTGGGCACCTAAAAGATCGATTTTCAGTATGTTTTGAGCCTGTATTTTGAATATACTCTAACACGGAGTAGGCATGTACAGTTCGCTTCTGGGACCCCAAAATATTGAATTTTCGGGTGTTTTGGGCCTAAATTTGAGATATCGACTTTGGGCACCTAAAATATCAATTTTTAGCATTTTTGGGCCTATATTTTAAAAATTTTCCAGCACTAAGTAGGCATGTACAGATCACTTCTGGGGCCCCAAAATATCGAATTTTTGGGTGTTTTGAGCCTGAATTTGAGATATAAACGGGTACAGATGATGCATGCACATATCGACTTTGGACTCTTAAAATATCGATTTTAGCATGTTTTGAGCCTATATTTTAAAAACATTCTACCACTGACTAGACATGTACATATCGCTTCTGGGACCCAAAATTATCGAATTTTCGGTTGTTTTGAGGTTGAATTTGAGATATAAACGAGTGCAAAAGATGCATACACATGTTGACTTTGGGCACCTAAAATATCGATTTTCAGCATGTTTTGGGCCTACATCTGAGTAGGCATGTACAGATCGCTTCTGGGACCCCAAAATATCAAATTTTCGGGTGTTTGGAGCCTGAATTTGAGATATAAACGGGTACAGAAGATGCATGCACATATCGACTTTTGGGCACCTAAAAGATCGATTTTCAGTATGTTTTGGGCCTGTATTTTGAAAATACTCTAACACGGAGTAGGCATGTACAGTTCGCTTCATTGGACCCCAAAATGTCGAGTTTTCGGGTGTTTTGGGCCTGAATTTGAGATATCGACTTTGGGCACCTAAAATATCGATTTTTAGCATTTTTGGGCCTATATTTTAAAAATATTCCAGCACTAAGTAGGCATGTACAGATCACTTCTTGGGCCCCAAAATATCGAAATTTCGGGTGTTTTGAGCCTGAATTTGAGATATAAACGGGTACAGATGATGCATGCACATATCGACTTTGGACACTTAAAATATCGATTTTTAGCATGTTTTGAGCCTATATTTTGAAAAACTTCTAGCACTGAGTAGGCTTATACAGATCGCTTCTGGGACCACAAAATATCGAATTTTCGGGTGTTTTGAGGTCGAATTTGGGATATAAACGGGTACAGAAGATGCATGCTCATATCGACTTTTGGGCACCTAAAAAATCGATTTTCAGTATGTTTTGGGCCTGTATTTTGAAAATACTCTAACACGGAGTAGGCATGTACAGTTCGCTTCTGGGACCCCAAAATATCGAATTTTCAGGTGTTTTGGGCCTGAAATTGAGATTTCGACTTTGGGCACATAAAATATCGATTTTTAGCATGTTTTGGGCCTTTTTTTTGAAAATATTCTAGCACTAAGTATGCATGTACAGATCACTTCTGGGACCCCAAAATATTGAATTTTCGGGTGTTTTGAGCCTGAATTTGAGATATAAACGGGTACTGAAGATGCATTCACATATTGACTTTGGGCTCCTAAAATATCGATTTTCAGCATGTTTTGAGCCTATATTTTGAAAACATTCTAGCACTGACTAGACATGTACAGATAACTTCTGGGACCCAAAAATAACGAATTTTCGGGTATTTTGAGGTTGAATTTGAGATATAAACGAGTGCAGAAGATGCATGCACATATCGACTTTTGGGCACCTAAAAGATCGATTTTCAGTATGTTTTGAGCCTGTATTTTGAATATACTCTAACACGGAGTAGGCATGTACAGTTCGCTTCTGGGACCCCAAAATATTGAATTTTCGGGTGTTTTGGGCCTAAATTTGAGATATCGACTTTGGGCACCTAAAATATCAATTTTTAGCATTTTTGGGCCTATATTTTAAAAATTTTCCAGCACTAAGTAGGCATGTACAGATCACTTCTGGGGCCCCAAAATATCGAATTTTTGGGTGTTTTGAGCCTGAATTTGAGATATAAACGGGTACAGATGATGCATGCACATATCGACTTTGGACACTTAAAATATCGATTTTTAGCATGTTTTGAGCCTATATGTTGAAAAAATTCTAGCACTGAGAAAGCATATACAGATAGCTTCTGGGACCCAAAAATATCGAATTTTCGTGTGTTTTGAGGTCGAATTTGGCATATAAACGGATACAGAAGATGCATGCACATATCGACTTTTGGGCACCTAAAAGATCGATTTTCAGTATGTTTTGGGCCTGTATTTTGAAAATACTCTAACACGGAGTAGGCATGTACAGATCGCTTCTGGGACCCCAAAATATCGAATTTTCGGGTGTTTTGAGCCTGAATTTGAGATATAAACGGGTACAGAAGATGCATGCAAATATCGACTTTGGGCTCCTAAAATATCGATTTTCAGCATGTTTTGAGCCTATATTTTGAAAACATTCTAGCACTGGCTAGACATGTACAGATCGCTTCTGGGACCCAAAATTATCGAATTTTCGGGTGTTTTGAGGTTGAATTTGATATATAAACGAGTGCAGAAGATGCATACACATGTTGACTTTGGGCACCTAAAATATCGATTTTCAGCATGGTTTGGGCATTCATCTGAGTAGGCATGTACAGATCGCTTTTGGGACCCCAAAATATCGAATTTTCGGGTGTTTGGAGCCTGAATTTGAGATATAAACGGGTACAGAAGATGCATGCACATATCGACTTTTGGGCACCTAAAAAATCGATTTTCAGTATGTTTTGGGCATGTATTTTGAAAATACTCTAACACGGAGTAGGCATGTACAGTTCGCTTCTGGGACCCCAAAATATCGAATTTTCTGGTGTTTTGGGCCTGAATTTGAGATATCGACTTTGGGCACCTAAAATATCGATTTTTAGCATTTTTGGGCCTATATTTTAAAAATATTCCAGCACTAAGTAGGCATGTACAGATCACTTCTTGGGCCCCAAAATATCAAAATTTCCGGTGTTTTGAGCCTGAATTTGAGATATAAACGGGTACCGATGATGCATGCACATATCGACTTTGGACACTTAAAATATCGATTTTTAGCATGTTTTGAGCCAATATGTTGAAAAAATTCTAGCACTAAGTAGGCATATACAGATCGCTTCTGGGACCCAAAAATATCGAATTTTCGGGTGTTTTGAGGTCGAATTTGGGATATAAACGGGTACAGAAGATGCATGCACATATTGACTTTTGGGCACCTAAAAAATCGATTTTCAGTATGTTTTGGGCCTGTATTTTGAAAATACTCTAACACGGAGTAGGCATGTACAGTTCGCTTCTGGGACCCCAAAATATCGAGTTTTCGGGTGTTTTGGGCCTGAATTTGAGATATCGACTTTGGGCACCTAAAATATCGATTTTTAGCATGTTTTGGGCCTTTTTTTTGAAAATATTCTAGCACTAAGTAGGCATGTACAGATCACTTCTGGGACCCCAAAATATTGAATTTTCGGGTGTTTTGAGCCTGAATTTGAGATATAAACGGGTACAGAAGATGCATTTACATATTGACTTTGGGCTCCTAAAATATCGATTTTCAGCATGTTTTGAGCCTTTATTTTGAAAACATTCTAGCACTGGCTAGACATGTACAGATCGCTTCTGGGACCCAAAATTATCGAATTTTCGGGTGTTTTGAGGTTGAATTTGAGATATAAACGAGTGCAGAAGATGCATACACATGTTGACTTTGGGCACCTAAAATATCGATTTTCAGCATGTTTTGGGCATGCATCTGAGTAGGCTTGTACAGATCGCTTCTGGGACCCCAAAATATCGAATTTTCTGGTGTTTTGAGCCTGAATTTTAGATATAAACGGGTACAGAAGATGCATGCACATATCGACTTTGGACACTTAAAATATCGATTTTTAGCATGTTTTGAGCCTATATTTTGATAACATTCTAGCACTGACTAGACATGTACAGATAACTTCTGGGACCCAAAAATATCGAATTTTCGGGTGTTTTGAGGTTGAATTTGAGATATAAACGAGTGCAGAAGATGCATGCACATATCGACTTTTGGGCACCTAAAAGATCGATTTTCAGTATGTTTTGAGCCTGTATTTTGAAAATACTCTAACACGTAGTAGGCATGTACAGTTCGCTTCTGGGACCCCAAAATATTGAATTTTCGGGTGTTTTGGGCCTGAATTTGAGATATCGACTTTGGGCACCTAAAATATCGATTTTTAGCATGTTTTGGGCCTATATTTTAAAAATTTTCCAGCACTAAGTAGGCATGTACAGATCACTTCTGGGGCCCCAAAATATCGAATTTTTGGGTGTTTTGAGCCTGAATTTGAGATATAAACGGGTACAGATGATGCATGCACATATCGACTTTGGACACTTAAAATATCGATTTTTAGCATGTTTTGAGCCTATATGTTGGAAAAATTCTAGCACTGAGAAAGCATATACAGATCGCTTCTGGGACCCAAAAATATCGAATTTTCGGGTGTTTTGAGGTCGAATTTGGCATATAAACGGGTACAGAAGATGCATGCACATATCGACTTTTGGGCACCTAAAAGATCGATTTTCAGTATGTTTTGGGCCTGTATTTTGAAAATACTCTAACACGGAGTAGGCATGTACAATTCGCTTCTGGGCCCCCAAAATATCGAATTTTCGGGTGTTTTGGGCCTGAATTTGAGATATCGACTTTGGGCACCTAAAATATCGATTTTTAGCATGTTTTGGGCCTTTTTTTTGAAAATATTCTAGCACTAAGTAGGCATGTACAGATCACTTCTGGGATCCCAAAATATCGAATTTTCAGGTGTTTTGAGCCTGAATTTGAGATATAAACGGGTACAGAAGATTCATGAACATATTGACTTTGGGCACCTAAAATATCGATTTTCAGCTTGTTTTGGGCCTGTATTTTGAAACTACTCTAACTAGGAGTAGGCATGTACATATCGCTTCTGGGACTCAAAAATATCGAATTTTCGGGTGTTTTGAGCCTGAATTTGATATATAAACGGGTACAGATGATGCATGCACATATCGACTTTTGGGCACCTAAATGATCGATTTTCATTATGTTTTGGGCCTGTACTTTGAAAATACTCTAACACGGAGTAGGCATGTACAGTTCGCTTCTGGGACCCCAAAATATTGAATTTTCGGGTGTTTTGGGCCTGAATTTGAGATATCGACTTTGGGCACCTAAAATATCGATTTTTAGCATGTTTTGGGCCTATATTTTGAAAATATTCTAGCACTAAGTAGTCATGTACAGATCACTTCTGGGACCCCAAAATATCGAATTTTCGGGTGTTTTGAGCCTGAATTTGATAAATAAACGGGTACAGATGATGCATGCACATATCGACTTTGGACACTTAAAATATAGATTTTTAGCATGTTTTGAGCCTATATTTTGAAAACATTCTAGCACTGAGTAGGCATGTACAGATCGCTTCTGGGACCCAAAAATATCGAATTTTCGGGTGTTTTGAGGTTGAATTTGGGATATAAACGGGTGCAGAAGATGCATACACATATTGACTTTGGTCACCTAAAATATCGATTTTCAGCTTGTTTTGGGCCTGTATTTTGAAAATACTCTAACACGGAGTAGGCAAGTACAGATCGCTTCTGGGACCCCAAAATATCGAATTTTCGGGTGTTTTGAGCCTGAATTTGAGATATAAACGGGTACAGAAGATGCATGCACATATCGACTTTGGACACTTAAAATATCGATTTTTAGCATGTTTTGAGCCTATATTTTGAAAACATTCTAGCACTGACTAGACATGTACAGTTCGCTTCTGGGACCCAAAATTATCGAATTTTCGGGTGTTTTGAGGTTGAATTTGAGATATCGACTTTGGGCACCTAAAATATCGATTTTTAGCATTTTTGGGCCTATATTTTAAAAAATTCCAGCACTAAGTAGGCATGTACAGATCACTTCTGGGGCCCCAAAATATCGAATTTTTGGGTGTTTTGAGCCTGAATTTGAGATATAAACGGGTACAGAAGATGCATGCACATATTGACTTTGGTAACCTAAAATATCGATTTTCAGCTTGTTTTGGGCCTGTATTTTGAAACTACTCTAACTAGGAGTAGGCATGTACATATCGCTTCTGGGACTCAAAAATATCGAATTTTCGGGTGTTTTGAGCCTGAATTTGATATATAAACGGGTACAGATGATGCATGCACATATCGACTTTGGACACTTAAAATATCGATTTTTAGCATGTTTTGAGCCTATGTTTTGAAAACATTCTAGCACTGACTAGACATGTACAGATCGCTTCTGGGACCCAAAATTATCGAATTTTCGGATGTTTTGAGGTCGAATTTGAGATATAAACGAGTGCAGAAGATGAATGCAAATATCGACTTTTGGGCACCTAAATGATCGATTTTCATTATGTTTTGGGCCTGTATTTTGAAAATACTCTAATACGGAGTAGGCATGTAAAGTTCGCTTCTGGGACCCCAAAATATTGAATTTTCGGGTGTTTTGGGCCTGAATTTGAGATATCGACTTTGGGCACCTAAAATATCGATTTTTAGCATGTTTTGGGCCTATATTTTGAAAATATTCTAGCACTAAGTAGTCATGTACAGATCACTTCTGGGACCCCAAAATATCGAATTTTCGGGTGTTTTGAGCCTGAATTTGATAAATAAACGGGTACAGATGATGCATGCACATATCGACTTTGGACACTTAAAATATAGATTTTTAGCATGTTTTGAGCCTATATTTTGAAAACATTCTAGCACTGAGTAGGCATGTACAGATCGCTTCTGGGACCCAAAAATATCGAATTTTCGGGTGTTTTGAGGTTGAATTTGGGATATAAACGGGTGCAGAAGATGCATACACATATTGACTTTGGTCACCTAAAATATCGATTTTCAGCTTGTTTTGGGCCTGTATTTTGAAAATACTCTAACACGGAGTAGGCATGTACAGTTCGCTTCTGGGACCCCAAAATATCGAATTTTCAGGTGTTTTGGGCCTGAAATTGAGATTTCGACTTTGGGCACATAAAATATCGATTTTTAGCATGTTTTGGGCCTTTTTTTTGAAAATATTCTAGCACTAAGTATGCATGTACAGATCACTTCTGGGACCCCAAAATATTGAATTTTCGGGTGTTTTGTGCCTGAATTTGAGATATAAACGGGTACTGAAGATGCATTCACATATTGACTTTGGGCTCCTAAAATATCGATTTTCAGCATGTTTTGAGCCTATATTTTGAAAACATTCTAGCACTGACTAGACATGTACAGATAACTTCTGGGACCCAAAAATAACGAATTTTCGGGTATTTTGAGGTTGAATTTGAGATATAAACGAGTGCAGAAGATGCATGCACATATCGACTTTTGGGCACCTAAAAGATCGATTTTCAGTATGTTTTGAGCCTGTATTTTGAATATACTCTAACACGGAGTAGGCATGTACAGTTCGCTTCTGGGACCCCAAAATATTGAATTTTCGGGTGTTTTGGGCCTAAATTTGAGATATCGACTTTGGGCACCTAAAATATCAATTTTTAGCATTTTTGGGCCTATATTTTAAAAATTTTCCAGCACTAAGTAGGCATGTACAGATCACTTCTGGGGCCCCAAAATATCGAATTTTTGGGTGTTTTGAGCCTGAATTTGAGATATAAACGGGTACAGATGATGCATGCACATATCGACTTTGGACACTTAAAATATCGATTTTTAGCATGTTTTGAGCCTATATGTTGAAAAAATTCTAGCACTGAGAAAGCATATACAGATAGCTTCTGGGACCCAAAAATATCGAATTTTCGTGTGTTTTGAGGTCGAATTTGGCATATAAACGGATACAGAAGATGCATGCACATATCGACTTTTGGGCACCTAAAAGATCGATTTTCAGTATGTTTTGGGCCTGTATTTTGAAAATACTCTAACACGGAGTAGGCATGTACAGATCGCTTCTGGGACCCCAAAATATCGAATTTTCGGGTGTTTTGAGCCTGAATTTGAGATATAAACGGGTACAGAAGATGCATGCAAATATCGACTTTGGGCTCCTAAAATATCGATTTTCAGCATGTTTTGAGCCTATATTTTGAAAACATTCTAGCACTGGCTAGACATGTACAGATCGCTTCTGGGACCCAAAATTATCGAATTTTCGGGTGTTTTGAGGTTGAATTTGATATATAAACGAGTGCAGAAGATGCATACACATGTTGACTTTGGGCACCTAAAATATCGATTTTCAGCATGGTTTGGGCATTCATCTGAGTAGGCATGTACAGATCGCTTTTGGGACCCCAAAATATCGAATTTTCGGGTGTTTGGAGCCTGAATTTGAGATATAAACGGGTACAGAAGATGCATGCACATATCGACTTTTGGGCACCTAAAAAATCGATTTTCAGTATGTTTTGGGCATGTATTTTGAAAATACTCTAACACGGAGTAGGCATGTACAGTTCGCTTCTGGGACCCCAAAATATCGAATTTTCTGTTGTTTTGGGCCTGAATTTGAGATATCGACTTTGGGCACCTAAAATATCGATTTTTAGCATTTTTGGGCCTATATTTTAAAAATATTCCAGCACTAAGTAGGCATGTACAGATCACTTCTTGGGCCCCAAAATATCAAAATTTCCGGTGTTTTGAGCCTGAATTTGAGATATAAACGGGTACCGATGATGCATGCACATATCGACTTTGGACACTTAAAATATCGATTTTTAGCATGTTTTGAGCCAATATGTTGAAAAAATTCTAGCACTAAGTAGGCATATACAGATCGCTTCTGGGACCCAAAAATATCGAATTTTCGGGTGTTTTGAGGTCGAATTTGGGATATAAACGGGTACAGAAGATGCATGCACATATTGACTTTTGGGCACCTAAAAAATCGATTTTCAGTATGTTTTGGGCCTGTATTTTGAAAATACTCTAACACGGAGTAGGCATGTACAGTTCGCTTCTGGGACCCCAAAATATCGAGTTTTCGGGTGTTTTGGGCCTGAATTTGAGATATCGACTTTGGGCACCTAAAATATCGATTTTTAGCATGTTTTGGGCCTTTTTTTTGAAAATATTCTAGCACTAAGTAGGCATGTACAGATCACTTCTGGGACCCCAAAATATTGAATTTTCGGGTGTTTTGAGCCTGAATTTGAGATATAAACGGGTACAGAAGATGCATTTACATATTGACTTTGGGCTCCTAAAATATCGATTTTCAGCATGTTTTGAGCCTTTATTTTGAAAACATTCTAGCACTGGCTAGACATGTACAGATCGCTTCTGGGACCCAAAATTATCGAATTTTCGGGTGTTTTGAGGTTGAATTTGAGATATAAACGAGTGCAGAAGATGCATACACATGTTGACTTTGGGCACCTAAAATATCGATTTTCAGCATGTTTTGGGCATGCATCTGAGTAGGCTTGTACAGATCGCTTCTGGGACCCCAAAATATCGAATTTTCTGGTGTTTTGAGCCTGAATTTTAGATATAAACGGGTACAGAAGATGCATGCACATATCGACTTTGGACACTTAAAATATCGATTTTTAGCATGTTTTGAGCCTATATTTTGATAACATTCTAGCACTGACTAGACATGTACAGATAACTTCTGGGACCCAAAAATATCGAATTTTCGGGTGTTTTGAGGTTGAATTTGAGATATAAACGAGTGCAGAAGATGCATGCACATATCGACTTTTGGGCACCTAAAAGATCGATTTTCAGTATGTTTTGAGCCTGTATTTTGAAAATACTCTAACACGTAGTAGGCATGTACAGTTCGCTTCTGGGACCCCAAAATATTGAATTTTCGGGTGTTTTGGGCCTGAATTTGAGATATCGACTTTGGGCACCTAAAATATCGATTTTTAGCATGTTTTGGGCCTATATTTTAAAAATTTTCCAGCACTAAGTAGGCATGTACAGATCACTTCTGGGGCCCCAAAATATCGAATTTTTGGGTGTTTTGAGCCTGAATTTGAGATATAAACGGGTACAGATGATGCATGCACATATCGACTTTGGACACTTAAAATATCGATTTTTAGCATGTTTTGAGCCTATATGTTGGAAAAATTCTAGCACTGAGAAAGCATATACAGATCGCTTCTGGGACCCAAAAATATCGAATTTTCGGGTGTTTTGAGGTCGAATTTGGCATATAAACGGGTACAGAAGATGCATGCACATATCGACTTTTGGGCACCTAAAAGATCGATTTTCAGTATGTTTTGGGCCTGTATTTTGAAAATACTCTAACACGGAGTAGGCATGTACAATTCGCTTCTGGGCCCCCAAAATATCGAATTTTCGGGTGTTTTGGGCCTGAATTTGAGATATCGACTTTGGGCACCTAAAATATCGATTTTTAGCATGTTTTGGGCCTTTTTTTTGAAAATATTCTAGCACTAAGTAGGCATGTACAGATCACTTCTGGGATCCCAAAATATCGAATTTTCAGGTGTTTTGAGCCTGAATTTGAGATATAAACGGGTACAGAAGATTCATGAACATATTGACTTTGGGCACCTAAAATATCGATTTTCAGCTTGTTTTGGGCCTGTATTTTGAAACTACTCTAACTAGGAGTAGGCATGTACATATCGCTTCTGGGACTCAAAAATATCGAATTTTCGGGTGTTTTGAGCCTGAATTTGATATATAAACGGGTACAGATGATGCATGCACATATCGACTTTTGGGCACCTAAATGATCGATTTTCATTATGTTTTGGGCCTGTACTTTGAAAATACTCTAACACGGAGTAGGCATGTACAGTTCGCTTCTGGGACCCCAAAATATTGAATTTTCGGGTGTTTTGGGCCTGAATTTGAGATATCGACTTTGGGCACCTAAAATATCGATTTTTAGCATGTTTTGGGCCTATATTTTGAAAATATTCTAGCACTAAGTAGTCATGTACAGATCACTTCTGGGACCCCAAAATATCGAATTTTCGGGTGTTTTGAGCCTGAATTTGATAAATAAACGGGTACAGATGATGCATGCACATATCGACTTTGGACACTTAAAATATAGATTTTTAGCATGTTTTGAGCCTATATTTTGAAAACATTCTAGCACTGAGTAGGCATGTACAGATCGCTTCTGGGACCCAAAAATATCGAATTTTCGGGTGTTTTGAGGTTGAATTTGGGATATAAACGGGTGCAGAAGATGCATACACATATTGACTTTGGTCACCTAAAATATCGATTTTCAGCTTGTTTTGGGCCTGTATTTTGAAAATACTCTAACACGGAGTAGGCAAGTACAGATCGCTTCTGGGACCCCAAAATATCGAATTTTCGGGTGTTTTGAGCCTGAATTTGAGATATAAACGGGTACAGAAGATGCATGCACATATCGACTTTGGACACTTAAAATATCGATTTTTAGCATGTTTTGAGCCTATATTTTGAAAACATTCTAGCACTGACTAGACATGTACAGTTCGCTTCTGGGACCCAAAATTATCGAATTTTCGGGTGTTTTGAGGTTGAATTTGAGATATCGACTTTGGGCACCTAAAATATCGATTTTTAGCATTTTTGGGCCTATATTTTAAAAAATTCCAGCACTAAGTAGGCATGTACAGATCACTTCTGGGGCCCCAAAATATCGAATTTTTGGGTGTTTTGAGCCTGAATTTGAGATATAAACGGGTACAGAAGATGCATGCACATATTGACTTTGGTAACCTAAAATATCGATTTTCAGCTTGTTTTGGGCCTGTATTTTGAAACTACTCTAACTAGGAGTAGGCATGTACATATCGCTTCTGGGACTCAAAAATATCGAATTTTCGGGTGTTTTGAGCCTGAATTTGATATATAAACGGGTACAGATGATGCATGCACATATCGACTTTGGACACTTAAAATATCGATTTTTAGCATGTTTTGAGCCTATGTTTTGAAAACATTCTAGCACTGACTAGACATGTACAGATCGCTTCTGGGACCCAAAATTATCGAATTTTCGGATGTTTTGAGGTCGAATTTGAGATATAAACGAGTGCAGAAGATGAATGCAAATATCGACTTTTGGGCACCTAAATGATCGATTTTCATTATGTTTTGGGCCTGTATTTTGAAAATACTCTAATACGGAGTAGGCATGTAAAGTTCGCTTCTGGGACCCCAAAATATTGAATTTTCGGGTGTTTTGGGCCTGAATTTGAGATATCGACTTTGGGCACCTAAAATATCGATTTTTAGCATGTTTTGGGCCTATATTTTGAAAATATTCTAGCACTAAGTAGTCATGTACAGATCACTTCTGGGACCCCAAAATATCGAATTTTCGGGTGTTTTGAGCCTGAATTTGATAAATAAACGGGTACAGATGATGCATGCACATATCGACTTTGGACACTTAAAATATAGATTTTTAGCATGTTTTGAGCCTATATTTTGAAAACATTCTAGCACTGAGTAGGCATGTACAGATCGCTTCTGGGACCCAAAAATATCGAATTTTCGGGTGTTTTGAGGTTGAATTTGGGATATAAACGGGTGCAGAAGATGCATACACATATTGACTTTGGTCACCTAAAATATCGATTTTCAGCTTGTTTTGGGCCTGTATTTTGAAAATACTCTAACACGGAGTAGGCAAGTACAGATCGCTTCTGGGACCCCAAAATATCGAATTTTCGGGTGTTTTGAGCCTGAATTTGAGATATAAACGGGTACAGAAGATGCATGCACATATCGACTTTGGACACTTAAAATATCGATTTTTAGCATGTTTTGAGCCTATATTTTGAAAACATTCTAGCACTGACTAGACATGTACAGTTCGCTTCTGGGACCCAAAATTATCGAATTTTCGGGTGTTTTGAGGTTGAATTTGAGATATAAACGAGTGCAGAAGATGAATGCAAATATCGACTTTTGGGCACCTAAATGATCGATTTTCATTATGTTTTGGGCCTGTATTTTGAAAATACTCTAATACGGAGTAGGCATGTAAAGTTCGCTTCTGGGACCCCAAAATATTGAATTTTCGGGTGTTTTGGGCCTGAATTTGAGATATCGACTTTGGGCACCTAAAATATCGATTTTTAGCATGTTTTGGGCCTATATTTTGAAAATATTCTAGCACTAAGTAGTCATGTACAGATCACTTCTGGGACCCCAAAATATCGAATTTTCGGGTGTTTTGAGCCTGAATTTGATAAATAAACGGGTACAGATGATGCATGCACATATCGACTTTGGACACTTAAAATATAGATTTTTAGCATGTTTTGAGCCTATATTTTGAAAACATTCTAGCACTGAGTAGGCATGTACAGATCGCTTCTGGGACCCAAAAATATCGAATTTTCGGGTGTTTTGAGGTTGAATTTGGGATATAAACGGGTGCAGAAGATGCATACACATATTGACTTTGGTCACCTAAAATATCGATTTTCAGCTTGTTTTGGGCCTGTATTTTGAAAATACTCTAACACGGAGTAGGCAAGTACAGATCGCTTCTGGGACCCCAAAATATCGAATTTTCGGGTGTTTTGAGCCTGAATTTGAGATATAAACGGGTACAGAAGATGCATGCACATATCGACTTTGGACACTTAAAATATCGATTTTTAGCATGTTTTGAGCCTATATTTTGAAAACATTCTAGCACTGACTAGACATGTACAGTTCGCTTCTGGGACCCAAAATTATCGAATTTTCGGGTGTTTTGAGGTTGAATTTGAGATATAAACGAGTGCAGAAGATGCATGCACATATCGACTTTTGCGCACCTAAAAGATCGATTTTCGGTATGTTTTGGGCCTGTATTTTGAAAATACTCTAACACGGAGTAGGCATGTACAGTTCGCTTCTGGGACCCCAAAATATTGAATTTTCGGGTGTTTTGGGCCTGAATTTGAGATATCGACTTTGGGCACCTAAAATATCGATTTTTAGCATTTTTGGGCCTATATTTTAAAAAATTCCAGCACTAAGTAGGCATGTACAGATCACTTCTGGGGCCCCAAAATATCGAATTTTTGGGTGTTTTGAGCCTGAATTTGAGATATAAACGGGTACAGAAGATGCATGCACATATTGACTTTGGTAACCTAAAATATCGATTTTCAGCATGTTATAGGCCTGTATTTTGAAACTACTATAACTAGGAGTAGGCATGTACAGATCGCTTCTGGGACCCAAGAATATCGAATTTTCGGGTGTTTTGAGGTTGAATTTGAGATATAAACGAGTGCAGAAGATGCATGCACATATCGACTTTTAGGCTCCTAAATGATCGATTTTCAGTATGTTTTGGGCCTGTATTTTGAAAATACTCTAACACGGAGAAGGCATGTACAGTTCGCTTTTCGGACCCCAAAATATTGAATTTTCGGGTGTTTTGGGCCTGAATTTGAGATATCGACTTTGGGTACCTAAAATATCGATTTTTTAGCATGTTTTGGGCCTTTTTTTTGAAAATATTCTAGCACTAAGTAGGCATGTACAGATCACTTCTGGGACCTAAAAATATCGAATTTTCGGGTGTTTTGAGCCTGAATTTGAGATATAAACGGGTACGGAAGATGCATGCACATATTGACTTTGGGCACCTAAAATATCGATTTTCAGCATGTTTTGGGTTTGTATTTTGAAACTACTCTAATTAGGAGTAGGCATGTACAGATCGCTTCTAGGACCCAAAAATATCGAATTTTCGGGTGTTTTGAGCCTGAATTTGAGATATAAACGGGTACAGAAGATGCATGCACATATCGACTTTGGACACTTAAAATATCGATTTTTAGCATGTTTTGAGCCTATATTTTAAAAACATTCTAGCACTGACTAGACATGTACAGATCGCTTCTGGGACCCAAAATTATCGAATTTTCGGGTGTTTTGAGATATAAACGAGTGCAGAAGATGCATATACATGTTGACTTTGGGCACCTAAATTATCGATTTTCAGCATGTTTTGGGCCTGCATCTGAGTAGGCATGTACAGATCGCTTCTGGGACCCCAAAATATCGAATTTTTGGGTGTTTGGAGCCTGAATTTGAGATATCGTCTTTGGGCACCTAAAATATCGATTTTTAGCATGTTTTGGGCCTATATTTAGAAAATATTTTAGCACTAAGTAGGCATGTACAGATCACTTCTGGGACCCCAAAATATCGAATTTTCGGGTGTTTTGAGCCTGAATTTGAGATATAAACGGGTACAGATGATGCATGCACATATCGACTTTTGACACTTAAAATATCGATTTTTAGCATGTTTTGAGCATATATTCTGAAAAAATTCTAGCACTGAGTAGGCATGTACAGATCGCTTCTGGGACCCCAAAACATCGAATTTTCGGGTGTTTTGAGGCTGAATTTGAGATATAAACGGGTACAGAAGATGTATGCACATATCGACTTTTGAGCACCTAAAAGATCGATTTTAGTATGTTTTGGGCCTGTATTTTGAAAATATTCCAGCACTAAGTAGGCATGTACAGATCACTTCTGGGACCCCAAAATATCAAATTTTCGGGTGTTTTGAGCCTGAATTTGAGATATAAACGGGTACAGAAGATGCATGCACATATTGACTTTTGGGCACCTAAAAAATCGATTTTCAGTATGTTTTGGGCCTGTATTTTGAAAATAATCTAACACGGAGTAGGCATGTACAGTTCGCTTCTGGGACCCCAAAATATCGAGTTTTCGGGTGTTTTGGGCCTGAATTTGAGATATCGACTTTGGGCACCTAAAATATCGATTCATAGCATGTTTTGGGCCTTTTTTTTGAAAATATTCTAGCACTAAGTAGGCATGTACAGATCACTTCTGGGACCCCAAAATATTGAATTTTCGGGTGTTTTGAGCCTGAATTTGAGATATAAACGGGTACAGAAGATGCATTCACATATTGACTTTGGGCTCCTAAAATATCGATTTTCAGCATGTTTCGAGCCTATATTTTGAAAACATTCTAGCACTGGCTAGACATGTACAGATCGCTTCTGGGACCCAAAATTATCGAATTTTCGGGAGTTTTGAGGTTGAATTTGAGATATAAACGAGTGCAGAAGATGCATACACATGTTGACTTTGGGCACCTAAAATATCGATTTTCAGCATGTTTTGGGCATGCATCTGAGTAGGCTTGTACAGATCGCTTCTGGGACCCCAAAATATCGAATTTTCGGGTGTTTTGAGCCTGAATTTGAGATATAAACGGGTGCAGAAGATGCATGCACATATCGACTTTGGACACTTAAAATATCGATTTTTAGCATGTTTTGAGCCTATATTTTGAAAACATTTTAGCACTGACTAGACATGTACAGATAACTTCTGGGACCCAAAAATATCGAATTTTCGGGTGTTTTGAGGTTGAATTTGAGATATAAACGAGTGCAGAAGATGCATGCACATATCGACTTTTGCGCACCTAAAAGATCGATTTTAAATATGTTTTGAGCCTGTATTTTGAAAATACTCTAACACGGAGTAGGCATGTACAGTTCGCTTCTGGGACCCCAAAATATTGAATTTTCGGGTGTTTTGGGCCTGAATTTGAGATATCGACTTTGGGCACCTAAAATATCGATTTTTAGCATGTTTTGGGCCTATATTTTAAAAATTTTCCAGCACTAAGTAGGCATGTACAGATCACTTCTGGGGCCCCAAAATATCGAATTTTTGGGTGTTTTGAGCCTGAATTTGAGATATAAACGGGTACAGATGATGCATGCACATATCGATGTTGGACACTTAAAATATCGATTTTTAGCATGTTTTGAGCCTATATTTTGAAAAAAATCAAGCACTGAGAAGGAATATACAGATCGCTTCTGGGACCCAAAAATATCGAATTTTCGGGAGTTTTGAGGTCGAATTTGGGATATAAACGGGTACAGAAGATGCATGCACATATCGACTTTTGGGCACCTAAAAGATCGATTTTCAGTATGTTTTGGGCCTGTATTTTGAAAATACTCTAACACGGAGTAGGCATGTACAGTTTGCTTCTGGGACCCCAAAATATCGAATTTTCGGGAGTTTTGGGCCTGAATTTGAGATATCGACTTTGGGCACCTAAAATATCGATTTTTAGCATGTTTTGGGCCTTTTTTTTTTAAATATTCTAGCACTAAGTAGGCATGTACAGATCACTTCTGGGATTCCAAAATATCGAATTTTCAGGTGTTTTGAGCCTGAATTTGAGATATAAACGGGTACAGAAGATTCATGAACATATTGACTTTGGGCACCTAAAATATCGATTTTCAGCATGTTTTGGGCCTGTATTTTGAAACTACTCTAACTAGGAGTAGGCATGTACATATCGCTTCTGAGACCCAAAAATATCGAATTTTCGGGTGTTTTGAGCCTGAATTTGATATATAAACGGGTACAGAAGATGCATGCACATATCGACTTTGGACACTTAAAATATCGATTTTTAGCATGTTTTAAGCCTATATTTTGAAAACATTCAAGCACTGACTAGACATGTACAGGTCGCTTCTGGGACCCAAAATTATCGAATTTTCGGGTGTTTTGAGGTTGAATTTGAGATATAAACGAGTGCAGAAGATGCATGCACATATCGACTTTTGCGCACCTAAAAGATCGATTTTCAGTATGTTTTGGGCCTGTATTTTGAAAATACTCTAACACGGAGTAGGCATGTACAGTTCGCTTCTGGGACACCAGAATATTGAATTTTCGGGTGTTTTGGGCCTGAATTTGAGATATCGACTTTGGGCACCTAAAATATCGATTTTTAGCATTTTTGGGCCTATATTTTAAAAAATTCCAGCACTAAGTAGGCATGTACAGATCACTTCTGGGGCCCCAAAATATCGAATTTTTGGGTGTTTTGAGCCTGAATTTGAGATATAAACGGGTACAGAAGATGCATGCACATATTGACTTTGGGCACCTAAAATATCGATTTTCAGCATGTTTTAGGCCTGTATTTTGAAATTACTATAACTAGGAGTAGGCATGTACAGATCGCTTCTGGGACCCAAGAATATCGAATTTTCGGGTGTTTTGAGCCTGAATTTGAGATATAAACGGGTACAGAAGATGCATGCACATATCGACTTTGGACACTTAAAATATCGATTTTTAGCATGTTTTGAGCCTATATTTTGAAAACATTCTAGCACTGACTAGACATGTACAGATCGCTTCTGGGACCCAAAATTATCGAATTTTCGGGTGTTTTGAGATATAAACGAGTGCAGAAGATGCATATACATGTTGACTTTGGGCACCTAAATTATCGATTTTCAGCATGTTTTGGGCCTGCATCTGAGTAGGCATGTACAGATCGCTTCTGGGACCCCAAAATATCGAATTTTCGGGTGTTTTGAGCCTGAATTTGAGATATATACGGGTACAGAAGATGCATGCACATTTCGACTTTTGGGCACCTAAAATATCGATTTTGAGCATGTTTTGGATCTGTGTCTTGAAAACATTCTAACTAGGTGTAGGGAAGTACAGATCGCTTCTGGAACCCCAAAATATCGAATTTTCGGGTGTTTTGAGCCTGAATTTGAGATATAAACGGGTTCAGAAGATGCATCCACATTTTGACTTTTGGGCACCTAAAAGATCGATTTTCAGTATGTTTTGGGCCTGTATATTGAAAATACTCTAACACGGAGTAGGCATGTACAGATCGCTTCTGGGACCCCAAAATATCGAATTTTTGGGTGTTTTAGGCCTAAATTTGAGATATCGACTTTGGGTACCTAAAATATCGATATCTAGCATGTTTTGGGCCTATATTTCGAAAATATTCTAGCACTGAGTAGGCATGTACAGATCACTTCTGGGACCCCAAAATATCGAATTTTCGGGTGTTTTGAGCCTGATTTTGAGATATAAACGGGTACAGAAGATGCATGCAAATATCGACTTTGGACACTTAAAATATCGATTTTTAGCATGTTTTGAGCCTTTATTTTGGAAACATTCTAGAACTGGCTAGACGTGTACAGATCGCTTTTGGGACCCAAAATTATTGAATTTTCGGGTGTTTTGAGGTTGAATTTGAGATATAAACGAGTGCAGAAGATGCATGCACATATCGACTTTTGGGCACCTAAAAGATCGATTTTCAGTATGTTTTGGGCCAGTATTTTGAATATACTCTAACACGGAGTAGGCATGTACAGTTAGCTTCTGGAAACCCAAAATATCGAATTTTCTGGCGTTTTGGGCTTGAATTTGAGATATCGACTTTGGGCACCTAAAATATCGTATTTTAGCATGTTTTGGGCGAATATTTTGAAAATATTCTAGCACTAAGTAGGCATGTACAGATCACTACTGGGGCCCAAAAATATCGAATTTTCGGGTGTTTTGAGCCTGAATTTGAGATATAAACGGGTACAGATGATGCATGCACATATCGACTTTGGACACTTAAAATATCGATTTTTAGCATGTTTTGAGCCTATTTTTTGAAAAAATTCTAGCACTGTGTAGGCATATACAGATCGCTTCTGGGACCCAAAAATATCGAATTTTCGGGTGTTTTGAGGTTGATTTTGGGATATAAACGGGTACAGAAGATGCATCCAAATATCGACTTTTGGGCACCTAAAAGATCGATTTTCAGTATGTTTTGGTCCTGTATATTGAAAATACTCTAACACGAAGTAGGCATGTACAGATCGCTTCTGGGACCCCAAAATATCGAATTTTTGGGTGTTTTGGGCCTGAATTTGAGATATCGACTTTGGGCACCTAAAATATCGATTTTTAGCATGTTTTGAGCCTATAATTAGAAAATATTCTAGTAATGAGTAGGCATGTACAGATCGCTTCTGGGACACAAAAATATCGAATTTTCGGGTGTTTTGAGCCTGAATTTGAGATATAAACGGGTACAGAAGATGCATGAACATTTCGACTTTGGACTCTTAAAATATCGATTTTTAGCATGTTTTGAGCCTATATTTTAAAAACATTCTAGAACTGACTAGACATGTACAGATTGCTTCTGGGACCCAAAATTATCGAATTTTCGGTTGTTTTGAGGTTGAATTTGAGATATAAACGAGTGCAAAAGATGCATACACATGTTGACTTTGGGCACCTAAAATATCGATTTTCAGTATGTTTTGGGCCTGTATTTTGAAAATACTCTAACACGGAGTAGGCATGTACAGTTCGCCTCTGGGACCCCAAAATATCGAGTTTTCGGGTGTTTTGGGCCTGAATTTGAGATATCGACTTTGGGCACCTAAAATATCGATTTTTAGCATGTTTTGGGCCTTTTTTTTGAAAATATTCTAGCACTAAGTAGGCATGTACAGATCACTTCTGGGACCCCAAAATATTGAATTTTCGGGAGTTTTGAGCCTGAATTTGAGATATAAACGGGTACAGAAGATGCATTCACATATTGACTTTGGGCTCCTAAAATATCGATTTTCAGCATGTTTTGAGCCTATATTTTGAAAACATTCTAGCACTGGCTAGACATGTACAGATCGCTTCTGGGACCCAAAATTATCAAATTTTCGGGTGTTTTGAGGTTGAATTTGAGATATAAACGAGTGCAGAAGATGCATACACATGTTGACTTTGGGCACCTAAAATATCGATTTTCAGCATGTTTTTGGGCATGCATCTGAGTAGGCTTGTACAGATCGCTTCTGGGACCCCAAAATATCGAATTTTCGGGTGTTTTGAGCCTGAATTTGAGATATAAACGGGTACAGAAGATGCATGCACATATCGACTTTGGACACTTACAATATCGATTTTTAGCATGTTTTGAGCCTATATTTTGAAAACATTCTAGCACTGACTAGACATGTACAGATAACTTCTGGGACCCAAAAATATCGAATTTTCGGGTATTTTGAGGTTGAATTTGAGATATAAACGAGTGCAGAAGATGCATACACATATCGACTTTTGGGCACCTAAGAGATCGATTTTCAGTATGTTTTGAGCCTGTATTTTGAAAATAATCTAACACGGAGTAGGCATGTACAGTTCGCTTCTGGGACCCCAAAATATTGAATTTTCGGGTGTTTTGGGCCTGAATTTGAGATATCGACTTTGGGCACCTAAAATATCGATTTTTAGCATTTTTGGGCCTATATTTTAAAAAATTTCCAGCACTAAGTAGGCATGTACAGATCACTTCTGAGGCCCCAAAATATCGAATTTTTGGGTGTTTTGAGCCTGAATTTGAGATATAAACGGGTACAGATGATGCATGCACATATCGACTTTGGACACTTAAAATATCGATTTTTAGCATGTTTTGAGCCTATATGTCGAAAAAATTCTAGCACTGAGAAAGCAAATACTGATCGCTTCTGGGACCCAAAAATATTGAATTTTCGGGTGTTTTGAGGTCGAATTTGGCATATAAACGGGTACAGAAGATGCATGCACATATCGACTTTTGGGCACCTAAAAGATCGATTTTCAGTATGTTTTGGGCCTTTATTTTGAAAATACTCTAACACGGAGTAGGCATGTACAGTTCGCTTCTGGGATCCCAAAATATCGAATTTTCAGGTGTTTTGAGCCTGAATTTGAGATATAAACGGGTACAGAAGATGCTTGCAAATATCGACTTTGGACACTTAAAATATCGATTTTTAGCATGTTTTGAGCCTATATTTAGAAAACATTCTAGCACTGACTAGACATGTACAGATCGCTTCTGGGACCCAAAATTATCGAATTTTCGGGTGTTTTGAGGTTGAATTTGAGATATAAACGAGTGCAGAAGATGCATGCACATATCGACTTTTGGGCACCTAAAAGATCGATTTTCAGTATGTTTTGAGCCTGTATTTTGAAAATACTCTAACACGGAGTAGGCATGTACAGTTCGCTTCTGGGACCCCAAAATATTGAATTTTCGGGTGTTTTGGGCCAGAATTTGAGATATCGACTTTGGGCACCTAAAATATCGATTTTTAACATTTTTGGGCCTATATTTTAAAAATATTCCAACATTAAGTAGGCATGTACAGATCACTTCTGGGGCCCCAAAATATCGAATTTTTGGGTGTTTTGAGCCTGAATTTGAGATATAAACGGGTACAGATGATGCATGCACATATCGATGTTGGACACTTAAAATATCGATTTTTAGCATATTTTGAGCCTATATGTTGAAAAAATTCAAGCACTGAGAAGGCATATACAGATCGCTTCTGGGACCCAAAAATATCGAATTTTCGGGTGTTTTGAGGTCGAATTTGGGATATAAACGGGTACAGAAGATGCATGCACATATCGACTTTTGGGCACCTAAAAGATCGATTTTCAGTATGTTTTGGGCCTGTATTTTGAAAAAATTCTAGCACTGTGTAGGCATATACAGATCGCTTCTGGGACCCAAAAATATCGAATTTTCGGGTGTTTTGAGGTTGATTTTGGGATATAAACGGGTACAGAAGATGCATCCAAATATCGACTTTTGGGCACCTAAAAGATCGATTTTCAGTATGTTTTGGTCCTGTATATTGAAAATACTCTAACACGAAGTAGGCATGTACAGATCGCTTCTGGGACCCCAAAATATCGAATTTTTGGGTGTTTTGGGCCTGAATTTGAGATATCGACTTTGGGCACCTAAAATATCGATTTTTAGCATGTTTTGAGCCTATAATTTGAAAATATTCTAGTAATGAGTAGGCATGTACAGATCGCTTCTGGGACCCAAAAATATCGAATTTTCGGGAGTTTTGAGCCTGAATTTGAGATATAAACGGGTACAGAAGATGCATGAACATTTCGACTTTGGACTCTTAAAATATCGATTTTTAGCATGTTTTGAGCCTATATTTTAAAAACATTCTAGCACTGACTAGACATGTACAGATTGCTTCTGGGACCCAAAATTATCGAATTTTCGGTTGTTTTGAGGTTGAATTTGAGATATAAACGAGTGCAAAAGATGCATACACATGTTGACTTTGGGCACCTAAAATATCGATTTTCAGTATGTTTTGGGCCTGTATTTTGAAAATACTCTAACACGGAGTAGGCATGTACAGTTCGCCTCTGGGACCCCAAAATATCGAGTTTTCGGGTGTTTTGGGCCTGAATTTGAGATATCGACTTTGGGCACCTAAAATATCGATTTTTAGCATGTTTTGGGCCTTTTTTTTGAAAATATTCTAGCACTAAGTAGGCATGTACAGATCACTTCTGGGACCCCAAAATATTGAATTTTCGGGAGTTTTGAGCCTGAATTTGAGATATAAACGGGTACAGAAGATGCATTCACATATTGACTTTGGGCTCCTAAAATATCGATTTTCAGCATGTTTTGAGCCTATATTTTGAAAACATTCTAGCACTGGCTAGACATGTACAGATCGCTTCTGGGACCCAAAATTATCAAATTTTCGGGTGTTTTGAGGTTGAATTTGAGATATAAACGAGTGCAGAAGATGCATACACATGTTGACTTTGGGCACCTAAAATATCGATTTTCAGCATGTTTTTGGGCATGCATCTGAGTAGGCTTGTACAGATCGCTTCTGGGACCCCAAAATATCGAATTTTCGGGTGTTTTGAGCCTGAATTTGAGATATAAACGGGTACAGAAGATGCATGCACATATCGACTTTGGACACTTACAATATCGATTTTTAGCATGTTTTGAGCCTATATTTTGAAAACATTCTAGCACTGACTAGACATGTACAGATAACTTCTGGGACCCAAAAATATCGAATTTTCGGGTATTTTGAGGTTGAATTTGAGATATAAACGAGTGCAGAAGATGCATACACATATCGACTTTTGGGCACCTAAGAGATCGATTTTCAGTATGTTTTGAGCCTGTATTTTGAAAATAATCTAACACGGAGTAGGCATGTACAGTTCGCTTCTGGGACCCCAAAATATTGAATTTTCGGGTGTTTTGGGCCTGAATTTGAGATATCGACTTTGGGCACCTAAAATATCGATTTTTAGCATTTTTGGGCCTATATTTTAAAAAATTTCCAGCACTAAGTAGGCATGTACAGATCACTTCTGAGGCCCCAAAATATCGAATTTTTGGGTGTTTTGAGACTGAATTTGAGATATAAACGGGTACAGATGATGCATGCACATATCGACTTTGGACACTTAAAATATCGATTTTTAGCATGTTTTGAGCCTATATGTTGAAAACATTCTAGCACTGAGAAAGCAAATACTGATCGCTTCTGGGACCCAAAAATATTGAATTTTCGGGTGTTTTGAGGTCGAATTTGGCATATAAACGGGTACAGAAGATGCATGCACATATCGACTTTTGGGCACCTAAAAGATCGATTTTCAGTATGTTTTGGGCCTTTATTTTGAAAATACTCTAACACGGAGTAGGCAAGTACAGATCGCTTTTGGGACCCCAAAATATCGAATTTTCGGGTGTTTTGAGCCTGAATTTGAGATATAAACGGGTACAGAAGATGCATGCACATATTGACTTTGGACACTTAAAATATCGATTTTTAGCATGTTTTGAGCCTATATTTTGAAAACATTCTAGCACTGACTAGACATGTACAGGTCGCTTCTGGGACCCAAAATTATCGAATTTTCGGGTGTTTTGAGGTTGAATTTGAGATATAAACGAGTGCAGAAGATGCATGCACATATCGACTTTTGCGCACCTAAAAGATCGATTTTCAGTATGTTTTGGGCTTGTATTTTGAAAATACTCTAACACGGAGTAGGCATGTACAGTTCGCTTCTGGGACCACAAAATATCGAATTTTCGGGTGTTTTGGGCCTGAATTTGAGATATCGACTTTGGGCACCTAAAATATAGATTTTTAGCATGTTTTGGGCCTTTTTTTTGAAAATATTCTAGCACTAAGTAGGCATGTACAGATCACTTCTGGGACCCCAAAATATCGAATTTTCGGGTGTTTTGAACCTGAATTTGAGATATAAACGGGTACAGAAGATGCATGCACATATCGACTTTGGTCACCTAAAATATCGATTTTCAGCTTCTTTTGGGCCTGTATTTTGAAAATACTCAAACACGGAGTAGGCAAGCACAGATTGCTTCAGGGACCCCAAAATATCGAATTTTAGGGTGGTTTGAGCCTGAATTTGAGATATAAACAGGTGCAGATGATGCATGCACATATCGACTTTGGACACATAAAATATCGATTTTTAGCATATTTTGAGCCTATATTTTGAAAATATTCTAGCACTAAGTAGGCATGTACAGATCACTTCTGGGACCCCAAAATATCGAATTTTCGGGTGTTTTGAGACAGAATTTGAGATATAAACGGGTACAGATGATGCATGCACATATCGACTTTGGACACTTAAAATATCAATTTTTAGCATGTTTTGAGCCTATGTTTTGAAAAAATTCTAGCACTAAGTAGGCATGTACAGATCGCTTCTGGGAAAAAAATATCGAATTTTCGGGTGTTTTGAGGTTGAGTTTGGGATATAAACGGGTACAGAAGATGCATGCACATATCGACTTTTGGGCACCTATAAGATCGATTTTCAGTATGATTTTGGCTGTATTTTGAAAATACTCTAACAAGGAGTAGGCATGTACAGTTCGTTTCTTGGACCTCAAAATATCGAATTTTCGGGTGTTTTGGGCTTGAATTTGAGATATCGACTTTGGACACTTAAAATATCGATTTTTAGCATGTTTTGGGCCTATATTTTGAAAACATTCTAGCACTGAGTAGGCATGTACAAATCGCTTCTGGGACCCAAAAATATCTAATTTTCATGTGTTTTGAGCCTGAATTTGGGATATAAACGGGTGCAGAAGATGCATGCACATATCGACTTTTGGGCACCTAAAAGATCGATTTTCAGTATGTTTTGGGCCTGTATTTTGAAAATACTCTAACACGGAGTAGGCATGTACAGTTCGCTTCTGGGATCCCAAAATATCGAATTTTCAGGTGTTTTGAGCCTGAATTTGAGATATAAACGGGTACAGAAGATTCATGAACATATTGACTTTGAGCACCTAAAATATCGATTTTCAGTATATTTTGGGCCTGTACTTTGAAAATACTCTAACACGGAGTAGGCATGTACAGATAGCTTCTGGGACCCCAAAATATCGAATTTTCGGGTGTTTTGAGCCTGAATTTGAGATATAAACGGGTACAGAAGATGCATGCAAATATCGACTTTGGACACTTAAAATATCGATTTTTAGCATGTTTTGAGCCTATATTTAGAAAACATTCTAGCACTGACTAGACATGTACAGATCGCTTCTGGGACCCAAAATTATAGAATTTTCGGGTGTTTTGAGGTTGAATTTGAGATATAAACGAGTGCAGAAGATGCATGCACATATCGACTTTTGGGCACCTAAAAGATCGATTTTCAGTATGTTTTGAGCCTGTATTTTGAAAATACTCTAACACGGAGTAGGCATGTACAGTTCGCTTCTGGGACCCCAAAATATTGAATTTTCGGGTGTTTTGGGCCAGAATTTGAGATATCGACTTTGGGCACCTAAAATATCGATTTTTAACATTTTTGGGCCTATATTTTAAAAATATTCCAACATTAAGTAGGCATGTACAGATCACTTCTGGGGCCCCAAAATATCGAATTTTTGGGTGTTTTGAGCCTGAATTTGAGATATAAACGTGTACAGATGATGCATGCACATATCGATGTTGGACACTTAAAATATCGATTTTTAGCATGTTTTGAGCCTATATGTTGAAAAAATTCAAGCACTGAGAAGGCATATACAGATCGCTTCTGGGACCCAAAAATATCGAATTTTCGGGTGTTTTGAGGTCGAATTTGGGATATAAACGGGTACAGAAGATGCATGCACATATCTACTTTTGGGCACCTAGAAAATCGATTTTCAGTATATTTTGGGCGTGTATTTTGAAAATACTCTAACACGGAGTAAGCATGTACAGTTCGCTTCTGGGACCCCAAAATATCGAATTCTCGGGTGTTTTGGGCCTGAATTTGAGATATCGAATTTAAGCACCTAAAATATCGATTTTTTGCATGTTTTGGGCCTATATTTTGAAAATATTCTAGCACTAAGTAGGCATGTACAGATCACTTCTGGGACCCCAAAATATCGAATTTTCGGGTGTTTTGAGCCTGAATTTGAGATAAAAACGGGTAAAGATGATGCATGAACATATTGACTTTGGACACTTAAAATATCGATTTTTAGCATGTTTTGAGCCTATATTTTGAAAACATTCGAGCACTGTGTAGGCATGTACAAATCGCTTCTGGGACCCAAAAATATCTAATTTTCATGTGTTTTGAGCCTGAATTTGGGATATAAACGGGTGCAGAAGATGCATACACATATTGACTTTGATCACCTAAAATATCGATTTTCAGCATGTTTTGGGCCTGTATTTTGAAAATACTCTAACACCGAGTAGGCAAGTACAGATCGCTTCTGGGACCCAAAATTATCGAATTTTCGGGTGTTTTGAGATTGAATTTGAGATATAAACGAGTGCAGAAGATGCATACACATGTTGACTTTGGGCACCTAAAATATCGATATTCAGCATGTTTTGGGCCTGCATCTAAGTAGGCATGTACAGATCGCTTCTGGGACCCAAAAATGTTGAATTTTCGGGTGTTTTCAGGTTGAATTTGGGATATAAACGGGTGCAGAAGATGCATACACATATTGACTTTGATCACCTAAAATATCGATTTTCAGCTTGATTTGGGCCTGTATTTTGAAAATACTCTAACACAGAGTACGCAAGTACAGATCGCTTCTGGGACCCAAAATTATCGAATTTTCGGGTGTTTTGAGATTGAATTTGAGATATAAACGAGTGCAGAAGATGCATACACATGTTGACTTTGGGCACCTAAAATATAACGATTTTCAGCATGTTTTGGGCCTGCATCTGAGTAGGCATGTACAGATCGCTTCTGGGACCCCAAAATATCGAATTTTCGGGTGTTTGGAGCCTGAATTTGAGATATAAACGGGTACAGAAGATGCATGCACATATCTACTTTTGGGCACCTAGAAGATCGATTTTCATTATGTTTTGGGCCTGTATTTTGAAAATACTCTAACACGGAGTAAGCATGTACAGTTCGCTTCTGGGACCCCAAAATATCGAATTCTCGGGTGTTTTGGGCCTGAATTTGAGATATCGAATTTAAGCACCTAAAATATCGATTTTTAGCATGTTTTGGGCCTATATTTTGAAAATATTCTAGCACTAAGTAGGCATGTACAGATCACTTCTGGGACCCCAAAATATCGAATTTTCGGGTGTTTTGAGCCTGAATTTGAGATATAAACGGGTACAGATGATGCATGCACATATCGACTTTGGACACTTAAAATATAAATTTTTAGCATGTTTTGAGCCTATATTTTGAAAAAAATCTAGCACTAAGTTGGCATGTACAGATCGCTTCTGGGACCCCAAAATATCAAATTTTCGGGTGTTTTGAGGTTGAATTTGGGATATAAACGGGTACAGAAGATGCATGCACATATCGACTTTTGGGCACCTAAAAGATCGATTTTCAGTATGATTTGGGCCTGTATTTTGAAAATACTCTAACAAGAAGTAGGCATGTACAGTTCGTTTCTGGGACCCCAAAATATCGAATTCTCGGGTGTTTTGGGCCTGAATTTGAGATATCGACTTTGGGCACCTAAAATATCGATTTTTAGCATGTTTTGGGCCTATATTTTGAAAATATTCTAGCACTAAGTAGGCATGTACAGATCACTTCTGGGACCCCAAAATATCGAATTTTCGGGTGTTTTGAGCCTGAATTTGAGATATAAACGGGTACAGAAGATGCATGCACATATCGACTTTGGACACTTAAAATATCGATTTTTAGCATGTTTTGAGCCTATATTTTGAAAACATTCTAGCACTGACTAGACATGTACAGGTCGCTTCTGGGACCCAAAATTATCGAATTTTCGGGAGTTTTGAGGTTGAATTTGAGATATAAACGAGTGCAGAAGATGCATGCACATATCGACTTTTGCGCACCTAAAAGATCGATTTTCAGTATGTTTTGGGCTTGTAATTTGAAAATACTCTAACACGGAGTAGGCATGTACAGTTCGCTTCTGGGACCCCAAAATATCGAATTTTCGGGTGTTTTGAGGTTGAGTTTGGGATATAAACGGGTACAGAAGATGCATGCACATATCGACTTTTGGGCACCTATAAGATCGATTTTCAGTATGATTTTGGTTGTATTTTGAAAATACTCTAACAAGGAGTAGGCATGTACAGTTCGTTTCTGGGACCTCAAAATATCGAATTTTCGGGTGTTTTGGGCTTGAATTTGAGATATCGACTTTGGGCACCTAAAATATCGATTTTTAGCATGTTTTGGGCCTATATTTTGAAAATATTCTAGCACTAAGTAGGCATGTACAGATCACTTCTGGGACCCCAAAATATCGAATTTTCGGGTGTTTTGAGCCTGAATTTGAGATATAAACGGGTAAAGATGATGCATGAACATATTGACTTTGGACACTTAAAATATCGATTTTTAGCATGTTTTGAGCCTATATTTTGAAAACATTCTAGCACTGAGTAGGCATGTACAAATCGCTTCTGGGACCCAAAAATATCTAATTTTCATATGTTTTGAGCCTGAATTTGGGATATAAACGGGTGCAGAAGATGCATACACATATTGACTTTGATCACCTAAAATATCGATTTTCAGCATGTTTTGGGCCTGTATTTTGAAAATACTCTAACACCGAGTAGGCAAGTACAGATCGCTTCTGGGACCCAAAATTATCGAATTTTCGGGTGTTTTGAGATTGAATTTGAGATATAAACGAGTGCAGAAGATGCATACACATGTTAACTTTGGGCACCTAAAATATCGATATTCAGCATGTTTTGGGCCTGCATCTAAGTAGGCATGTACAGATCGCTTCTGGGACCCAAAAATGTTGAATTTTCGTGTGTTTTGAGGTTGAATTTGGGATATAAACGGGTGCAGAAGATGCATACACATATTGACTTTGATCACCTAAAATATCGATTTTCAGCTTGTTTTGGGCCTGTATTTTGAAAATACTCTAACACAGAGTACGCAAGTACAGATCACTTCTGGGACCCAAAATTATCGAATTTTCGGGTGTTTTGAGATTGAATTTGAGATATAAACGAGTGCAGAAGATGCATACACATGTTGACTTTGGGCACCTAAAATATCGATTTTCAGCATGTTTTGGGCCTGCATCTGAGTAGGCATGAACAGATCGCTTCTGGGACCCCAAAATATCGAATTTTTGGGTGTTTGGAGCCTGAATTTGAGATATAAACGGGTACAGAAGATGCATGCACATATCTACTTTTGGGCACCTAGAAGATCGATTTTCAGTATGTTTTGGGCGTGTATTTTGAAAATACTCTAACACGGAGTAAGCATGTACAGTTCGCTTCTGGGACCCCAAAATATCGAATTCTCGGGTGTTTTGGGCCTGAATTTGAGATATCGACTTTGGGCACCTAAAATATCGATTTTTAGCATGTTTTGGGCCTATATTTTGAAAATATTCTAGCACTAAGTAGGCATGTACAGATCACTTCTGGGACCCCAAAATATCGAATTTTCGGGTGTTTTGAGCCTGAATTTGAGATATAAACGGGTACAGATGATGCATGCACATATCGACTTTGGACACTTAAAATATCGATTTTTAGCATGTTTTGAGCCTATATTTTGAAAACATTCTAGCACTGAGTAGGCATTTACAAATCGCTTCTGGGACCCAAAAATATCTAATTTTCGGGTGTTTTGAGCCTGAATTTGGGATATAAACAGGTGCATAAGATGCATACACATATTGACTTTGGTCACCTAAAATATCGATTTTCAGTATGTTTTGGGCCTGTATATTGAAAATATTCTAACACGGAGTAGGCATGTACAGATCGCTTCTGGGACCCAAAAATATCGAATTTTCGGGTGTTTTGAGCCTGAATTTGAGATGTAAACGGGTACAGAAGATGCATGCACATATCGACTTTGGACACTTAAAATATCGATTTTTAGCATGTTTTGAGCATATATTTTGAAAACATTCTAGCACTGAGTAGGCATGTACAAATCGCTTCTGGGACCCCAAAATATCGAATTTTTGGGTGTTTTGGGCCTTAATTTGAGATATCGGCTTAGGGCACCTAAAATATCGATTTTTAGCATGTTTTGGGCCTATATTTTGAAAATATTCTAGCACTGAGTAGGCATGTACAGATCGCTTCTGGGACCCCAAAATATCGAATTTTCGGGTGTTTTGAGCCTGAATTTGAGATATAAACGGGTACAGAAGATGCATGCACATATCGACTTTTGGGCACCTAAAATATCGATTTCGAGCATGTTTTGGGTCTGCATCTTGAAAACAATCTAACTAGGAGTAGGGATGTAAAGATCGCTTCTAGGACCCCAAAATACCGAATTTTCGGGTGTTTTGAGCCTGAATATGAGATATAAACGGGTTCAGATGATGCATTCACATATCGACTTTACACACTTAAAATATCGATATTCAGCATGTTTTGGGCCTGTATTTTGAAAATACTCTAACTAGGAGTAGGCATGTACAGATCGCTTCTGGGACCCCAAAATATCGAATTTTCGGGTGTTTTGAGCCTGAATTTTAGATATAAACGGGTACAGATGATGCATGCACATATCGACTTTGGACACTTAAAATATCAATTTTTAGCATGTTTTGAGCCTATATTTTGAAAAAATTCTAGCACTAAGTAGGCATGTACAGATCGCTTCTGGGACCCCAAAATATCGAATTTTCGGGTGTTTTGAGGTTGAATTTGGGATATAAACGGGTACAGAAGATGCATGCACATATCGACTTTTTGGCACCTAAAAGATCGATTTTCAGTATGATTTGGGCCTGTATTTTGAAAATACTCTAACAAGGAGTAGGCATGTACAGTTCGTTTCTGGGACCTCAAAATATCGAATTTTCGGGTGTTTTGAGCTTCAATTTGAGATATCGACTTTGGGCACCTAAAATATCGATTTTTAGCATGTTTTAGGCCTATATTTTGAAAATATTCTAGCACTAAGTAGGCATGTACAGATCACTTCTGGGACCCCAAAATATCGAATTTTCGGGTGTTTTGAGCCTGAATTTCAGATATAAACGGGTACAAATGATGCTTGCACATATCGACTTTGGACACTTAAAATATCGATTTTTAGCATAATTTGAGCCTATATTTTGAAAACATTCTATCACTGAGTAGGCATGTACAAATCGCTTCTGGGACCCAAAAATATCTAATTTTCGGGTGTTTTGAGCCTGAATTTGGGATATAAACGGGTGCAGAAGATGCATACACATATTGACTTTGGTCACCTAAAATATCGATTTTCAGTACGTTTTGGGCCTGTATATTGAAAATACTCTAACACGGAGTAGGCATGTACAGATTGCTTCTGGGACCCAAAATTATCGAATTTTCGGGTGTTTTGAGCCTGAATTTGAGATGTAAACGGGTACAGAAGATGCATGCACATATCGACTTTGGACACTTAAAATATCGATTTTTAGCATGTTTTGAGCCTATATTTTGAAAACATTCTAGCACTGACTAGACATGTACAGATCGCTTATGGGACCCAAAATTATCGAATTTTCGGGTGTTTTGAGGTTGAATTTGAGATATAATGGGTGCAGAAGATGCATACACATGTTGACTTTGGGCACCTAAAATATCGATTTTCTGCATGTTTTGGGCTTGCATCTGAGTAGGCATGTACAAATCGCTTCTTGGACCCCAAAATATCGAATATTTGGGTGTTTGGAGTCTGAATTTGAGATATAAACGGGTACAGAAGATGCATGCACATATCGACTTTTGGGCTCCTAAAAGATCGATTTTCAGTATGGTTTGGGCCTGTATTTTGAAAATACTCTAACACGGAGTAGGCATGTACAGTTTGCTTCTGGGACTCCAAAATATCGAATTTTCGGGTGTTTTGGGCCTGAATTTGAGATATAAACGGGTGCAGAAGATGCATACACATATTGACTTTGGTCACATAAAATATCGATTTTCAGCTTGTTTTAAGCCTGTATTTTGAAAATACTCTAACACGGAGTAGGCAAGTACAGATAGCTCCTGGGACCCCAAAATATCGAATTTCTGGGTGTTTTGAGTCTGAATTTGAGATATAAACGGGTACAGAAGATGCATCCACATATCGACTTTGGACACTTAAAATATCGATTTTTAGCATGTTTTGAGCCTATATTTTGAAAACATTCTAGCACTGAGTAGGCATGTACAGATCGCTTCTGGTACCCAAAAATATCGAATTTTCGGGTGTTTTGAGGTTGAATTTGGGATATAAACGGGTGCAGAAGATGCATACACATATTGACTTTGGTCACCTAAAATATCGATTTTCAGCTTGTTTTGGGCCTGTATTTTGAAAATACTCTAACACGGAGTAGGCAAGTACAGATCGCTTCTGGGACCCAAAAATATCGAATTTTCGGGTGTTTTGAGCCTGAATTTGAGATATAAACGGGTACAGAAGATGCATGCACATATCGACTTTGGACACTTAAAATATCGATTTTTAGCATGTTTTGAGCCTATATTTTGAAAACATTCTAGCACTGAGTAGGCATGTACAGATCGCTTCTGGGACCCAAAAATATCGAATTTTCGGGTGTTTTAAAGTTTTTATTTGGGATATAAACGGGTGCAGAAGATGCATACACATATTGACTTTAGTCACCTAAAATATCGATTTTCAGCTTGTTTTGGGCCTGTATTTTAAAAATACTCTAACACGGAGTAGGCAAGTACAGATCGCTTCTGGGAACCTAAAATATCGAATTTTCGGGTGTTTGGAGCCTGAATTTGAGATATAAACGGGTACAGAAGATGAATCCACATATCGACTTTTGGGCACCTAAAAGATCGATTTTCAGTATGTTTTAGGCCTGTATATTGAAAATACTCTAACACGGAGTAGGCATGTACAGATCGCTTCTGGGAACCCAAAATATCGAATTTTTGGGTGTCTTTTGGCCTGAATTTGGGATATCGACTTTGGGCACCTAAAATATCGATTTTTATCATGTTTTGGGCCTTTATTTTGAAAATATTCTAGCACTGAGTAGGCATGTACAGATCGCTTCTGGGACCCCAAAATATTGAATTTTCGGGTGTTTTGAGCAAGAATTTGAGATGTAAACGGGTACAGAAGATGCATGCACATATCAACTTTGGACACTTAAAATATCGATTTTTAGCATGTTTTGAGCCTATATTTTGAAAACATTCTAGCACTGACTAGACATGTACAGATCGCTTCTGGGACCCAAAATTATCGAATTTTCGGGTGTTTTGAGGTTGAATTTGAGATATAAACGGGTGCAGAAGATGCATACACATGTTGACTTTGGGCACCTAAAATATCGATTTTCTGCATGTTTTGGGCTTGCATCTGAGTAGGCATGTGCAAATCGCTTCTTGGACCCCAAAATGTCGAATTTTTGGGTGTTTGGAGCCTGAATTTGAGATATAAACGGGTACAGAAGATGCATGCACATATCGACTTTTGGGCTCCTAAAAGATCGATTTTCAGTATGTTTTGGGCCTGTATTTTGAAAATACTCTAACACGGAGTAGGCATGTACAGTTTGCTTCTGGGACTCCAAAATATCGAATTTTCGGGTGTTTTGGGCCTGAATTTGAGATATAAACGGGTGCAGAAGATGCATACACATATTGACTTTGGTCACATAAAATATCGATTTTCAGCTTGTTTTAAGCCTGTATTTTGAAAATACTCTAACACGGAGTAGGCAAGTACAGATCGCTCCTGGGACCCCAAAATATCGAATTTCTGGGTGTTTTGAGTCTGAATTTGAGATATAAACGGGTACAGAAGATGCATCCACATATCGACTTTGGACACTTAAAATATCGATTTTTAGTATGTTTTGAGCCTATATTTTGAAAACATTCTAGCACTGAGTAGGCATGTACAGATCGCTTCTGGTACCCAAAAATATCGAATTTTCGGGTGTTTTGAGGTTGAATTTGGGATATAAACGGGTGCAGAAGATTCATACACATATTGACTTTGGTCACCTAAAATATCGATTTTCAGCTTGTTTTGGGCCTGTATTTTGAAAATACTTTAACACGGAAGAGGCAAGTACAGATCGCTTCTGGGACCCCAAAATATCGAATTTTCGTGTGTTTTGAGCCTGAATTTGAGATATAAACAGGTACAGAAGATGCATGCACATATCGACTTTGGACACTTAAAATATCGATTTTTAGCATGTTTTGAGCCTATATTTTGAAAACATTCTAGCACTGAGTAGGCATGTACAGATCGCTTCTGGGACCCAAAAATATCGAATTTTCGGGTGTTTTAAAGTTTTTATTTGGGATATAAACGGGTGCAGAAGATGCATACACATATTGACTTTAGTCACCTAAAATATCGATTTTCAGCTTGTTTTGGGCCTGTATTTTAAAAATACTCTAACACGGAGTAGGCAAGTACAGATCGCTTCTGGGAACCAAAAATATCGAATTTTCGGGTGTTTGGAGCCTGAATTTGAGATATAAACGGGTACAGAAGATGAATCCACATATCGACTTTTGGGCACCTAAAAGATCGATTTTCAGTATGTTTTAGGCCTGTATATTGAAAATACTCTAACACGGAGTAGGCATCTACAGATCGCTTCTGGGAAACCAAAATATCGAATTTTTGGGTGTCTTTGGGCCTGAATTTGATATATCGACTTTGGGCACCTAAAATATCGATTTTTATCATGTTTTGGGCCTTTATTTTGAAAATATTCTAGCACTGAGTAGGCATGTACAGATCGCTTCTGGGACCCCAAAATATTGAATTTTCGGGTGTTTTGAGCAAGAATTTGAGATATAAACGGGTACAGAAGATACATGCACATATCGACTTTTGGGCACCTAAAATATCGATTTTGAGCATGTTTTGGGTCTGTATCTTGAAAACATTCTAACTAGGAGTAGGGATGTACAGGTCGCTTCTAGGACCCAAAAATACAGAATTTTCGGGTGTTTTGAGCCTGAATTTGAAATATAAACGGGTACAGAAGATGCATGCACATATTGACTTTGGGTACCTAAAATATCAATTTTCAGCATGTTTTGGGCCTGTATTTTGAAAATACTCTAACTAGGAGTAGGCATGTACAGATCGCTTCTGGGACCCAAAAATATCGAATTTTCGGGTGTTTTGAGGATGAATTTGGGATATAAACGGGTGCAGAAGAAGCATACACATATTGACTTTGGTCACCTAAAATATCGATTTTCAGCTTGTTTTGGGCCTGTATTTTGAAAATACTCTAACACGGAGTAGGCAAATATAGATCGCTTCTGGGACCCCAAAATATCGAGTTTCCGGGTGTTTTGAGCCTGAATTTGAGATATAAACGGGTACAAGAAGATGCATCCACATTTCGACTTCTGGGCACCTAAAAGATCGATTTTCAGTATTTTTTGGGCTAGTATATTGAAAATACTCTAACACGGAGTAGGCATGTACAGATCGTTTCTGGGACCCCAAAATATCGAATTTTCGGGTGTTTTGAGCCTGAATTTGAGATATAAACGGGTACAGAAGATGCATGCACATATCGACTTTTGGGCACCTAAAATATCGATTTTGAGCATGTTTTGGGTCTGTATCTTGAAAACATTCTGACTAGGAGTAGGGATGTACAGATCGCTTCTAGGACCCAAAAATACCGAATTTTCGGGTGTTTTGAGCCTGAATTTGAGATATAAACGGGTACAGAAGATGCATGCACATATTGACTTTGGACACCTAAAATATCGATTTTTAGCTTGTTTTGGGCCTGTATATTGAAAATACTCTAACACGGAGTAGGCATGTACAGATCGCTTCTAGGACCCCAAAATATCGAATTTTTGGGTATTTTGGGCCTGAATTCTAGATATCGACTTTGAGCACCTAAAATATCGATTTTTAGCATGTTTTGGGCCTATATTTTTTAAAATAATCTAGCACTCAGTAGGCATGTACAGATCGCTTCTGGGACCACAAAATATGGAATTTTCGGGTGTTTTGAGCCTGAATTTGAGATATAAACGGGTACAGAAGATGCATGCACATATCGACTTTTGGGCACCTAAAATATCGATTTTGAGCATGTTTTGGGTCTGTATCTTGAAAACATTCTGACTAAGAGTAGGCATGTACAGATCGCTTCTGGGACCACAAAATATCGAATTTTCGGGTGTTTGCAGCCTGAATTTGAGATATAAACGGGTACAGAAGATGCATGCACATATCGACTTTGGACACTTAAAATATCGATTTTTAACATGTTTTGAGACTATATTTTGAAAACATTCTAGCACTGACTAGACATGTACAGATCGCCTCTGGGACCCAAAATTATCGAATTTTCGGGTGTTTTGAGGTTGAATTTGAGATATAAACGAGTGCGGAAGATGCATACACATGTTGACTTTGGGCACTTAAAATATCGGATTTTAGCATGTTTTGGGCCTATATTTTGAAAATATTCTAGCACTAAGTAGGCATGTACAGATCACTTCTGGGACCCAAAAATATCGAATTTTCGGGTGTTTTGAGCCTGAATTTGAGATATAAACGGGTACAGATGATGCATGTACATATCGACTTTGGACACTTAAAATATCGATTTTTAACATGTTTTTAGCCTATATTTTGAAAAAATTCTAGCACTGAGTAGGCATGTACAGATCGCTTCTGGGACCCAAAAATATCGAATTTTCGGGTGTTTTGATGTTGAATTTGGCATATAAACGGGTACAGAAGATGCATGCACATATCGACTTTTGGGCATCTAAAAGATCGATTTTCAGTATGTTTTGGGTCCGTATATTTAAAATACTCTAACACGGAGTAGGCATGTACAGTTCGCTTCTGGGACCCCAAAATATCGAATTTTCGGGTGCTTTGGGCCTGAATTTGAGATATCGACTTTGGGTTCCTTAAATATCGATTTTTAGCATGTTTTGGGCCGATATTTTGAAAATATTCTAGCACTAAGTAGGCATGTACAGATCACTTCTGGGACCCCAAAATATCAAATTTTCGGGTGTTTTAAGCCTGAATTTGAGATATAAACGGGAACAGAAGATGCATGCACATATCGACTTTTGGGCACCTAAAATATCGATTTTGAGCATATTTTGGGTCTGTATCTTGAAAACATTCTGACTAGGAGTAGGGATGTACAGATCGCTTCTAGGACCCAAAAATACCGAATTTTCGGGTGTTTTGAGCCTGAATTTGAGATATAAACGGGTACAGAAGATGCATGCACATATTGACTTTGGGCACCTAAAATATCGATTTTCAGCATGTTTTGGGCCTGTATTTTGAAAATACTCTAACTAGGAGTAGGCATGTACAGATCGCTTCTGGGACCCCAAAATATCGAATTTTCGGGTGTTTGGAGCCTGAATTTGAGATATAAACGGGTACAGAAGATGCATGCACATATCGACTTTGGACACTTAAAATATCGATTTTTAGCATGTTTTGAGCCTATATTTTGAAAACATTCTAGAACTGACTAGACATGTACAGATCGCCTCTGGGACCCAAAATTATCGAATTTTCGGGTGTTTTGAGGTTGAATTTGAGATATAAACGAGTGCAGAAGATGCATACATATGTTGACTTTGGGCACTTAAAATATCGATTTTTAGCATGTTTTGGGCCTATAATTTGAAAATATTCTAGCACTAAGTAGGCATGTACAGATCACTTCTGGGACCCCAAAATATCAAATTTTCGGGTGTTTTGAGCCTGAATTTGAGATATAAACGGGTACAGATGATACATGTACATATCGACTTTGGACACTTAAAATATCGATTTTTAGCATGTTTTGAGCGTATATTTTGAAAAAATTCTAGCACTGAGTAGGCATGTACAAATCGCTTCTGGGACCCAAAAATATCGAATTTTCGGGTGTTTTGATGTTGAATTTGACATATAAACGGGTACAGAAGATGCATGCACATATCGACTTTTGGGCACCTAAATGATCGATTTTCAGTATGTTTTGGGGCTGTATTTTGAAAATACTCTAACACGGAATAGGCATGTACAGTTCGCTTCTGGGACCCCAAAATATCGAATTTTCGAGGGTTTTGAGCCTGAATTTGAGATATAAACGGGTACAGATGATGCATGCACATATCGACTTTAGACACTTAAAATATCGATTTTTAGCATGTTTTGAGCCTATATTTTGAAAACATTCTAGCACTACGTAGGCATGTACAGATCGCTTCTGGGACCCTAGAATATCGAATTTTCGGGTGTTTTGAGCATGAATTTGAGGTATGAACGGGTACAGAAGATGCATCCACATATCGACTTTTGGGCACCTAAAAGATTGATTTTAAGTATGTCTTTGGCCTGTATATTGAAAATACTCTAACACGGAGTAGGCATGTACAGATCGCTTCTAGGACCCCAAAATATCGAATTTTTGGGTGTTTTGGGCCTGAATTTGAGATATCGATTTTGGGCACTTAAAATATCGATTTTTAGCATGTTTTTGGGCCTATATTTTGAAAATATTCGTGCACTGAGTAGGCATGTACAGATCGCTTCTGGGACCCCAAAATATCGAATTTTCGGGTGTTTTGGGCCCGAATTTGAGATATAAACGGGTACAAAAGATACATGCACATATCAACTTTGGACACTTACTATATCGATTTTTAGCATGTTTTGAGCCTATATTTTGAAAACATTCTAGCACTGACTGGACATGTACAGATCACTTTTGGAACCCAAAATTATCGAATTTTCGGGTGTTTTGAGGTTGAATTTGAGATATAAACGAGTGCAGAAGATGCATACACATGTTGACTTTGGGCACCTAAAATATCGATTTTCAGCATGTTTTGGGCGTGCATCTGCGTAGGCATGTACAGATCGCTTCTGGGACCCCAAAATATCGAATTTTCGGGTGTTTTGAACCTGAATTTAAGATATAAACGGGTACAGAAGATGCATCCACATATCGACTTTTGTGCACCGAAAAGAACGATTTTCATTATGTTTTGGGCCTGTATTTTGAAAATACTCTAACACGGAGTAGGCATGGACAGTTCGCTTATGGGACCCCAAAATATCGAATTTTTGGGTGTTTTGGGCCTGAATTTGAGATATCGATTTTGGGCACCTAAAATATCGATTTTTAGCATGTTTTTGGGCCTATATTTTGAAAATATTCTTGCACTGAGTAGGCATGTACAGATCGCTTCTGGGACCCCAAAATATCGAATTTTCGGGTGTTTTGGGCCCGAATTTGAGATATAAACGGGTACAGAAGATGCATGCACATATTAACTTTGGGCACCTAAAATATCGATTTTCAGCATGTTTTGGATCTGTATCTTGAAAATATTCTAACTAGGAGTAGGCATGTACAGATCGCTTTTGGGACCCAAAAATATCGAATTTTCGGGTGTCTTGAGCCTAATTTTGAGATATAAACGGGTTCAGAAGATGCATGCACATATCGACTTTGGACACTTAAAATATAGATTTTTAGCATGTTTTTAGCCTATATTTTGAAAACATTCGAGCACTGACTAGACATGTACAGATCCCTTCTGGGAACCAAAATAATCGAATTTTCGGGTGTTTTGAGGTTGAATTTGAGATATAAACGAGTGCAGAAGATGCATACACATGTTGACTTTGGGCACCTAAAATATCGATTTTCAGCATGTTTTGGGCCTGCATCTGAGTAGGCATGTACAGATCGCTTCTGGGACCCCAAAATATCGAATTTTCGGGTGTTTTGAACCTGAATTTGAGATGTAAACGGGTACAGAAGATGCATGGACATATAGACTTTTGGGCACCTAAAATATCGATTTTGAGCATGTTTTGGGTCTGTATCTTGAAAACATTCTAACTAGGAGTAGGGGTGTACAAATCGCTTCTAGGACCCAAAAATACCGAATTTTCGGGTGTTTTGAGCCTGAATTTGAGATATAAACGGGTACAGAAGATGCATACACATATTGACTTTGGTAACCTAAAATATCGATTTTTAGCTTGTTTTGAGCCTGTATTTAAAAAATACTCCAACACGGAGTAGGCAAGTACAGATCGCTTCTGGGACCCAAAAATATCGAATTTTCTGGTGTTTTGAGCCTGAATTTGAGATATAAACGGGTACAGAAGATGCATGCACATATCGACTTTGGACACTTAAAATATCGATTTTTTGCATGTTTTGAGCCTATATTTTGAAAAAATTCTAGCACTAACTAGGCATGTACAGATCGCTTCTGGGACCCAAAACTATCGAGTTTTCGGGTGTTTTGAGGTTGAATTTGAGATATAAACGAGTGCAGAAGATGCATAAACACGTTGACTTTGGGCACCTAAAATATCGATGTTCAGCATGTTTTGGGCCTGCATCTGAGTAGGCATGTACAGATCGCTTCTGGGTCCCCAAAATATCGAATTTTCAGGTGTTTGGAGCCTGAATTTGAGATATAAACGGGTACAGAAGATGCATGCACATATCGACTGTTGGGCACCTAAAAGATCGATTTTCAGTATGTTTTGGGCCTGTATTTTGAAAATACTTTAACACGGAGTAGGCATGTACAGTTCGCTTCTGGGACCCCAAAATATCGAATTTTCGGGTGTTTTGGGCCTGAATTTGAGATATCGACTTTGGGAACCTTAAATATCGATTTTTAGCATGTTTTGGGCCATTATTTTGAAAATATTCTAGCACTAAGTAGGCATGTACAGATCACTTCTGCGACCCTAAAATATCGAATTTTCGGGTGTTTTGAGCCTGAATTTGAGATATAAACGGGTACAGATGATGCATGCACATATCGACTTTGGACACTTAAAATATCGATTTTTAGCATGTTTTGAGCCTATATTTTGAAAACATTCTAGCACTGAGTAGGCATGTACAGATCGCTTCTGGGATCCAAAAATATCGAATTTTCGGGTGTTTTGAGGTTGAATTTGGGATATAAACGGGTGCAGAAGATGCATACACATATTGACTTTGGTCACCTAAAATATCGATTTTCAGCTTGTTTTGGGCCTGTATATTGAAAATACTCTAACATGGAGTAGGTAAGTACAGATCGCTTCTGGGACACCAAAATATCGAATTTTCGGGTTTTTTGAGCCTGAATTTGAGATATAGACGGGTACAGAAGATGCATCCACATATCGACTTTTGGGCAACTAAAAGATCGATTTTCAGAAGGTTTGGGCCTGTATATTGAAAATACTCTAACACGGAGTAGGCATGTACAGATCGCTTCTGGGACCCCAAAATATCGAATTTTTGGGTGTTTTGGGACTATATTTTGAAAATATTCTAGCACTGAGTAGGCATGTACAAATCGCTTCTGGGACCCCATAATATCTAATTTTCGGGTGTTTTGAGCCTGAATTTGAGATATAAACGGGTACAAAAGATGAATGCACACATCGACTTTGGGGCACCTAAAATATCAATTTTGAGCATGTTTTGGATTTGGATCGTGAAAACATTCTAACTAGGAGTAGGGATGTACAGACCGCTTCTAGGACCCAAAAATTCCGAATTTTCGGGTGTTTGGAGTCTGAATTTGAGATATAAACGGGTACAGAAGATGCATGCACATATTGACTTTGGGCAACTAAAATATCGATTTTTAGCATGTTTTGGGCCTGTATTTTGAAAATACTCTAACTAGGAGTAGGCATGTACAGATCGCTTCTGGGACCATAAAATATCGAATTTTCGGGTGTTTTGAGCCTGAATTTGAGATATAAACGGGTACAGAAGATGCATGCACATATCGACTTTGGACACTTAAAATATCGATTTTTAGCATGTTTTGAGCCTATATTTTGAAAACATTCTAGCACTGACTAGACATGTACAGATCGCTTCTGGGACCCAAAATTATCGAATTTTCGGGTGTTTTGAGGTTGAATTTGAGATATAAACGAGTGCAGAAGATGCATACACATGTTGACTTTGGGCACCTAAAATATCGATTTTCAGCATGTTTTGGGCTTGCATCTGAGTAGGCATGTACAGATCGCTTCTGAGACCCCAAAATATCGAATTTTCGGGTGTTTTAAGCCTGAATTTGAGATATAAACGGGAAGAGAAGATGCATGTCCATATTGAATTTGGGCACCTAAAATATATCGATTCTCAGCATGTTTTGGGCCTGTAATTTGAAAATACTCTAACACGGAGTAGGCATGTACAGTTTCCTTCTGGGACCCCAAAATATCGAATTTTCGGGTGTTTTGGGCCTGAATTTGAGATATCGACTTTGGGCACCTAAAATATCGATTTTTAGCATGTTTTGAGCCGATATTTTGAAAACATTCCAGCACTGACTAGACATGTACAGACCGATTCTGGGACCCAAAATTATCGAATTTTCGGGTGTTTTGAGGTTGAATTTGGGATATAAACGAGTGCAGAAGATGCATACACATGTTGACTTTGGGCACCTAAAATATCGATTTTCAGCATGTTTTGGGCCTGCATCTGAGTAGGCATGTACAGATCGCTTCTGGGACCCCAAAATATCGAATTTTCAGGTGTTTGGAGCCCGAATTTGAGATATAAACGAGTACAGAAGATGCATGCACATATCGACTTTTGGGCACCTAAAAGACCGATTTTCAGTATGTTTTGGGCCTGTATTTTGAAAATACTCTAACACGGAGTAGGCATGTACAGTTCGCTTCTGGGACCCCAAAATATCGAATTTTCGGGTGTTTTGGGCCTGAATTTGAGATATCGACTTTGGGCACCTAAAATATCGATTTTGAGCATGTTTTGGGTCTGTATCTTGAAAACATTCTAGCACTGACTAGACATGTACAGATCGCTTCTGGGACCCAAAATTATCGAATTTTCGGGTGTTTTGAGGTTGAATTTGAGATAAAAACGAGTGCAGAAGATGCATACACATGTTGACTTTGGGCACATAAAATATCGATTTTCAGCATGTTTTGGGCCTGTATCTGAGTAGGCATGTACAGATCGCTTCTGGGACCCCAAAATATCGAATTTTCAGATGTTTGGAGACTGAATTTGAGATATAAACGGGTAGAGATGATACATGCACATATCGACTTTGGACACTTAAAATATCGATTGTTAGCATGTTTTGAGCTTATATTTTAAAAACATTCTAGTACTGAGTAGGCATGTACAGATCGCTTCTGGGACCCAAAAATATCGAGTTTTCGGGTGTTTTGAGGTTGAATTTGGGATATAAACGGGTGCAGAGGATGCATACACATATCGACTTTGGTCACCTAAAAGATCGATTTTCAGTATGTTTTGGGCCTGTATATTGAAAATACTCTAACACGGAGTAGGCATGTACAGATCGCTTCTGGGACCACAAAATATCGAATTTTTGGGTGTTTTGGGCCTGAATTTGAGATATCGACTTTAAGCACCTATAATATCGATTTTTAGCATGTTTTAGGCCTATATTTTGAAAATATTCTAGCACTGAGTAGGCATGTACAGATCGCTTCTGGGGCCCCAAAATATCGAATTTTCGGGCGTTTTGAGCCTGAATTTGATATATAAACGTGTACAGAAGATGCATGCACATATCGACTTTTGGGCAACTAAAATATCGATTTTGAGAATGTTTTGAGTTTGTATCTTGAAAACATTCTAACTAGGAGTAGGGATGTACAGACCGCCTCTAGGACCCAAAAATTCCGAATTTTCGTGTGTTTGGAGTCTGAATTTGAGATATAAACGGGTACAGAAGATGCATGCACATATTGACTTTGGGCAACTAAAATATCGATTTTTAGCATGTCTTGGGCCTGTATTTTGAAAATACTCTAACTAGGAGTAGGCATGTACAGATCGCTTCTGGGACCCAAAAATATCGAATTTTCGGGTGTTTTGAGCCTGAATTTGAGATATAAACGGGTACAGAAGATGCATGCACATATCGACTTTGGACACTTAAAATATCGATTTTTAGCATGTTTTGAGCCTATGTTTTGAAAACATTCTAGCACTGACTAGACATGTACAGATCGCTTCTGGGACCCAAAATTATCGAATTTTCGGGTGTTTTGAGGTTGAATTTGAGATATAAACGAGTGCAGAAGATGCATACACATGTTGACTTTGGGCACCTAAAATATCGATTTTCAGCATGTTTTGGGCTTGCATCTGAGTAGGCATGTACAGATCGCTTCTGAGACCCCAAAATATCGAATTTTCGGGTGTTTTGAGCCTGAATTTGAGATATAAACGGGAAAAGAAGATGCATGTACATATTGAATTTGGGCACCTAAAATATCGATTCTCAGCATGTTTTGGGCCTGTAATTTGAAAATACTCTAAAACGGAGTAGGCATGTACAGTTCCCTTCTGGGACCCCAAAATATCGAATTTTCGGGTGTTTTGGGCCTGAATTTGAGATATCGACTTTGGGCACCTAAAATATCGATTTTTAGCATGTTTTGAGCCGATATTTTGAAAACATTCTAGCACTGACTAGACATGTACAGATCGATTCTGGGACCCAAAATTATCGAATTTTCGGGTGTTTTGAGGTTGAATTTGAGATAAAAACGAGTGCAGAAGATGCATACACATGTTGACTTTGGGAACCTAAAATATCGATTTTCAGCATGTTTTGGGCCTGCATCTGAGTAGGCATGTACAGATCGCTTCTGGGACCCCAAAATATCGAATTTTCAGATGTTTGGAGCCTGAATTTGAGATATAAACGGGTAGAGATGATACATGCACATATCGACTTTGGACATTTAAAATATCGATTGTTAGCATGTTTTGAGCTTATATTTTAAAAACATTCTAGCACTGAGTAGGCATGTGCAGATCGCTTCTGGGACCCAAAAATATCGAGTTTTCGGGTGTTTTGAGGTTGAATTTGGGATATAAACGGGTGCAGAGGATGCATACACATATTGACTTTGGTCACCTAAAATATCGATTTTCAGCTTGTTTTGGGCCTGTATTTTGAAAATACTCTAACACGGAGAAGGTAAGTACAGATCGCTTCTGGGACCCCAAAATATCGAATTTTCGGGTGTTTTGAGCCTGAATTTTAGATATAGACGGGTACAGAAGATGAATCCACATATCGTCTTATGGGCACCTAAAAGATCGATTTTCAGTATGTTTTGGGCCTGTATATTGAAAATACTCTAACACGGAGTAGGCATGTACAGATCGCTTCTGGGACCCCAAAATATCGAATTTTTGGGTGTTTTGGGCTTGAATTTGAGATATCGACTTTAGGCACCTATAATATCGATTTTTAGCATGTTTTAGGCCTATATTTTGAAAATATTCTAGCACTGAGTAGGCATGTACAGATCGCTTCTGGGACCCCAAAATATCGAATTTTCTGGTGTTTTGAGCCTGAATTTGAGATATAAACGGGTACAAAAGATGCATGCACATATCGACTTTTGGGCACCTAAAATATCGATTTTGAGCATTTTTTGGGTTTGTATCTTGAAAACATTCTAACTAGGAGTAGGGATGTACAGACCGCTTCTAGGACCCCAAAATATCGAATTTTCGGGTGTTTTGAGCCTGAATTTGAGATATAAACGGGTACATAAGATGCATGCACATATTGACTTTGGGCACCTAAAAGACCGATTTTCAGTATGTTTTGGGCCTGGATTTTGAAAATACTCTAACACGGAGTAGGCATGTACAGTTCGCTTCTGGAACCCCAAAATATCGAATTTTCGGGTGTTTTGGGCCTGAATTTGAGATATCGACTTTCGGCACCTAAAATATCGATTTTGAGCATGTTTTGGGTCTGTATCTTGAAAACATTCTAACTAGGAGTAGGCATGTACAGATCGCTGCTAGGACCCAAAAATATCGAATTTTCGGGTGTTTTGAGGTTGAATTTGGGATATAAACGGGTGCAGAAGATGCATACAACTATTGACTTTGGTCACCTAAAATATCGATTTTCAGTTTGTTTTGGACCTGTATTTTGAAAATACTCTAACACGGAGAAGGTAAGTTTAGATCGCTTCTGGGACCCCAAAATATCGAATTTTCGGGTGTTTTTGGCCTGAATTTGAGATATCGACTTTGGGCACCTTAAATATCGATTTTTAGCATGTTTTGGGCCTAATTTTGAAAACATTCTAGCATTGAGTAGGTAAGTACAGATCGCTTCTGGGACCCAAAAATATCGAATTTTCGGGTGTTTTGAGGTTGAATTTGGGATATAAACGGATGCAGAAGATGCATACAACTATTGACTTTGGTCACCTAAAATATCGATTTTCAGCTTGTTTTGGGCCTGTATTTTGAAAATACTCTAACACGGAGAAGGTAAGTACAGATCGCTTCTGGGACCCCAAAATATCGAATTTTCGGGTGTTTTGAGCCTGAATTTGAGATATAGACGGGTACAGAAGATGAATCCACATATCGACTTTTGGGCGCCTAAAAGATCGATTTTCAGTATGTTTTGGGCCTGTATATTGAAAATACTTTAACACGGAGTAGGCATGTACAGATCGCTTCTGGGACCCCAAAATATCGAATTTTTGGGTGTTTTGGGCCTGAATTTGAGATATCGACTTTAAGCACCTATAATATCGATTTTTAGCATGTTTTAGGCCTATATTTTGAAAATATTCTAGCACTGAGTAGACATGTACAGATCGCTTCTGGGACCCCAAAATATCGAATTTTCGGGTGTTTTGAGCCTGAATTTGAGATATAAACGTGTACAGAAGATGCATGCACATATCGAGTTTTGGGCACCTAAAATATCGATTTTGAGAATGTTTTGGGTTTGTATCTTGAAAACATTCTACCTAGGAGTAGGGATGTACAGACCGCTTTTGGGACCCAAAAATTCCGAATTTTCGGGTGTTTGGAGCCTGAATTTGAGATATAAACGGGTACAGAAGATGCATGCACATATTGACTTTGGGCAACTAAAATATCGATTTTTAGCATGTTTTGGGCCTGTATTTTGAAAATACTCTAACTAGGAGTAGGCATGTACAGATCGCTTCTGGGACCCAAAAATATCGAATTTTCGGGTGTTTTGGACCTGAATTTGAGATATCGACTTTGGGCACCTAAAATATCGATTTTTAGCAAGTTTTGAGCCTATATTTTGAAAACATTCTAGCACTGACTAGTCATGTACAGATCGCTTCTGGGACCCAAAATTATCGAATTTTTGGGTGTTTTGATGTTGAATTTGAGATATAAACGATTGCAGAAGATGCATACACATGTTGACTTTGGGCACCTAAAATATCGATTTTCAGTATGTTTTGGGCCTGTATTTTGAAAATACTCTAACACGGAGTAGGCATGTACAGTTCGCTTCTGGGACCCCAAAATATCGAATTTTTGGGTGTTTTGGGCCTGAAATTGAGATATAAACGTGTACAGAAGATGCATGCACATATCGACTTTTGGGCACCTAAAATATCGATTTTGAGAATGTTTTGGGTTTGTATCTTGAAAACATTCTAACTAGGAGTAGGGATGTATAGACCGCTTCTGGGACCCAAAAATTCCGAATTTTCGGGTGTTTGGAGCCTGAATTTGAGATATAAACGGGTACAGAAGATGCATGCACATATTGACTTTGGGCAACTAAAATATCGATTATTAGCATGTTTTGGGCCTGTATTTTGAAAATACTCTAACTAGGAGTAGGCATGTACAGATCGCTTCTGGGACCCAAAAATATCGATTTTTCGGGTGTTTTGGGCCTGAATTTGAGATATCGACTTTGGGCACCTAAAATATCGATTTTCAGCAAGTTTTGAGCCTATATTTTGAAAACATTCTAGCACTGACTAGACATGTACAGATCGCTTCTGGGACCCAAAATTATCGAATTTTTGGGTGTTTTGATGTTGAATTTGAGTTATAAACGAGTGCAGAAGATGCATACACATGTTGACTTTGGGCACCTAAAATATCGATTTTCAGTATGTTTTGGGCCTGTATTTTGAAAATACTCTAACACGGAGTAGGCATGTACAGTTCGCTTCTGAGACCCCAAAATATCGAATTTTCGGGTGTTTTTGGCCTGAATCTGAGATATCGACTTTGGGCACCTAAAATATCGATTTTTAGCATGTTTTGGGCCTATATTTTGAAAACATTCTAGCATTGAGTAGGCAAGTACAGATCGCTTCTGGGACCCAAAAATATCGAATTTTCAGGTGTTTGGAGCCCGAATTTGAGATATAAACGAGTACAGAAGATGCATGCACATATCGACTTTTGGGCACCTAAAGTATGTTTTGGGCCTGGATTTTGAAAATACTCTAACACGGAGTAGGCATGTACAGTTCGCTTCTGGAACCCCAAAATATCGAATTTTCGGGTGTTTTGGGCCTGAATTTGAGATATCGACTTTCGGCACCTAAAATATCGATTTTGAGCATGTTTTGGGTCTGTATCTTGAAAACATTCTAACTAGGAGTAGGCATGTACAGATCGCTGCTAGGACCCAAAAATATCGAATTTTCGGGTGTTTTGAGGTTGAATTTGGGATATAAACGTGTGCAGAAGATGCATACAACTATTGACTTTGGTCACCTAAAATATCGATTTTCAGCTTGTTTTGGGCCTGTATTTTGAAAATACTCTAACAAGGAGAAGGTAAGTTCAGATCGCTTCTGAGACCCCAAAATATCGAATTTTCGGGTGTTTTTGGCCTGAATCTGAGATATCGACTTTGGGCACCTAAAATATCGATTTTTAGCATGTTTTGGGCCTATATTTTGAAAACATTCTAGCATTGAGTAGGCAAGTACAGATCGCTTCTGGGACCCAAAAATATCGAATTTTCAGGTGTTTGGAGCCCGAACTTGATATATAAACGGGTACAGAAGATGCATACACATATCGACTATAGGGCACCTAAAAGACCGATTTTCAGTATGTTTTGGGCCTGTATTTTGAAAATACTCTAACACGGAATAGGCATGTACAGTTCGCTTCTGGGACCCAAAAATATCGAATTTTCGGGTGTTTTGGGCCTGAATTTGAGATATCGAATTTGGACACCTAAAATATCGATTTTTAGCATGTTTTGAGCCTATATTTTGAAAAAATTCTATCACTGACTAGATATGTACAGATCGCTTCTGCGTCCCAAAATTATCGAATTTTCGGGTGTTTTGAGGTTAAATTTGAGATATAAACGAGTGCAGAAGATGCATACACATGTTGACTTTGGGCACCTAAAATATCGATTTTCAGCATGTTTTGGGCCTGCATCTGAGTAGGCATGTACAGATCGCTTCTCGTACCCAAAAATATCGAATTTTCAGGTGCTTGGAGCCCGAATTTGAGATATAAACGGGTACAGAAGATGCATGCACATATCGACTTTTGGGCACCTAAAACACCGATTTTCAGTATGTTTTGGGCCTGTATTTTGAAAATACTCTAACACGGAGTAGGCATGTACAGTTTGCTTCTGGGACCCCAAAATATCGAATTTTCGGGTGTTTTGGACCTGAATTTGAGATATCGACTTTGAACACCTAAAATATAGATTTTTAGCATGTTTTGAGCCTATATTTTGAAAACATTCTAGCACTGACTAGACATGTACAGATCGCTTCTGGGACCCAAAATTATCGAATTTCAGGTGTTTTGAGGTTGAATTTGAGATATAAACGAGTGCAGAAGATGCATACACATGTTGACTTTGAGCACCAAAAATATCGATTTTCAGCATGTTTTGGGCCTGCATCTGAGTAGGCATGTACAGATCGCTTCTGGGACCCCAAAATATCGAATTTTCAGGTGTTTGGAGCCCGAATTTGAGATATAAACGGGTACAGAAGATGCATTCACATATCGACTTTTGGGCACCTAAAAGACCGATTTTCAGTATGTTTTGGGCCTGTATTTTGAAAATACTCTAACACGGAGTAGGCATGTAGAGTTCGCTTCTGGGACCTCAAAATATCGATTTTTCTGGTGTTTTGGGCCTGAATTTGAGATATCGACTTTGGGCACCTAAAATATCGATTTTGAGCATGTTTTGGGTCTGTATCTTGAAAACATTCTAACTAGGAGTAGGCATGTACAGATCGCTTCTGGGACCACAAAATATCGAATTTTCGGGTGTTTTGAGCCTGAATTTGAGATATAAACGGGTACAAAAAATGCATGCACATATCGACTTTTGGGCACCTAAAATATCGATTTTGAGCATATTTTGGGTTTGTATCTTGAAAACATTCTAACTATGAGTAGGGATGTACAGACCGCTTCTAGGACCAAAAAATTCCGAATTTTCGGGTGTTTTGAGCCTTAATTTGAGATATAAACGGGTACAGAAGATGCATGCACATATTGACTTTGGGCACCTAAAATATCGATTTTCAGCATGTTTTGGGCCTGTAATTTGAAAATACTCTAACACGGAGTAGGCATGTACAGTTCCCTTCTGGGACCCCAAAATATCGAATTTTCGGGTGTTTTGGGCCTGAATTTGAGATATCGACTTTGGGCACCTAAAATATCGATTTTGAGCATGTTTTGGGTCTGTATCTTAAAAACATTCAAACTAGGAGTAGGCATGTACAGATCGCTGCTAGGACCCAAAAATACCGAATTTTTGGGTGTTTTGAGGTTGAATTTGATATATAAACGAGGGCAGAAGATGCATACACATGTTGAATTTGGGCACCTAAAATATCGATTTTCAGCATGTTTTGGGCCTGCATCTGAGTAGGCATGTACATATCGCTTCTGGGACCCCAAAATATCGAATTTTCAGGTGTTTTGAGCCCGAACTTGATATATAAACGGGTACAGAAGATGCATACACATATCGACTATAGGGCACCTAAAAGATCGATTTTCAGTATGTTTTGGGCCTGTATTTTGAAAATACTCTAACACGGAGTAGGCATGTACAGTTCGCTTCTGGGACCCAAAAATATCGAATTTTCGGGTGTTTTGGGCCTGAATTTGAGATATCGAATTTGGACACCTAAAATATTGATTTTTAGCATGTTTTGAGCCTATATTTTGAAAACATTCTATCGCTGACTAGATATGTACAGATCAATTCTGCGTCCCAAAATTATCGAATTTTCGGGTGTTTTGAGGTTAAATTTGAGATATAAACGAGTGCAGAAGATGCATACACATGTTGACTTTGGGCACCTAAAATATCGATTTTCAGCATGTTTTGGGCCTGCATCTGAGTAGGCATGTACATATCGCTTCTCGGACCCAAAAATATCGAATTTTCAGGTGCTTGGAGCCCGAATTTGAGATATAAACGGGTACAGAAGATGCATTCACATATCGACTTTTGGGCACCTAAAAGACCGATTTTCAGTATGTTTTGGGCCTGTATTTTGAAAATACTCTAACACGGAGTAGGCATGTAGAGTTCGCTTCTGGGACCCCAAAATATCGATTTTTCGGGTGTTTTGGGTCTGAATTTGAGATATCGACTTTGGGCACCTAAAATATCGATTTTGAGCATGTTTTGGGTCTGTATCTTGAAAACATTCTAACTAGGAGTAGGCATGTACAGATCGCTTCTAGGACCCAAAAATACCGAATTTTCGGGTGTTTTGAGGTTGAATTTGAGATATAAACGAGTGCATAAGGTGCATACACATGTTGACTTTGGGCACCTAAAATATCGATTTTCAGCATGTTTTGGGCCTGCATCTGAGTAGGCATGTACAGATCGGTTCTGGGACCCCAAAATATAGAATTTTCGGGTGTTTTGAGCCTGAATTTGAGATATAAACGGGTAGAGAAGATGCATGCACATATTGACTTTGGGCACCTAAAATATCGATTTTCAGCATGTGTTGGGCCTGTAATTTGAAAATACTCTAACACGAAATAGGCATGTACAGTTCGCTTCTGGGACCTCAAAATATCGAATTTTCGGGTGTTTTGGGCCTGAATTTGAGATATCGACTTTGGGCACCTAAAATATCGATTTCTAGCATGTTTTCGGCCTATATTTTGAAAATATTCTAGCACTAAGTAGGCATGTACAGATCACTTCTGGGACCCCAAAATATCGAATTTTCGGGTGTTTTGAGCATGAATTTGAGATATAAACGGGTACAGATGATGCATGCACATATCGACTTTGGACACTTAAAATATCGATTTTTAGCATGTTACGATCCTATAATTTGAAAACATTCTAGCACTGACTAGACATGTACAGATCGCTTCTGGGACCCAAAATTATCGAATTTTTGGGTGTTTTGATGTTGAATTTGAGATATAAACGAGTGCAGAGGATGCATACACATATTGACTTTGGGCACCTAAAATATCGATTTTCAGTATGTTTTGGGCCTGTATCTTGAAAACACTCTAACACGGAGTAGGCATGTACAGTTCGCTTCTGGGACCTTAAAATATCGAATTTTTGGGTGTTTTGGGCCTGAATTTGAGATATAAACGTGTACAGAAGATGCATGCACATATCGACTTTTGGGCACCTAAAATATCGATTTTGAGAATGTTTTGGGTTTGTATCTTGAAAACATTCTAACTAGGAGTAGGGATGTACAGACCGCTTCTGGGACCCAAAAATTCCGAATTTTCGGGTGTTTGGAGCCTGAATTTGAGATATAAACGGGTACAGAAGATGCATGCACATATTGACTTTGGGCAACTAAAATATCGATTATTAGCATGTTTTGGGCCTGTATTTTGAAAATACTCTAACTAGGAGTAGGCATGTACAGATCGCTTCTGGGACCCAAAAATATCGAATTTTCGGGTGTTTTGGGCCTGAATTTGAGATATCGACTTTGGGCACCTAAAATATCGATTTTTAGCAAGTTTTGAGCCTATATTTTGAAAACATTCTAGCACTGACTAGACATGTACAGATCGCTTCTGGGACCCAAAATTATCGAATTTTTGGGTGTTTTGAGGTTGAATTTGAGATATAAACTAATGCAGAAGATGCATACACGTGTTGACTTTGGGCACCTAAAATATCGATTTTCAGCATGTTTTGGGTCTGCATCTGAATAGACATGTACAGATCGCTTCTGGGGCCCTAAAATATCGAATTTTTTGGTGTTTTGCGGTTGAATTTGTGATATAAACGGGTACAGAAGATGCATGCACATATCGACTTTTGGGCACCTAAAAGATCGATTTTCAGTATGTTATGGGCCTGTATTTTGAAAATACTCTAACACGGAGTAGGCATGTACAGTTCGCTTCTGGGACCCCAAAATATCGAATTTTCGGGTGTTTTGGGCCTGAATTTGAGAAATCGACTTTAGGCACCTAAAATATCGATTTTTAGCATGTTTTCGGCCTATTTTTTGAAAATATTCTAGCACTAAGTAGGCATGTACAGATCACTTCTGGGACCCCAAAATATCGAATTTTTGGGTGTTTTGAGCCTGAATTTGAGAAATAAACGGGTACAGATGATGCGTGCACATATCGACTTTGGACACTTAAAATATCGATTTTTAGCATGTTTTGAGCCTATATTTTGAAAACATTCTAGCACTGAGTAGGCATGTACAGATCGCTTCTGGGACCGAAAAATATCGAATTTTCGGATGTTTTGAGGTTGAATTTGGGATATAAACTGGTACAGAAGATGCATGCACATATCGACTTTTGGGCACCTAAAATATCGATTTTGAGCATGTTTTGGGTCTTTATCTTGAAAACATTCTAACTAGGAGTAGGGATGTACACATCGCTTCTAGGACCCGAAAATACCGAATTTTCGGTGTTTTGAGCCTGAATTTGAGATATAAACTGGTACGGAAGATGCATGCACATATCGACTTTGGACACCTAAAATATCGATTTTTAGCATGTTTTGAGCCCGTATTTTCAAAACATTCTAGCACTGACTAGACATGTACAGATCGCTTCTGGGACCCAAAATTATGGAATTTTCGGGTGTTTTGAGGTTGAATTTGAGATATAAACGAGTGCAGAAGATTAATACACATGTTGACTTTGGGCACCTAAAATATCGATTTTCAGCATGTTTTGGGCCTGCATCTGAGTAGGCATGTACAGATCGCTTCTGGGACCCTAAAATATCGAATTTTCGGGTGTTTTGAGCCTGAATTTGAGATATAAACGGGTACAGAAGATGCATGCACATATCGACTTTTGAGCACCTAAATGATCGATTTTCAGTATGTTTTGAGCCTGTATTTTGAAAATACTCTAACACGGACTAGGCATGTACAGTTCGCTTCTGGGACCCCAAAATATCGAATTTTCGGGTGTATTGGGCCAGAATTTGAGATATCGACTTTGGGCACCTAAAATATCGATTTTGAGCATGTTTTGGGCCTGTATTATGAAAATACTCTAACACGGAGTAGGCAAGTACAGATCGCTTCTGGGACCCCAAAATATCGAATTTTCGGGTGTTTTGGACCTGAATTTGAGATATCGACTTTGAACACCTAAAATATAGATTTTTAGCATGTTTTGAGCCTATATTTTGAAAACATTCTAGCACTGACTAGACATGTACAGATCGCTTCTGGGACCCAAAATTATCGAATTTCAGGTGTTTTGAGGTTGAATTTGAGATATAAACGAGTGCAGAAGATGCATACACATGTTGACTTTGAGCACCAAAAATATCGATTTTCAGCATGTTTTGGGCCTGCATCTGAGTAGGCATGTACAGATCGCTTCTGGGACCCCAAAATATCGAATTTTCAGGTGTTTGGAGCCCGAATTTGAGATATAAACGGGTACAGAAGATGCATTCACATATCGACTTTTGGGCACCTAAAAGACCGATTTTCAGTATGTTTTGGGCCTGTATTTTGAAAATACTCTAACACGGAGTAAGCATGTAGAGTTCGCTTCTGGGACCTCAAAATATCGAGTTTTCGGGTGTTTTGGGCCTGAATTTGAGATATCGACTTTGGGCACCTAAAATATCGATTTTGAGCATGTTTTGGGTCTGTATCTTGAAAACATTCTAACTAGGAGTAGGCATGTACAGATCGCTTCTGGGACCACAAAATATCGAATTTTCGGGTGTTTTGAGCCTGAATTTGAGATATAAACGGGTACAAAAAATGCATGCACATATCGACTTTTGGGCACCTAAAATATCGATTTTGAGCATATTTTGGGTTTGTATCTTGAAAACATTCTAACTATGAGTAGGGATGTCCAGACCGCTTCTAGGACCAAAAAATTCCGAATTTTCGGGTGTTTTGAGCCTTAATTTGAGATATAAACGGGTACAGAAGATGCATGCACATATTGACTTTGGGCACCTAAAATATCGATTTTCAGCATGTTTTGGTCCTGTAATTTGAAAATACTCTAACACGGAGTAGGCATGTACAGTTCCCTTCTCGGACCCCAAAATATCGAATTTTCGGGTGTTTTGGGCCTGAATTTGAGATATCGACTTTGGGCACCTAAAATATCGATTTTGAGCATGTTTTGGGTCTGTATCTTGAAAACATTCAAACTAGGAGTAGGCATGTACAGATCGCTGCTAGGACCCAAAAATACCGAATTTTTGGGTGTTTTGAGGTTGAATTTGATATGTAAACGAGGGCAGAAGATGCATACACATGTTGAATTTGGGCACCTAAAATATCGATTTTCAGCATGTTTTGGGCCTGCATCTGAGTAGGCATGTACATATCGCTTCTGGGACCCAAAAATATCGAATTTTCAGGTGCTTGGAGCCCGAATTTGAGATATAAACGGGTACAGAAGATGCATTCACATATCGACTTTTGGGCACCTAAAAGACCGATTTTCAGTATGTTTTGGGCCTGTATTTTGAAAATACTCTAACACGGAGTAAGCATGTAGAGTTCGCTTCTGGGACCCCAAAATATCGATTTTTCGGGTGTTTTGGGCCTGAATTTGAGATATCGACTTTGGGCACCTAAAATATCGATTTTGAGCATGTTTTGGGTCTGTATCTTTAAAACATTCTAACTAGGAGTAGGCATGTACAGATCGCTTCTAGGACCCAAAAATACCGAATTTTCGGGTGTTTTGAGGTTGAATTTGAGATATAAACGAGTGCATAAGGTGCATACACATGTTGACTTTGGGCACCTAAAATATCGATTTTCAGCATGTTTTGGGCCTGCATCTGAGTAGGCATGTACAGATCGGTTCTGGGACCCCAAAATATAGAATTTTCGGGTGTTTTGAGCCTGAATTTGAGATATAAACGGGTAGAGAAGATGCATGCACATATTGACTTTGGGCACCTAAAATATCGATTTTCAGCATGTGTTGGGCCTGTATTTTGAAAATACTCTAACACGAAATAGGCATGTACAGTTCGCTTCTGGGACCTCAAAATATCGAATTTTCGGGTGTTTTGGGCCTGAATTTGAGATATCGACTTTGGGCACCTAAAATATCGATTTCTAGCATGTTTTCGGCCTATATTTTGAAAATATTCTAGCACTAAGTAGGCATGTACAGATCACTTCTGGGACCCCAAAATATCGAATTTTCGGGTGTTTTGAGCATGAATTTGAGATATAAACGGGTACAGATGATGCATGCACATATCGACTTTGGACACTTAAAATATCGATTTTTAGCATGTTACGATCCTATAATTTGAAAACATTCTAGCACTGACTAGACATGTACAGATCGCTTCTGGGACCCAAAATTATCGAATTTTTGGGTGTTTTGATGTTGAATTTGAGATATAAACGAGTGCAGAGGATGCATACACATATTGACTTTGGGCACCTAAAATATCGATTTTCAGTATGTTTTGGGCCTGTATTTTGAAAATACTCTAACACGGAGTAGGCATGTACAGTTCGCTTCTGGGACCTTAAAATATCGAATTTTTGGGTGTTTTGGGCCTGAATTTGAGATATAAACGTGTACAGAAGATGCATGCACATATCGACTTTTGGGCACCTAAAATATCGATTTTGAGAATGTTTTGGGTTTGTATCTTGAAAACATTCTAACTAGGAGTAGGGATGTACAGACCGCTTCTGGGACCCAAAAATTCCGAATTTTCGGGTGTTTGGAGCCTGAATTTGAGATATAAACGGGTACAGAAGATGCATGCACATATTGACTTTGGGCAACTAAAATATCGATTATTAGCATGTTTTGGGCCTTTATTTTGAAAATACTCTAACTAGGAGTAGGCATGTACAGATCGCTTCTGGGACCCAAAAATATCGAATTTTCGGGTGTTTTGGGCCTGAATTTGAGATATCGACTTTGGGCACCTAAAATATCGATTTTTAGCAAGTTTTGAGCCTATATTTTGAAAACATTCTAGCACTGACTAGACATGTACAGATCGCTTCTGGGACCCAAAATTATCGAATTTTTGGGTGTTTTGAGGTTGAATTTGAGATATAAACTAATGCAGAAGATGCATACACGTGTTGACTTTGGGCACCTAAAATATCGATTTTCAGCATGTTTTGGGCCTGCATCTGAATAGACATGTACAGATCGCTTCTGGGGCCCTAAAATATCGAATTTTTTGGTGTTTTGCGGTTGAATTTGAGATATAAACGGGTACAGAAGATGCATGCACATATCGACTTTTGGGCACCTAAAAGATCGATTTTCAGTATGTTATGGGCCTGTATTTTGAAAATACTCTAACACGGAGTAGGCATGTACAGTTCGCTTCTGGGACCCCAAAATATCGAATTTTCGGGTGTTTTGGGCCTGAATTTGAGAAATCGACTTTAGGCACCTAAAATATCGATTTTTAGCATGTTTTCGGCCTATTTTTTGAAAATATTCTAGCACTAAGTAGGCATGTACAGATCACTTCTGGGACCCCAAAATATTGAATTTTTGGGTGTTTTGAGCCTGAATTTGAGAAATAAACGGGTACAGATGATGCATGCACATATCAACTTTGGACACTTAAAATATCGATTTTTAGCATGTTTTGAGCCTATATTTTGAAAACATTCTAGCACTGAGTAGGCATGTACAGATCGCTTCTGGGACCGAAAAATATCGAATTTTCGGATGTTTTGAGGTTGAATTTGGGATATAAACTGGTACAGAAGATGCATGCACATATCGACTTTTGGGCACCTAAAATATCGATTTTGAGCATGTTTTGGGTCTTTATCTTGAAAACATTCTAACTAGGAGTAGGGATGTACACATCGCTTCTAGGACCCGAAAATACCGAATTTTCGGTGTTTTGAGCCTGAATTTGAGATATAAACTGGTACGGAAGATGCATGCACATATCGACTTTGGACACCTAAAATACCGATTTTTAGCATGTTTTGAGCCCGTATTTTGAAAACATTCTAGCACTGACTAGACATGTACAGATCGCTTCTGGGACCCAAAATTATGGAATTTTCGGGTGTTTTGAGGTTGAATTTGAGATATAAACGAGTGCAGAAGATTAATACACATGTTGACTTTGGGCACCTAAAATATCGATTTTCAGCATGTTTTGGGCCTGCATCTGAGTAGGCATGTACAGATCGCTTCTGGGACCCTAAAATATCGAATTTTCGGGTGTTTTGAGCCTGAATTTGAGATATAAACGGGTACAGAAGATGCATGCACATATCGACTTTTGAGCACCTAAATGATCGATTTTCAGTATGTTTTGAGCCTGTATTTTGAAAATACTCTAACACGGACTAGGCATGTACAGTTCGCTTCTGGGACCCCAAAATATCGAATTTTCGGGTGTATTGGGCCAAAATTTGAGATATCGACTTTGGGCACCTAAAATATCGATTTTGAGCATGTTTTGGGCCTGTATTATGAAAATACTCTAACACGGAGTAGGCAAGTACAGATCGCTTCTGGGACCCCAAAATATCGAATTTTTGGGTGTTTTCAGCCTGAATTTGAGATATAAACGGGTACAGAAGATGCATCCACATATCGACTTTTGGGCACCTAAAAGATCGATTTTCAGTATGTTTTGGGCCTATATATTGAAAATACTCTAACACGGAGTAGGCATGTTCAGATCGCTTCTGGGACCCCAAAATGACGAATTTTTGGGTGTTTTGGGCCTGAATTTGAGATATCGACTTTGGGCACCTAAAATATCGATTTTTAGCATGTTTTGGGTCTATATCTTGAAAACATTCTAACTAGGAGTAAGGATGTACAGATCGCTTCTAGGACCCTAAAATACCGAATTTTCGGTGTTTTGAGCCTGAATTTGAGATATAAACGGGTACGGAAGATGCATGCACATATCGACTTTGGACCCCTAAAATATCGATTTTTAGAATGTTTTGAGCCTGTATTTTGAAAACATTCTAGCACTGACTAGACATGTACAGATCGTTTCTGGGACCCAAAATTATCGAATTTTCGGGTGTTTTGAGGTTGAATTTGAGATATAAACGAGTGCAGATGATGCATACACATGTTGCCTTTGGGCACCTAAAATATCGATTTTCAGCATGTTTTGGGCCTGCATATGAGTAGGCATGAACAGATCGCTTCTATGACCACAAAATATCGAAATTTAGTATGTTTGGAGCCCGAATTTGAGATATAAACGGGTACAGAAGATGCATGCACATATCGACTTTATGGCACCTAAAAGACCGATTTTCAGTATGTTTTGGGCCTGTATTTTGAAAATACTTTAAAACGGAGTAGGCATGTACAGATCGCTTCTGGGACCCCAAAATATCCAATTTTCGGGTGTTTTGAGCCTGAATTTGAGATATAAACGGGTACAGATGATGAATGCACATATCGGCTTTGGACACTTAAAATATCGATTTTCAGCATGTTTTGAGCCTATATTTTGAAAACATTCTAGCACTGAGTAGGCATGTACAGATCGCTTCTGGGACCCAAATATATCGAATTTTCGGGTGTTTTGAGGTTTAATTTGGGATATAAACGGGTGCAGAAGATGCATACACATATTGACTTTGGTCACGTAAAATATCGATTTTCAGCTTGTTTTGGGCCTGTATTTTGAAAATGCTCTAACACGGAGTAGGCAAGTACAGATCGCTTCTGGGACCCCAAAATATCGAATTTTCGGGTGTTTTCAGCCTGAATTTGAGATATAAACGGGTACAGAAGATGCATCCACATATCGACTTTTGGGCACCTATAAGATCGATTTTCAGTATGTTTTGGGCCTGTATATTGAAAATACTCTAACACGGAGTAGGCATGTTCAGATCGCTTTTGGGACCCCAAAATATCGAATTTTTGGGTGTTTTGGGCCTGAATATGAGATATCGACTTTGGGCACCTAAAAGATCGATTTTTAGCATGTTTTTGGTCTGTATCTTTAAAACATTCTAACTAGGAGTAGGGATGTACAGATCGCTTCTAGGACCCATAAATACCAAATTTTCGGGTGTTTTGAGCCTGAATTTGAGATATAAACGGGTACAGAAGATTCATGCACATATTGACTTTGGGCACCTAAAAGATCGATTTTCAGCATGTTTTAGGCTTGTATTTTTAAGATACTCTAACACGGAGTAGGCAAGTACAGATTGCTTCTGGGACCCCAAAATATCGAATTTTCGGGTGTTTTGAGCCAGATTTTGAAATAAAAACGGGTACAGAAGATGCATGCACATATTGACTTTGGGCACCTAAAATATCGATTTTCAGCATGTTTTGGGCCTGTATTTTGAAAATATTCTAGCACTGAGTAGGCATGTACAGATCGCTTCTGGGACCCCAAAATATCAGATTTTCGGGTGTTTTAAGCTTGAATTTGAGATATAAACGGGTACTGAAGATGCATGCACATATCGACTTTTGGGTAAGTAAAATATCGATTTTGAGCATGTTTTGGGTCTGTATTTGGAAAACATTCTAGCACTGACTAGACATGTACAGATCGTTTCTGGGACACAAAATTATCGAATTTTCGGGTGTTATGAGGTTGAATTTGAGATATAAACGAGTACAGAAGATGCATAAACATGTTGCCTTTGGGCACCTAAAATATCGATTTTCAGCATGTTTTGGGCCTGCATATGAGTAGGCATGTACAGATCGATTCTATGACCACAAAATATCGAAATTTAATATGTTTGGAGCCCGAATTTGAGATATAAACGGGTACAGAAGATGCATGCACATATCGACTTTATGGCACCTAAAGGACCGATTTTCAGTATGTTTTGGGCCTGTATTTTGAAAATACTTTAAAACGGAGTAGGCATGTACAGTTCGCTTCTCGGACCCCAAAATATCAAATTTTCGGGTGTTTTGGGCCTGAATTTGAGATATCGACTTTGGGCACCTAAAATATCGATTTTGTGCATGTTTTGGGTCTGTATCTTGAAAACATTCTAACTAGGAGTAGGAATGAACAGATCGCTTGAAGGACCCAAAAATACCGAATTTTCGGGTGTTTTAAGGTTGAATTTGAGATATAAACGAGTGCAGAAGGTGCATACACATGTTGACTTTGGGCACCTAAAATATCAATTTTCAGCATGTTTTGGGCCTGCATCTGAGTAGGCATGTACAGATCGCTTCTGGGACCCCAAAATATCGAATTTTCGGGTGTTTTGGGCATGAATTTGAGATATAAACGGGTACAGAAAATGCATCCACATATCGACTTTTCGGCACCTAAAAGATCGATTTTGAGCATGTTTTGGGTCTGTATCTTGAAAACATTCTAACTAGGAGTAGGGATGTACAGATAGCTTCTAGGACCCAAAAATACCGAATTTTCGGGTATTTTGAGCCTGAATTTGAGATATAAACATGTACAGAAGATACATGCACATATCGACATTTGGGCACCTAAAAGATTGATTTTCAGTATTTTTTTTGCCTGTATTTTGAAAATACTCTAACACGGAGTAGGCATGTACAGATCGCTTCTTGAACCACAAAATATAGAATTTTCGGGTGTTTTGGGCCTAAATTTCAGATATCGACTTTGGGCACCTAAAATATTGATTTTAGCATGTTTTGGGCCTATATTTTGAAAATATTCTAGCACTGAGTAGGCATGTACAGATCGCTTCTAGGACCCCAAAATATCGAATTTTCGGGTGTTTTGAGCCTGAACTTGAGATATAAACGGGTAGAGAAGATGCAGGCACATATTGACTTTGGGCACCTAAAATATCGATTTTTAGCATGTTTTGAGCCTATATTTTGAAAACATTCTAGCACTGACTATATATGTACAGATCGCTTCTGGGACCCAAAATTATCAAATTTTCGGGTGTTTTGAGGTTGAATTTGAGATATAAACGAGTGCAGAAGATGCATACACATGTTGACTTTGAGCACCTATAATATCGATTTTCAGCATGTTTTGGGCCTGCATCTGAGTAGGCATTTACAGATCGCTTCTGGGACCCCAAAATATCGAATTTTCGTGTGTTTGGAGCCTGAATTTCAAATATAAACGGAGAGAGAAGATGCAGGCACATATTGACTTTGGGCACCTAAAATATCGATTTTTAGCATGTTTTGAGCCTATATTTTGAAAACATTCTAGCACTGACTAGACATGTACAGATCGCTTCTGGGACCCAAAATTATCAAATTTTCGGGTGTTTTGAGGTTGAATTTGAGATATAAACGAGTGCAGAAGATGCATGCATATATTGACTTTGGGCACCTAAAATATCGATTTTCAGCATGTGTTGGGCCTGTATTTTGAAAATACGCTAACATGGAGTAAGCATGTACATATCGCTTCTGGGACACCAAAATATCGAATTTTCGGGTGTTTTGAGCCTGAATTTAAGATATCGACTTTGGGCACGTAAAATATCGATTTTCAACATGTTTTGGGCCTATATTTTGAAAATATTCTAGCACTGTGAAGACATATACAGATCGCTTCTGGGACCCCAAAATATCGAATTTTCGGGTGTTTTGAGCCTGAATTTGAGATATAAACGGGTACAAAAGATGCATGCACATATTGACACTGGTCTCCTAAAATATTGATTTTCAGCATGTTTTGGGCCTGTATTTTTAAAATACTCTAACACGGAGTAGGCATGTACAGATCGCTTCTGGGACCCCAAAATATCGGATTTTCGGGTGTTTTAAGCTTGAATTTGAAATATAAACAGGTACTGAAGATGCATGCACATATCGACTTTTGGGTACCTAAAATATCGATTTTGAGCATGTTTTGGGTCTGTATCTTGAAAACATTCTAACTAGGAGTAGGCATGTACAGATCGCTTCTAGGGCCCCAAAATACCGGATTTTCGGGTGTTTTGAGGCTGAATTTGAGATATAAACAGGTACTGAAGATGCATGCACATATCGACTTTTGGGTACCTAAAATATCGATTTTGAGCATGTTTTGGGTCTGTATCTTGAAAACATTCTAACTAGGAGTAGGCATGTACAGATCGCTTCTGGGACCCCAAAATATCGAATTTTCGGGTGTTTTGGGCATGAATTTGAGATATAAACGGGTACAGAAAATGCATCCACATATCGACTTTTCGGCACCTAAAAGATCGATTTTGAGCATGTTTTGGGTCTGTATCTTGAAAACATTCTAACTAGGAGTAGGGATGTACAGATAGCTTCTAGGACCCAAAAATACCGAATTTTAGGGTATTTTGAGCCTGAATTTGAGATATAAACATGTACAGAAGATACATGCACATATCGACATTTGGGCACCTAAAAGATTGATTTTCAGTATTTTTTTTGCCTCTATTTTGAAAATACTCTAACACGGAGTAGGCATGTACAGATCGCTTCTTGAACCACAAAATATAGAATTTTCGGGTGTTTTGGGCCTGAACTTGAGATATAAACGGGTAGAGAAGATGCAGGCACATATTGACTTTGGGCACCTAAAATATCGATTTTCAGCATGTTTTGGGCCTGTAATTTGAAAATACTCTAACACGGAGTAGGCATGTACATATCGCTTCTGGGACACCAAAATATCGAATTTTCGGGTGTTTTGATCCTGAATTTGAAATATCGACTTTGGGCACTTAAAATATCGATTTTTAACATGTTTTGAGCATATATTTTGAAAAAATTCTAGCACTGTGTAGGCATGTACAGATCGCTTCTGGGACCCCAAAATATCGAATTTTCGGGTGTTTTGAGCGTGAATTTGAGATATAAACGGTTACAGAAGATGCATGCACATATTGCCTTTGGGCACCTAAAATATCGATTTTCAGCATGTTGTGGGCCTGTATTTTGAAAATATTCTAGCACTGAGTAGGCATGTACAGATCGCTTCTGGGACCCCAAAAATACCGAATTTTCGGGTGTTTTGAGCCTGAATTTGAGATATAAACGGGTACAGAATATGCATGCACATATTGACACTGGTCTCCTAAAATATTGATTTTCAGCATGTTTTGGGCCTGTATTTTTAAAATACTCTAACACGGAGTAGGCATGTACAGATCGCTTCTGGGACCCCAAAATATCGAATTTTTGGGTGTTTTAAGCTTGAATTTGAAATATAAACAGGTACTGAAGATGCATGCACATATCGACTTTTGGGTACCTAAAATATCGATTTTGAGCATGTTTTGGGTCTGTATCTTGAAAACATTCTAACTAGGAGTAGGCATGTACAGATCGATTCTAGGGCCCCAAAATACCGGATTTTCGGGTGTTTTGAGCCTGAATTTGAGATATAAACGGGTACAGATGATGCATGCACATATTGACTTTGGGCACCTAAAATATCGATTTTCAGCATGTTTTGGGCCTGCATCTGAGTAGGTATATATAGATCGCTTCTGGGACCCCAAAATATCGATTTTTCAGGTGTTTGGAGCCTGAATTTGAGATATAAACGGGTACAGATGTTTGCATGCACATATCGACTTTGGACACTTAAAATATCGATTTTTAGCATGTTTTGAGCCTATATTTTGAAAACATTCTAGCACTGACTAGACATGTACAGATCGCTTCTGGGACCCAAAATTATCAAATTTTCGGGTGTTTTGAGGTTGAATTTGAGATATAAACGAGTGCAGAAGATGCATACACATGTTGACTTTGGGCACCTATATTATCGATTTTCAGCATGTTTTGGGCCTGCATCTGAGTAGGCATGTACAGATCGCTTCTGGGACCCCAAAATATCGAATTTTCGTGTGTTTGGAGCCTGAATTTCAAATATAAACGGGTAGAGAAGATGCATGCATATATTGACTTTGGGCACCTAAAATATCGATTTTCAGCATGTGTTGGGCCTGTATTTTGAAAATATTCTAGCACTGACTAGGCATGTACAGATCGCTTCTGGGACCCCAAAATATCGGATTTTCGGGTGTTTTAAGCTTGAATTTGAAATATAAACAGGTACTGAAGATGCATGCACATATCGACTTTTGGGTACCTAAAATATCGATTTTGAGCATGTTTTGGGTCTGTATCTTGAAAACATTCTAACTAGGAGTAGGCATGTACAGATCGCTTCTAGGGCCCCAAAATACCGGATTTTCGGGTGTTTTGAGGCTGAATTTGAGATATAAACAGGTACTGAAGATGCATGCACATATCGACTTTTGGGTACCTAAAATATCGATTTTGAGCATGTTTTGGGTCTGTATCTTGAAAACATTCTAACTAGGAGTAGGCATGTACAGATCGCTTCTGGGACCCCAAAATATCGAATTTTCGGGTGTTTTGGGCATGAATTTGAGATATAAACGGGTACAGAAAATGCATCCACATATCGACTTTTCGGCACCTAAAAGATCGATTTTGAGCATGTTTTGGGTCTGTATCTTGAAAACATTCTAACTAGGAGTAGGGATGTACAGATAGCTTCTAGGACCCAAAAATACCGAATTTTAGGGTATTTTGAGCCTGAATTTGAGATATAAACATGTACAGAAGATACATGCACATATCGACATTTGGGCACCTAAAAGATTGATTTTCAGTATTTTTTTTGCCTCTATTTTGAAAATACTCTAACACGGAGTAGGCATGTACAGATCGCTTCTTGAACCACAAAATATAGAATTTTCGGGTGTTTTGGGACTGAACTTGAGATATAAACGGGTAGAGAAGATGCAGGCACATATTGACTTTGGGCACCTAAAATATCGATTTTCAGCATGTTTTGGGCCTGTAATTTGAAAATACTCTAACACGGAGTAGGCATGTACATATCGCTTCTGGGACACCAAAATATCGAATTTTCGGGTGTTTTGATCCTGAATTTGAGATATCGACTTTGGGCACTTAAAATATCGATTTTTAACATGTTTTGAGCATATATTTTGAAAATATTCTAGCACTGTGTAGGCATGTACAGATCGCTTCTGGGACCCCAAAATATCGAATTTTCGGGTGTTTTGAGCGTGAATTTGAGATATAAACGGTTACAGAAGATGCATGCACATATTGCCTTTGGGCACCTAAAATATCGATTTTCAGCATGTTGTGGGCCTGTATTTTGAAAATATTCTAGCACTGAGTAGGCATGTACAGATCGCTTCTGGGACCCCAAAAATACCGAATTTTCGGGTGTTTTGAGCCTGAATTTGAGATATAAACGGGTACAGAATATGCATGCACATATTGACACTGGTCTCCTAAAATATTGATTTTCAGCATGTTTTGGGCCTGTATTTTTAAAATACTCTAACACGTAGTAGGCATGTACAGATCGCTTCTGGGACCCCAAAATATCGAATTTTTGGGTGTTTTAAGCTTGAATTTGAAATATAAACAGGTACTGAAGATGCATGCACATATCGACTTTTGGGTACCTAAAATATCGATTTTGAGCATGTTTTGGGTCTGTATCTTGAAAACATTCTAACTAGGAGTAGGCATGTACAGATCGCTTCTAGGGCCCCAAAATACCGGATTTTCGGGTGTTTTGAGCCTGAATTTGAGATATAAACGGGTACAGATGATGCATGCACATATTGACTTTGGGCACCTAAAATATCGATTTTCAGCATGTTTTGGGCCTGCATCTGAGTAGGTATATATAGATCGCTTCTGGGACCCCAAAATATCGATTTTTCAGGTGTTTGGAGCCTGAATTTGAGATATAAACGGGTACAGATGTTTGCATGCACATATCGACTTTGGACACTTAAAATATCGATTTTTAGCATGTTTTGAGCCTATATTTTGAAAACATTCTAGCACTGACTAGACATGTACAGATCGCTTCTGGGACCCAAAATTATCAAATTTTCGGGTGTTTTGAGGTTGAATTTGAGATATAAACAAGTGCAGAAGATGCATACACATGTTGACTTTGGGCACCTATATTATCGATTTTCAGCATGTTTTGGGCCTGCATCTGAGTAGGCATGTACAGATCGCTTCTGGGACCCCAAAATATCGAATTTTCGTGTGTTTGGAGCCTGAATTTCAAATATAAACGGGTAGAGAAGATGCATGCATATATTGACTTTGGGCACCTAAAATATCGATTTTCAGCATGTGTTGGGCCTGTATTTTGAAAATATTCTAGCACTGACTAGGCATGTACAGATCGCTTCTGGGACCCCAAAAATACCGAATTTTCGGGTGTTTTGAGCCTGAATTTGAGATATAAAAGGGTACAGAATATGCATGCACATATTGACACTGGTCTCCTAAAATATTGATTTTCAGCATGTTTTGGGCGTGTATTTTTAAAATACTCTAACACGGAGTAGGCATGTACAGATCGCTTCTGGGACCCCAAAATATCGAATTTTTGGGTGTTTTAAGCTTGAATTTGAAATATAAACAGGTACTGAAGATGCATGCACATATCGACTTTTGGGTACCTAAAATATCGATTTTGAGCATGTTTTGGGTCTGTATCTTGAAAACATTCTAACTAGGAGTAGGGATGTACAGATCGCTTCTAGGGCCCTAAAATACCGGATTTTCGAGTGTTTTGAGCCTGAATTTGAGATATAAACAGGTACTGAAGATGCATGCACATATCGACTTTTGGGTACCTAAAATATCGATTTTGAGCATGTTTTGGGTCTGTATCTTGAAAACATTCTAACTAGGAGTAGGCATGTACAGATCGCTTCTGGGATCCCAAAATATCGAATTTTCGGGTGTTTTGGGCATGAATTTGAGATATAAACGGGTACAGAAAATGCATCCACATATCGACTTTTCGGCACCTAAAAGATCGATTTTGAGCATGTTTTAGGTCTGTATCTTGAAAACATTCTAACTAGGAGTAGGGATGTACAGATAGCTTCTAGGAACCAAAAATACCGAATTTTCGGGTATTTTGAGCCTGAATTTGAGATATAAACATGTACAGAAGATACATGCACATATCGACATTTGGTTACCTAAAAGATTGATTTTCAGTATTTTTTTTGCCTGTATTTTGAAAATACTCTAACACGGAGTAGGCATGTACAGATCGCTTCTTGAACCACAAAATATAGAATTTTCGGGTGTTTTGGGCCTGAACTTGAGATATAAACGGGTAGAGAAGATGCAGGCACATATTGACTTTGGGCACCTAAAATATCGATTTTCAGCATGTTTTGGGCCTGTATTTTGAAAATACTCTAACACGGAGTAGGCATGTACATATCGCTTCTGGGACACCAAAATATCGAATTTTCGGGTGTTTTGAGCCTGAATTTGAGATATCGACTTTGGGCACTTAAAATATCGATTTTTAACATGTTTTGAGCATATATTTTGAAAATATTCTAGCACTGTGTAGGCATGTACAGATCGCTTCTGGGACCCCAAAATATCGAATTTTCGGGTGTTTTGAGCGTGAATTTGGGATATAAACGGTTACAGAAGATGCATGCACATATTGCCTTTGGTCTCCTAAAAGATCGATTTTCAGTATGTTGTGGGCCTGTATTTTGAAAATATTCTAGCACTGAGTAGGCATGTACAGATCGCTTCTGGGACCCCAAAAATACCGAATTTTCGGGTGTTTTTAGCCTGAATTTGAGATATAAACGGGTACAGAATATGCATGCACATATTGACACTGGTCTCCTAAAATATTGATTTTCAGCATGTTTTGGGCCTGTATTTTTAAAATACTCTAACACGGAGTAGGCATGTACAGATCGCCTCTGGGACCCCAAAATATCGAATTTTCGGGTGTTTTAAGCTTGAATTTGAAATATAAACAGATACTGAAGATTCATTCACATATCGACTTTTGGGTACCTAAAATATCGATTTTGAGCATGTTTTGGGTCTGTATCTTGAAAACATTCTAACTAGGAGTAGGCATGTACAGATCGCTTCTAGGGCCCCAAAATACCGGATTTTCGGGTGTTTTGAGCCTGAATTTGAGATATAAACGGGTACAGATGATGCATGCACATATCGACTTTGGACACTTAAAATATCGATTTTTAGCCTCTTTTGAGCCTATATTTTGAAAACATTTTAGCACTGAGTAGGCATGTACAGATCGCTTCTGGGACCCCAAAATATCGAATTTTCGGGTGTTTTGGGCATGAATTTGAGATATAAACGGGTACAGAAAATGCATCCACATATCGACTTTTCGGCACCTAAAATATCGATTTTGAGCATGTTTTGGGTCTGTATCTTGAAAACATTCTAACTAGGAGTAGGGATGTACAGATAGCTTCTAGGTCCGAAAAATACCGAATTTTCGGGTATTTTGAGCCTGAATTTGAGATATAAACATGTACAGAAGATACATGCACATATCGACATTTGGGCACCTAAAAGATTGATTTTCAGTATTTTTTTTGCCTGTATTTTGAAAATACTCTAACACGGAGTAGGCATGTACAGATCGCTTCTTGAACCACAAAATATAGAATTTTCGGGTGTTTTGGGCCTAAATTTCAGATATCGACTTTGGGCACCTAAAATATTGATTTTAGCATGTTTTGGGCCTATATTTTGAAAATATTCTAGCACTGAGTAGGCATGTACAGATCGCTTCTGGGACCCCAAAATATCGAATTTTCGGGTGTTTTGAGCCTGAACTTGAGATATAAACGGGTAGAGAAGATGCAGGCACATATTGACTTTGGGCACCTAAAATATCGATTTTTAGCATGTTTTGAGCCTATATTTTGAAAACATTCTAGCACTGACTAGACATGTACAGATCGCTTCTGGGACCCAAAATTATCAATTTTTCGGGTATTTTGAGGTTGAATTTGAGATATAAACGAGTGCCGAAGATGCATACACATGTTGACTTTGGGCACCTATAATATCGATTTTCAGCATGTTTTGGGCCTGCATCTGAGTAGGCATTTACAGATCGCTTCTGGGACCCCAAAATATCGAATTTTCGTGTGTTTGGAGCCTGAATTTCAAATATAAACGGGTAGAGAAGATGCATGCATATATTGACTTTGGGCACCTAAAATATCGATTTTCAGCATGTGTTGCGCCTGTATTTTGAAAATACTCTAACACGGAGTAGGCATGTACATATCGCTTCTGGGACACCAAAATATCGAATTTTCGGGTGTTTTGAGCCTGAATTTAAGATATCGACTTTGGGCACGTAAAATATCGATTTTTAACATGTTTTGGGCCTATATTTTGAAAATATTCTAGCACTGTGAAGACATATACAGATCGCTTCTGGGACCCCAAAATATCGAATTTTCGGGTGTTTTGAGCCTGAATTTGAGATATAAACGGGTACAGAAGATGCATGCACATATTGACACTGGTCTCCTAAAATATTGATTTTCAGCATGTTTTGGGCCTGTATTTTTAAAATACTCTAACACGGAGTAGGCATGTACAGATCGCTTCTGGGACCCCAAAATATCGAATTTTTGGGTGTTTTAAGCTTGAATTTGAAATATAAACAGGTACTGAAGATGCATGCACATATCGACTTTTGGGTACCTAAAATATCGATTTTGAGCATGTTTTGGGTCTGTATCTTGAAAACATTCTAACTAGGAGTAGGCATGTACAGATCGCTTCTAGGGCCCCAAAATACCGGATTTTCGGGTGTTTTGAGCCTGAATTTGAGATATAAACGGGTACAGATGATGCATGCACATATCGACTTTGGACACTTATAATATCGATTTTTAGCCTCTTTTGAGCCTATATTTTGAAAACATTCTAGCACTGAGTAGGCATGTACAGATCGCTTCTGGGACCCCAAAATATCGAATTTTCGGGTTTTTTGGGCATGAATTTGAGATATAAACGGGTACAGAAAATGCATCCACATATCGACTTTTCGGCACCTAAAAGATCGATTTTGAGCATGTTTTGGGTCTGTATCTTGAAAACATTCTAACTAGGAGTAGGGATGTACAGATAGCTTCTAGGACCCAAAAATACCGAATTTTCGGGTATTTTGAGCCTGAATTTGAGATATAAACATGTACAGAAGATACATGCACATATCGACATTTGGGCACCTAAAAGATTGATTTTCAGTATTTTTTTAGCCTGTATTTTGAAAATACTCTAACACGGAGTAGGCATGTACAGATCGCTTCTTGAACCACAAAATATAGAATTTTCGGGTGTTTTGGGCCTAAATTTCAGATATCGACTTTGGGCACCTAAAATATTGATTTTAGCATGTTTTGGGCCTATATTTTGAAAATATTCTAGCACTGAGTAGGCATGTACAGATCGCTTCTGGGACCCCAAAATATCGAATTTTCTGGTGTTTTGAGCATGAACTTGAGATATAAACGGGTAGAGAAGATGCATGCATATATTGACTTTGGGCACCTAAAATATCGATTTTCAGCATGTGTTGGGCCTGTATTTTGAAAATACTCTAACACGGAGTAGGCATGTACATATCGCTTCTGGGACACCAAAATATCGAATTTTCGGGTGTTTTGAGCCTGAATTTAAGATATCGACTTTGTGCACGTAAAATATCGATTTTTAACATGTTTTGGGCCTATATTTTGAAAATATTCTAGCACTGTGAAGACATATACAGATCGCTTCTGGGACCCCAAAACATCGAATTTTCGGGTGTTTTGAGCCTGAATTTGAGATATAAACGGGTACAGAAGATGCATGCACATATTGATAATGGTCTCCTAAAATATTGATTTTCAGCATTTTTTGGGCCTGTATTTTTAAAATACTCTAACACGGAGTAGGCATGTACAGATCGCTTCTGGGACCCCAAAATATCGAATTTTCGGGTGTTTTGAGCCTGAACTTGAGATATAAACGGGTAGAGAAGATGCAGGCACATATTGACTTTGGGCACCTAAAATATCGATTTTTAGCATGTTTTGAGCCTATATTTTGAAAACATTCTAGCACTGACTAGACATGTACAGATCGCTTCTGGGACCCAAAATTATCAAATTTTCGGGTGTTTTGAGGTTGAATTTGAGATATAAACGAGTGCAGAAGATGCATACACATGTTGACTTTGGGCACCTATAATATCGATTTTCAGCATGTTTTGGGCCTGCATCTGAGTAGGCATTTACAGATCGCTTCTGGGACCCCAAAATATCGAATTTTCGTGTGTTTGGAGCCTGAATTTCAAATATAAACGGTAGAGAAGATGCATGCATATATTGACTTTGGGCACCTAAAATATCGATTTTCAGCATGTGTTGTGCCTGTATTTTGAAAATACTCTAACACGGAGTAGGCATGTACATATCGCTTCTGGGACATCAAAATATCGAATTTTCGGGTGTTTTGAGCCTGAATTTAAGATATCGACTTTGGGCACGTAAAATATCGATTTTTAACATGTTTTGGGCCTATATTTTGAAAATATTCTAGCACTGTGAAGACATATACAGATCGCTTCTGGGACCCCAAAATATCGAATTTTCGGGTGTTTTGAGCCTGAATTTGAGATATAAACGGGTACAGAAGATGCATGCACATATTGACACTGGTCTCCTAAAATATTGATTTTCAGCATGTTTTGGGCCTGTATTTTTAAAATACTCTAACACGGAGTAGGCATGTACAGATCGCTTCTGGGACCCCAAAATATCGAATTTTCGGGTGTTTTAAGCTTGAATTTGAAATATAAACAGGTACTGAAGATGCATGCACATATCGACTTTTGGGTACCTAAAATATCGATTTTGAGCATGTTTTGGGTCTGTATCTTGAAAACATTCTAACTAGGAGTAGGCATGTACAGATCGCTTCTAGGGCCACAAAATACCGGATTTTCGAGTGTTTTGAGCCTGAATTTGAGATATAAACAGGTACTGAAGATGCATGCACATATCGACTTTTGGGTACCTAAAATATCGATTTTGAGCATGTTTTGGGTCTGTATCTTGAAAACATTCTAACTAGGAGTAGGCATGTACAGATCGCTTCTGGGACCCCAAAATATCGAATTTTCGGGTGTTTTGGGCATGAATTTGAGATATAAACGGGTACAGAAAATGCATCCACATATCGACTTTTCGGCACCTAAAAGATCGATTTTGAGCATGTTTTAGGTCTGTATCTTGAAAACATTCTAACTAGGAGTAGGGATGTACAGATAGCTTTTAGGACCCAAAAATACCGAATTTTCGGATATTTTGAGCCTGAATTTGAGATATAAACATGTACAGAAGATACATGCACATATCGACATTTGGGCACCTAAAAGATTGATTTTCAGTATTTTTTTTGCCTGTATTTTGAAAATACTCTAACACGGAGTAGGCATGTACAGATCGCTTCTTGAACCACAAAATATAGAATTTTCGGGTGTTTTGGGCCTGAACTTGAGATATAAACGGGTAGAGAAGATGCAGGCACATATTGACTTTGGGCACCTAAAATATCGATTTTCAGCATGTTTTGGGCCTGTATTTTGAAAATACTCTAACACGGAGTAGGCATGTACATATCGCTTCTGGGACACCAAAATATCGAATTTTCGGGTGTTTTGAGCCTGAATTTGAGATATCGACTTTGGGCACTTAAAATATCGATTTTTAACATGTTTTGAGCATATATTTTGAAAATATTCTAGCACTGTGTAGGCATGTACAGATCGCTTCTGGGACCCCAAAATATCGAATTTTCGGGTGTTTTGAGCGTGAATTTGGGATATAAACGGTTACAGAAGATGCATGCACATATTGCCTTTGGGCACCTAAAATATCGATTTTCAGCATGTTGTGGGCCTGTATTTTGAAAATATTCTAGCACTGAGTAGGCATGTACAGATCGCTTCTGGGACCCCAAAAATACCGAATTTTCGGGTGTTTTGAGCCTGAATTTGAGATATAAACGGGTACAGAATATGCATGCACATATTGACACTGGTCTCCTAAAATATTGATTTTGAGCATGTTTTGGGCCTGTATTTTTAAAATACTCTAACACGGAGTAGGCATGTACAGATCGCTTCTGGGACCCCAAAATATCGAATTTTCGGGTGTTTTAAGCTTGAATTTGAAATATAAACAGATACTGAAGATGCATGCACATATCGACTTTTGGGTACCTAAAATATCGATTTTGAGCATGTTTTGGGTCTGTATCTTGAAAACATTCTAACTAGGAGTAGGCATGTACAGATCGCTTCTAGGGCCCCAAAATACCGGATTTTCGGGTGTTTTGAGCCTGAATTTGAGATATAAACGGGTACAGATGATGCATGCACATATCGACTTTGGACACTTAAAATATCGATTTTTAGCCTATTTTGAGCCTATATTTTGAAAACATTCTAGCACTGAGTAGGCATGTACAGATCGCTTCTGGGACCCCAAAATATCGAATTTTCGGGTGTTTTGGGCATGAATTTGAGATATAAACGGGTACAGAAAATGCATCCACATATCGACTTTTCGGCACCTAAAATATCGATTTTGAGCATGTTTTGGGTCTGTATCTTGAAAACATTCTAACTAGGAGTAGGTATGTACAGATAGCTTCTAGGTCCGAAAAATACCGAATTTTCGGGTATTTTGAGCCTGAATTTGAGATATAAACATGTACAGAAGATACATGCACATATCGACATTTGGGCACCTAAAAGATTGATTTTCAGTATTTTTTTTGCCTGTATTTTGAAAATACTCTAACACGGAGTAGGCATGTACAGATCGCTTCTTGAACCACAAAATATAGAATTTTCGGGTGTTTTGAGCCTAAATTTCAGATATCGACTTTGGGCACCTAAAATATTGATTTTAGCATGTTTTGGGCCTATATTTTGAAAATATTCTAGCACTGAGTAGGCATGTACAGATCGCTTCTGGGACCCCAAAATATCGAATTTTCGGGTGTTTTGAGCCTGAACTTGAGATATAAACGGGTAGAGAAGATGCAGGCACATATTGACTTTGAGCACCTAAAATATCGATTTTTAGCATGTTTTGAGCCTATATTTTGAAAACATTCTAGCACTGACTAGACATGTACAGATCGCTTCTGGGACCCAAAATTATCAAATTTTCGGGTGTTTTGAGGTTGAATTTGAGATATAAACGAGTGCAGAAGATGCATACACATGTTGACTTTGGGCACCTATAATATCGATTTTCAGCATGTTTTGGGCCTGCATCTGAGTAGGCATTTACAGATCGCTTCTGGGACCCCAAAATATCGAATTTTCGTGTGTTTGGAGCCTGAATTTCAAATATAAACGGGTAGAGAAGATGCATGCATATATTGACTTTGGGCACCTAAAATATCGATTTTCAGCATGTGTTGTGCCTGTATTTTGAAAATACTCTAACACGGAGTAGGCATGTACATATCGCTTCTGGGACACCAAAATATCGAATTTTCGGGTGTTTTGAGCCTGAATTTAAGATATCGACTTTGGGCACGTAAAATATCGATTTTTAACATGTTTTGGGCCTATATTTTGAAAATATTCTAGCACTGTGAAGACATATACAGATCGCTTCTGGGACCCGAAAATATCGAATTTTCGGGTGTTTTGAGCCTGAATTTGAGATATAAACGGGTACAGAAGATGCATGCACATATTGACACTGGTCTCCTAAAATATTGATTTTCAGCATGTTTTGGGCCTGTATTTTTAAAATACTCTAACACGGAGTAGGCATGTACAGATCGCTTCTGGGACCCAAAAATATCGAATTTTCGGGTGTTTTAAGCTTGAATTTGAAATATAAACAGGTACTGAAGATGCATGCACATATCGACTTTTGGGTACCTAAAATATCGATTTTGAGCATGTTTTGGGTCTGTATCTTGAAAACATTCTAACTAGGAGTAGGCATGTACAGATCGCTTCTAGGGCCCCAAAATACCGGATTTTCGGGTGTTTTGAGCCTGAATTTGAGATATAAACAGGTACTGAAGATGCATGCACATATCGACTTTTGGGTACCTAAAATATCGATTTTGAGCATGTTTTGGTTCTGTATCTTGAAAACATTCTAACTAGGAGTAGGCATGTACAGATCGCTTCTGGGACCCCAAAATATCGAATTTTCGGGTGTTTTGGGCCTGAATTTGAGATATAAACGGGTAGAGAAGATGCAGGCACATATTGACTTTGGGCACCTAAAATATCGATTTTCAGCATGTTTTGGGCCTGTATTTTGAAAATACTCTAACACGGAGTAGGCATGTACATATCGCTTCTGGGACACCAAAATATCGAATTTTCGGGTATTTTGAGCCTGAATTTGAGATATCGACTTTGGGCACTTAAAATATCGATTTTTAACATGTTTTGAGCATATAATTTGAAAATATTCTAGCACTGTGTAGGCATGTACAGATCGCTTCTGGGACCCCAAAATATCGAATTTTCGGGAGTTTTGAGACTGAATTTGAGATATAAACGGGTACAGAAGATGCATGCACATATCGACTTTTGGTCACCTAAAATATCGATTTTGAGCATGTTTTGAATCTGTATCTTGAAAACATTCTAACAAGGAGTAGCGATGTACAGATCACTTCTAGGACCCAAAAGTACCGAATTTTCGGGTGTTTTAGGCCTGAATTTGAGATGTAAATATGTACAGAAGATGCATGCACATATTGCCTTTGGGCACCTAAAATATCGATTTTCAGCATGTTTTGGGACTGTATTTAGAAAATATTCAAGAACTGAGTAGGCATGCACAGGTTGCTTGTTGGACCCCAAAAAGTCAAATTTTCGGGTGTTTTGAGCCTGAATTTGAGATATAAACGGGTACATAAGATGCATGCACATATTGACACTGGGATCATAAAATATTGATTTTCAGCATGTTTTGGGCCTGTATTTTTAAAATACTCTAACACGGAGTAGGCATGTACAGATCGCTTCTAGGACCCCAAACTATCGAATTTTCGGGTGTTTTAAACGTGAATTTAAGATATAAACGGGTACTGAAGATTCATGCACATATCGACTTTTGGGTACATAAAATATCGATTTGGAGCATGTTTTGGTTCTGTATCTTGAAAACATTCTAACTAGGAGAAGGCATGTAGAGATCGCTTCTAGGACCCCAAAATACCGAATTTTAGGGTGTTTTGAGCCTGAATTTGAGATATAAACGGGTACAGAAGATGCATGCACATATTGACTTTGGGCACCTAAAATATCGATTTTCAGCATGTTTTGGGCCTGCATCTGAGTAGGTATATATAGATCGCTTCTGGGACCCCAAAATATCGATTTTTCAGGTGTTTGGAGCCTGAATTTGAGATATAAACGGGTACAGATGTTTGCATGCACATATCGACTTTGGACACTTAAAATATCGATTTTTAGCATGTTTTGAGCCTATATTTTGAAAACATTCTAGCACTGACTAGACATGTACAGATCGCTTCTGGGACCCAAAATTATCAAATTTTCGGGTGTTTTGAGGTTGAATTTGAGATATAAACGAGTGCAGAAGATGCATGCATATATTGACTTTGGGCACCTAAAATATCGATTTTCAGCATGTGTTGGGCCTGTATTTTGAAAATACTCTAACACGGAGTAGGCATGTACATATCGCTTCTGGGGCACCAAAATATCGAATTTTCGGGTGTTTTGAGCCTAAATTTAAGATATCGACTTTGGGCACGTAAAATATCGATTTTTAACATGTTTTGGGCCTATATTTTGAAAATATTCTAGCACTGTGAAGACATTTACAGATCGCTTCTGGGACCCCAAAATATCGAATTTTCGGGTGTTTTGAGCCTGAATTTGAGATATAAACGGGTACAGAAGATGCATTCACATATTGACTTTGGTCACCTAAAATATCGATTTTCAGCATGTTTTGGGCCTATATTTTGAAAATACTCTAACTAGGAGTAGGCATGTACAGATTGCTTCTGCGACCAAAAAATGTCGAATTTTCGGGTGTTTTGAGCCTGAATTTGAGATATAAAGGGTACAGAAGATGCATGCACATATCGACTTTGGACACGTAGAATATCGATTTTTAGCATGTTTTGGGCCTGTATTTTGAAAATACTCTAACTAGGAGTAGGCATGTACAGATCGCTTCAGGGACCAAAAAATATCGAATTTTCGGTTGGTTTGAGCCTGAATTTGAGATATAAACGGGTACATAAGATGCATGCACATATCGACTTTGGACACGTAAAATATCGATTTTTAGCACGTTTTGAGCATATATTTTTACAACATTCTAGCACTGACTAGACATGTGCAGATCGCTTTTGGTACCCAAAATTATCGAATTTTCGGGTGTTTTGAGGTTGAATTTGAGATATAAACGAGTGCAGAAGATGCATACACATGTTGACTTTGGGCACATAAAATATCGAATTTCAGCATTTGGGCCTGCATCTGATTAGGCATGTACAGATCGCTTCTGGGACCCCAAAATATCGAATTTTCGGGTGTTTTGAGCCTGAATTTGAGATATAAACGGGTACAGAAGATGCATGCACATATCGACTTCTGGGCACCTAAAAGATCGATTTTCAGTATGTTTTGGGCCTGTATTTAGAAAATACTCTAACACGGAGCAGGCATGTACAGTTCGCTTCTGGGACCCCAAAATATCGAATTTTTGGGTGTTTTGGGCCTGAATTTGTGATATCGACTTTGGGCACCTAAAATATCGATTTATAGCATGTTTTGGTCCTATATTTTGAAAATATTCTAGCACTGAGTAGGCATGTACAGTTCGCTTCTGGGACCCCAAAATATCGAATTTTTGGGTGTTTTGGGCCTGAATTTGAGATATCGACTTTGGGCACCTAAAATATCGATTTATAGCATGTTTTGGTCCTATATTTTGAAAATATTCTAGCACTGAGTAGGCATGTACAGATCGCTTCTGGGACCCCAAAATATCGAATTTTCGGGTGTTTTGAGCCTGAATTTGAGATATAAACGGGTACAGAAGATGCATGCACATATCGACTTTTGGGCACCTAAAATATCGATTTTGAGCATGTTTTGGGTTTGTATCTTAAAAACATTCTAACTAGGAGTAGGGATGTACAGATCGCTTCTAGGACCCAAGAATATCGAATTTTCGGGTGTTTTGAGACTGAATTTGAGATATAATCGGGTACAGAAGATGCATGCACATACTGATTTTGGGCACCTAAAATATCGATTTTCAGCATGTTTTGGGCCTGCATCTGAGTAGGCATGTACAGATCGCTTCTGGGACCCAAAAATATCGAATTTTCGGGTGTTTGGAGCCTGAATTTGAGATATAAACGGGTACAGAAGATGCATGCACATGTCAACTTTTGGGCACCTAAAATATCGATTTTCAGTATGTTTTGAGCCTGTATTTTGAAAATACTCTAACACGGAGTAGGCATGTACAGTTCGCTTCTGGGACCCCAAAATATCGAATTTTCGGGTGTTTTGGGCCTGAATTTGAGATATCGACCTTGGGCACCTAAAATATCGATTTTCAGCATGTTTTGGGCCTATATTTTGAAAATATTCTAGCACTAAGTAAGCAGGTACAGATCACTTCTGGGACCCCAAAATATCGAATTTTCTGGTGTTTTGAGCCTGAATTTGAGATATAAACGGGTACAGATGATGCATGCACATATCGACTTTGGACACTTAAAATATCGATTTTTAGTATGTTTTAGGCCTGTATATTGAAAATACTCTAACACGGAGTAGGCATGTACAGATCGCTTCTGGGACCCCAAAATATCGAATTTTTGGGTGTTTTGGGCCTGAATTTGAGATATCGATTTTGGGCACCTAAAATATAGATTTTTAGCATGTTTTGGCCATATATTTTGAAAATATTCTAGCACTGAGTAGGCATGTACAGATCGCTTCTGGGACCCCAAAATATCGAATTTTCGGGTGTTTTGAGCCTGAATTTGAGATATAAACGGGTACAGAAGATGCATGCACATATCAACTTTTGGGCACCTAAAATATCGATTTTGAGCATGTTTTGGGTTTGTATCTTGAAAACATTCTAACTAGGAGTAGGGATGTAGGGATAAACGGTTACAGAAGATACATGCACATATTGACTTTGGGCACCTAAAATATCGATTTTAAGCAAGTTTTAGGCCTGTATTTTGAAAATACTCTAACTAGGAGTAGGCATGTACAGATCGCTTCTGGGACCCCAAAATATCGAATTTTCGGGTGTTTTGAGCCTGAATTTGAGATATAAACGGGTACAGATAATGCATGCACATATCGACTTTGGACACTTAAAATATCGATTTTAGCATGTTTTTGAGCCTATATTTTGAAAATACTCTAACACAGAGTAGGCAAGTACATATCGCTTCTGGGACCCCAAAATATCGAATTTTCGGGTGTTTTGAGGTTGAATTTGAGATATCGACTTTGTGCACCTAAAATATCGATTTTTAGCATGTTTTGGGTCTATATTTTGAAAATATTCTAGCACTGAGTAGGCATGTACAGATCGCTTCTGGGACCTCCAAATATCGAATTTTCGGGTGTTTTGAGCCTGAATTTGAGATATAAACGGTTACAGAAGATGCATGCACATATCGACTTTTGGGCACCTAATATATCGATTTTGAGCATGTTTTGGGCCTGTATCTTGAAAACATTCTAACTAGGAGTAGGGATGTACAGATCGCTTCTAGGACCCAAAAATACCGAATTTTCGGGTGTAATGAGCCTGAATTTGAGATATAAACGGTTACAGAAGATACATGCACATATTGACTTTGGGCACCTAAAATATCGATTTTAAGCAAGTTTTGGGCCTGTATTTTAAAAATACTCTAACTAGGAGTAGGCATGTACAGATCGCTTCAGGGACCCAAAAATATCGAATTTTCGGGTGTTTTGAGCCTGAAATTGAGATATAAACGCGTACAGAAGATGCATGCACATATCGACTTTGGACACTTAAAATATCGATTTTTAGCATGTTTTGAGCCTATATTTTGAAAACATTCTTGCACTGACTAGACATGTACAGATCGCTTCTGGGACCCAAAATTATCGAATTTTCGGGTGTTTTGAGGTTGAATTTGAGATATAAACGAGTGCAGATGATGCATACACATGTTGACTTTGGGCACCTAAAATATCAATTTTCAGCATGTTTTGGGCCTGCATCTGAGTAGGCATGTACAGATCGCTTCTGGGACCCCAAAATATCGAATTTTCGGGTGTTTTGAGCCTGAATTTGATATATAAACGGGTACAGAAGATGCATGCACATATCGACTTTTGGGCACCAAATATATCGATTTTGAGCATGTTTTGGGCCTGTATCTTGAAAACATTCTAACTAGGAGTAGGGATGTACAGATCGCTTCTAGGACCCAAAAATACCGAATTTTCGGGTGTTTTGAGCCTGAATTTGAGATATAAACGGTTACAGAAGATACATGCACATATTGACTTTGGGCACCTAAAATATTGATTTTAAGCATGTTTTGGGCCTGTATTTTGAAAATACTCTAACTAGGAGTAGGCATGTACAGATTGCTTCTGGGACCCAAAAATATAGAATTTTCGGGTGTTTTGAGCCTGGATTTGAGATATAAACGAGTACAGAAGATGCATGCACATTTCGACTTTGGACACTTAAAATATCGATTTTTAGCATGTTTGAGCCTATATTTTGAAAACATTCTAGCACTGACTAGACATGTACAGATCGCTTCTGGGACCCAAAATTATCGAATTTTCGGGTGTTTTGAGGTTGAATTTGAGATATAAACGAGTGCAGAAGATGCATACACATGTTGACTTTGGGCACCTAAAATATCAATTTTCAGCATGTTTTAGGCCTGCATCTGAGTAGGCATGTACAGATCGCTTCTGGGACCCCAAAATATCGAATTTTCGGGTGTTTTGAGCCTGAATTTGAGATATAAACGGGTACAGATAATGCATGCACATATCGACTTTGGACACTTAAAATATCGATTTTTAGCATGTTTTGAGCCTATAATTTGAAAATACTCTAACACGGAGTAGGCATGTACAGATCGCTTCTGGGACCCCAAAATATCGAATTTTCTGGTGTTTTGAGCCTGAATTTGAGATATAAACGGGTACAGAAGATGCATGCACTTATCGACTTTTGGGCACCTAATATATCGATTTTGAGCATGTTTTGGGCCTGTATCTTGAAAACATTCTAACTAGGAGTAGGGATGTACAGATCGCTTCTAAGACCCAAAAATACCGAATTTTCGGGTGTTTTGAGCCTGAATTTGAGATATAAACGGGTACAGAAGATGCATGCACATATTGACTTTGTGTACCTAAAATATCGATTTTCAGCATGTTTTGGGCCTGTATTTTGAAAATACTCTAACTAGGAGTAGGCATGTACAGATCGCTTCTGGGACCCAAAAATATCGAATTTTCGGGTGTTTTGAGCCTGAATTTGAGATATAAACGCGTACAGAAGATGCATGCACATATCGACTTTGGACACTTAAAATATCGATTTTTAGCAAGTTTTGAGCCTATATTTTGAAAACATTCTAGCACTGACTAGACATGTACAGATCGCTTCTGGGACCCAAAGTTATCGAATTTTTGGGTGTTTTGAGGTTGAATTTGAAATATAAACGAGTGCAGAAGATGCATACACATGTTGACTTTGGGCACCTAAAATATCAATTTTCAGCATGTTTTAGGCCTGCATCTGAGTAGGCATGTACAGATCGCTTCTGGGACCCCAAAATATCTAATTTTCGGGTGTTTTGAGCCTGAATTTGAGATATAAACGGGTACAGATAATGCATGCACATATCGACTTTGGACACGTAGAATATCGATTTTTAGCATGTTTTGGGCCTGTATTTTGAAAATACTCTAACTAGGAGTAGGCATGTACAGATCGCTTCAGGGACCAAAAAATATCGAATTTTCGGGTGGTTTGAGCCTGAATTTGAGATATAAACGGGTACATAAGATGCATGCACATATCGACTTTGGACACGTAAAATATCGATTTTTAGCACGTTTTGAGCATATATTTTTACAACATTCTAGCACTGACTAGACATGTGCAGATCGCTTTTGGTACCCAAAATTATCGAATTTTCGGGTGTTTTGAGGTTGAATTTGAGATATAAACGAGTGCAGAAGATGCATACACATGTTGACTTTGGGCACCTAAAATATCGAATTTCAGCATTTGGGCCTGCATCTGATTAGGCATGTACAGATCGCTTCTGGGACCCCAAAATATCGAATTTTCGGGTGTTTTGAGCCTGAATTTGAGATATAAACGGGTACAGAAGATGCATGCACATATCGACTTCTGGGCACCTAAAAGATCGATTTTCAGTATGTTTTGGGCCTGTATTTAGAAAATACTCTAACACGGAGCAGGCATGTACAGTTCGCTTCTGGGACCCCAAAATATCGAATTTTTGGTTGTTTTGGGCCTGAATTTGAGATATCGACTTTGGGCACCTAAAATATCGATTTATAGCATGTTTTGGTCCTATATTTTGAAAATATTCTAGCACTGAGTAGGCATGTACAGTTCGCTTCTGGGACCCCAAAATATCGAATTTTTGGGTGTTTTGGGCCTGAATTTGAGATATCGACTTTGGGCACCTAAAATATCGATTTATAGCATGTTTTGGTCCTATATTTTGAAAATATTCTAGCACTGAGTAGGCATGTACAGATCGCTTCTGGGACCCCAAAATATCGAATTTTCGGGTGTTTTGAGCCTGAATTTGAGATATAAACGGGTACAGAAGATGCATGCACATATCGACTTTTGGGCACCTAAAATATCGATTTTGAGCATGTTTTGGGTTTGTATCTTAAAAACATTCTAACTAGGAGTAGGGATGTACAGATCGCTTCTAGGACCCAAGAATATCGAATTTTCGGGTGTTTTGAGACTGAATTTGAGATATAATCGGGTACAGAAGATGCATGCACATACTGATTTTGGGCACCTAAAATATCGATTTTCAGCATGTTTTGGGCCTGCATCTGAGTAGGCATGTACAGATCGCTTCTGGGACCCAAAAATATCGAATTTTCGGGTGTTTGGAGCCTGAATTTGAGATATAAACGGGTACAGAAGATGCATGCACATGTCAACTTTTGGGCACCTAAAATATCGATTTTCAGTATGTTTTGAGCCTGTATTTTGAAAATACTCTAACACGGAGTAGGCATGTACAGTTCGCTTCTGGGACCCCAAAATATCGAATTTTCGGGTGTTTTGGGCCTGAATTTGAGATATCGACCTTGGGCACCTAAAATATCGATTTTCAGCATGTTTTGGGCCTATATTTTGAAAATATTCTAGCACTAAGTAAGCAGGTACAGATCACTTCTGGGACCCCAAAATATCGAATTTTCTGGTGTTTTGAGCCTGAATTTGAGATATAAACGGGTACAGATGATGCATGCACATATCGACTTTGGACACTTAAAATATCGATTTTTAGTATGTTTTAGGCCTGTATATTGAAAATACTCTAACACGGAGTAGGCATGTACAGATCGCTTCTGGGACCCCAAAATATCGAATTTTTGGGTGTTTTGGGCCTGAATTTGAGATATCGATTTTGGGCACCTAAAATATAGATTTTTAGCATGTTTTGGCCATATATTTTGAAAATATTCTAGCACTGAGTAGGCATGTACAGATCGCTTCTGGGACCCCAAAATATCAAATTTTCGGGTGTTTTGAGCCTGAATTTGAGATATAAACGGGTACAGAAGATGCATGCACATATCGACTTTTGGGCACCTAAAATATCGATTTTGAGCATGTTTTGGGTTTGTATCTTGAAAACATTCTAACTAGGAGTAGGGATGTAGGGATAAACGGTTACAGAAGATACATGCACATATTGACTTTGGGCACCTAAAATATCGATTTTAAGCAAGTTTTAGGCCTGTATTTTGAAAATACTCTAACTAGGAGTAGGCATGTACAGATCGCTTCTGGGACCCCAAAATATCGAATTTTCGGGTGTTTTGAGCCTGAATTTGAGATATAAACGGGTACAGATAATGCATGCACATATCGACTTTGGACACTTAAAATATCGATTTTAGCATGTTTTTGAGCCTATATTTTGAAAATACTCTAACACAGAGTAGGCAAGTACATATCGCTTCTGGGACCCCAAAATATCGAATTTTCGGGTGTTTTGAGGTTGAATTTGAGATATCGACTTTGGGCACCTAAAATATCGATTTTTAGCATGTTTTGGGTCTATATTTTGAAAATATTCTAGCACTGAGTAGGCATGTACAGATCGCTTCTGGGACCTCCAAATATCGAATTTTCGGGTGTTTTGAGCCTGAATTTGAGATATAAACGGTTACAGAAGATGCATGCACATATCGACTTTTGGGCACCTAATATATCGATTTTGAGCATGTTTTGGGCCTGTATCTTGAAAACATTCTAACTAGGAGTAGGGATGTACAGATCGCTTCTAGGACCCAAAAATACCGAATTTTCGGGTGTAATGAGCCTGAATTTGAGATATAAACGGTTACAGAAGATACATGCACATATTGACTTTGGGCACCTAAAATATCGATTTTAAGCAAGTTTTGGGCCTGTATTTTAAAAATACTCTAACTAGGAGTAGGCATGTACAGATCGCTTCAGGGACCCAAAAATATCGAATTTTCGGGTGTTTTGAGCCTGAAATTGAGATATAAACGCGTACAGAAGATGCATGCACATATCGACTTTGGACACTTAAAATATCGATTTTTAGCATGTTTTGAGCCTATATTTTGAAAACATTCTTGCACTGACTAGACATGTACAGATCGCTTCTGGGACCCAAAATTATCGAATTTTCGGGTGTTTTGAGGTTGAATTTGAGATATAAACGAGTGCAGATGATGCATACACATGTTGACTTTGGGCACCTAAAATATCAATTTTCAGCATGTTTTGGGCCTGCATCTGAGTAGGCATGTACAGATCGCTTCTGGGACCCCAAAATATCGAATTTTCGGGTGTTTTGAGCCTGAATTTGATATATAAACGGGTACAGAAGATGCATGCACATATCGACTTTTGGGCACCAAATATATCGATTTTGAGCATGTTTTGGGCCTGTATCTTGAAAACATTCTAACTAGGAGTAGGGATGTACAGATCGCTTCTAGGACCCAAAAATACCGAATTTTCGGGTGTTTTGAGCCTGAATTTGAGATATAAACGGTTACAGAAGATACATGCACATATTGACTTTGGGCACCTAAAATATTGATTTTAAGCATGTTTTGGGCCTGTATTTTGAAAATACTCTAACTAGGAGTAGGCATGTACAGATTGCTTCTGGGACCCAAAAATATAGAATTTTCGGGTGTTTTGAGCCTGGATTTGAGATATAAACGAGTACAGAAGATGCATGCACATTTCGACTTTGGACACTTAAAATATCGATTTTTAGCATGTTTGAGCCTATATTTTGAAAACATTCTAGCACTGACTAGACATGTACAGATCGCTTCTGGGACCCAAAATTATCGAATTTTCGGGTGTTTTGAGGTTGAATTTGAGATATAAACGAGTGCAGAAGATGCATACACATGTTGAATTTGGGCACCTAAAATATCAATTTTCAGCATGTTTTAGGCCTGCATCTGAGTAGGCATGTACAGATCGCTTCTGGGACCCCAAAATATCAAATTTTCGGGTGTTTTGAGCCTGAATTTGAGATATAAACGGGTACAGATAATGCATGCACATATCGACTTTGGACACTTAAAATATCGATTTTTAGCATGTTTTGAGCCTATAATTTGAAAATACTCTAACACGGAGTAGGCATGTACAGATCGCTTCTGGGTCCCCAAAATATCGAATTTTCTGGTGTTTTGAGCCTGAATTTGAGATATAAACGGGTACAGAAGATGCATGCACTTATCGACTTTTGGGCACCTAATATATCGATTTTGAGCATGTTTTGGGCCTGTATCTTGAAAACATTCTAACTAGGAGTAGGGATGTACAGATCGCTTCTAAGACCCAAAAATACCGAATTTTCGGGTGTTTTGAGCCTGAATTTGAGATATAAACGGGTACAGAAGATGCATGCACATATTGACTTTGTGTACCTAAAATATCGATTTTCAGCATGTTTTGGGCCTGTATTTTGAAAATACTCTAACTAGGAGTAGGCATGTACAGATCGCTTCTGGGACCCAAAAATATCGAATTTTCGGGTGTTTTGAGCCTGAATTTGAGATATAAACGCGTACAGAAGATGCATGCACATATCGACTTTGGACACTTAAAATATCGATTTTTAGCAAGTTTTGAGCCTATATTTTGAAAACATTCTAGCACTGACTAGACATGTACAGATCGCTTCTGGGACCCAAAGTTATCGAATTTTTGGGTGTTTTGAGGTTGAATTTGAAATATAAACGAGTGCAGAAGATGCATACACATGTTGACTTTGGGCACCTAAAATATCAATTTTCAGCATGTTTTAGGCCTGCATCTGAGTAGGCATGTACAGATCGCTTCTGGGACCCCAAAATATCGAATTTTCGGGTGTTTTGAGCCTGAATTTGAGATATAAACGGGTACAGATAATGCATGCACATATCGACTTTGGACACTTAAAATATCGATTTTTAGCATGTTTTAAGCCTATATTTTGAAAATACTCTAACACGGAGTAGGCATGTACAGATCGCTTCTGGGACACCAAAATATCGAATTTTCGGGTGTTTTGAGCCTGAATTTGAGATATAAACGGGTACAGAAGATGCATGCACTTATCGACTTTTGGGCACCTAATATATCGATTTTGAGCATGTTTTGGGCCTGTATCTTGAAAACATTCTAACTAGGAGTAGGGATGTACAGATCGCTTCTAAGACCCAAAAATACCGAATTTTCGGGTGTTTTGAGCCTGAATTTGAGATATAAACAGGTACAGAAGATGCATGCACATATTGACTTTGTGTACCTAAAATATCGATTTTAAGCATGTTTTGGGCCTTTATTTTGAAAATACTCTAACTAGGAGTAGGCATGTACAGATCGCTTCTGGGACCCAAAAATATAGAATTTTCGGGTGTTTTGAGCCTGAATTTGAGATATAAACGCGTACAGAAGATGAATGCACATATCGACTTTGGACACTTAAAATATCGATTTTTAGCAAGTTTTGAGCCTATATTTTGAAAACATTCTAGCACTGACTAGACATGTACAGATCGCATCTGGGACCCAAAGTTATCGAATTTTCGGGTGTTTGGAGGTTGAATTTGAGATATAAACGAGTGCAGAAGATGCATACACATGTTGTCTTTGGGCACCTAAAATATCAATTTTCAGCATGTTTTAGGCCTGCATCTGAGTAGGCATGTACAGATCGCTTCTGGGACCCCAAAATATCGAATTTTCGGGTGTTTTGAGCCTGAATTTGAGATATAAACGGGTACAGATAATACATGCACATATCGACTTTGGACACTTAAAATATCGATTTTTAGCATGTTTTGAGCCTATATTTTGAAAATACTCTAACACGGAGTAGGCATGTACAGATCGCTTCTGGGACCCCAAAATATCGAATTCTCGGGTGTTTTGAGCCTGAATTTGAGATATAAACGGGTACAGAAGATGCATGCACTTATCGACTTTTGGGCACCTAATATATCGATTTTGAGCATGTTTTGGGCCTGTATCTTGAAAACATTCTAACTAGGAGTAGGGATGTACAGATCGCTTTTAAGACCCAAAAATACCGGATTTTCGGGTGTTTTGAGCCTGAATTTGAGATATAAACGGGTACAGAAGATGCATGCACATATTGACTTTGTGTACCTAAAATACCGATTTTAAGCATGTTTTGGGCCTGTATTTTGAAAATACTCTAATTAGGAGTAGGCATGTACAGATCGCTTCTGGGACCCAAAAATATCGAATTTTCGGGTGTTTTGAGCCTGAACTTGAGATATAAACGCGTACAGAAGATGCATGCACATATCGACTTTGGACACTTAAAATATCGATTTTTAGCATGTTAGAGCCTATATTTTGAAAACATTCTAGCACTGACTAGACATGTACAGATCGCTTCTGGGACCCTAAATTATCGAATTTTCGGGTGTTTTGAGGTTGAATTTGAGATATAAACGAGTGCAGAAGATGCATACACATGTTGACTTTGGGCACCTAAAATATCAATTTTCAGCATGTTTTAGGCCTGCATCTGAGTAGGCATGTACAGATCGCTTCTGGGACCCCAAAATATCGAATTTTCGGGTGTTTTGAGCCTGAATTTGAGATATAAACGGGTACAGATAATGCATGCACATATCGACATTGGACACTTAAAATATCGATTTTTAGCATGTTTTGAGCCTATATTTTGAAAATACTCTAACACGGAGTAGGCATGTACAGATCGCTTCTGGGACCCCAAAATATCGAATTTTCGGGTGTTTTGAGCCTGAATTTGAGATATAAACGGGTACAGAAGATGCATGCACTTATCGACTTTTGGGCACCTAATATATCGATTTTGAGCATGTTTTGGGCCTGTATCTTGAAAACATTCTAACTAGGAGTAGGGATGTACAGATCGCTTCTAAGACCCAAAAATACCGAATTTTCGGGTGTTTTGAGCCTGAATTTGAGATATAAACGGGTACAGAAGATGCATGCACATATTGACTTTGTGTACCTAAAATATCGATTTTAAGCATGTTTTGGGCCTGTATTTTGAAAATACTCTAACTAGGAGTAGGCATGTACAGATCGCTTCTGGGACCCAAAAATATCGAATTTTCGGGTGTTTTGAGCCTGAATTTGAGATATAAACGCGTACAGAAGATGCATGCACATATCGACTTTGGACACTTAAAATATCGATTTTTAGCATGTTTTGAGCCTATATTTTGAAAACATTCTAGCACTGACTAGACATGTACAGATCGCTTCTGGGACCCAAAGTTATCGAATTTTTGGGTGTTTTGAGGTTGAATTTGAGATATAAACGAGTGCAGAAGATGCATACACATGTTGACTTTGGGCACCTAAAATATCAATTTTCAGCATGTTTTAGGCCTGCATCTGAGTAGGCATGTACAGATCGCTTCTGGGACCCCAAAATATCGAATTTTCGGGTGTTTTGAGCCTGAATTTGAGATATAAACGGGTACAGATAATGCATGCACATATCGACTTTGGACACTTAAAATATCGATTTTTAGCATGTTTTGAGCCTATATTTTGAAAATACTCTAACACGGAGTAGGCATGTACAGATCGCTTCTGGGACCCCAAAATATCGAATTTTCGGGTGTTTTGAGCCTGAATTTGAGATATAAACGGGTACAGAAGATGCATGCACTTATCGACTTTTGGGCACCTAATATATCGATTTTGAGCATGTTTTGGGCCTGTATCTTGAAAACATTCTAACTAGGAGTAGGGATGTACAGATCGCTTCTAAGACCCAAAAATACCGAATTTTCGGGTGTTTTGAGCCTGAATTTGAGATATAAACGGGTACAGAAGATGCATGCACATATTGACTTTGTGTACCTAAAATATCGATTTTAAGCATGTTTTGGGCCTGTATTTTGAAAATACTCTAACTAGGAGTAGGCATGTACAGATCGCTTCTGGGACCCAAAAATATCGAATTTTCGGGTGTTTTGAGCCTGAATTTGAGATATAAACGCGTACAGAAGATGCATGCACATATCGACTTTGGACACTTAAAATATCGATTTTTAGCAAGTTTTGAGCCTATATTTTGAAAACATTCTAGCACTGACTAGACATGTACAGATCGCTTCTGGGACCCAAAGTTATCGAATTTTTGGGTTTTTTGAGGTTGAATTTGAGATATAAACGAGTGCAGAAGATGCATACACATGTTGACTTTGGGCACCTAAAATATCAATTTTCAGCATGTTTTAGGCCTGCATCTGAGTAGGCATGTACAGATCGCTTCTGGGACCCCAAAATATCGAATTTTCGGGTGTTTTGAGCCTGAATTTGAGATATAAACGGGTACAGATAATGCATGCACATATCGACTTTGGACACTTAAAATATCGATTTTTAGCATGTTTTAAGCCTATATTTTGAAAATACTCTAACACGGAGTAGGCATGTACAGATCGCTTCTGGGACACCAAAATATCGAATTTTCGGGTGTTTTGAGCCTGAATTTGAGATATAAACGGGTACAGAAGATGCATGCACTTATCGACTTTTGGGCACCTAATATATCGATTTTGAGCATGTTTTGGGCCTGTATCTTGAAAACATTCTAACTAGGAGTAGGGATGTACAGATCGCTTCTAAGACCCAAAAATACCGAATTTTCGGGTGTTTTGAGCCTGAATTTGAGATATAAACAGGTACAGAAGATGCATGCACATATTGACTTTGTGTACCTAAAATATCGATTTTAAGCATGTTTTGGGCCTTTATTTTGAAAATACTCTAACTAGGAGTAGGCATGTACAGATCGCTTCTGGGACCCAAAAATATAGAATTTTCGGGTGTTTTGAGCCTGAATTTGAGATATAAACGCGTACAGAAGATGAATGCACATATCGACTTTGGACACTTAAAATATCGATTTTTAGCAAGTTTTGAGCCTATATTTTGAAAACATTCTAGCACTGACTAGACATGTACAGATCGCTTCTGGGACCCAAAGTTATCGAATTTTCGGGTGTTTGGAGGTTGAATTTGAGATATAAACGAGTGCAGAAGATGCATACACATGTTGACTTTGGGCACCTAAAATATCAATTTTCAGCATGTTTTAGGCCTGCATCTGAGTAGGCATGTACAGATCGCTTCTGGGACCCCAAAATATCGAATTTTCGGGTGTTTTGAGCCTGAATTTGAGATATAAACGGGTACAGATAATGCATGCACATATCGACTTTGGACACTTAAAATATCGATTTTTAGCATGTTTTGAGCCTATATTTTGAAAATACTCTAACACGGAGTAGGCATGTACAGATCGCTTCTGGGACCCCAAAATATCGAATTTTCGGGTGTTTTGAGCCTGAATTTGAGATATAAACGGGTACAGAAGATGCATGCACTTATCGACTTTTGGGCACCTAATATATCGATTTTGAGCATGTTTTGGGCCTGTATCTTGAAAACATTCTAACTAGGAGTAGGGATGTACAGATCGCTTCTAAGACCCAAAAATACCGAATTTTCGGGTGTTTTGAGCCTGAATTTGAGATATAAACGGGTACAGAAGATGCATGCACATATTGACTTTGTGTACCTAAAATATCGATTTTAAGCATGTTTTGGGCCTGTATTTTGAAAATACTCTAACTAGGAGTAAGCATGTACAGATCGCTTCTGGGACCCAAAAATATCGAATTTTCGGGTGTTTTGAGCCTGAATTTGAGATATAAACGCGTACAGAAGATGCATGCACATATCGACTTTGGACACTTAAAATATCGATTTTTAGCAAGTTTTGAGCCTATATTTTGAAAACATTCTAGCACTGACTAGACATGTACAGATCGCTTCTGGGACCCAAAGTTATCGAATTTTCGGGTGTTTTGAGGTTGAATTTGAGATATAAACAAGTGCAGAAGATGCATACACATGTTGACTTTGGGCACCTAAAATATCAATTTTCAGCATGTTTTAGGCCTGCATCTGAGTAGGCATGTACAGATCGCTTCTGGGACCCCAAAATATCGAATTTTCGGGTGTTTTGAGCCTGAATTTGAGATATAAACGGGTACAGATGATGCATGCACATATCGACTTTTGGGCACCTAATATATCGATTTTGAGCATGTTTTGGGCCTGTATCTTGAAAACATTCTAACTAGGAGTAGGGATGTACAGATCGCTTCTAGGACCCAAAAATACCGAATTTTCGGGTGTTTTGAGCCTGAATTTGAGATATAAACGGTTACAGAAGATACATGCACATATTGACTTTGGGCACCTAAAATATTGATTTTAAGCATGTTTTGGGCCTGTATTTTGAAAATACTCTAACTAGGAGTAGGCATGTACAGATTGCTCCTGGGACCCAAAAATATAGAATTTTCGGGTGTTTTGAGCCTGGATTTGAGATATAAACGAGTACAGAAGATGCATGCACATATCGACTTTGGACACTTAAAATATCGATTTTTAGCATGTTTGAGCCTATATTTTGAAAACATTCTAGCACTGACTAGACATGTACAGATCGCTTCTGGGACCCAAAATTATCGAATTTTCGGTTGTTTTGAGGTTGAATTTGAGATATAAACGAGTGAAGAAGATGCATACACATGTTGACTTTGGGCACCTAAAATATCAATTTTCAGCATGTTTTAGGCCTGCATCTGAGTAGGCATGTACAGATCGCTTCTGGGACCCCAAAATATCGAATTTTCGGGTGTTTTGAGCCTGAATTTGAGATATAAACGGGTACAGATAATGCATGCACATATCGACTTTGGACACTTAAAATATCGATTTTTAGCATGTTTTGAGCCTATTTTTTGAAAATACTCTAACACGGAGTAGGCATGTACAGATCGCTTCTGGGACCCCAAAATATCGAATTTTCGGGTGTTTTGAGCCTGAATTTGAGATATAAACGGGTACAGAAGATGCATGCACTTATCGACTTTTGTGCACCTAATATATCGATTTTGAGCATGTTTTGGGTCTGTATCTTGAAAACATTCTAACTAGGAGTAGCGATGAACAGATCACTTCTAAGACCCAAAAATACCGAATTTTCGGGTGTTTTGAGCCTGAATTTGAGATATAAACGGGTACAGAAGATGCATGCACATATTGACTTGGTGTACCTAAAATATCGATTTTAAGCATGTTTTGGGCCTGTATTTTGAAAATACTCTAACTAGGAGTAGGCATGTACAGATCGCTTCTGGGACCCAAAAATATCGAATTTTCGGGTGTTTTGAGCCTGAACTTGAGATATAAACGCGTACAGAAGATGCATGCACATATCGACTTTGGACACTTAAAATATCGATTTTTAGCAAGTTTTGAGCCTATATTTTGAAAACATTCTAGCACTGACTAGACATGTACAGATCGCTTCTGGGACCCAAAGTTATCGAATTTTCGGGTGTTTTGAGGTTGAATTTGAGATATAAACGAGTGCAGAAGATGCATACACATGTTGACTTTGGGCACCTGAAATATCAATTTTCAGCATGTTTTAGGCCTGCATCTGAGTAGGCATGTACAGATCGCTTCTGGGACCCCAAAATATCGAATTTTCGGGTGTTTTGAGCCTGAATTTGAGATATAAACGGGTACAGATAATGCATGCACATATCGACTTTGGACACTTAAAATATCGATTTTTAGCATGTTTTGAGCCTATATTTTGAAAATACTCTAACACGGAGTAGGCATGTACAGATCGCTTCTGGGACCCCAAAATATCGAATTTTCGGGTGTTTTGAGCCTGAATTTGAGATATAAACGGGTACAGAAGATGCATGCACTTATCGACTTTTGGGCACCTAATATATCGATTTTGAGCATGTTTTGGGTCTGTATCTTGAAAACATTCTAACTAGGAGTAGGGATGTACAGATCACTTCTAAGACCCAAAAATACCGAATTTTCGGGTGTTTTGAGCCTGAATTTGAGATATAAACGGGTACAGAAGATGCATGCACATATTGACTTGGTGTACCTAAAATATCGATTTTAAGCATGTTTTGGGCCTGTATTTTGAAAATACTCTAACTAGGAGTAGGCATGTACAGATCGCTTCTGGGACCCAAAAATATCGAATTTTCGGGTGTTTTGAGCCTGAACTTGAGATATAAACGCGTACAGAAGATGCATGCACATATCGACTTTGGACACTTAAAATATCGATTTTTAGCAAGTTTTGAGTCTATATTTTGAAAACATTCTAGCACTGACTAGACATGTACAGATCGCTTCTGGGACCCAAAGTTATCGAATTTTCGGGTGTTTTGAGGTTGAATTTGAGATATAAACGAGTGCAGAAGATGCATACACATGTTGACTTTGGGCACCTAAAATATCAATTTTCAGCATGTTTTAGGCCTGCATCTGAGTAGGCATGTACAGATCGCTTCTGGGACCCCAAAATATCGAATTTTCGGGTGTTTTGAGCCTGAATTTGAGATATAAACGGGTACAGATAATGCATGCACATATCGACTTTGGACACTTAAAATATCGATATTTAGCATGTTTTGAGCCTATATTTTGAAAATACTCTAACACGGAGTAGGCATGTACAGATCGCTTCTGGGACCCCAAAATATCTAATTTTCGGGTGTTTTGAGCCTGAATTTGAGATATAAACGGGTACAAAAGATGCATGCACTTATCGACTTTTGGGCACCTAATATATCGATTTTGAGCATGTTTTGGGCCTGTATCTTGAAAACATTCTAACTAGGACTAGGGATGTACAGATCGCTTCTAAGACCCAAAAATACCGAATTTTCGGGTGTTTTGAGCCTGAATTTGAGATATAAACGGGTACAGAAGATGCATGCACATATTGACTTTGTGTACCTAAAATATCGATTTTAAGCATGTTTTGGGCCTGTATTTTGAAAATACTCTAACTAGGAGTAGGCATGTACAGATCGCTTCTGGGACCCAAAAATATCGAATTTTCGGGTGTTTTGAGCCTGAATTTGAGATATAAACGCGTACAGAAGATGCATGCACATATCGACTTTGGACACTTAAAATATCGATTTTTAGCAAGTTTTGAGCCTATATTTTGAAAACATTCTAGCACTGACTAGACATGTACAGATCGCTTCTGGGACCCAAAGTTATCGAATTTTCGGGTGTTTTGAGGTTGAATTTGAGATATAAACGAGTGCAGAAGATGCATACACATGTTGACTTTGGGCACCTAAAATATCAATTTTCAGCATGTTTTAGGCCTGCATCTGAGTAGGCATGTACAGATCGCTTCTGGGACCCAAAAATATCGAATTTTCGGGTGTTTGGAGCCTGAATTTGAGATATAAACGAGTACAGAAGATGCATGCACATATCGACTTTGGACACTTAAAATATCGATTTTTAGCATGTTTTGAGCCTATATTTTGAAAATACTCTAACACGGAGTAGGCATGTACAGATCGCTTCTGGGACCCCAAAATATCGAATTTTCGGGTGATTTGAGCCTGAATTTGAGATATAAACGGGTACAGAAGATGCATGCACTTATCGACTTTTGGGCACCTAATATATCGATTTTGAGCATGTTTTGGGTCTGTATCTTGAAAACATTCTAACTAGGATTAGGGATGTACAGATCACTTCTAAGACCCAAAAATACCGAATTTTCGGGTGTTTTGAGCCTGAATTTGAGATATAAACGGGTACAGAAGATGCATGCACATATTGACTTGGTGTACCTAAAATATCGATTTTAAGCATGTTTTGGGCCTGTATTTTGAAAATACTCTAACTAGGAGTAGGCATGTACAGATCGCTTCTGGGACCCAAAAATATCGAATTTTCGGGTGTTTTGAGCCTGAACTTGAGATATAAACGCGTACAGAAGATGCATGCACATATCGACTTTGGACACTTAAAATATCGATTTTTAGCAAGTTTTGAGCCTATATTTTGAAAACATTCTAGCACTGACTAGACATGTACAGATCGCTTCTGGGACCCAAAGTTATCGAATTTTCGGGTGTTTTGAGGTTGAATTTGAGATATAAACGAGTGCAGAAGATGCATACACATGTTGACTTTGGGCACCTAAAATATCAATTTTCAGCATGTTTTAGGCCTGCATCTGAGTAGGCATGTACAGATCGCTTCTGGGACCCCAAAATATCGAATTTTCGGGTGTTTTGAGCCTGAATTTGAGATATAAACGGGTACAGATAATGCATGCACATATCGACTTTGGACACTTAAAATATCGATTTTTAGCATGTTTTGAGCCTATATTTTGAAAATACTCTAACACGGAGTAGGCATGTACAGATCGCTTCTGGGACCCCAAAATATCGAATTTTCGGGTGTTTTGAGCCTGAATTTGAGATATAAACGGGTACAAAATATGCATGCACTTATCGACTTTTGGGCACCTAATATATCGATTTTGAGCATGTTTTGGGCCTGTATCTTGAAAACATTCTAACTAGGACTAGGGATGTACAGATCGCTTCTAAGACCCAAAAATACCGAATTTTCGGGTGTTTTGAGCCTGAATTTGAGATATAAACGGGTACAGAAGATGCATGCACATATTGACTTTGTGTACCTAAAATATCGATTTTAAGCATGTTTTGGGCCTGTATTTTGAAAATACTCTAACTAGGAGTAGGCATGTACAGATCGCTTCTGGGACCCAAAAATATCGAATTTTCGGGTGTTTTGAGCCTGAATTTGAGATATAAACGCGTACAGAAGATGCATGCACATATCGACTTTGGACACTTAAAATATCGATTTTTAGCAAGTTTTGAGCCTATATTTTGAAAACATTCTAGCACTGACTAGACATGTACAGATCGCTTATGGGACCCAAAGTTATCGAATTTTCGGGTGTTTTGAGGTTGAATTTGAGATATAAACGAGTGCAGAAGATGCATACACATGTTGACTTTGGGCACCTAAAATATCAATTTTCAGCATGTTTTAGGCCTGCATCTGAGTAGGCATGTACAGATCGCTTCTGGGACCCCAAAATATCGAATTTTCGGGTGTTTTGAGCCTGAATTTGAGATATAAACGGGTACAGATAATACATGCACATATCGACTTTGGACACTTAAAATATCGATTTTTAGCATGTTTTAAGCCTATATTTTGAAAATACTCTAACACGGAGTAGGCTTGTACAGATCGCTTCTGGGACCCCAAAATATCGAATTTTCGGGTGTTTTGAGCTTTAATTTGAGATATAAACGGGTACAGAAGATGCATGCACTTATCGACTTTTGGGCACCTAATATATCGATTTTGAGCATGTTTTGGGCCTGTATCTTGAAAACATTCTAACTAGGAGTAGGGATGTACAGATCGCTTATAAGACCAAAAAATACCGAATTTTCGGGTGTTTTGAGCCTGAATTTGAGATATAAACGGGTACAGAAGATGCATGCACATATTGACTTTGTGTACCTAAAATATCGATTTTAAGCATGTTTTGGGCCTGTATTTTGAAAATACTCTAATTAGGAGTAGGCATGTACAGATCGCTTCTGGGACCCAAAAATATCGAATTTTCGGGTGTTTTGAGCCTGAATTTGAGATATAAACGCGTACAGAAGATGCATGCACATATCGACTTTGGACACTTAAAATATCGATTTTTAGCAAGTTTTGAGCCTATATTTTGAAAACATTCTAGCACTGACTAGACATGTACAGATCGCTTCTGGGACCCAAAGTTATCGAATTTTCGGGTGTTTTGAGGTTGAATTTGAGATATAAACGAGTGCAGAAGATGCATACACATGTTGACTTTGGGCACCTAAAATATCAATTTTCAGCATGTTGTAGGCCTGCATCTGAGTAGGCATGTACAGATCGCTTCTGGGACCCAAAAATATCGAATTTTCGGGTGTTTTGAGCCTGAATTTGAGATATAAACTGGTACAGAAGATGCATGCACATATCGACTTTTGGGCAACTAATATATCGATTTTGAGCATGTTTTGGGCCTGTATCTTGCAAACATTCTAACTAGGAGTAGGGATGTACAGATCGCTTCTAGGACCCAAAAATACCGAATTTTCGGGTGTTTTGAGCCTGATTTTGAGATATAAACGGGTACAAAAGATGCATTCACATATTGACTTTTGGCACCTAAAATATCGATTTTAAGCATGTTTTGGGCCTGTATTTTGAAAATACTCTAACTAGGAGTAGGCATGTACAGATCGCTTCTGGGACCCAAAAATATCGAATTTTCGGGTGTTTTGAGCCTGAATTTGAGATGTAAACGCGTACAGAAGATGCATGCACATATCGACTTTGGACACTTAAAATACCGATTTTTAGCAAGTTTTGAGCCTATATTTTGAAAACATTCTAGCACTGACCTGACATGTACAGATCGCTTCTGAGACCCAAAATGATCGAATTTTCGGGTGTTTTGAGGTTGAATTTGAGATATAAACGAGTGCAGAAGATGCATACACATGTTGACTTTGGGCACCTAAAATATCAATTTTCAGCATGTTTTGGGCCTGCATCTGAGTAGGCATGTACAGATCGCTTCTGGGACCCCAAAATATCGAATTTTCGGGTGTTTTGAGCCTGAATTTGAGATATAAACGGGTACAGATGATGCATGCACATATAGACTTTAGACACTTAAAATATCGATTTTTAGCATGTTTTGAGCCTATATTTTGAAAATACTCTAACACGGAGTAGTCATGTACAGATCGCTTCTGGGACCCCAAAATATCGAATTTTTGGGTGTTTAGAGCCTGAATTTGAGATAAAAACGGGTACAGAAGATGCATGCACATATCGACTTTTGGGCACCTAAAATATCGATTTTGAGCATGATTTGGGTCTGTATCTTGAAAACATTCTAACTAGGAGTATGGATGTACAGATCGCTTCTAGGACCCAAAAATACCGAATTTTCGGGTGTTTTGAGCCTGAATTTGAGATATAAACGGATACAGATGATGCATGCACATATCGACTTTGGACACTTAAAATATCGATTTTTAGCATGTTTTGAGCCTATATTTTGAAAATACTCGAACACGAAGTAGGCATGTACAGATAGCTTCTGGGACCCCAAAATATCGAATTTTCGGGTGTTTTGAGATTGAATTTGAGATATCGACTTTGGGCACATAAAATATCGATTTTTAGCATCTTTTTGGGCCAATATTTTGAAAACATTCTAACTAGGAGTAGGGATGTACAGATCGCTTCTAGGACCCAAAAATACCGAATTTTCGGGTGTTTTAAGCCTGAATTTGAGATATAAACGGGTACAGAAGATGCATGCACATATCGACTTTGGACACTTAAAATATCGATTTTTAGCATGTTTTGAGCCTATATTTTGAAAACATTCTAGCACTGACTAGACATGTACAGATCGCTTCTGGGACCCAAAAATATCGAATTTTCGGGTTTTGAGGTTGAATTTGAGATATAAACGAGTGCAGAAGATTCATACACATGTTTATTTTGGGCAACTAAAATATCGATTTTCAGCATGTTTTGGGTTTGTATCTTGAAAACATTCTAACTAGGAGTAGGGATGTACAGATCGCTTTTAGGCCCCAAAAATACCGAATTTTCGGGTGTTTTGAGCCTGAATTTGAGATATAAACGGATACAGATGATGCATGCACATATCGACTTTGGACACTTAAAATATCGATTTTTAGTATGTTTTGAGCCTATATTTTGAAAACATTCTAGCACTGAGTAGGCATGTACAGATCGCTTCTGGGACCCAAAAATATCGAATTTTTGGGTGTTTTAAGGTTGAATTTGGGTTAAACGGGTGCAGAAGATGCATACACATATTGACTTTGGTCACCTAAAATATCGATTTTCAGCTTGTTTTAGGCCTATATTTTGAAAAAATTCTAGCACTGAGTAGGCATGTACAGATCGCTTCTGGGACCCAAAAATATTGAATTTTTGGGTTTTTTGAGGTTGAATTTGGGATATAAACGGGTACAGAAGATGAATGCACATATCGACTTTTGGGCACCTAAAAGATCGATTTTCAGTATGTATTGGGCCTGTATTTTGAAAATACTCTAACACGGAGTAGGCATGTACAGTTCGCTTCTGGGACCCCTAAATATCGAATTTTCGGGTGTTTTGGGCATGAATTTGAGATATCGACTTTGGGCACCTAAAATATCGATTTTTAGCATGTTTTGGGCCTATATTTTGAAAATACTCTAGCACTAAGTAGACATGTACAGATCACTTCTGGGACCCCAAAATATCGAATTTTCGTGTGTTTTGAGCATGAATTTGAGATATAAACGGGTACAAATGATGCATGCACATATCGACTTTGGACACTCAAAATATCGATTTTTAGCATGTTTTGAGCCTATATTTTGAAAATACTCTAACACGGAGTAGGCATGTACAGATCTCTTCTGTGACCCCAAAATATCGAATTTTCGGGTGATTTGAGGTTAAATTTGAGATATCGACTTTGGGCACCTAAAATATCGATTTTTAGCATGTTTTGGGACTATATTTTGAAAATATTCTAGCACTGAGTAGGCATGTACAGATCGCTTCTGGGACCCCAAAATATCGAATTTTCGGGTGTTTTGAGCCTGAATTTGAGTTATAAACGGGTACAGAAGATGCATGCACATATCGACTTTTGGGCACCTAAAATATCGATTTTGAGCATGTTTTGGGTCTGTAACTTGAAAACATTCTAACTAGGACTAGGGATGTACAGATCGCTTCTAGGACCCAAAAATACCGAATTTTCGGGTGTTTTGAGCCTGAATTTGAGATTTAAACGGGTACAGAAGATGCATGCACATATTGACTTTGGGCACCTAAAATATCGATTTTAAGCATGTTTTGGGCCTGTATTTTGAAAATACTCTAAATAGGAGTAGGCATGTACAGATCGCTTCTGGGACCCAAAAATATCGAATTTTCGGGTGTTTTGAGCTTAAATTTGAGATATAAACGGGTACAGAAGATGCATCCACATATCGACTTTTGGGCACCTAAAAGATCGATTTTCAGTATGTTTTGGGCCTGTATTTTGAAAATACTCTAACACGGAGTAGGCATGTACAGATTGCTTCTAGGACCCAAAAATACCGAATTATCGGGTGATTTGAACCTGAATTTGAGATATAAACGGGTACAGAAGATGCATGCACATATTGACTTTGGGCACCTAAAATATCGATTTTCAGCATGTTTTGGGCCTGTATTTTGAAAATACTCTAACTAGGAGTAGGCATGTACAGATCACTTCTGGGACCCTAAAATATCGAATTTTCGGGTGTTTTGAGCCTGAATTTGAGATATAAACGGGTACAGAAGATACATGCACATATCGACTTTGGACACTTAAAATATCGATTTTTAGCATGTTTTGAGCCTATATTTTGAAAACATTCTAGCACTGACTAGACATGTACAGATCGCTTCTGGGATCCAAAATTATCGAATTTTCGGGTGTTTTGAGGTTGAATTTGAGATATAAACGAGTGCAGAAGATGCATACACATGTTGACTTTGGGCACCTAAAATATCAATTTTCATCATGTTTTGGGCCTGCATCTGAGTTGGCATGTATAGATTGCTTCTGGGACCCAAAAATATCGATTTTTCGGGTGTTTGGAGCCTGAATTTGTGATATAAACGGGTACAGAAGATGCATGTATATTTTGGGCCTGTATATTGAAAATACTCTAACACGGAGTAGGCATGTACAGATCGCTTCTGGGACCCCAAAATATCGAATTTTTGGGTGTTTTGGGCCTGAATTTGAGATATCGACTTTGGGCACCTAAAATATCGATTTTTAGCATGTTTTGGGCCTATATTTTGAAAATATTCTAGCACTGAGTAGGTATGTACAGATCGCTTCTGGGATCCCAAAATATAGAATTTTCGGGTGTTTTGAGTCTGAATTTGGGATATAAACGGGTACAGAAGATGCATGCACATATCGACTCTTGGGCACCTAAAATATCGATTTTTAGCATGTTTTGGGTCTGTATCTTGAAAACATTCCAACTAGGAGTAGGAATGTACCAATCGCTTCTAGGACCCAAAAATATCGAATTTTCGAGTTTTTTGAGCCTGAATTTGAGATATAAACGGGTACAGAAGATGCATGCACATATTGACTTTGGGCACCAAAAATATCGATTTTCAGCATGTTTTGGGCCTATATTTTGAAAATACTCTAACTAGGAGTAGGCAAGTACAGATCGCTTCTGGGACCCAAAAATATCGAATTTTCGGGTGTTTTGAGCCTGAATTTGGGATATAAACGGGTACAGAAGATGCATGCACTTATCGACTTTTGGGCACCTAAAATATCGATTTTGTGCATGTTTTGGGTCTGTATCTTGAAAACATTCTAACTAGGAATTGGGATGTACAGATCGCTTCTAGGACCCAAAAATACCGAATTTTCGGGTGTCTGGAGCCTTAATTTGAGATATAACCGGGTATAGAATGTGCATGCACATATTGTCTTTTGGCACTTAAAATATCGATTTTCAGCATGTTTTGGGCCTGTATTTTGAAAATGCTCTAACTAGGAGTAGGCATGTACAGATCGCTTCTGGGACCCAAAAATATCGAATTTTCGGGTGTTTTGAGCCTGAATTTGAGATATAAACGGGTACAAAAGATGTATGCACATATCGACTTTGGACACTTAAAATATCGATTTTTAGCATGTTTTGAGCCTATATTATGAAAACATTCTAGCACTGACTAGACATGTACAGATCGCTTCTGGGACCCAAAATTATCGAATTTTCGGGTGTTTTGAGTTATAATTTGAGATATAAACGAGTACAGAAGATGCATACACAATTTGACTTTGGGCACATAAAATATCGATTTTCAGCATGTTTTGGGCCTGCATCTGAGTAGGCATGTACAGATCGCTTCTGGAACCCCAAAATATCGAATTTTCGGGTGTTTGGAGCCTGAATTTGAGATATAAACGGGTACAGAAGATGTATGCACCTATCGACTTTTGGGCACCTAAAAGATCGATTTTCAGTATGTTTTGGGCCTGTATTTTGAAAATACTCTAACACGGAGTAGGCATAAACAGTTCGCTTCTGGGACCCCAAAATATCGAATTTTCGGGTGTTTTGGGCCTGAATTTGAGATATCGACTTTGGGCACCTAACATATCGATTATTAGCATGTTTTGGGCCTATATTTTGAAAATATTCTAGCACTAAGTAGGCATGTACAGTTCCCTTCTGGGACCCAAAAATATCGAATTTTCGGGTGTTTTGAGCCTGAATTTGAGATATAAACGGATACAGAAGATGCATGCACATATCGATTTTTGGGCACCTAAAATATCGATTTTGAGCATGTTTTGGGTCTGTATCTTAAAAACATTCTAACTAGGAGTAGGGATGTACAGATCGCTTCTAGGACATAAAAATACCGAATTTTCGGGTGTTTTGAGCCTGAATTTGAGATTTAAACAGGTACAGAAGATGCATGCACATATCGACTTTGGACACTTAAAATATCGCCTTTTAGCATGTTTTGAGCCTATATTATGAAAACATTCTATCACTGACTAGACATGCACAGATCGCTTCTGGGACACCAAAATATCGAATTTTCGGGTGATTTGGGCCTGAATTTGAGATATCGACTTTGGGCACCTAAAATATCGATTATTAGCATGTTTTGGGCCTATATTTTGAAAATATTCTAGCACTAAGTAGGCATGTACAGATCACTTCTGGGACCCTAAAATATCGAATTTTCGGGAGTTTTGAGCCAGAATTAGAGATATAAACGGGTACAAATGATGCATGCACATATCGACTTTGGACACTTTAAATATTGATTTTTAGCATGTTTTGAGCCTATATTTTGAAAAAATTCTAGCACTGAGTAGGCATGTACAGATTGCTTCTGGGACCCAAAAATATCGAATTTTTGGGTGTTTTAAGGTTGTATTTGGGATATAAACGGGTACAGAAGATGCATGCACATATCGACTTTTGGGCACCTAAATGATCGATTTTCAGTATGTTTTCGGCGTGTATTTTAAAAAATTCTCTAACACGGAGTAGGCATGTACAGTTCCCTTCTGGGACCCCAAAATATCGAATTTTCGGGTGTTTTGGGCCTGAATTTGAGATATAAACGGGTACAGAAGATGCATTCACATATCGACTTTTGGGCACATAAAAGATCGATTTTCAGTATGTTTTGGGCCTGTATTTTGAAAATACTCTAAAACGGAGTAGGCATGTACAGTTCGCTTCTGGGACCCCAAAATATCGAATTTTCGGGTGTTTTGAGCTGGAATTTGATATATCGACTTATGCACCTAAAATATTGATTTTTAGCATGTTTTGGGCCTATATTTTGAAAATATTCTAGCACTGAGTAGGCATGTACAGATCGCTTCTAGGACCCCAAAATATCGAATTTTCGGGAGTTTTGAGCGTGAATTAGAGATATAAACGGGTACAGAAGATGCATGCCCATATCGACTTTTGGGCACCTAAAATATCGATTTTGAGCATGTTTTGGGTCTGTACCTTGAAAACATTCTAACTAGGAGTAGGGATGTACAGATCGCTTCTAGGACCCAAAAATACCGAATTTTCGGGTGTTTTGAGACTGAATTTGAGATATAAACGGGTACAGAAGATACATGCACATATCGACTTTGGACACTTAAAAATATCGATTTTTTGCATGTTTTGAGCTTATATTTTGAAAAAATTCTAGCACTACCTAGGCATGCACAGATCGCTTCTGGGACCCAAAAATATCGAATTTTCGGGTGTTTTGAGGTTGAATTTGTGATATAAACGGGTGCAGAAGATGCATACACATATTGACTTTGGTCACCTAAAATATCGATTTTCAGCTTGTTTTGGGCCTGTATTTTGAAAATACTCTAACACGAAGTAGGCAAGTACAAATCGCTTCTGGGACCCCAAAATATCGAATTTTCGGGTGTTTTGAGCCTGAATTTGAGATATAAACGGATACAGAAGATGCATCCACATATCGACTTTTAGGCACCTAAAATATCGATTTTTAGCATGTTTTGGGTCTGTATCTTGAAAACATTCCAACTAGGAGTAGGGATATACCGATCGCTTCTAGGACCCAAAAATACCGAATTTTCAGGTGTTTTGAGCCTGAATTTGAGATATAAACGGGTACAGAAGATGCATGCACATATCGACTTTGGACACTTAAAATATCGATTTTTAGCATGTTTTGAGCCTATAATTTGAAAACATTCTAGCACTGACTAGACATGTACAGATCGCTTCTGGGACCCAAAAATATCGAATTTTCGGGTGTTTTGAGGTTGAATTTGAGATATAAACAAGTGCAGAAGATGCATACACATGTTGACTTTTGGCACCTAAAATATCGATTTTCAGCATGTTTTGGGCCTGCATCTGAGGAGGCATGTACAGATCGCTTTTAGGACCCCAAAATATCGAATTTTCGGGTGTTTGGTGCCTGAACTTGATATATAAATGGGTACAGAAGATGCATGCACATATCGACTTTTGGGCACCTAAAAGATCGACTTTTAGTATGTTTTGGGCCTGTATTATGAAAATACTCTAACACGGAGTAGGCAAGTACAGATCGCTTCTGGGACCCCAAAATATCGAATTTTTGGGTGTTTTAAGGTTGAATTTGGGTTAAACGGGTGCAGAAGATGCATACACATATTGACTTTGGTCACCTAAAATATCGATTTTCAGCTTGTTTTAGGCCTATATTTTGAAAAAATTCTAGCACTGAGTAGGCATGTACAGATCGCTTCTGGGACCCAAAAATATTGAATTTTTGGGTGTTTTGAGGTTGAATTTGGGATATAAACGGGTACAGAAGATTAATGCACATATCGACTTTTGGGCACCTAAAAGATCGATTTTCAGTATGTATTGGGCCTGTATTTTGAAAATACTCTAACACGGAGTAGGCATGTACAGTTCGCTTCTGGGACCCCAAAATATCGAGTTTTCGGGTGTTTTGGGCATGAATTTGAGATATCGACTTTGGGCACCTAAAATATCGATTTTTAGCATGTTTTGGGCCTATATTTTGAAAATACTCTAGCACTAAGTAGACATGTACAGATCACTTCTGGGACCCCAAAATATCGAATTTTCGTGTGTTTTGAGCATGAATTTGAGATATAAACGGGTACAAATGATGCATGCACATATCGACTTTGGACACTCAAAATATCGATTTTTAACATGTTTTGGGCCTATATTTTGAAAATATTCTAGGACTAAGTAGGCATGTACAGATCACTTCTGGGACCCTAAAATATGGAATTTTCGGGTGTTTTGAGCCTGAATTTAAAATATCGACTTTGGGCACCTAAAATATCGATTTTTAGCATGTTTTGGGCCTATATTTTGAAAATATTCTTGCACAAACTAGGCATGTACAGATCACTTCTGGGACCCCAAAATTTCGATTTTTCGGGTGTTTTGAGCCTGAATTTGAGATATAAACGGGTACAGATGATTCATGCACATATTGACTTTGGACACCTAAAATATCGATTTTTAGCATGTTTTGAGCCTATATTTTGAAAATATTCTAACTAGGAGTAGGCATGTACAGATCGCTTCTGGGACACAAAAATATCGAATTTTCGGGTGTTTTGAGCCTGAATTTGAGATATAAACGAGTGCAGAAGATGCATACACATGTTGATTTTGGGCACCTAAAATATCGATTTTCAGCATGTTTTGGGCCTGCATCTGAGTAGGCATGTACAGATCGCTTCTGGGACCCCAAAATAACAATTTTTCGGGTGTTTGGAGCCTGAATTTGAGATATAAACGGGTACAGAAGATGCATGCACATATCGACTTTTGGGCACCTAAGAGATCGATTTTCAGTATGTTTTGGGCCTGTATTTTGAAAATACTTTAACACTTAGTAGGCATTTACAGTTCACTTCTGGGACCCCAAAATATCGAATTTCCGGGTGTTTTTGGCCTGAATTTGAGATATCGACTTTGGGCACCTAAAATATCGATTTTTAGCATGTTTTGGGCCTATAATTTGAAAATATTCTAGCCCTAAGTAGGCATGTACAGATCACTTCTGGGACCCCAAAATATCGAATTTTCGGGTGTTTTGAGTCTGAATTTGATTTATAAACGGGTACAGATGATGCATGCACATATCGACTTTGGACACTTAAAATATCGATTTTTAGCATGTTTTGAGCCTATATTTTGAAAATACTCTAACACGGAGTAGGCATGTACAGATCTCTTCTGTGACCCCAAAATATCGAATTTTCGGGTGATTTGAGGTTAAATTTGAGATATCGACTTTGGGCACCTAAAATATCGATTTTTAGCATGTTTTGGGACTATATTTTGAAAATATTCTAGCACTGAGTAGGCATGTACAGATCGCTTCTGGGACCCCAAAATATCGAATTTTCGGGTGTTTTGAGCCTGAATTTGAGATATAAACGGGTACAGAAGATGCATGCGCATATCGACTTTTGGGCACCTAAAATATCGATTTTGAGCATGTTTTGGGTCTGTAACTTGAAAAAAATCTAACTAGGACTATGGATGTACAGATCGCTTCTGGGACCCAAAAATACCGAATTTTCGGGTGTTTTGAGCCTGAATTTGAGATATAAACGGGTACAGAAGATGCATGCACATATTGACTTTGGGCACCTAAAATATCGATTTTAAGCATGTTTTGGGCCTGTATTTTGAAAATACTCTAAATAGGAGTAGGCATGTACAGATCGCTTCTGGGACCCAAAAATATCGAATTTTCGGGTGTTTTGAGCTTAAATTTGAGATATAAACGGGTACAGAAGATGCATCCACATATCGACTTTTGGGCACCTAAAAGATCGATTTTCAGTATGTTTTGGGCCTGTATTTTGAAAATACTCTAACACGGAGTAGGCATGTACAGATCGCTTCTAGGACCCAAAAATACCGAATTTTCGGGTGATTTGAGCCTGAATTTGAGATATAAACGGGTACAGAAGATGCATGCACATATTGACTTTGGGCACCTAAAATATTGATTTTCAGCATGTTTTGGGCCTGTATTTTGAAAATACTCTAACTAGGAGTAGGCATGTACAGATCACTTCTGGGACCCTAAAATATCGAATTTTCGGGTGTTTTGAGCCTGAATTTGAGATATAAACGGGTACAGAAGATACATGCACATATCGACTTTGGACACTTAAAATATCGATTTTTAGCATCTTTTGAGCCTATATTTTGAAAACATTCTAGCACTGACTAGACATGTACAGATCGCTTCTGGGACCCAAAATTATCGAATTTTCGGGTGTTTTGAGGTTGAATTTGAGATATAAACGAGTGCAGAAGATGCATACACATGTTGACTTTGGGCACCTAAAATATCAATTTTCATCATGTTTTGGGCCTGCATCTGAGTTGGCATGTACAGATTGCTTCTGGGACCCAAAAATATCGATTTTTCGGGTGTTTGGAGCCTGAATTTGTGATATAAACGGGTACAGAAGATGCATGTATATTATGGGCCTGTATATTGAAAATACTCTAACACGGAGTAGGCATGTACAGATCGCTTCTGGGACCCCAAAATATCGAATTTTTGGGTGTTTTGGGCCTGAATTTGAGATATCGACTTTGGGCACCTAAAATATCGATTTTTAGCATGTTTTGGGCCTATATTTTTGAAAATATTCTAGCACTGAGTAGGTATGTACAGATCGCTTCTGAGACCCCAAAATATAGAATTTTCGGGTGTTTTGAGTCTGAATTTGGGATATAAACGGGTACAGAAGATGCATGCACATATCGACTCTTGGGCACCTAAAATATCGATTTTTAGCATGTTTTGGGTCTGTATCTTGAAAACATTCCAACTAGGAGTAGGGATGTACCAATCGCTTCTAGGACCCAAAAATATCGAATTTTCGAATTTTTTGAGCCTGAATTTGAGATATAAACGGGTACAGAAGATGCATGCACATATTGACTTTGGGCACCAAAAATATCGATTTTCAGCATGTTTTGGGCCTATATTTTGAAAATACTCTAACTAGGAGTAGGCAAGTACAGATCGCTTCTGGGACCCAAAAATATCGAATTTTCGGGTGTTTTGAGCCTGAATTTGAGATATAAACGGGTACAGAAGATGCATCCACATATCGACTTTGGACACTTAAAATATAGATTTTTATCCAGTTTTGAGCCTATATTTTGAAAACATTCTAGGACTGACTAGACATGTACAGATCGCTTCTGGGACCCAAAATTATCGAATTTATTGGGTGTTTTGAGGTTGAATTTGAGATATAAACGAGTGCAGAAGATGCATACACATGTTGACTTTGGGCACCTAAAATATCGATTTTCAGCATGTTTTAGGCATGCATCTGAGTAGGCATGTACAGATCGCTTCTGGGACCCCAAAATATCGAATTTTCGGGTGTTTTGAGGTTGAATTTGGGATATAAACGGGTACAGAAGATGCATGCACTTATCGACTTTTGGGCACCTAAAATATCGATTTTGTGCATGTTTTGGGTCTGTATCTTGAAAACATTCTAACTAGGAATTGAGATGTACAGATCGCTTCTAGGACCCAAAAATACCGAATTTTCGGGTTTCTGGAGCCTTAATTTGAGATATAACCGGGTACAGAATGTGCATGCACATATTGTCTTTTGGCACTTAAAATATCGATTTTCAGCATGTTTTGGGCCTGTATTTTGAAAATGCTCTAACTAGGAGTAGGCATGTACAGATCGCTTCTGGGACCCAAAAATATCGAATTTTCGGGTGTTTTGAGCCTGAATTTGAGATATAAACGGGTACAAAAGATGTATGCACATATCGACTTTGGACACTTAAAATATCGATTTTTAGCATGTTTTGAGCCTATATTATGAAAACATTCTAGCACTGACTAGACATGTACAGATCGCTTCTGGGACCCAAAATTATCGAATTTTCGGGTGTTTTGAGTTATAATTTGAGATATAAACGAGTACAGAAGATGCATACACAATTTGACTTTGGGCACCTAAAATATCGATTTTCAGCATGTTTTGGGCCTGCATCTGAGTAGGCATGTACAGATCGCTTCTGGAACCCCAAAATATCGAATTTTCGGGTGTTTGGAGCCTGAATTTGAGATATAAACGGGTACAGAAGATGTATGCACCTATCGACTTTTGGGCACCTAAAAGATCGATTTTCAGTATGTTTTGGGCCTGTATTTTGAAAATACTCTAACACGGAGTAGGCATAAACAGTTCGCTTCTGGGACCCCAAAATATCGAATTTTCGGGTGTTTTGGGCCTGAATTTGAGATATCGACTTTGGGCACCTAAAATATTGATTATTAGCATGTTTTGGGCCTATATTTTGAAAATATTCTAGCACTAAGTAGGCATGTACAGTTCCCTTCTGGGACCCAAAAATATCGAATTTTCGGGTGTTTTGAGCCTGAATTTGAGATATAAACGGATACAGAAGATGCATGCACATATCGACTTTTGGGCACCTAAAATATCGATTTTGAGCATGTTTTGGGTCTGTATCTTAAAAACATTCTAACTAGGAGTAGGGATGTACAGATCGCTTCTAGGACATAAAAATACCGAATTTTCGGGTGTTTTGAGCCTGAATTTGAGATTTAAACAGGTACAGAAGATGCATGCACATATCGACTTTGGACACTTAAAATATCGCCTTTTAGCATGTTTTCAGCCTATATTATGAAAACATTCTAGCACTGACTAGACATGCACAGATCGCTTCTGGGACACCAAAATATCGAATTTTCGGGTGATTTGGGCCTGAATTTGAGATATCGACTTTGGGCACCTCAAATATCGATTATTAGCATGTTTTGGGCCTATATTTTGAAAATATTCTAGCACTAAGTAGGCATGTACAGATCACTTCTGGGACCCTAAAATATCGAATTTTCGGGAGTTTTGAGAAAGAATTTGAGATATAAACGGGTACAAATGATGCATGCACATATCGACTTTGGACACTTAAAATATTGATTTTTAGCATGTTTTGAGCCTATATTTTGAAAAAATTCTAGCACTGAGTAGGCATGTACAGATTGCTTCTGGGACCCAAAAATATCGAATTTTCGGGTGTTTTAAGGTTGAATTTGGGATATAAACGGGTACAGAAGATGCATGCACATATCGACTTTTGGGCACCTAAATGATCGATTTTCAGTATGTTTTCGGCGTGTATTTTAAAAAATTCTCTAACACGGAGTAGGCATGTACAGTTCCCTTCTGGGACCCCAAAATATCGAATTTTCGGGTGTTTTGGGCCTGAATTTGAGATATAAACGGGTACAGAAGATGCATTCACATATCGACTTTTGGGCACCTAAAAGATCGATTTTCAGTATGTTTTGGGCCTGTATTTTGAAAATACTCTAAAACGGAGTAGGCATGTACAGTTCGCTTCTGGGACCCCAAAATATCGAATTTTCGGGTGTTTTGAGCCTGAATTTGATATATCGACTTATGCACCTAAAATATTGATTTTTAGCATGTTTTGGGCCTATATTTTGAAAATATTCTAGCACTGAGTAGGCATGTACAGATCGCTTCTAGGACCCCAAAATATCGAATTTTCGGGAGTTTTGAGCGTGAATTAGAGATATAAACGGGTACAGAAGATGCATGCCCATATCGACTTTTGGGAACCTAAAATATCGATTTTGAGCATGTTTTGGGTCTGTATCTTGAAAACATTCTAACTAGGAGTAGGGATGTACAGATCGCTTCTAGGACCCAAAAATACCGAATTTTCGGGTGTTTTGAGACTGAATTTGAGATATAAACGGGTACAGAAGATACATGCACATATCGACTTTGGACACTTAAAAATATCGATTTTTTGCATGTTTTGAGCTTATATTTTGAAAAAATTCTAGCACTACCTAGGCATGCACAGATCGCTTCTGGGACCCAAAAATATCGAATTTTCGGGTGTTTTGAGGTTGAATTTGTGATATAAACGGGTGCAGAAGATGCATACACATATTGACTTTGGTCACCTAAAATATCGATTTTCAGCTTGTTTTGGGCCTGTATTTTGAAAATACTCTAACACGAAGTAGGCAAGTACAAATCGCTTCTGGGACCCCAAAATATCGAATTTTCGGGTGTTTTGAGCCTGAATTTGAGATATAAACGGATACAGAAGATGCATCCACATATCGACTTTTAGGCACCTAAAATATCGATTTTTAGCATGTTTTGGGTCTGTATCTTGAAAACATTCCAACTAGGAGTAGGGATATACCGATCGCTTCTAGGACCCAAAAATACCGAATTTTCGGGTGTTTTGAGCCTGAATTTGAGATATAAACGGGTACAGAAGATGCATGCACATATCGACTTTGGACACTTAAAATATCGATTTTTAGCATGTTTTGAGCCTATAATTTGAAAACATTCTAGCACTGACTAGACATGTACAGATCGCTTCTATGACCCAAAAATATCGAATTTTCGGGTGTTTTGAGGTTGAATTTGAGATATAAACAAGTGCAGAAGATGCATACACATGTTGACTTTTGGCACCTAAAATATCGATTTTCAGCATGTTTTGGGCCTGCATCTGAGTAGGCATGTACAGATCGCTTCTAGGACCCGAAAATATCGAATTTTCGGGTGTTTGGTGCCTGAACTTGATATATAAATGGGTACAGAAGATGCATGCACATATCGACTTTTGGGCACCTAAAAGATCGACTTTTAGTATGTTTTGGGCCTGTATTATGAAAATACTCTAACACGGAGTAGGCAAGTACAGATCGCTTCTGGGACCCCAAAATATCGAATTTTCGGGTGTTTTGAGCCTGAATTTGATATATAAACGGGTACAGAAGATGCATGCACATATCGACTTTTGGGCACCTAAAATATCGATTTTGAGCATGTTTTGGGTCTGTATCTTGAAAACATTCTAACTAGGAATAGGGATGTACAGATCGCTTCTAGGACCCAAAAATACCGAATTTTCGAGTCTTTGGATCCTTAATTTGAGATATAACCGGTTACAGAAGGTGTATGCACATATCGACTTTGGACACTTAAAATATCGCCTTTTAGCATGTTTTGAGCCTATATTATGAAAACATTCTAGCACTGACTAGACATATACAGATCGCTTCTGGGACCCCAAAATATCGAATTTTCGGGTGTTTTGGGCCTGAATTTGAGATATCGACTTTGGGCATCTAAATATCGATTTTTAGCATGTTTTGGGCCTATATTTTGAAAATATTCTAGCACTAAATAGGCATGCACAGATCACTTTTGCGACCTCAAAATATCGAATTTTCGGGTTTTTGAGCCTGAATTTGAGATATATACGGGTACAGATGATGCATACACATATCGACTTTGGACGCTTAAAATATCGATTTTTAGCATGTTTTGAGCCAATATTTTGAAAAAAATCTAGCACTGAGTAGGCATATACCGATCGCTTCTGGGACACAAAAATATCGAATTTTCGGGTGTTTTGAGCCTGAATTTGAGATATAAACGGGTACAGAAGATGCATGCACATATCGACTTTAGGCACCAAAAATATCGATTTTCAGCATGTTTTGGGCCTATATTTTGAAAATACTCTAACTAGGAGTAGGCATGTACAGATCGCTTCTGGGACCCAAAAATATCGAATTTTCGGGTGTTTTGAGCCTGAATTTGAGATATAAACGGGTACAGAAGATGCATGCACATATCGACTTTGGACACTTAAAATATAGATTTTTAGCATGTTTTGAGCCTATATTTTGAAAACATTCTAGCACTGACTAGACATGTACAGATCGCTTCTGGGACCCAAAATTATCGAATTTTCGGGTGTTTTGAGGTTGAATTTGAGATATAAACGAGTGCAGAAGATGCATACACATGTTGACTTTGGGCACCTAAAATATCGATTTTCAGCATGTTTTGGGCCTGCATCTGAGTAGGCATGTACAGATCGCTTCTGGGACCCCAAAATATCGAATTTTCGGGTGTTTTGAGGTTGAATTTGGGATATAAACGGGTACAGAAGATGCATGCACTTATCGACTTTTGGGCACCTAAAATATCGATTTTGTGCATGTTTTGGGTCTGTATCTTGAAAACATTCTAACTAGGAATTGGGATGTACAGATCGCTTCTAGGACCCAAAAATACCGAATTTTCGGGTGTTTGGAGCCTTAATTTGAGATATAACCGGGTACAGAATGTGCATGCACATATTGACTTTAGGCACTTAAAATATCGATTTTCAGCATGTTTTGGGCCTGTATTTTGAAAATGCTCTAACTAGGAGTAGGCATGTATAGATCACTTCTGGGACCCCAAAATATCGAATTTTCGGGTGTTTTGATCCTGAATTTGAGATATATACGGGTACAGATGATACATGCACATATCGACTTTGGACGCTTAAAATATCGATTTTTAGCATGTTTTGAGCCTATGTTCTGAAAACATTCTAGATCTGAGTAGGCATATACAGATCGCTTCTGGGACCCAAAAATATCGAACTTTCGGGTGTTTTGAGGTTGAATTTGGGATATAAACGGGTGCAGAAGATGCATACACGTATTGACTTTGGTCACCTAAAATATCGATTTTCAGCTTGTTTTGGGCCTGTATTTTGAAAATACTCTAACACGGAGTAGAGAAGTACAGATCGCTTCTGGGACCCCAAAATATCGAATTTTCGGGTGTTTTGAGCCTGAATTTGAGATATAAACGGGTACAGAAGATGCATGCACATATCGACTTTTGGGCACCTAAAATATCGATTTTGAGCATGTTTTGGGTCTGTATCTTAAAAACATTCTAACTAGGAGTAGGGATGTACAGATCGCTTCTAGGACATAAAAATACCGAATTTTCGGGTGTTTTGAGCCTGAATTTGAGATATAAACAGGTACAGAAGATGCATGCACATATCGACTTTGGACACTTAAAATATCGCCTTTTAGCATGTTTTGAGCCTATATTATGAAAACATTCTAGCACTGACTAGACATGTACAGATCGCTTCTGGGACCCCAAAATATCGAATTTTTGGGTGTTTTGGGCCTGAATTTGAGATATCGACTTTGGGCACCTAAAATATCGATTATTAGCATGTTTTGGGCCTATATTTTGAAAATATTCTAGCACTAAGTAGGCATGTACAGATCACTTCTGGGACCCTAAATTATCGAATTTTCGGGAGTTTTGAGCCTGAATTTGAGATATAAACGGGTACAAATGATGCATGCACATATCGACTTTGGACACTTAAAATATTGATTTTTAGCATGTTTTAAGCCTATATTTTGAAAAAATTCTAGCACTGAGTAGACATGTACAGATTGCTTCTGGGACCCATAAATAGCGAATTTTCGGGTGTTTTGAGGTTGAATTTGGGATATAAACGGGTACAGAAGATGCATGCACATATCGACTTTTGGGCACCTAAAAGATCGATTTTCAGTATGTTTTCGGCCTGTATTTTAAAAAATTCTCTAACACGGAGTAGGCATGTACAGTTCCCTTCTGGGACCCCAAAATATCGAATTTTCGGGTGTTTTGGGCCTGAATTTGGGATATCGACTTTGGGCACCTAAATATTGATTTTTAGCATGTTTTGGGCCTATATTTTGAAAATATTTTAGCACTAAGTAGGCATGCACAGATCACTTCTGGGACCCCAAAATATCGAATTCTCGGGTTTTTGAGCCTGAATTTAAGATATATACGGGTACAGATGATGCATGCACATATCGACTTTGGACGCTTAAAATATCGATTTTTAGCATGTTTTGAGCCAATATTTTGAAAAAATTCTAGCACTGAGTAGGCATATACAGATCGCTTCTGGGACCCAAAAATATCGAATTTTTGAGTGTTTTGAGGTTGAATTTGGGATATAAACGGGTGCATAAGATGCATACACATATCGACTTTTTGGCACCTAAAAGATCGATTTTCAGTATGTTTTGGGCCTGTATATTGAAAAGACTCTAACACGGAGTAGGCATGTAAAGTTCGCTTCTGGGACCCCAAAATATTGAATTTTCGGGTGTTTTGGGCCTGAATTTGAGATATCGACTTATACACCTAAAATATCGATTTTTAGCATGTTTTGGGCCTATATTTTGAAAATATTCTAGCACTGAGTAGGCAAGTACAGATCGCTTCTGGGACCCCAAAATATCTAATTTTCGGCTGTTTTTAGCCTGAATTTGAGATATAAACGGGTACAGAAGATGCATCCACATATCGACTTTTGGGCACCTAAAAGATCGATTTTCAGTATGTTTTGGGCCTGTATTTTGAAAATACTCTAACACGGAGTAGGCATGTACAGATCGCTTCTGGGACCCCAAAATATCAAATTTTTGGGTGTTTTGGGCCTGAATTTGAGATATCGACTTTGGGCACCTAAAATATCGATTTTTAGCATGTTTTGGGCCTGTATTTTGAAAATATTCTAGCACTGAGTAGGCATGTACAGATCGCTTCTGGGACCCCAAAATATCGAATTTTCGGGTGTTTTGAGCATGAATTTGAGATATAAACGGGTACAGATGATGCATGCACATATCGACTTTGGACACTTAAAATATTGATTTTTAGCATGTTTTGAGCCTATATTTTGAAAAAATTCTAGCACTGAGTAGGCATGTAAAGATCGCTTTTGTGACCCAAAAATATCGAATTTTCGGGTGTTTTGAGGTTGAATTTGGGATATAAACGGGTAGAGAAGATGCATGCACATATCGACTTTTGGGCACCTAAACGATCGATTTTCAGTATGTTTTGGGCCTGTATTTTAAAAATTTTCTAACACGGAGTAGGCATGTACAGTTCCCTTCTGGGACCCCAAAATATCAAATTTTCGGGTGTCTTGGGCCTGAATTTGAGATATCGACTTTGGGCACCTAAATATCGATTTTTAGCATGTTCTGGGCCTATATTTTGAAAATATTCTAGCACTAAGTAGGTATTCACAGATCACTTCTGGGACCCCAAAATATCGAATTTTCGGGTGTTTTGATCCTGAATTTGAGATATATACGGGTACAGATGATACATGCACATATCGACTTTGGACGCTTAAAATATCGATTTTTAGCATGTTTTGAGCCTATGTTTTGAAAACATTCTATCACTGAGTAGGCATATACAGATCGCTTCTGGGACCCAAAAATATCGAACTTTCGGGTGTTTTGAGGTTGAATTTGGGATATAAACGGGTGCAGAAGATGCATACACATATTGACTTTGGTCACCTAAAATATCGATTTTCAGCTTGTTTTGGGCCTGTATTTTGAAAATACTCTAACACGGAGTAGGCAAGTACAGATCGCTTATGGGACATAAAAATACCGAATTTTCGGGTGTTTTGAGCCTGAATTTGAGATATAAACAGGTACAGAAGATGCATGCACATATCGACTTTGGACACTTAAAATATCGCCTTTTAGCATGTTTTGAGCCTATATTATGAAAACATTCTAGCACTGACTAGACATGAACAGATCACTTCTGGGACCCCAAAATATCGAATTTTCCGGTGTTTTGGGCCTGAATTTGAGATATCGACTTTGGGCACCTAAAATATCGATTATTAGCATGTTTTGGGCCTATATTTTGAAAATATTCTAGCACTAAGTAGGCATGTACAGATCACTTCTGGGACCCTAAAATTTCGAATTTTCGGGAGTTTTGAGCCTGAATTTGAGATATAAACGGGTACAAATGATGAATTCACATATCGACTTTTGGGCACCTAAAAGATCGATTTTCAGTATGTTTTCGGCCTGTATTTTAAAAAATTCTCTAACACGGAGTAGGCATGTACAGTTCCCTTCTGGGACCCCAAAATATCGAATTTTCGGGTGTTTTGGGCCTAAATTTGAGATATCGACTTTGGGCACCTAAATATCGATTTTTAGCATGTTTTGGGGCTATATTTTGAAAATATTCTAGCACTAAGTAGGCATGCACAGATGACTTCTGGGACCCCAAAATATCGAATTTTCGGGTTTTTGAGACTGAATTTGAGATATATACTGGTACAGATGATGCATGCACATATCGACTTTGGACGCTTAAAATATCGATTTTTAGCATGTTTTAAGCCAATATTTTGAAAAAATTCTAGCACTGAGTAGGCATATACAGATCGCTTTTGGGACCCAAAAATTTTGAATTTTCGGGTGTTTTGAGGTGGAATTTGGGATATAAACGGGTGCATAAGATGCATACACATATCGACTTTTGGGCACCTAAAAGATCGATTTTCAGTATGGTTTGGGCCTGTATATTGAAAATACTCTAACAAGGAGTAGGCATGTAAAGTTCGCATCTGGAACCCCAAAATATCGAATTTTCGGGTGTTTTGGGCCTAAATTTGAAATATCGACTTATGCACCTAAAATATCGATTTTTAGCATGTTTTGGGCCTATATTTTGAAAATATTCTAGCACTGAGTAGGTAAGTACAGATAGCTTCTGGGACCCCAAAATATCGAATTTTCGGCTGTTTTGAGCCTGAATTTGAGATATAAACGGGTACAGAAGATGCATCCACATATCGACTTTTGGGCACCTAAAAGATCGATTTTCAGTATGTTTTGGGCCTGTATATTGAAAATACTCTAACACGGAGTAGGCATGTACAGATCGCTTCTGGGACCCAAAATATCGAATTTTTGGGTGTTTTGGGCCTGAATTTGGGATATCGACTTTGGGCACCTAAAATACCGATTTTTAGCATGTTTTGAGCCTATATTTTGAAAATATTCTAGCACTGAGTAGGCATGTACAGATCGCTTCTGGGACCCAAAAATATCGAATTTTCGGGTGTTTTGAGCATGAATTTGAGAAATAAACGGGTATATAGGTTGCATCCACATATCGACTTTTGGGCACCTAAAAGATCGATTTTCAGTATGTTTTGGGCCTGTATATTGAAAATACTCTAACATGGTGTAGGCATGTACAGATCGCTTCTGGGAGAACAAAATATCGAAATTTCGAGCGTTTTGAGCCTGAATTTGAGATATAAACGGGTACAGAAGATGCATCAACATATCGACTTTTGGGCAACTAAAAGATCGATTTTCAGTATGTTTTGGGCCTGTATCTTGAAAACATTCTAACTCGGAGTAGAGATGTACAGATCGCTTCTAGGACCCAAAAATACCGAATTTTCGGGTGTTTTGAGCCTGAATTTGAGATATAAACGGGTACAGAAGATTCATGCACATATTGACTTTGGGCACCTAAAATATCGATTTTCAGCATGTTTTGGACCTGTGTTTTGAAAATACTCTAACTTGGAGTAGGCATGTACAGATCGCTTCTGGGACCCAAAAATATCGAATTTTCGGGTGTTTTGAGCCTGAATTTGATATATAAACGGGTACAGAAGATGCATCAACATATCGACTTTTGTGCAACTAAAAGATCGATTTTCAGTATGTTTTGGGCCTGTATCTTGAAAACATTCTAACTAGGAGTAGAGATGTACAGATCGCTTCTAGGAACCAAAATTATCGAATTTTCGGGTGTTTTGAGGATGAATTTGAGATATAAACGAGTGCAGAAGATGCATACACTTGTTGACTTTGGGCACCTAAAATATCGATTTTCAGCATGTTTTGGGCCTGCATCTGAGTAGGCATGTACAGATCGCTTCTGGGACCCCAAAATATCGAATTTTCGGGTGTTTGGAGCCTGAATTTGAGATATAAACGGGTACAGAAGATGCATTTACATATCGACTTTTGGGCACCTAAAAGAACGATTTTCAGTATGTTTTGGGCCTGTATTTTGAAAATACTCTAACAAGGAGTAGGCATGTACAGTTCGCTTCTGGGACCCCAAAATATCGAATTTTCGGGTGTTTTGGGCCTGAATTTGAGGTATCGACTTTGGGCACCTAAAATATCGATTTTTATCATGTTTTGGGCCTATTTTTTGAAAATATTCTAGCACTAAGTAGGCATGTACAGATCACTTCTGGGACCCCAAAATATCGAATTTTCGGGTGTTTTGAGCCTGAATTTGAGATATAAACGGGTACAGATGATGCATGCACATATCGACTTTGGACACTAAAAATATCGATTTTTAGCATGTTTTGAGCCGATATTTTTAAAACATTCTAGCACTGAGTAGGCATGTACAGATCGCTTCTGGGACCCAAAAATATCGAATTTTCGGGTGTTTTGAGGTTGAATTTGGGATATAAACGGGTGCAGAAGATGCATACACATATTGACTTTGGTCACCTAAAATATCGATTTTCAGCTTGTTTTGGGCCTGTATTTTGAAAATACTCTAACATGGAGTAGGCAAGTACAGATCGCTTCTGGGACCCCAAAATATCGTATTTTCGGGTATTTTGAGCCTGAATTTGAGATATCGACTTTGGGCACCTAAAATATCGATTTTTAGCATGTTTTGGGCCTATAATTTGAAAATATTCTAGTACTAAGTAGGCATGTACAGATCATTTCTGGGACCCGAAAATATCGAATTTTCGTGTGTTTTGAGCCTGAATTTGATATATAAACGGGTACAGATGATGCATGCACATATCGACTTTGGACACTAAAAATATCGAGTTTTAGCATGTTTTCAGCCGATATTTTTAAAACATTCTAGCACTGAGTAGGCATGTACAGATCGCTTCTGGGACCCAAAAAAATCGAATTTTTGGGTGTTTTGAGGTTGAATTTGGGATATAAACAGGTGCAGAAGATGCATACACATATTGACTTTGGTCACCTAAAATATCGATTTTCAGCTTGTTTTGGGCCTGTATTTTGAAAATACTCTAACACGGAGTAGGCAAGTACAGATCGCTTCTGAGACCCCAAAATATCGAATTCTCGGGTGTTTTGAGCCTGAATTTGAGATATAAACGGGTATAGAGGTTGCATCCACATATCGACTTTTGGGCACCTAAAAGATCGATTTTCAGTATGTTTTGGGCCTGTATAGTGAAAATACTCTAACACGGTGTAGGCATGTACAGATCGCTTCTGGGACCCCAAAATATCGAAAATTCGAGTGTTTTGAGCCTGAATTTGAGATATAAACGGGTACAGAAGATGCATGCACATATTGACTTTGGGCACCTAAAAGATCGATTTTCAGTATGTTTTGGGCCTGTATCTTGAAAACATTCTAACTAGGAGTAGGGATGTACAGATCGCTTCTAGGACCCAAAAATACCGAATTTTCGGGTGTTTTGAGCCTGAATTTGAGATATAAACGGGTACAGAAGATGCATGCACATATTGACTTTGGGCACCTAAAATATCGATTTTGAGCATGTTTTGGACCTGTATTTTGAAAATACTCTAACTAGGAGTAGGCATGTACAGACCGCTTCTGGGACCCAAAAATATCGAATTTTCGGGTGTTTTGAGCCTGAATTTGATATATAAACGGGTTCAGAAGATGCATGCACATATCGACTTTGGACACTTAAAATATCGATTTTTAGCATGTTTTGAGCCTATATTTTGAAAACATTCTAGCACTGACTAGACATGTACAGATCGCTTCTGGGACCCAAAATTATCGATTTTTCGGGTGTTTTGAGGATGAATTTGAGATATAAACGAGTGAAGAAGATGCATGTACATGTTGACTTTGGGCACCTAAAATATCGATTTTCAGCATGTTTTGGGCCTGCATCTGAGTAGGCATGTACAGATCGCTTCTGGGACCCCAAAATATCGAATTTTCGGGTGTTTGGTGCCTGAATTTGAGATATAAACGGGTACAGAAGATGCATTTACATATCGACTTTTAGGCACCTAAAAGATCGATTTTCAGTATGTTTTGGGCCTGTATTTTGATAATACTCTAACACGGAGTAGGCATGTACAGTTCGCTTCTGGGACCCCAAAATATCGAATTTTCGGGTGTTTTGGGCCTGAATTTAAGATATCAATTATGGGCACCTAAAATATCGATTTTTAGCATGTTTTGGGCCTATATTTTGAAAATATTCTAGCACTAAGTAAGCATGTACAGATCACTTCTGAGACCCCAAAATATCGAATTTTCGGGTGTTTTGAGCTTGAATTTGAGATATAAACGGGTACAGATGATACATGCACATATCGACTTTGGACATTAAAAATATCGATTTTTAGCATGTTTTGAGCCGATATTTTTAAAACATTCTAGCACTGAGTAGGCATGTACAGATCGCTTCTGGGACCCAAAAATATCGAATTTTTGGGTGTTTTGAGGTTGAATTTGGGATATAAACAGGTGCAGAAGATGCAAACACATATTGACTTTGGTCACCTAAAATATCGATTTTCAGCTTGTTTTGGGCCTGTATTTTGAAAATACTCTAACACGGAGTAGGCAAGTACAGATCGCTTCTGAGACCCCAAAATATCGAATTTTCGGGTGTTTTGAGCCTGAATTTGAGATATAAACGGGTACAGATGATGCATGCACATACCGACTTTGGACACTTAAAATATCGATTTTTAGCATGGTTTGAGCCTATATTTTGAAAAATTTCTAGCACTGAGTAGGCATGTTCAGATCGCTTCTGGGACCCCAAAATATCGAATTTTCGGGTGTTTTGAGGTTGAATTTGGGATATAAACGGGTACAGAAGATGCATGCACATATCGACTTTTGGGCACCTAAAAGATCGATTTTCAGTATATATTGGGCCTGTATTTTGAAAATACTCTAACACGGACTAGGCATATACAGTTCGCTTCTGGGACCCCAAAATATCGAATTTTCGGGTGTTTTGAGCCTGAATTTGAGATATAAACGGGTATAGAGGTTGCATCCACATATCGACTTTTGGGCACTTAAAAGATCGATTTTCAGTATGTTTTGGGCCTGTATATTGAAAATACTCTAACATGGTGTAGGCATGTACCGATCGCTTCTGGGACCCCAAAATATCGAAAATTCGAGTGTTTTGAGCCTGAATTTGAGATATAAACGGGTACAGAAGATGTATCAACATATCGACTTTTGGGCAACTAAAAGATCGATTTTCAGTATGTTTTGGGCCTGTATCTTGAAAACATTCTAACTCGGAGTAGAGATGTACAGATCGCTTCTAGGACCCAAAAATACCGAATTTTCGGGTGTTTTGAGCCTGAATTTGAGATATAAACGGGTACAGAAGATTCATGCACATATTGACTTTGGGCACCTAAAATATCGATTTTCAGCATGTTTTGGACCTGTATTTTGAAAATACTCTAACTAGGAGTAGGCATGTACAGATCGCTTCTGGGACCCAAAAATATCGAATTTTCGGTTGTTTTGAGCCTGAATTTGATATATAAACGGGTACAGAAGATGCATGCACATATCGACTTTGGACACTTAAAATATCGATTTTTAGCATGTTTTGAGCCTATATTTTGAAAACATTCTAGCACTGACTAGACATGTACAGATCGCTTCTGGGACCCAAAATTATCGAATTTTCGGGTGTTTTGAGGATGAATTTGAGATATAAACTAGTGCAGAAGATGCATACACATGTTGACTTTGGGCACCTAAAATATCGATTTTCAGCATGTTTTGGGCCTGCATCTGAGTAGGCATGTACAGATCGCTTCTGGGACCCCAAAATATCGATTTTTCGGGTGTTTGGAGCCTGAATTTGAGATATAAACGGGTACAGAAGATGCATTTACATATCGACTTTTGGGCACCTAAAAGATCGATTTACAGTATGTTTTGGGCCTGTATTTTGAAAATACTCTAACAAGGAGTAGGCATGTACAGTTCGCTTCTGGGACCCCAAAATATCGAATTTTCGGGTGTTTTGGGCCTGAATTTGAGATATCGATTATGGGCACCTAAAATATCGATTTTTAGCATGTTTTTGGCCTATATTTTGAAAATATTCTAGCACTAAGTAAGCATGTACAGATCACTTCTGAGACCCCAAAATATCGAATTTTCGGGTGTTTTGGGCCTGAATTTGATATATAAACGTGTACAGAAGATGCATGCACATATCGACTTTGGACACTTAAAATATCGATTTTTAGCATGTTTTGAGCCTATATTTTGAAAACATTCTAGCACTGACTAGACATGTACAGATCGCTTCTGGGACCCAAAATTATCGAATTTTCGGGTGTTTTGAGGATGAATTTGAGATATAAACTAGTGCAGAAGATGCATACACATGTTGACTTTGGGCACCTAAAATATCGATTTTCAGCATGTTTTGGGCCTGCATCTGAGTAGGCATGTACAGATCGCTTCTGGGACCCCAAAATATCGAATTTTCTGGTGTTTTGAGCCTGAATTTGATATATAAACGGGTACAGATGATGCATGCACATATCGACTTTGGACACTTAAAATATCGATTTTCAGTATGTTTTGGGCCTGTATTTTGAAAATACTCTAACAAGGAGTAGGCATGTACAGTTCGCTTCTGGGACCCCAAAATATCGAATTTTCGGGTGTTTTGGGCCTGAATTTGAGATGTCGATTATGGGCACCTAAAATATCGATTTTTAGCATGTTTTGGGCCTATATTTTGAAAATATTCTAGCACTAAGTAAGCATGTACAGATCACTTCTGAGACCCCAAAATATCGAATTTTCGGGTGTTTTGAGCCTGAATTTGAGATATAAACGGGTACAGATGATGCATGCACATACCGACTTTGGACACTTAAAATATCGATTTTTAGCATGGTTTGAGCCTATATTTTGAAAAATTTCTAGCACTGAGTAGGCATGTACAGATCGCTTCTGGGACCCAAAAATATCGAATTTTCGGGTGTTTTGAGGTTGAATTTGGGATATAAACGGGTACAGAAGATGCATACACATATTGACTTTGGTCACCTAAAAGATCGATTTTCAGTATGTTTTGGGCCTGTATCTTGAAAATACTCTAACTAGGAGTAGGGATGTACAGATCGCTTCTAGGACCCAAAAATACCGAATTTTCGGGTGTTTTGAGCCTGAATTTGAGATATAAACGGGTACAGAAGATGCATGCACATATTGACCTAGGGCACCTAAAATATTGATTTACCGCATGTTTTGGGCCTGTATTTTGAAAATACTCTAACACGGAGTAGGCATGTACAGTTCGCTTCTGGGACCCCAAAATATCGAATTTTCGGGTGTTTTGGGCCTGAATTTGAGATATCGACTTTGGGCACCTAAAATATCGATTTTTAGCCTGTTTTGGGCCTATGTTTTGAAAATATTCTAGCACTAAGTAGGCATGAACAGATCACTTCTGGGACCCCAAAATATCGAATTTTCGGGTGTTTTAAGCCTGAATTTGAGATATAAACGGGTACAGATGATTCATTCACATATCGACTTTGGACACTTAAAATATCGATTTTTATCATGTTTTGAGCCTATATTTTGAAAACATTCTAGCACTGAGTAGGCATGTACAGATCGCTTCTGGTACCCAAAAATATCGAATTTTCGGGTGTTTTTCGGTTGAATTTGGGATATAAACGGGTGCAGAAGATGCACCCACATATCGACTTTTGGGCACCTAAAAGATCGATTTTCAGTATGTTTTGGGCCTGAATATTGAAAATACTCTAACACGGAGTAGGCATGTACAGATCGCTTCTGGGACCCCAAAATATCGAATTTTTGGGTGTTTTGGGCCTGAATTTGAGATATCGACTTTGGGCACCTAAAATATCGATTTTTAGCATGTTTTGGGCCTATATTTTGAAAATATTCTAGCACGGAGTAGGCATGTACAGATCGCTTCTGGGACCCCAAAATATCGAATTTTCGGGTGTTTTGAGCCTGAATTTAATATATAAACGGGTACAGAAGATGCATGCACATTTCGACTTTTGGGCACCTAAAATATCGATTTTGAGCATTTTTTGGGTCTGTATCTTGAAAACATTCTAACTAGGAGTAGGGATGTACAGATCGCATCTGGGACCCAAAAATACCGAATTTTCGGGTGTTTTGAGCCTGAATTTGAGATATAAACGGGTACAGAAGATGCATGCACATATTGACTTTGGGCACTTAAAATATCTTTTTTCAGCATGTTTTGGGCCTGTATTTTGAAAATACTCTAACTAGGAGTAGGCATGTACAGATCGTTTCTGGGACCCAAAAATATTGAATTTTCAGGTGTTTTGAGCCTGAATTTGAGATATAAACAAGTACAGAAGATGCATGCACATATCGACTTTGGACACTTAAAATATTGATTTTTAGCTTGTTTTGAGCCTATATTCTGAAAAATTTCTAGCACTGAGTAGGCATGTACAGATCGCTTCGGGACCCCAAAATATCGAATTTTCGGGTGTTTTGAGGTTGAATTTGGGATATAAACGGGTACAGAAGATGCATGCACATATCGACTTTTGGGCACCTAAAAGATCGATTTTCAGTATGTTTTGGGCCTGTATTTTGAAAATATTCTAGCACTAAGTAGGCATGTAGAGTTCGCTTCTGGGACCCCAAAATATCAAGTTTTAGGGTGTTTTGAGACTGAATTTAAGATATAAACGGTTACAGAAGATGCATGCACATATCGAGTTTTGGGCACCTAAAATATCGATCTTGAGCATGTTTTGGGTCTGTATGTTGAAAACATTAAAACTAGGAGTAGGGATGTACAGATCGCTTTTAGGACCCAAAAATACCGAATTTTCGGGTGTTTTGAGCCTGAATTTGAGATATAAACGGGTACAGAAGATGCATGAACATATTGACTTTGGGCACCTAAAATATCGATTTTCAGCATGTTTTGGGCCTGTATTTTGAAAATACTCTAACTAAGAGTAGGCATGTACAGATCGCTTCTGGGACCCAAAAATATCGAATTTTCGGGTGTTTTGAGCCTGAATTTGAGATATAAACGAGTACAGAAGATGCATGCACATATCGACTTTGGACACTTAAAATATTGATTTTTAGCTTGTTTTGAGCCTATATTTTGAAAAATTTCTAGCACTGAGTAGGCATGTACAGATCGCTTCTGGGACCCCAAAATATCGAATTTTCAGGTGTTTTGAGGTTGAATTTGGGATATAAACGGGTACAGAAGATGCATACACATATTGACTTTGGTCACCTAAAAGATCGATTTTCAGTATGTTTTGGGCCTGTATCTTGAAAATACTCTAACTAGGAGTAGGGATGTACAGATCGCTTCTAGGACCCAAAAATACCGAATTTTCGGGTGTTTTGAGCCTGAATTTGAGATATAAACGGGTACAGAAGATGCATGCACATATTGACCTAGGGCACCTAAAATATCGATTTACCGCATGTTTTGGGCCTGTATTTTGAAAATACTCTAACACGGAGTAGGCATGTACAGTTCGCTTCTGGGACCCCAAAATATCGAATTTTCGGGTGTTTTGGGCCTGAATTTGAGATATCGACTTTGGGCACCTAAAATATCGATTTTTAGCCTGTTTTGGGCCTATGTTTTGAAAATATTCTAGCACTAAGTAGGCATGAACAGATCACTTCTGGGACCCCAAAATATCGAATTTTCGGGTGTTTTAAGCCTGAATTTGAGATATAAACGGGTACAGATGATTCATTCACATATCGACTTTGGACACTTAAAATATCGATTTTTATCATGTTTTGAGCCTATATTTTGAAAACATTCTAGCACTGAGTAGGCATGTACAGATCGCTTCTGGTACCCAAAAATATCGAATTTTCGGGTGTTTTTCGGTTGAATTTGGGATATAAACGGGTGCAGAAGATGCACCCACATATCGACTTTTGGGCACCTAAAAGATCGATTTTCAGTATGTTTTGGGCCTGAATATTGAAAATACTCTAACACGGAGTAGGCATGTACAGATCGCTTCTGGGACCCCAAAATATCGAATTTTTGGGTGTTTTGGGCCTGAATTTGAGATATCGACTTTGGGCACCTAAAATATCGATTTTTAGCATGTTTTGGGCCTATATTTTGAATATATTCTAGCACGGAGTAGGCATGTACAGATCGCTTCTGGGACCCCAAAATATCGAATTTTCGGGTGTTTTGAGCCTGAATTTAATATATAAACGGGTACAGAAGATGCATGCACATTTCGACTTTTGGGCACCTAAAATATCGATTTTGAGCATTTTTTGGGTCTGTATCTTGAAAACATTCTAACTAGGAGTAGGGATGTACAGATCGCATCTGGGACCCAAAAATACCGAATTTTCGGGTGTTTTGAGCCTGAATTTGAGATATAAACGGGTACAGAAGATGCATGCACATATTGACTTTGGGCACTTAAAATATCTTTTTTCAGCATGTTTTGGGCCTGTATTTTGAAAATACTCTAACTAGGAGTAGGCATGTACAGATCGTTTCTGGGACCCAAAAATATTGAATTTTCAGGTGTTTTGAGCCTGAATTTGAGATATAAACAAGTACAGAAGATGCATGCACATATCGACTTTGGACACTTAAAATATTGATTTTTAGCTTGTTTTGAGCCTATATTCTGAAAAATTTCTAGCACTGAGTAGGCATGTACAGATCGCTTCGGGACCCCAAAATATCGAATTTTCGGGTGTTTTGAGGTTGAATTTGGGATATAAACGGGTACAGAAGATGCATGCACATATCGACTTTTGGGCACCTAAAAGATCGATTTTCAGTATGTTTTGGGCCTGTATTTTGAAAATATTCTAGCACTAAGTAGGCATGTAGAGTTCGCTTCTGGGACCCCAAAATATCAAGTTTTAGGGTGTTTTGAGACTGAATTTAAGATATAAACGGTTACAGAAGATGCATGCACATATCGAGTTTTGGGCACCTAAAATATCGATCTTGAGCATGTTTTGGGTCTGTATGTTGAAAACATTAAAACTAGGAGTAGGGATGTACAGATCGCTTTTAGGACCCAAAAATACCGAATTTTCGGGTGTTTTGAGCCTGAATTTGAGATATAAACGGGTACAGAAGATGCATGAACATATTGACTTTGGGCACCTAAAATATCGATTTTCAGCATGTTTTGGGCCTGTATTTTGAAAATACTCTAACTAAGAGTAGGCATGTACAGATCGCTTCTGGGACCCAAAAATATCGAATTTTCGGGTGTTTTGAGCCTGAATTTGAGATATAAACGAGTACAGAAGATGCATGCACATATCGACTTTGGACACTTAAAATATTGATTTTTAGCTTGTTTTGAGCCTATATTCTGAAAAATTTCTAGCACTGATTAGGCATGTACAGATCGCTTCTGGGACCCCAAAATATCGAATTTTCGGGTGTTTTGAGGTTGAATTTGGGATATAAACGGGTACAGAAGATGAATGCACATATCGACTTTTGGGCACCTAAAAGATCGATTTTCAGTATGTTTTGGGCCTGTATTTTGAAAATATTCTAGCACTAAGTAGGCATGTACAGTTCGCTTCTGGGACCCCAAAATATCGAATTTTCGGGTGTTTTGACCCTGAATGTGAGATATAAACGGGTATAGAGGTTGCATCCACATATCGACTTTTGGGCACCTAAAAGATCGATTTTCAGTATGTTTTGGGACTGTATATTGAAAATACTCTAACACGGTGTAGGCATGTACAGATCGCTTCTGGGACCCAAAATTATCGAATTTTCGGGTGTTTTGAGGATGAATTTGAGATATAAACTAGTGCAGAAGATGCATACACATGTTGACTTTGGGCACCTAAAATATCGATTTTCAGCATGTTTTGGGCCTGCATCTGAGTAGGCATGTACAGATCGCTTCTGGGACCCCAAAATATCGAATTTTCTGGTGTTTTGAGCCTGAATTTGATATATAAACGGGTACAGATGATGCATGCACATATCGACTTTGAACACTTAAAATATCGATTTTCAGTATGTTTTGGGCCTGTATTTTGAAAATACTCTAACAAGGAGTAGGCATGTACAGTTCGCTTCTGGGACCCCAAAATATCGAATTTTCGGGTGTTTTGGGCCTGAATTTGAGATGTCGATTATGGGCACCTAAAATATCGATTTTTAGCATATTTTGGGCCTATATTTTGAAAATATTCTAGCACTAAGTAAGCATGTACAGATCACTTCTGAGACCCCAAAATATCGAATTTTCGGGTGTTTTGAGCCTGAATTTGAGATATAAACGCGTACAGATGATGCATGCACATACCGACTTTGGACACTTAAAATATCGATTTTTAGCATGGTTTGAGCCTATATTTTGAAAAATTTCTAGCACTGAGTAGGCATGTACAGATCGCTTCTGGGACCCCAAAATATCGAATTTTCGGGTGTTTTGAGGTTGAATTTGGGATATAAACGGGTACAGAAGATGCATGCACATATCGACTTTTGGGCACCTAAAAGATCGATTTTCAGTATATATTGGGCCTGTATTTTGAAAATACTCTAACACGGAGTAGGCATATACAGTTCGCTTCTGGGACCCCAAAATATCGAATTTTCGGGTGTTTTGAGCCTGAATTTGAGATATAAACGGGTATAGAGGTTGCATCCACATATCGACTTTTGGGCACCTAAAAGATCGATTTTCAGTATGTTTTGGGCCTGTATATTGAAAATACTCTAACATGGTGTAGGCATGTACCGATCGCTTCTGGGACCCCAAAATATCGAAAATTCGAGTGTTTTGAGCCTGAATTTGAGATATAAACGGGTACTGAAGATGCATCAACATATCGACTTTTGGGCAACTAAAAGATCGATTTTCAGTATGTTTTGGGCCTGTATCTTGAAAACATTCTAACTCGGAGTAGAGATGTACAGATCGCTTCTAGGACCCAAAAATACCGAATTTTCGGGTGTTTTGAGCCTGAATTTGAGATATAAACGGGTACAGAAGATTCATGCACATATTGACTTTGGGCACCTAAAATATCGATTTTCAGCATGTTTTGGACCTGTATTTTGAAAATACTCTAACTAGGAGTAGGCATGTACAGATCGCTTCTGGGACCCAAAAATATCGAATTTCGGGTGTTTTGAGCCTGAATTTGATATATAAAAGGGTACAGAAGATGCATGCACATATCGACTTTGGACACTTAAAATATCGATTTTTAGCATGTTTTGAGCCTATATTTTGAAAACATTCTAGCACTGACTAGACATGTACAGATCGCTTCTGGGACCCAAAATTATCGAATTTTCGGGTGTTTTGAGAATGAATTTGAGATATAAACTAGTGCAGAAGATGCATACACATGTTGACTTTGGGCACCTAAAATATCGATTTTCAGCATGTTTTGGGCCTGCATCTGAGTAGGCATGTACAGATCGCTTCTTGGACCCCAAAATATCGATTTTTCGGGTGTTTGGAGCCTGAATTTGAGATATAAACGGGAACAGAAGATGCATTTACATATCGACTTTTGGGCACCTAAAAGATCGATTTTCAGTATGTTTTCGGCCTGTATTTTGAAAATACTCTAACAAGGAGTAGGCATGTACAGTTCGCTTCTGGGACCCCAAAATATCGAATTTTCGGGTGTTTTGGGCCTGAATTTGAGATATCGATTATGGGCACCTAAAATATCGATTTTTAGCATGTTTTGGGCATATATTTTGAAAATATTCTAGCACTAAGTAAGCATGTACAGATCACTTCTGAGACCCCAAAATATCGAATTTTCGGGTGTTTTGGGCCTGAATTTGATATATAAACGAGTACAGAAGATGCATGCACATATCGACTTTGGACACTTAAAATATCGATTTTTAGCATGTTTTGAGCCTATATTTTGAAAACATTCTAACACTGACTAGACATGTACAGATCGCTTCTGGGACCCAAAATTATCGAATTTTCGGGTGTTTTGAGGATGAATTTGAGATATAAACTAGTGCAGAAGATGCATACACATGTTGACTTTGGGCACCTAAAATATCGATTTTCAGCATGTTTTGGGCCTGCATCTGAGTAGGCATGTACAGATCGCTTCTTGGACCCCAAAATATCGAATTTTCTATTGTTTTGAGCCTGAATTTGATATATAAACGGGTACAGATGATGCATGCACATATCGACTTTGGACACTTAAAATATCGATTTTCAGTATGTTTTGGGCCTGTATTTTGAAAATACTCTAACAAGGAGTAGGCATGTACAGTTCGCTTCTGGGACCCCAAAATATCGAATTTTCGGGTGTTTTGGGCCTGAATTTGAGATGTCGACTTTGGGCACCTAAAATATCGATTTTTAGCATGTTTTGGGCCTATATTTTGAAAATATTCTAGCACTAAGTAAGCATGTACAGATCACTTCTGAGACCCCAAAATATCGAATTTTCTGGTGTTTTGAGCCTGAATTTGAGATATAAACGGGTACAGATGATGCATGCACATACCGACTTTGGACACTTAAAATATCGATTTTTAGCATGGTTTGAGCCTATATTTTGAAAAATTTCTAGCACTGAGTAAGCATGTACAGATCGCGTCTGGGACCCCAAAATATCGAATTTTCGGGTGTTTTGAGGTTGAATTTGGGATATAAACGGGTACAGAAGATGCATGCACATATCGACTTTTGGGCACCTAAAAGATCGATTTTCAGTATATATTGGGCCTGTATTTTGAAAATACTCTAACACGGAGTAGGCATATACAGTTCGCTTCTGGGACCCCAAAATATCGAATTTTCGGGTGTTTTGAGCCTGAATTTGAGATATAAACGGGTATAGAGGTTGCATCCACATATCGACTTTTGGGCACCTAAAAGATCGATTTTCAGTATTTTTTGGGCCTGTATATTGAAAATACTCTAACATGGTGTAGGCATGTACCGATCGCTTCTGGGACCCCAAAATATCGAAAATTCGAGTGTTTTGAGCCTGAATTTGAGATATAAACGGGTACAGAAGATGCATCAACATATCGACTTTTGGGCAACTAAAAGATCGATTTTCAGTATGTTTTGGGCCTGTATCTTGAAAACATTCTAACTCGAAGTAGAGATGTACAGATCGCTTCTAGGACCCAAAAATACCGAATTTTCGGGTGTTTTGAGCCTGAATTTGAGATATAAACGGGTACAGAAGATTCATGCACATATTGACTTTGGGCACCTAAAATATCGATTTTCAGCATGTTTTGGACCTGTATTTTGAAAATACTCTAACTAGGAGTAGGCATGTACAGATCGCTTCTGGGACCCAAAAATATCGAATTTCGGGTGTTTTGAGCCTGAATTTGATATATAAACGGGTACAGAAGATGCATGCACATATCGACTTTGGACACATAAAATATCGATTTTTAGCATGTTTTGAGCCTATATTTTGAAAACATTCTAGCACTGACTAGACATGTACAGATCGCTTCTGGGACCCAAAATTATCGAATTTTCGGGTGTTTTGAGGATGAATTTGAGATATAAACTAGTGCAGAAGATGCATACACATGTTGACTTTGGGCACCTAAAATATCGATTTTCAGCATGTTTTGGGCCTGCATCTGAGTAGGCATGTACAGATCGCTTCTGGGACCCCAAAATATCGAATTTTCTGGTGTTTTGAGCCTGAATTTGATATATAAACGGGTACAGATGATGCATGCACATATCGACTTTGGACACTTAAAATATCGATTTTCAGTATGTTTTGGGCCTGTATTTTGAAAATACACTAACAAGGAGTAGGCATGTACAGTTCGCTTCTGGGACCCCAAAATATCGAATTTTCGGGTGTTTTGGGCCTGAATTTGAGATGTCGATTATGGGCACCTAAAATATCGATTTTTAGCATGTTTTGGGCCTATATTTTGAAAATATTCTAGCACTAAGTAAGCATGTACAGATCACTTCTGAGACCCCAAAATATCGAATTTTCGGGTATTTTGAGACTGAATTTCAGATATAAACGGGTACAGATGATGCATGCACATATCGATTTTGGACACTTAAAATATCGATTTTTAGCATGTTTTGAACCGATATTTTGAAAACATTCTAACACTGAGTAGGCAAGTACAGATCGCTTCTGGGACCCCAAAATATCGAGATTTCGGGTGTTTTGAGGTTGAATTTGGGATATAAACGGGTGCAGAAGATGCATACACATATTGACTTTGGTCACCTAAAATATCGATTTTCAGCTTGTTTTGGGCCTGTATTTTGAAAATACTCTAACACGGAGTAGGCAAGTACAGATCGCTTCTAGGACCCCAAAATATCGAATTTTCGGGTGTTTTGAGCCTGAATTTGAGATATAAACGGGTACAAAACATGCATCCACATATCGACTTTTGGGCACCTAAAAGATCGATTTTCAGTATGTTTTGGGCCTGTATTTTTAAAATACTCTAACACGGAGTAGGCATGTCCAGTTCACTTCTGGGACCCCAAAATATCGTATTTTCGGGTATTTTGAGCCTGAATTTGAGATATCGACTTTGGGCACCTAAAATATCGATTTTTAGCATGTTTTGGGCCTATATTTTGAAAATATTCTAGTACTAAGTAGGCATGTACCGATCATTTCTGGGACCCGAAAATATCGAATTTTCGGGTGTTTTGAGCCTGAATTTGATATATAAACGGGTACAGATGATGCATGCACATATCGACTTTGGACACTAAAAATATCGATTTTTAGCATATTTTGAGCCGATATTTTTAAAACATTCTAGCACTGAGTAGGCAAGTACAGATCGCTTCTGAGACCCCAAAATATCGCATTTGCGGGTGTTTTGAGCCTGAATTTGAGATATAAACGGGTATAGAGGTTGCATCCACATATCGACTTTTGGGCACCTAAAAGATCGATTTTCAGTATGTTTTGGGCCTGTATATTGAAAATACAATAACACGGTGTAGGCATGTACAGATCGCTTCTGGGACCCCAAAATATCGAAAATTCGAGTGTTTTGAGCCTGAATTTGAGATATAAACGGGTACAGAAGATGCATGCACATATTGACTTTGGGCACCTAAAAGATCGATTTTCAGTATGTTTTGGGCCTGTATCTTGAAAACATTCTAACTAGGAGTAGGGATGTACAGATCGCTTCTAGGACCCAAAAATACCGAATTTTCGGGTGTTTTGAGCCTTAATTTGAGATATAAACGGGTACAGAATATGCATGCACATATTGACTTTGGGCACCTAAAATATCGATTTTCAGCATGTTTTGGACCTGTATTTTGAAAATACTCTAACTAGGAGTAGGCATGTACAGATTGCTTCTGGGACCCAAAAATATCGAATTTTCGGGTGTTTTGAGCCTGAATTTGATATATAAACGGGTACAGAAGATGCATGCACATATCGACTTTGGACACTTAAAATATCGATTTTTAGCATGTTTTGAGCCAATATTTTGAAAACATTCTAGCACTGACTAGACATGTACAGATCGCTTCTGGGACCCAAAATTATCGAATTTTCGGGTGTTTTGAGGATGAATTTGAGATATAAACGAGTGCAGAAGATGCTTACACATGTTGCCTTTGGGCACCTAAAATATCGATTTTCAGCATGTTTTGGGCCTGCATCTGAGTAGGCATGTACAGATCGCTTTTGGGACCCCAAAATATCGAATTTTCGGGTGTTTGGATCCTGAATTTGAGATATAAACGGGTACAGAAGATGCATTTACATATCGACATTTGGGCACCTAAAAGATCGATTTTTAGTATGTTTTGGGGCTGTATTTTGAAAATACTCTAACAAGGAGTAGGCATGTACAGTTCGCTTCTGGGACCCCAAAATATCGAATTTTCGGGTGTTTTGGCCTGAATTTGAGATATCGATTATGGGCACATAAAATATCGATTTTTAGCATGTTTTGGGCCTATATTTTGAAAATATTCTAGCACTAAGTAAGCATGTACAGATCACTTCTGAGACCCCAAAATATCGAATTTTCGGGTGTTTTGAGCCTGAATTTGAGATATAAATGGGTACATATGATGAATGCACATATCGACTTTGGACACTAAAAATATCGATTTTTAGCATGTTTTGAGCCGATATTTTTAAAACATTCTAGCACTGAGTAGGCATGTACAGATCGCTTCTGGGACCCAAAAATATCGAATTTTTGGGTGTTTTGAGGTTGAATTTGGGATATAAACAGGTGCAGAAGATGCATACACATATTGACTTTGGTCACCTAAAATATCGATTTTCAGCTTGTTTTGGGCCTGTATTTTGAAAATACTCTAACACGGAGTAGGCAAGTACAGATCGCTTCTGAGACCCCAAAATATCGAATTTTCGGGTGTTTTGAGCCTGAATTTGAGATATAAACGGGTATAGAGGTTGCATCCACATATCGACTTTTGGTCACCTAAAAGATCGATTTTCAGTATGTTTTGGGCCTGTATATTGAAAATACTCTAACACGGTGTAGGCATGTACAGATCGCTTCTGGGACCCCAAAATATCGAAAATTCGAGTGTTTTGAGCCTGAATTTGAGATATAAACGGGTACAGAAGATGCATGCACATATTGACTTTGGGCACCTAAAAGATCGATTTTCAGTATGTTTTGGCCCTGTATCTTGAAAACATTTTAACTAGGAGTAGGGATGTACAGATCGCTTCAAGTAAACAAAAATACCGAATTTTCGGGTGTTTTGAGCCTGAATTTGAGATATAAACGGGTACAGAAGATGCATGCACATATTGACTTTGGGCACCTAAAATATCGATTTTCAGCATGTTTTGGACCTGTATTTTCAAAATACTCTAACTAGGAGTAGGCATGTACAGATCGCTTTTGGGACCCAAAAATATCGAATTTTCGGGTGTTTTGAGCCTGAATTTGATATATAAACGGGTACAGAAGATGCATGCACATATCGACTTTGGACACTTAAGATATCGATTTTTAGCATGTTTTGAGCCTATATTTTGAAAACATTCTAGCACTGACTAGACATGTACAGATCGCTTCTGGGACCCAAAATTATCGAATTTTCGGGTGTTTTGAGGATGAATTTGAGATATAAACGAGTGCAGAAGATGCATACACATGTTGACTTTGGGTACCTAAAATATCGATTTTCAGCATGTTTTGGGCCTGCATCTGAGTAGGCATGTACAGATCGCTTCTTGGACCCCAAAATATCGAATTTTCGGGTGTTTGGAACCTGAATTTGAGATATAAACGGGTACAGAAGATGCATTTACATATCGACTTTTGGGCACCTAAAAGATCGATTTTCAGTATGTTTTGGGCCTGTATTCTGAAAATACTCTAACAAGGAGTAGGAATGTACAGTTCGCTTCAGGGACCCCAAAATATCGAATTTTCGAGTGTTTTGGGCCTGAATTTGAGATATCGATTATGGGCACCTAAAATATCGATTTTTAGCATGTTTTGGGCCTATATTTTGAAAATATTCTATCACTAAGTAAGCAGGTACAGATCACTTCTGAGACCCCAAAATATCGAATTTTCGGGTGTTTTGAGCCTGAATTTGAGATATAAACGGGTACAGATGATGCATGCACATATTGATTTTGGACACTTAAAATATCGATTTTTAGCATGTTTTGAACCGATATTTTGAAAACATTCTAACACTGAGTAGGCATGTACAGATCGCTTCTGGGACCCAAAAATATCGAGATTTCGGGAGTTTTGAGGTTGAATTTGGGATATAAACGGGTGCAGAAGATGCATACATATAATGACTTTGGTCACCTAAAATATCGATTTTCAGCTTGTTTTGGGCCTGTAATTTGAAAATACTCTAACACGGAGTAGGCAAGTACAGATCGCTTCTGGGACCCCAAAATATCGAATTTTTGGGTGTTTTGAGGTTGAATTTGGGATATAAACAGGTGCAGAAGATGCATACACATATTGACTTTGGTCACCTAAAAGATCGATTTTCAGCTTGTTTTGGGCCTGTATTTTAAAAATACTCTAACACGGAGTAGGCAAGTACAGATCGCTTCTGAGACCCCAAAATATCGAATTTTCGGGTGTTTTGAGCCTGAATTTGAGATATAAACGGGTATAGAGGTTGCATCCACATATCGACTTTTGGTCACCTAAAAGATCGATTTTCAGTATGTTTTGGGCCTGTATATTAAAAATACTCTAACACGGTGTAGGCATGTACAGATCGCTTCTGGGACCCCAAAATATCGAAAATTCGAGTGTTTTGAGCCTGAATTTGAGATATAAACGGGTACAGAAGATGCATGCACATATTGACTTTGGGCACCTAAAAGATTGATTTTCAGTATGTTTTGGGCCTGTATCTTGAAAACATTCTAACTAGGAGTAGGGATGTACAGATCGCTTCAAGGACCCTAAAATACCGAATTTTCGGGTGTTTTGAGCCTGAATTTGAGATATAAACGGGTACAGAAGATGCATGCACATATTGACTTTGGGCACCTAAAATATCGATTTTCAGCATGTTTTGGACCTGTATTTTCAAAATACTCTAACTAGGATTAGGCATGTACAGATCGCTTTTGGGACCCAAAAATATCGAATTTTCGGGTATTTTGAGCCTGAATTTGATATATAAACGGGTACAGAAGATGCATGCACATATCGACTTTGGACACTTAAGATATCGATTTTTAGCATGTTTTGAGCCTATATTTTGAAAACATTCTAGCACTGACTAGACATGTACAGATCGCTTCTGGGACCCAAAATTATCGAATTTTCGGGTGTTTTGAGGATGAATTTGAGATATAAACGAGTGCAGAAGATGCATACACATGTTGACTTTGGGTACCTAAAATATCGATTTTCAGCATGTTTTGGGCCTGCATCTGAGTAGGCATGTACAGATCGCTTCTGGGACCCCAAAATATCGAATTTTCGGGTGTTTTGAGCCTGAATTTGAGATATAAATGGGTACAGAAGATGCATCCACATATCGACTTTTGGGCACCTAAAAGATCGATTTTCAGTATGTTTTGGGCCTGTATATTGAAAATACTCTAAGACGGAGTAGGCATGTACAGATCGCTTCTGGGACTCCAAAATATCGAATTTTCGGGTGTTTTGGGCCTGAATTTGAGATTTCGACTTTGGACACCTAAAATATCGATTTTAGCATGTTTTGGGCCTATATTTCGAAAATATTCTAGCACTGAGTAGGCATGTACAGATCGCTTCTGGGACCCCCCAAATATCGAATTTTCGGGTGTTTTGAGCCTGAATTTGAGATATAAACGGGTACAGAAGATGCATGCACATATCGACTTTGGACACTTAAAATATCGATTTCTGGCATGTTTTGAGCCTATATTTTGAAAAAATTCTAGCACTGAGTAGGCATGTACAGATCGCTTCTGGTACCCAAAAATATCGAATTATCGGGTGTTTTGAGGTAGAATTTGGGATATAAACGGGTACAGAAGATGCATGTACATATCGACTTTTGGGCACCTAAAAGATCGATTTTCAGTATGTTTTGGGCCTGTATTTTTAAAATACTCTAACACGGAGTAGGCATGTCCAGTTCACTTCTGGGACCCCAAAATATCGAATTTTCGGGTGTTTTGGGCCTGAATTTGAGGTATCGACTTTGGGCACCTAAAATATCGATTAAATCATGTTTTAGGCCTATATTTTGAAAATATTCTAGCACTAAGTAGGCATGTACAGATCACTTCTGGGACCCCAAAATATCGAATTTTCGGGTGTTTTGAGCCTGAATTTGAGATATAAACATGTACAGATGATGCATGCACATATCGACTTTGGACACTAAAAATATCGATTTTTAGCATGTTTTGAGCCGATATTTTTAAAACATTCTAGCACTGAGTAGGCATGTACAGATCGCTTCTGGATCCCAAAAATATCGAATTTTCGGGTGTTTTGAGGTTGAATTTGGGATATAAAAGGATGCAGAAGATGCGTATCACATATTGACTTTGGTCACCTAAAATATCGATTTTCAGCTTGTTTTGGGCCTGTATTTTGAAAATACTCTAACATGGAGTAGGCAAGTACAGATCGCTTCTGGAACCCCAAAATATCGTATTTTCGGGTATTTTGAGCCTGAATTTGAGATATAAACGGGTACAGATGATGCATGCACATATCGACTTTGGACACTAAAAATATCGATTTTTAGCATGTTTTGAGCCGATATTTTTAAAACATTCTAGCACTGAGTAAGCATGTACAGATCGCTTCTGGGACCCAAAAATATCGAATTTTTGGGTGTTTTGAGGTTGAATTTGGGATATAAAAGGATGCAGAAGATGCGTATCACATATTGACTTTGGTCACCTAAAATATCGATTTTCAGCTTGTTTTGGGCCTGTATTTTGAAAATACTCTAACACGGAGTAGGCAAGTACAGATCGCTTCTGAGACTCCAAAATATTTAATTTTCGGGTGTTTTGAGCCTGAATTTGAGATTTAAACGGGTATAGAGGTTGCATCCACATATCGACTTTTGGGCAACTAAAAGATTGATTTTCAGTATGTTTTGGGCCTGTATCTTGAAAACATTCTAACTAGGAGTAGGGATGTACAGATCGCTTCTAGGACCCAAAAATACCGAATTTTCGGGTGTTTTGAGCCTTAATTTGAGATATAAACGGGTACAGAAGATGCATGCACATATTGACTTTGGGCACCTAAAATATCGATTTTCAGCATGTTTTGGACCTGTATTTTGAAAATACTCTAACTAGAAGTAGGCATGTACAGATCGCTTCTGGGACCCAAAAATATCAAATTTTCGTTTGTTTTGAGCCTGAATTTGATATATCGACTTTGGGCACCTAAAATATCGATTTTTAGCATGTTTTGAGCCTATATTTTGGAAACATTCTAGCACTGACTAGACATGTACAGATCGCTTCTGGGACCCAAAATTATCGTATTTTCGGGTGTTTTGAGGTTGAATTTGAGATATAAACTAGTGCAGAAGATGCATATACATGTTGACTTTGGGCACCTAAAATATCGATTTTCAGCATGTTTTGGGCCTGCATCTGAGTAGGCATGTACAGATCGCTTCTGGGACCCAAAAATATCGAATTTTCGGGTGTTTGGAGCCTGAATTTGAGATATAAACGGGTACAGAAGATGCATGCACATATCGACTTTTGGGCACCTAAAAGATCGATTTTCAGTATATTTTGGACCTGTATTTTGAAAATACTCTAACACGGAGTAGGCATTTACATTTCGCTTCTGGGACCCCAAAATATCGAATTTTCGGGTGTTTTGGGCCTGAATTTGAGATATCGACTTTGGGCACCTAAAATATCGATTTTTAGAATGTTTTGGGCCTATATTTTGAAAATATTCTAGCTCTAAGTAGGCATGTAGAGATCACTGCAGGGACCTCAAAATATCGAATTTTCGGGTGTTTAGAGCCTGAATTTGAGATATAAACGGGTACAAAAGATGCATCCACATATCGACTTTTGGGCACCTAAAAGATCGATTTTCAGTATGTTTTGGGCCTGTATATTGAAAATACTCTAACACGGAGTAGGCATGTACAGATCGCTTCTGGGACCCCAAAATATCGAATTTTCGGGTGTTTTGGGCCTGAATTTGAGATATCGACTTTGGACACCTAAAATATCGATTTTAGTATGTTTTGGGCCTATATTTCGAAAATATTCTAGCACTGAGTAGGCATGTACAGATCGCTTCTGGGACCCCCCAAATATCGAATTTTCGGGTGTTTTGAGCCTGAATTTGAGATATAAACGGGTACAGAAGATGCATGCACATATCGACTTTGTACACTTAAAATATCGATTTCTGGCATGTTTTGAGCCTATATTTTGAAAAAATTCTAGCACTGAGTAGGCATGTACAGATCGCTTCTGGGACCCAAAAATTTCGAATTTTCGGGTGTTTTGAGGAAGAATTTGGGATATAAACGGGTACAGAAGATGCATGTACCTATCGACTTTTGGGACCCTAAAAGATCGATTTTTAGCATGTTTTGAGCCGATATTTTTAAAACATTCTAGCACTGAGTAGGCATGTACAGATCGCTTCTGGGACCCAAAAATATCAAATTTTCGGGTGTTTTGAGGTTGAATTTGGGATATAAACGGGTGCAGAAGATGCGTATCACATATTGACTTTGGTCACCTAAAATATCGATTTTCAGCTTGTTTTGGGCCTGTATTTTGAAAATACTCTAACATGGAGTAGGCAAGTACAGATCGCTTCTGGGACCCCAAAATATCGTATTTTCGGGTATTTTGAGCCTGAATTTGAGATATAAACGGGTACAGATGATGCATGCACATATCGACTTTGGACACTAAAAATATCGATTTTTAGCATGTTTTGAGCCGATATTTTAAAAAACATTCTAGCACTGAGTAGGCATGTACAGATCGCTTCTGGGACCCAAAAATATCGAATTTTTGGGTGTTTTGAGGTTGAATTTGGGATATAAACAGGTGCAGAAGATGCATACACATATTGACTTTGGTCACCTAAAATATCGATTTTCAGCTTGTTTTGGGCCTGTATTTTGAAAATACTCTAACACGGAGTAGGCAAGTACAGATCGCTTCTGAGACTCCAAAATATTGAATTTTCGGGTGTTTTGAGCCTGAATTTGAGATATAAACGGGTATAGAGGTTGCATCCACATATCGACTTTTGGGCAACTAAAAGATCAATTTTCAGTATGTTTTGGGCCTGTATCTTGAAAACATTCTAACTAGGAGTAGGGATGTACAGATCGCTTCTAGGACCCAAAAATACCGAATTTTCTGGTGTTTTGAGCCTTAATTTGAGATATAAACGGGTACAGAAGATGCATGCACATATTGACTTTGGGCACCTAAAATATCGATTTTCAGCATGTTTTGGGCCTGCATCTTAGTAGGCATGTACAGATCGCTTCTGGGACCCAAAAATATCGAATTTTCGGGTGTTTAGAGCCTGAATTTGAGATATAAACGGGTACAGATGATGCATGCACATACCGACTTTGGACACTTAAAATATCGATTTTTAGTATGGTTTGAGCCTATATTTTGAAAAAATTCTAGCACTGAGTAGGCATGTACAGATCGCTTCTGGGACCCAAAAATATCGAATTTTCAGGTGTTTTGAGGTTGAAATTGGGATATAAACGGGTACAGAAGATGCATGCACATATCGACTTTTGTGCACCTAAAAGATCGATTTTCAGTATATTTTGGACCTGTATTTTGAAAATACTCTAACACGGAGTAGGCATGTACATTTCGCTTCTGGGACCCCAAAATATCGAATTTTCGGGTGTTTTGGGCCTGAATTTGAGATATCGACTTTGGGCACCTAAAATATCGATTTTTAGAATGTTTTGGGCCTATATTTTGAAAATATTCTAGCTCTAAGTAGGCATGTAGAGATCACTGCAGGGACCTCAAAATATCGAATTTTCGGGTGTTTAGAGCCTGAATTTGAGATATAAACGGGTACAAAAGATGCATCCACATATCGACTTTTGGGCACCTAAAAGATCGATTTTCAGTATGTTTTGGGCCTGTATATTGAAAATACTCTAACACGGAGTAGGCATGTACAGATCGCTTCTGGGACCCCAAAATATCGAATTTTCGGGTGTTTGGGCCTGAATTTGAGATATCGACTTTGGACACCTAAAATATCGATTTTATTATGTTTTGGGCCTATATTTCGAAAATATTCTAGCACTGAGTAGGCATGTACAGATCGCTTCTGGGACCCCCCAAATATCGAATTTTCGGGTGTTTTGAGCCTGAATTTGAGATATAAACGGGTACAGAAGATGCATGCACATATCGACTTTGGACACTTAAAATATCGATTTCTGGCATGTTTTGAGCCTATATTTTGAAAAAATTCTAGCACTGAGTAGGCATGTACAGATCGCTTCTGGGACCCAAAAATTTCGAATTTTCGGGTGTTTTGAGGAAGAATTTGGGATATAAACGGGTACAGAAGATGCATGTACATATCGACTTTTGGGACCCTAAAAGATCGATTTTTAGCATGTTTTGAGCCGATATTTTTAAAACATTCTAGCACTGAGTAGGCATGTACAGATCGCTTCTGGGACCCAAAAATATCGAATTTTCGGGTGTTTTGAGGTTGAATTTGGGATATAAACGGGTGCAGAAGATGCGTATCACATATTGACTTTGGTCACCTAAAATATCGATTTTCAGCTTGTTTTGGGCCTGTATTTTGAAAATACTCTAACATGGAGTAGGCAAGTACAGATCGCTTCTGGGACCCCAAAATATCGTATTTTCGGGTATTTTGAGCCTGAATTTGAGATATAAACGGGTACAGATGATGCATGCACATATCGACTTTGGACACTAAAAATATCGATTTTTAGCATGTTTTGAGCCGATATTTTAAAAAACATTCTAGCACTGAGTAGGCATGTACAGATCGCTTCTGGGACCCAAAAATATCGAATTTTTGGGTGTTTTGAGGTTGAATTTGGGATATAAACAGGTGCAGAAGATGCATACACATATTGACTTTGGTCACCTAAAATATCGATTTTCAGCTTGTTTTGGGCCTGTATTTTGAAAATACTCTAACACGGAGTAGGCAAGTACAGATCGCTTCTGAGACTCCAAAATATCGAATTTTCGGGTGTTTTGACACTGAATTTGAGATATAAACGGGTATAGAGGTTGCATCCACATATCGACTTTTGGGCAACTAAAAGATCGATTTTCAGTATGTTTTGGGCCTGTATCTTGAAAACATTCTAACTAGGAGTAGGGATGTACAGATCGCTTCTAGGACCCAAAAATACCGAATTTTCGGGTGTTTTGAGCCTTAATTTGAGATATAAACGGGTACAGAAGATGCATGCACATATTGACTTTGGGCACCTAAAATATCGATTTTCAGCATGTTTTGGGCCTGCATCTTAGTAGGCATGTACAGATCGCTTCTGGGACCCAAAAATATCGAATTTTCGGGTGTTTAGAGCCTGAATTTGAGATATAAACTGGTACAGATGATGCATGCACATACCGACTTTAGACACTTAAAATATCGATTTTTAGTATGGTTTGAGCCTATATTTTGAAAAAATTCTAGCACTGAGTAGGCATGTACAGATCGCTTCTGGGACCGAAAAATATCGAATTTTCAGGTGTTTTGAGGTTGAAATTGGGATATAAACGGGTACAGAAGATGCATGCACATATCGACTTTTGTGCACCTAAAAGATCGATTTTCAGTATATATTGGGCCTGTATTTTGAAAATACTCTAACACGGAGTAGGCATGTACAGATCGCTTCTGGGACCCCAAAACATCGAAAATTCGAGTGTTTTAAGCCTGAATTTGAGATATAAACGAGTACAGAAGATGCATCAACATATCGACTTTTGGGCAACAAAAAGATCGATTTTCAGTATGTTTTGGGCCTGTATTTTGAAAATACTCTAACAAGGAGTAGGAATAAGCAGTTCGCTTCTGGGACCCCAAAATATCGAATTTTCGGGTGTTTTGGGCCTGAATTTGAGATATCGATTATGGGCACCTAAAATATCGATTTTTAGCATGTTTTGGGCCTATATTTTGATAATATTCTAGCACTAAGTAAGCAGGTACAGATCACTTCTGAGACCCCAAAATATCGAATTTTCGGGTGTTTTGAGCCTGAATTTGAGATATAAACGGGTACAGATGATGCATGCACATATCGATTTTGGACACTTAAAATATCGATTTTTAGCATGTTTTGAACCGATATTTTGAAAACATTCTAACACTGAGTAGGCATGTACAGATCGCTTCTGGGACCCAAAAATATCGAGATTTCGGGAGTTTTGAGGTTGAATTTGGGATATAAACGGGTGCAGAAGATGCATACATATAATGACTTTGGTCACCTAAAATATCGATTTTCAGCTTGTTTTGGGCCTGTATTTTGAAAATACTCTAACACGGAGTAGGCAAGTACAGATCGCTTCTGGGACCCCAAAATATCGAATTTTCGGGTGTTTTGAGCCTGAATTTGAGATATAAACGGGTACAAAAGATGCATCCACATATCGACTTTTGGGCACCTAAGAGATCGATTTTCAGTATGTTTTGGGCCTGTATATTGAAAATACTTTAACACGGAGTAGGCATGTACAGATCGCTTCTGGGACCCCAAAATATCGAATTTTCGGGTGTTTTGGGCCTGAATTTGAGATATCGACTTTGGACACCTAAAATATCGATTTTAGCATGTTTTGGGCCTATATTTCGAAAATATTCTAGCACTGAGTAGGCATGTACAGATCGCTTCTGGGACCCAAAATTATCGAATTTTCGGGTGTTTTGAGCCTGAATTTGAGATATAAACGGGTACAGAAGATGCATGCACATATCGACTTTGGACACTTAAAATATCGATTTCTGGCATGTTTTGAGCCTATATTTTGAAAAAATTCTAGCACTGAGTAGGCATGTACAGATCGCTTCTGGGACCCAAAAATATCGAATTTTCGGGTGTTTTGAGGTAGAATTTGGAATATAAACGGGTACAGAAGATGCATGTACATATCGACTTTTGGGCACCTAAAAGATCGATTTTCAGTATGTTTTGGGCCTGTATTTTTAAAATACTCTAACACGGAGTAGGCATGTACAGTTCACTTCTGGGACCCCAAAATATCGAATTTTCGGGTGTTTTGGGCCTGAATTTGAGGTATCGACTTTGGGCACCTAAAATATCGATTAAATCATGTTTTAGGCCTATGTTTTGAAAATATTCTAGCACTAAGTAGGCATGTACAGATCACTTCTGGGACCCCAAAATATCGAATTTTCGGGTGTTTTGAGCCTGAATTTGAGATATAAACGGGTACAGATGATGCATGCACATATCGACTTTGGACACTAAAAATATCGATTTTTGGCATGTTTTGAGCCGATATTTTTAAAACATTCTAGCACTGAGTAGGCATGTACAGATCGCTTCTGGGACCCAAAAATATCGAATTTTCGGGTGTTTTGAGGTTGAATTTGGGATATAAACGGGTGCAGAAGATGCGTATCACATATTGACTTTGGTCACCAAAAATATCGATTTTCAGCTTGTTTTAGGCCTGTATTTTGAAAATACTCTAACATGGAGTAGGCAAGTACAGATCGCTTCTGGGACCCCAAAATATCGTATTTTCGGGTATTTTGAGCCTGAATTTGAGATATCGACTTTGGGCACCTAAAATATCGATTTTTAGCATGTTTTGGGCCTATATTTTGAAAATATTCTAGTACTAAGTAGGCATGTACAGATTATTTCTGGGACCCGAAAATATCGAATTTTCGGGTGTTTTGAGCCTGAATTTGATATATAAACGGGTACAGATGATGCATGCACATATCGACTTTGGACACTAAAAATATCGATTTTTAGCATGTTTTGAGCCGATATTTTTAAAACATTCTAGCACTGAGTAGGCATGTACAGATCGCTTCTGGGACCCAAAAATATCGAATTTTTGGGTGTTTTGAGGTTGAATTTGGGATATAAACAGGTGCAGAAGATGCATACACATATTGTCTTTGGTCACCTAAAATATCGATTTTCAGCTTGTTTTGGGCCTGTATTTTGAAAATACTCTAACACGGAGTAGGCAAGTACAGAGCGCTTCTGAGACTCCAAAATATCGAATTTTCGGGTGTTTTGAACCTGAATTTGAGATATAAACGGGTATAGAGGTTGCATCCACATATCGACTTTTGTGCAACTAAAAGATCGATTTTCAGTATGTTTTGGGCCTGTATCTTGAAAACATTCTAACTAGGAGTAGAAATGTACAGATCGCTTCTAGGACCCAAAAATACCGAATTTTCGGGTGTTTTGAGCCTTAATTTGTGATATAAACGGGTACAGAAGATGCATGCACATATCGACTTTTGGGCACCTAAAAGATCGATTTTCAGTATGTTTTGGACCTGTATTTTGAAAATACTCTAACACGGAGTAGGCATGTACATTTCGCTTCTGGGACCCCAAAATATCGAATTTTCGGGTGTTTTGGGCCTGAATTTGAGATATCGACTTTGGGCACCTAAAATATCGATTTTTAGAATGTTTTGGGCCTATATTTTGAAAATATTCTAGCACTAAGTAGGCATGTACAGATCACTGCTGGGACCTCAAAATATCGAATTTTCGGGTGTTTTGAGCCTGAATTTGAGATATAAACGGGTACAGATGATGCATGCACATACCGACTTTGGACACTTAAAATATCGATTTTTAGCATGGTTTGAGCCTATATTTTGAAAAAATTCTAGCACTGAGTAGGCATGTACAGATCGCTTCTGGGACCCAAAAATATCGAATTTTCAGGTGTTTTGAGGTTGAAATTGGGATATAAACGGGTACAGAAGATGCATGCACATATCGACTTTTGGGCACCTAAAAGATCGATTTTCAGTATATATTGGGCCTGTATTTTGAAAATACTCTAACACGGAGTAGGCATATACAGTTCGCTTCTGGGACCCCAAAATATCGAATTTTCGGGTGTTTTGAGCCTGAATTTGAGATATAAACGGGTATAGAGGTTGCATCCACATATCGACTTTTGGGCACCTAAAAGATCGATTTTCAGTATGTTTTGGGCCTGTATATTGAAAATACTCTAACACGGAGTAGGCATGTACAGATCGCTTCTGGGACCCCAAAATATCGAAAATTCGAGTGTTTTGAGCCTGAATTTGAGATATAAACGGGTACAGAAGATGCATCAACATATCGACTTTTGTGCAACTAAAATACCGATTTTCAGCATGTTTTGGACCTGTATTTTGAAAATACTCTAACTAGGAGTAGGCATGTACAGATCGCTTCTGGGACCCAAAAATATCGAATTTTCGGGTGTTTTGAGCCTGAATTTGATATATAAACGGGTACAGAAGATGCATGCACATATCGACTTTGAACACTTAAAATATCGATTTTTAGCATGTTTTGAGCCTATATTTTGAAAACATTCTAGCACTGACTAGACATGTACAGATCGCTTCTGGGACCCAAAATTATCGAATTTTCGGGTGTTTTAAGGATGAATTTGAAATATAAACGAGTGCAGAAGATGCATACACATGTTGACTTTGGGCACCTAAAATATCGATTTTCATCATGTTTTGGGCCTGCATCTGAGTAGGCATGTACAGATCGCTTCTGGGACCCCAAAATATCGAATTTTCGGGTGTTTGGAGCCTGAATTTGATATATAAACGGGTACAGAAGATGCATGCACATATCGACTTTTGGGCACCTAAAAGGTCGATTTTCAGTATATATTGGGCCTGTATTTTGAAAATACTCTAACATGGAGTAGGCATACACAGTTCGCTTCTGGGACCCAAAATTATCGAATTTTCGGGTGTTTTGAGCCTGAATTTGAGATATAAACGGGTACAGAAGATGCATGCACATATCGACTTTGGACACTTAAAATATCGATTTCTGGCATGTTTTGAGCCTATATTTTGAAAAAATTCTAGCACTGAGTAGGCATGTACAGATCGCTTATGGGACCCAAAAATATCGAATTTTCGGGTGTTTTGAGGTAGAATTTGGGATATAAACGGGTACAGAAGATGCATGTACATATCGACTTTTGGGCACCTAAAAGATCGATTTTCAGTATGTTTTGGGCCTGTATTTTTAAAATACTCTAACACGGAGTAGGCATGTACAGTTCACTTCTGGGACCCCAAAATATCGAATTTTCGGGTGTTTTGGGCCTGAATTTGAGGTATCGACTTTGGGCACCTAAAATATCGATTAAATCATGTTTTAGGCCTATGTTTTGAAAATATTCTAGCACTAAGTAGGCATGTACAGATCACTTCTGGGACCCCAAAATATCGAATTTTCGGGTGTTTTGAGCCTGAATTTGAGATATAAACGGGTACAGATGATGCATGCACATATCGACTTTGGACACTAAAAATATCGATTTTTGGCATGTTTTGAGCCGATATTTTTAAAACATTCTAGCACTGAGTAGGCATGTACAGATCGCTTCTGGGACCCAAAAATATCGAATTTTCGGGTGTTTTGAGGTTGAATTTGGGATATAAACGGGTGCAGAAGATGCGTATCACATATTGACTTTGGTCACCAAAAATATCGATTTTCAGCTTGTTTTAGGCCTGTATTTTGAAAATACTCTAACATGGAGTAGGCAAGTACCGATCGCTTCTGGGACCCCAAAATATCGTATTTTCGGGTATTTTGAGCCTGAATTTGAGATATCGACTTTGGGCACCTAAAATATCGATTTTTAGCATGTTTTGGGCCTATATTTTGAAAATATTCTAGTACTAAGTAGGCATGTACAGATTATTTCTGGGACCCGAAAATATCGAATTTTCGGGTGTTTTGAGCCAGAATTTGATATATAAACGGGTACAGATGATGCATGCACATATCGACTTTGGACACTAAAAATATCGATTTTTAGCATGTTTTGAGCCGATATTTTTAAAACATTCTAGCACTGAGTAGGCATGTACAGATCGCTTCTGGGACCCAAAAATATCGAATTTTTGGGTGTTTTGAGGTTGAATTTGGGATATAAACAGGTGCAGAAGATGCATACACATATTGTCTTTGGTCACCTAAAATATCGATTTTTAGCTTGTTTTGGGCCTGTATTTTGAAAATACTCTAACACGGAGTAGGCAAGTACAGAGCGCTTCTGAGACTCCAAAATATCGAATTTTCGGGTGTTTTGAACCTGAATTTGAGATATAAACGGGTATAGAGGTTGCATCCACATATCGACTTTTGTGCAACTAAAAGATCGATTTTCAGTATGTTTTGGGCCTGTATCTTGAAAACATTCTAACTAGGAGTAGGGATGTACAGATCGCTTCTAGGACCCAAAAATACCGAATTTTCGGGTGTTTTGAGCCTTAATTTGTGATATAAACGGGTACAGAAGATGCATGCACATATCGACTTTTGGGCACCTAAAAGATCGATTTTCAGTATGTTTTGGACCTGTATTTTGAAAATACTCTAACACGGAGTAGGCATGTACATTTCGCTTCTGGGACCCCAAAATATCGAATTTTCGGGTGTTTTGGGCCTGAATTTGAGATATCGACTTTGGGCACCTAAAATATCGATTTTTAGAATGTTTTGGTCCTATATTTTGAAAATATTCTAGCACTAAGTAGGCATGTACAGATCACTGCTGGGACCTCAAAATATCGAATTTTCGGGTGTTTTGAGCCTGAATTTGAGATATAAACGGGTACAGATGATGCATGCACATACCGACTTTGGGCACTTAAAATATCGATTTTTATCATGGTTTGAGCCTATATTTTGAAAAAATTCTAGCACTGAGTAGGCATGTACAGATCAATTCTGGGACCCAAAAATATCGAATTTTCAGGTGTTTTGAGGTTGAAATTGGGATATAAACGGGTACAGAAGATGCATGCACATATCGACTTTTGGGCACCTAAAAGATCGATTTTCAGTATATATTGGGCCTGTATTTTGAAAATACTCTAACACGGAGTAGGCATATACAGTTCGCTTCTGGGACCCCAAAATATCGAATTTTCGGGTGTTTTGAGCCTGAATTTGAGATATAAACGGGTATAGAGGTTGCATCCACATATCGACTTTTGGGCACCTAAAAGATCGATTTTCAGTATGTTTTGGGCCTGTATATTGAAAATACTCTAACACGGAGTAGGCATGTACAGATCGCTTCTGGGACCCCAAAATATCGAAAATTCGAGTGTTTTGAGCCTGAATTTGAGATATAAACGGGTACAGAAGATGCATCAACATATCGACTTTTGGGCAACTAAAAGATCGATTTTCAGTATGTTTTGGGCCTGTATCTTGAAAACATTATAACTAGGATTAGGGATGTACAGATCGCTTCTAGGACCCAAAAATACCGAATTTTCGGGTGTTTTGAGCCTGAATTTGAGATATAAACGGGTACAGAAGATGCATGCACATATTGACTTTGGGCACCTAAAATATCGATTTTCAGCATGTTTTGGACCTGTATTTTGAAAATACTCTAACTAGGAGTAGGCATGTACAGATCGCTTCTGGGACCCAAAAATATCGAATTTTCGGGTGTTTTGAGCCTGAATTTGATATATAAACGGGTACAGAAGATGCATGCACATATCGACTTTGAACACTTAAAATATCGATTTTTAGCATGTTTTGAGCCTATATTTTGAAAACATTCTAGCACTGACTAGACATGTACAGATCGCTTCTGGGACCCAAAATTATCGAATTTTCGGGTGTTTTAAGGATGAATTTGAAATATAAACGAGTGCAGAAGATGCATACACATGTTGACTTTGGGCACCTAAAATATCGATTTTCATCATGTTTTGGGACTGCATCTGAGTAGGCATGTACAGATCGCTTCTGGGACCCCAAAATATCGAATTTTCGGGTGTTTGGAGCCTGAATTTGATATATAAACGGGTACAGAAGATGCATGCACATATCGACTTTTGGGAACCTAAAAGGTCGATTTTCAGTATATATTGGGCCTGTATTTTGAAAATACTCTAACACGGAGTAGGCATATACAGTTCGCTTCTGGAACCCCAAAATATCGAATTTTCGGGTGTTTTGGGCCTGAATTTGAGATATAAACGGGTATAGATGATGAATGCACATATCGACTTTGTACACTAAAAATATCGATTTTTAGCATGTTTTGAGCCGATATTTTTAAAACATTCTAGCACTGAGTAGGCATGTACAGATCGCTTCTGGGACCCAAAAATATCGAATTTTCGGGTGTTTTGAGGTTGAATTTGGGATATAAACGGGTGCAGAAGATGCATACACATATTGACTTTGGTCACCTAAAATATCGATTTTCAGCTTGTTTTGGGCCTGTATTTTGAAAATACTTTAACATGGAGTAGGCAAGTACAGATCGCTTCTGGGACCACAAAACATCGTATTTTCGGGTATTTTGAGCCTGATTTTGAGATATCGACTTTGGGCACCTAAAATATCGATTTTTAGCATGTTTTGGGCCTATATTTTGAAAATATTCTAGTACTAAGTAGGCATGTACAGATCACTTCTGGGACCCCAAAATATCGAATTTTCAGGTGTTTTGAGCCTGAATTTGAGATATAAACGGGTACAGATGATGCATGCACATATCGACTTTGGACACTAAAAATATCGATTTTTAGCATGTTTTGAGCCGATATTTTTAAAACATTCTAGCACTGAGTATGCATGTACAGATCGCTTCTGGGACCCAAAAATATCGAATTTTCGGGTGTTTTGAGGTTGAATTTGGGATATAAACGGGTGCAGAAGATGCATACACATATTGACTTTGGTCACCTAAAATATCGATTTTCAGCTTGTTTTGGGCCTGTATTTGGAAATACTCTAACATGGAGTAGGCAAGTACAGATCGCTTCTGGGACCCCAAAATATCGTATTTTCGGGTATTTTGAACCTGAATTTGAGATATCGACTTTGGGCACCTAAAATATCGATTTTTAGCATGTTTTAAGCCTATATTTTGAAAATATTCTAGCACTAAGTAGGCATGTACAAATCACTTCTGGGACCCCAAAATATCGAAAATTTGAGTGTTTTGAGCCTGAATTTGAGATATAAACGGGTACAGAAGATGCATGCACATATCGACTTTTGGGCACCTAACAGGTCGATTTTCAGTATATATTGGGCCTGTATTTTGAAAATACTCTAACACGGAGTAGGCATATACAGTTCGCTTCTGGGACCTCAAAATATCGAGTTTTCGGGTGTTTTGGGCCTGAATTTGAGATGTCGACTTTGGGCACCTAAAATATCGATTTTTAGCATGTTTTGAGCCTATATTTTAAAAATATTCTAGCACTAAGTAGGCATGTACAAATCACTTCTGGGACCCCAAAATATCGAATTTTCGGGTGTTTTGAGCCTGAATTTGAGATATAAACGTGTACAGATGATGCATACACATATCGACTTTGGACACTTAAAATATCGATTTTTTGCATGTTTTGAGCCTATATTTTGAAAACATTCTAGCACTCAGTAGGCATGTACAGATCGCTTCTGGGACCCAAAAATAACGAATTTTCGGGTGTTTTGAGGTTGAATTTGGGATATAAACTGGTGCAGAAGATGCATACACATATTGACTTTGGTCACCTAAAATATCTATTTTCAGCTTGGTTTGGGCCTGCATTTTGAAAATACTCTAACACGGAGTAGGCAAGTACAGATCGCTTCTGGGACCCCAAAATATCGAATTTTCGGGTGTTTTGAGCCTGAATTTGAGATATAAACGGGTACAGAAGATGCAACCACATATCGACTTTTGGGCACCTAAAAGATCGATTTTCAGTATGTTTTGGGCCTGTATATTGAAAATACTCTAAAACGGAGTAGGCATGTACCGATCGCTTCTGGGACCCCAAAATATCGAATTTTTGGGTGTTTTGGGCCTGAATTTGAGATATCGACTTTGGGCACCTAAAATATCGATTTTTAGCATGTTTTGGGCCTATATTTTGAAAATATTCTAGCACTGAGTAGGCATGTACAGATCGCTTCTGGGACCCAAAAATACCGAATTTTCGGATGTTTTGAGCCTGAATTTGAGATATAAACGGGTACAGAAGATGCATGCACATATTGACTTTGGGCACCTAAAATATCGATTTTTAGCATGTTTTGGGCCTGTATTTTGAAAATACTCTAACTAGGAGTAGGCATGTACAGATCACTTCTGGGACCCCAAAATATCGAATTTTCGGGTGTTTTGAGCCTGAATTTGAGATATAAACGGGTACAGATGATGCATGCACATATCGACTTTGGACACTAAAAATATCGATTTTTAGCATGTTTTGAGCCGATATTTTTAAAACATTCTAGCACTGAGTAGGCATGTACAGATCGCTTCTGGATCCCAAAAATATCGAATTTTCGGGTGTTTTGAGGTTGAATTTGGGATATAAAAGGATGCAGAAGATGCGTATCACATATTGACTTTGGTCACCTAAAATATCGATTTTCAGCTTGTTTTGGGCCTGTATTTTTAAAATACTCTAACATGGAGTAGGCAAGTACAGATCGCTTCTGGGACCCCAAAATATCGTATTTTCGGGTATTTTGAGCCTGAATTTGAGATATAAACGGGTACAGATGATGCATGCACATATCGACTTTGGACACTAAAAATATCGATTTTTAGCATGTTTTGAGCCGATATTTTTAAAACATTCTAGCACTGAGTAGGCATGTACAGATCGCTTCTGGGACCCAAAAATATCGAATTTTTGGGTGTTTTGAGGTTGAATTTGGGATATAAACAGGTGCAGAAGATGCATACACATATTGACTTTGGTCACCTAAAATATCGATTTTCAGCTTGTTTTGGGCCTGTATTTTGAAAATACTCTAACACGGAGTAGGCAAGTACAGATCGCTTCTGAGACTCCAAAATATCGAATTTTCGGGTGTTTTGAGCCTCAATTTGAGATTTAAACGGGTATAGAGGTTGCATCCACATATCGACTTTTGGGCAACTAAAAGATCGATTTTCAGTATGTTTTGGGCCTGTATCTTGAAAACATTCTAACTAGGAGTAGGGATGTACAGATCGCTTCTAGGACCCAAAAATACCGAATTTTCGGGTGTTTTGAGCCTTAATTTGAGATATAAACGGGTACAGAAGATGCATGCACATATTGACTTTGGGCACCTAAAATATCGATTTTCAGCATGTTTTGGACCTGTATTTTGAAAATACTCTAACTAGAAGTAGCCATGTATAAATCGCTTCTGGGACCCAAAAATATCAAATTTTCGTTTGTTTTGAGCCTGAATTTGATATATCGACTTTGGGCACCTAAAATATCGATTTTTAGCATGTTTTGAGCCTATATTTTGAAAACATTCTAGCACTGACTAGACATGTACAGATCGCTTTTGGGACCCAAAATTATCGTATTTTCGGGTGTTTTGAGGTTGAATTTGAGATATAAACTAGTGCAGAAGATGCATATACATGTTGACTTTGGGCACCTAAAATATCGATTTTCAGCATGTTTTGGGCCTGCATCTGAGTAGGCATGTACAGATCGCTTCTGGGACCCAAAAATATCGAATTTTCGGGTGTTTGGAGCCTGAATTTGAGATATAAACGGGTACAGAAGATGCATGCACATATCGACTTTTGGGCACCTAAAAGATCGATTTTCAGTATATTTTGGACCTGTATTTTGAAAATACTCTAACACGGAGTAGGCATGTACATTTCGCTTCTGGGACCCCAAAATATCGAATTTTCGGGTGTTTTGGGCCTGAATTTGAGATATCGACTTTGGGCACCTAAAATATCGATTTTTAGAATGTTTTGGGCCTATATTTTGAAAATATTCTAGCTCTAAGTAGGCATGTAGAGATCACTGCAGGGACCTCAAAATATCGAATTTTCGGGTGTTTAGAGCCTGAATTTGAGATATAAACGGGTACAAAAGATGCATCCACATATCGACTTTTGGGCACCTAAAAGATCGATTTTCAGTATGTTTTGGGCCTGTATATTGAAAATACTCTAACACGGAGTAGGCATGTACAGATCGCTTCTGGGACCCCAAAATATCGAATTTTCGGGTGTTTTGGGCCTGAATTTGAGATATCGACTTTGGACACCTAAAATATCGATTTTAGTATGTTTTGGGCCTATATTTCGAAAATATTCTAGCACTGAGTAGGCATGTACAGATCGCTTCTGGGACCCCCCAAATATCGAATTTTCGGGTGTTTTGAGCCTGAATTTGAGATATAAACGGGTACAGAAGATGCATGCACATATCGACTTTGGACACTTAAAATATCGATTTCTGGCATGTTTTGAGCCTATATTTTGAAAAAATTCTAGCACTGAGTAGGCATGTACAGATCGCTTCTGGGACCCAAAAATTTCGAATTTTCGGGTGTTTTGAGGAAGAATTTGGGATATAAACGGGTACAGAAGATGCATGTACATATCGACTTTTGGGACCCTAAAAGATCGATTTTGAGCATGTTTTGAGCCTATATTTTTAAAACATTCTAGCACTGAGTAGGCATGTACAGATCGCTTCTGGGACCCAAAAATATCGAATTTTCGGGTGTTTTGAGGTTGAATTTGGGATATAAACGGGTGCAGAAGATGCGTATCACATATTGACTTTGGTCACCTAAAATATCGATTTTCAGCTTGTTTTGGGCCTGTATTTTGAAAATACTCTAACATGGAGTAGGCAAGTACAGATCGCTTCTGGGACCCCAAAATATCGTATTTTCGGGTATTTTGAGCCTGAATTTGAGATATAAACGGGTATAGAGGTTGCATCCACATATCGACTTTTGGGCAACTAAAAGATCGATTTTCAGTATGTTTTGGGCCTGTATCTTGAAAACATTCTAACTAGGAGTAGGGATGTACAGATCGCTTCTAGGACCCAAAAATACCGAATTTTCGCGTGTTTTGAGCCTTAATTTCAGATATAAACGGGTACAGAAGATGCATGCACATATTGACTTTGGGCACCTAAAATATCGATTTTCAGCATGTTTTGGGCCTGCATCTGAGTAGGCATGTACAGATCGCTTCTGGGACCCAAAAATATCGAATTTTCGTGTGTTTAGAGCCTGAATTTGAGATATAAACGGGTACAGATGATGCATGCACATACCGACTTTGGACACTAAAATATCGATTTTTAGCATGGTTTGAGCCTATATTTTGAAAAAATTCTAGCACTGAGTAGGCATGTACAGATCGCTTCTGGGACCCAAAAATATCGAATTTTCAGGTGTTTTGAGGTTGAAATTGGGATATAAACGGGTACAGAAGATGCATGCACATATCGACTTTTGTGCACCTAAAAGATCGATTTTCAGTATATATTGGGCCTGTATTTTGAAAATACTCTAACACGGAGTAGGCATGTACAGATCGCTTCTGGGACCCCAAAACATCGAAAATTCGAGTGTTTTGAGCCTGAATTTGAGATATAAACGAGTACAGAAAATGCATCAACATATCGACTTTTGGGCAACAAAAAGATCGATTTTCAGTATGTTTTGGGCCTGTATCTTGAAAACATTATAACTAGGATTAGGGATGTACAGATCGCTTCTAGGACCCAAAAATAACGAATTTTCGGGTGTTTTGAGCCTTAATTTGAGATATAAACGGGTACAGAAGATGCATTTACATATCGACTTTTGGGCACCTAAAAGATTGATTTTCAGTATGTTTTGGGCCTGTATTTTGAAAATACTCTAACAAGGAGTAGGAATGTACAGTTCGCTTCTGGGACCCCAAAATATCGAATTTTCGGGTGTTTTGGGCCTGAATTTGAGATATCGATTATGGGCACCTAAAATATCGATTTTTAGCATGTTTTGGGCCTATATTTTGAAAATATTCTAGCACTAAGTAAGCAGGTACAGATCACTTCTGTGACCCCAAAATATCGAATTTTCGGGTGTTTTGAGCCTGAATTTGAGATATAAACGGGTACAGATGATGCATGCACATATCGATTTTGGACACTTAAAATATCGATTTTTAGCATGTTTTGAAACGATATTTTGAAAACATTCTAACACTGAGTAGGCATGTACAGATCGCTTCTGGGACCCCAAAATATCAAGATTTCGGGAGTTTTGAGGTTGAATTTGGGATATAAACGGGTGCAGAAGATGCATACATATAATGACTTTGGTCACCTAAAATATCGATTTTCAGCTTGTTTTGGGCCTGTATTTTGAAAATACTCTAACACGGAGTAGGCAAGTACAGATCGCTTCTGGGACCCCAAAATATCGAATTTTCGGGTGTTTTGAGCCTGAATTTGAGATATAAACGGGTACAAAAGATGCATCCACATATCGACTTTTGTGCACCTAAGAGATCGATTTTCAGTATGTTTTGGGCCTGTATATTGAAAATACTCTAACACGGAGTAGGCATGTACAGATCGCTTCTGGGACCCCAAAATATCGAATTTTCGGGTGTTTTGGGCATGAATTTGAGATATCGACTTTGGACACCTAAAATATCGATTTTAGCATGTTTTGGGCCTATATTTCGAAAATATTCTAGCACTGAGTAGGCATGTACAGATCGCTTCTGGGACCCAAAAATATCGAATTTTCGGGTGTTTTGAGCCTGAATTTGAGATATAAACGGGTACAGAAGATGCATGCACATATCGACTTTGGACACTTAAAATATCGATTTCTGGCATGTTTTGAGCCCATATTTTGAAAAAATTCTAGCACTGAGTAGGCATGTACAGATCGCTTCTGGGACCCAAAAATATCGAATTTTCGGGTGTTTTGAGGTAGAATTTGGGATATAAACGGGTACAGAAGATGCATGTACATATCGACTTTTGGGCACCTAAAAGATCGATTTTCAGTATGTTTTGGGCCTGTATTTTTAAAATACTCTAACACGGAGTAGGCATGTACAGTTCACTTCTGGGACCCCAAAATATCGAATTTTCGGGTGTTTTGGGCCTGAATTTGAGGTATCGACTTTGGGCACCTAAAATATCGATTAAATCATGTTTTAGGCCTATGTTTTGAAAATATTCTAGCACTAAGTAGGCATGTACAGATCACTTCTGGGACCCCAAAATATCGAATTTTCGGGTGTTTTGAGCCTGAATTTGAGATATAAACGGGTACAGATGATGCATGCACATATCGACTTTGGACACGAAAAATATCGATTTTTAGCATGTTTTGAGCCGATATTTTTAAAACATTCTAGCACTGAGTAGGCATGTACAGATCGCTTCTGGGACCCAAAAATATCGAATTTTCGGGTGTTTTGAGGTTGAATTTGGGATATAAACGGGTGCAGAAGATGCGTATCACATATTGACTTTGGTCACCTAAAAGATCGATTTTCAGTATATATTGGGCCTGTATTTTGAAAATACTCTAACACGGAGTAGGCATGTACAGATCGCCTCTGGGACCCCAAAATATCGAAAATTCGAGTGTTTTGAGCCTGAATTTGAGATATAAACGGGTACAGAAGATGCATGCACATATCGACTTTGAACACTTAAAATATCGATTTTTAGCATGTTTTGAGCCTATATTTTGAAAACATTCTAGCACTGACTAGACATGTACAGATCGCTTCTGGGACCAAAAATTATCGAATTTTCGGGTGTTTTAAGGATGAATTTGAAATATAAACGAGTGCAGAAGATGCATACACATGTTGACTTTGGGCACCTAAAATATCGATTTTCATCATGTTTTGGGCCTGCATCTGAGTAGGCATGTACAGATCGCTTCTGGGACCCCAAAATATCGAATTTTCGGGTGTTTGGAGCCTGAATTTGATATATAAACGGGTACAGAAGATGCATGCACATATCGACTTTTGGGCACCTAAAAGGTCGATTTTCAGTATATATTGGGCCTGTATTTTGAAAATACTCTAACACGGAGTAGGCATATACAGTTCGCTTCTGGAACCCCAAAATATCGAATTTTCGGGTGTTTTGGGCCTGAATTTGAGATATAAACGGGTACAGATGATGAATGCACATATCGACTTTGGACACTAAAAATATCGATTTTTAGCATGTTTTGAGCCGATATTTTTAAAACATTCTAGCACTGAGTAGGCATGTACAGATCGCTTCTGGGACCCAAAAATATCGAATTTTCGGGTGTTTTGAGGTTGAATTTGGGATATAAACGGGTGCAGAAGATGCATACACATATTGACTTTGGTCACCTAAAATATCGATTTTCAGCTTGTTTTGGGCCTGTATTTTGAAAATACTCTAACATGGAGTAGGCAAGTACAGATCGCTTCTGGGACCACAAAACATCGTATTTTCGGGTATTTTGAGCCTGAATTTGAGATATCGACTTTGGGCACCTAAAATATCGATTTTTAGCATGTTTTGGGCCTATATTTTGAAAATATTCTAGTACTAAGTAGGCATGTACAGATCACTTCTGGGACCCCAAAATATCGAATTTTCAGGTGTTTTGAGCCTGAATTTGAGATATAAACGGGTACAGATGATGCATGCACATATCGACTTTGGACACTAAAAATATCGATTTTTAGCATGTTTTGAGCCGATATTTTTAAAACATTCTAGCACTGAGTAGGCATGTACAGATCGCTTCTGGGACCCAAAAATATCGAATTTTCGGGTGTTTTGAGGTTGAATTTGGGATATAAACGGGTGCAGAAGATGCATACACATATTGACTTTGGTCACCTAAAATATCGATTTTCAGCTTGTTTTGGGCCTGTATTTGGAAATACTCTAACACGGAGTAGGCAAGTACAGATCGCTTCTGGGACCCCAAAATATCGAATTTTCGGGTGTTTTGAGCCTGAATTTGAGATATAAACGGGTACAGAAGATGCAACCACATATCGACTTTAGGGCACCTAAAAGATCGATTTTCAGTATGTTTTGGGCCTGTATATTGAAAATACTCTAACACGGAGTAGGCATGTACCGATCGCTTCTGGGAACCCAAAATATCGAATTTTTGGGTGTTTTGGGCCTGAATTTGAGATATCGACTTTGGGCACCTAAAATATCGATTTTTAGCATGTTTTGGGCCTATATTTTGAAAATATTCTAGCACTGAGTAGGCATGTACAGATCGCTTCTGGGACCCAAAAATACCGAATTTTCGGATGTTTTGAGCCTGAATTTGAGATATAAACGGGTACAGAAGATGCATGCACATATTGACTTTGGGCACCTAAAATATCGATTTTCAGCATGTTTTGGGCCTGTATTTTGAAAATACTCTAACTAGGAGTAGGCATGTACAGATCGCTTTTGGGACCCAAAATTATCGAATTTTCGGGTGTTTTGAGGTTGAATTTGAGATATAAACGAGTGCAGAAGATGCATACACATGTTGACTTTGGGCATCTAAAATATCGATTTTAGCATGTATTGGGCCTGCATCTGAGTAGGCATGTACAGATCGCTTCTGGGACCCCAAAATATCGAATTTTCGGGTGTTGGTGAATGAATTTGAGATATAAACGGGTACAGATGATGCATGCACATATCGACTTTGGACACTTAAAATATCGATTTTTAACATGTTTTGAGCCTATATTTTGAAAAAAATTCTAGCACTGAGTAGGATTGTACAGATCGCTTCTGGGACCCAAAAATATCGATTTTTCGGGTGTTTTGAGGTTAAATTTGAGATATAAACGGGTAAAGAAGATACATGCACATATCGACTTTTGGGCACCAAAAGATCGATTTTCAGTATGTTTTGGGCCTGTATTTTGAAAATACTCTAACACGGAGTAGGCATGTACAGTTCACTTCTGGGACCCCAAAATATCGAATTTTCGGGTGTTTTGGTCCTAAATTTGAGGTATCGACTTTGGGCACCTAAAATATCGATTTTTATCATGTTTTCGGCCTATATTTTGAAAATATTCTAGCACTAAGTAGGCATGTACAGATCACTTCTGGGACCCCAAAATATCGAATTTTCGGGTGTTTTGAGCCTGAATTTGAGATATAAACGGGTACAGATGATGCATGCACAGATCGACTTTGGACACTAAAAATATCGATTTTTAGCATGTTTTGAGCCGATATTTTTAAAACATTCTAGCACTGAGTAGGCATGTACAGATCGCTTCTGGGACCCAAAAATATCGAATTTTCGGGTGTTTTGAGGTTGAATTTGGGATATAAACGGGTGCAGAAGATGCATACACGTATTGACTTTGGTCACCTAAAATATCGATTTTCAGCTTGTTATGGGCCTGTATTTTGAAAATACTCTAACATGGAGTAGGCAAGTACAGATCGCTTCTGGGACCCCAAAATATCGTATTTTCGGGTATTTTGAGCCTAAATTTGAAATATCGACTTTGGGCACCTAAAATATCGATTTTTAGCATGTTTTGGGCCTATATTTTGAAAATATTCTAGTACTAAGTAGGCATGTACAGATCATTTCTGGGACCCGAAAACATCGAATTTTCGGGTGTTTTGAGCCTTAATTTGAGATATAAACGGGTACAGAAGATGCATCAACATATCGACTTTTGGGCAACTAAAAGATCGATTTTCAGTATAATTTGGGCCTGCATCTTGAAAACATTCTAACTAGGACTAGGGATGTACAGATCGCTTCTAGGACCCAAAAATACCGAATTTTCGGGTGTTTTGAGCCTGAATTTGAGATATAAACGGGTACAGAAGATGCATGCACATATTGACTTTGGGCACCTAAAATATCGATTTTCAGCATGTTTTGGACCTGTATTTTCAAAATACTCTAACTAGGAGTAGGCATGTACAGATTGCTTCTGGGACCCAAAAATATCGAATTTTCGGGTGTTTTGAGCCTGAATTTGATATATAAACGGGTACAGAAGATGCATGCACATATCGACTTTGGACACTTAAAATATCGATTTTTAGCATATTTTGAGCCTATATTTTGAAAACATTCTAGCACTGACTAGACATGTACAGATCGCTTCTGGGACCCAAAATTATCGAATTTTCGGGTGTTTTGAGGATGAATTTGAGATATAAACGAGTGCAGAAGATGCATACACATGTTGACTTTGGGCACCTAAAATATCGATTTTCAGCATGTTTTGGGCCTGCATCTGAGTAGGCATGTACAGATCGCTTCTGGGACCCCAAAATATCGAATTTTCGGGTGTTTGGAGCCTGAATTTGAGATATAAACGGGTACAGAAGATGCATGCACATATCGACTTTTGGGCACCTAAAAGGTCGATTTTCATTATATATTGGGCCTGTATTTTGAAAATACTCTAACACGGAGTAGGCATATACAGTTCGCTTCTGGGACCCCAAAATATCGAATTTTCGGGTGTTTTGGGCCTGAATTTGAGATGTCGACTTTGGGCACCTAAAATATCGATTTTTAGCATGTTTTGAGCCTATATTATGAAAATATTCTAGCACTAAGTAGGCATGTACAAATCACTTCTGGGACCCCAAAATATCGAATTTTCGGGTGTTTTGAGCCTGAATTTGAGATATAAACGTGTACAGATGATGAATGCACATATCGACTTTGGACACTTAAAATATCGATTTTTAGCATGTTTTGAGCCTATATTCTAAAAACATTCTAGCACTGAGTAGGCATGTACAGATCGCTTCTAGGACCCAAAAATAATGAATTTTCCGGTGTTTTGAGGTTGAATTTGGGATATAAACTTGTGCAGAAGATGCATACACATATTGACTTTGGTCACCTAAAATATCGATTTTCAGCTTGGTTTGGGCCTGTATTTTGAAAATACTCTAACACGGAGTAGGCAAGTACAGATCGCTTCTGGGACCCCAAAATATTGATTTTTCGGGTGTTTTTTAGCCTGAATTTGAGATATAAACAGGTACAGAAGATGCATCCACATATCGACTTTTGGGCACCTAAAAGATCGATTTTCAGTATGTTTTGGGCCTGTATATTGAAAATACTCTAACACGGAGTAGGCATGTACAGATCGCTTCTGGGACCCCAAAATATCGAATTTTTGGGTGTTTTGGGCCTGAATTTGAGATATCGACTTTGGGCACCTAAAATATCGATTTATAGCATGTTTTGGGCCTATATTTTGAAAATATTCTAGCACTGAGTAGGCATGTACAGATCGCTTCTGGGACCCAAAAATACCGAATTTTCGGATGTTTTGAGCCTGAATTTGAGATATCGACTTTGGGCACCTAAAATATCGATTTTTAGCATGTTTTGGGCCTATATTTTGAAAATATTCTAGGACTAAGTAGGCATGTACAGATCACTTCTGGGACCCCAAAATATCGAATTTTCGGTTGTTTTGAGCCTGAATTTGAGATATAAACGGGTACAGATTATGCATGCACATATCGACTTTGGACACTTAAAATATCGATTTTTAGCATATTTTGAGCCTATATTTTGAAAACATTCTAGACCTGAGTAGGCATGTACAGATCGCTTCTGGGACCCAAAAATATCGAATTTTCGGGGGTTTTAAGGTTGAATTTGGGATATACACGGGTGCAGAAGATGCATACACATATTGACTTTAGTCTCCTAAAATATAGATTTTCAGCTTGTTTTGGGCCTGTATTTTGAAAATACTCTAACACGGAGTAGGCAAGTACAGATAGCTTCTGGGACTTCAAAATATCGAATTTTCGGGTGTTTTGAGCCTGAATTTGAGATATAAACGGGTCAGAAGATGCATCCACATATCGACTTTTGGGCACCTAAAAGATCGATTTTCAGTATGTTTTGGGCCAGTATATTGAAAACACTCTAACACGGAGTAGGCATGTACAGATCACTTCTGGGACCCCAAAATATCGAATTTTTAGGTGTTTTGGGCCTGAATTTGAGATATCGAATTTGGGCACCTAAAATATCGATTTTCAGCTTGTTTTCGACCTGTATTTTGAAAATACTCTAACACGGAGTAGGCAAGTACAGATCGCTTCTAGGACCCAAAAATACCGAATTTTCGGGTGTTTTGAGCCTGAATTTGAGATATAAACGGGTACAGAAGATGCATGCACTTATTGACTTTGGGCACCTAAAATATCGATTTTCAGCATGTTTTGGGCCTGTATTTTGAATATACTCTAACTAGGAGTAGGCATGTACAGATCGCTTTTGAGACCCAAATATATCGAATTTTCGGGTGTTTTGAACCTGAATTTGAGATATAAACGGGTACAGAAGATGCACACACATTTCGACTTTGGACACTTAAAAAATCAATTTTTAGCAAGTTTTGAGCCTATATTTTTAAAATATTCTAGCACTAAGTAGGCATGTACAGATCACTTCTGGGATCCCAAAATATCGAATTTTCGGGTGTTTTGAGCCTGAATTTGAGATATAAACGGGTACAGATGATGCATGCACATTTCGACTTTGGACACTTAATATATCGATTTTTATCATGTTTTGAGCCAATATTTTGAAAAAATTCTAGCACTGAGTAGGCATGTACAGATCGCTTCTGGGACCCAAAAATAACGAATTTTCCGGTGTTTTGAGGTTGAATTTGGGATATAAACTTGTGCAGAAGATGCATACACATATTGACTTTGGTCACCTAAAATATCGATTTTCAGCTTGGTTTGGGCCTGTATTTTGAAAATACTCTAACACGGAGTAGGCGAGTACAGATCGCTTCTGGTACCCCAAAATATCGATTTTTCAGGTGTTTTGAGCCTGAATTTGAGATATAAACGGGTACAGAAGATGCATCCACATATCGACTTTTGGGCACCTAAAAGATCGATTTTCAGTATGTTTTGGGCCTGTATATTGAAAATACTCTAACACGGAGTAGGCATGTACAGATCGCTTCTGGGACCCCAAAATATCGAATTTTTGGGTGTTTTGGGCCTGAATTTGAGATATCGACTTTGGGCACCTAAAATATCGATTTTTAGCATGTTTTGGGCCTATATTTTGAAAATATTCTAGCACTGAGTAGGCATGTACAGATCGCTTCTGGGACCCAAAAATACCGAATTTTCGGATGTTTTGAGCCTGAATTTGAGATATAAACGGGTACAGAAGATGCATGCACATATTGACTTTGGGCACCTAAAATATCGATTTTCAGCATGTTTTGGGCCTGTATTTTGAAAATACTCTAACAAGGAGTAGGCATGTACAGATCGGTTCTGGGACCCAAAATTATCGAATTTTCGGGTGTTTTGAGGTTGAATTTGAGATATAAACGAGTGCAGAAGATGCATACACATGTTGACTTTGGGCACCTAAAATATCGATTTTAGCATGTATTGGGCCTGCATCTGAGTAGGCATGTCCAGATCGCTTCTGGGACCCCAAAATTTCGAATTTTCGGGTGTTTGGAGAATGAATTTGAGATATAAACGGGTACAGATGATGCATGCACATATCGACTTTGGACACTTAAAATATCGATTTTTAACATGTTTTGAGCCGATATTTTGAAAAATTCTAGCACTGAGTAGGAATGTATAGATCGCTTCTGGGACCCAAAAATATCGATTTTTCGGGTGTTTTGAGGTTAAATTTGAGATATAAACGGGTACAGAAAATACATGCACATATCGACTTTTGGGCACCAAAAGATCGATTTTCAGTATGTTTTGGGCCTGTATTTTGAAAATACTCTAACACGGAGTAGGCATGTACAGTTCGCTTCTGGGACCCCAAAATATCGAATTTTCGGGTGTTTTGGGCCTGAATTTGAGATATCGACTTTGGGCACCTAAAATATCGATTTCTAGCATGTTTTGGGCCTATATTTTGAAAATATTCTAGGACTAAGTAGGCATGTACAGATCACTTCTGGGACCCCAAAATATCGAATTTTCGGGTGTTTTGAGCCTGAATTTGAGATATAAACGGGTACAGATTATGCATGCACATATCGACTTTGGACACTTAAAATATCGATTTTTAGCATATTTTGAGCCTATATTTTGAAAACATTCTAGACCTGAGTAGGCATGTACAGATCGCTTCTGGGACCCAAAAATATCGAATTTTCGGGTGTTTTAAGGTTGAATTTGGGATATAAACGGGTGCATAAGATGCATACACATATTGACTTTAGTCTCCTAAAATATAGATTTTCAGCTTGTTTTGGGCCTGTATTTTGAAAATACTCTAACACGGAGTAGGCAAGTACAGATTGCTTCTGGGACTTCAAAATATCGAATTTTCGGGTGTTTTGAGCCTGAATTTGAGATATAAACGGGTACAGATGATGCATGCACATTTAGACTTTGGACACTTAATATATCGATTTTTATCATGTTTTGAGTTAATATTTTGAAAAAATTCTAGCACTGAGAAGGCATGTACAGATCGCTTCTGGGACCCTAAAATATCGAATTTTCGTGTGTTTTGAGGTTGAATTTGGGATATAAACGGGTACAGAAGATGCATGCACATATCGACTATTGGTCACCTAAAATATCGATTTTCGGTATGTTTTGGGCCTGTATTTTGAAAATACTCTAACACGGAGTAGGCATGTACAGTTCGCTTCTGAAACCCCAAAATATCGAATTTTCGGGTGTTTTGGGCTTAAATTTGAGATATCGACTTTGGGCACCTAAAATATAGATTTTTAGCATGTTTTGGGCCTATATTTTAAAAATATTCTAGCACTAAGTAGGGATGTACAGATCACTTCTGGGACCCCAAAATATCGAATTTTCGGGTGTTTTGAGCCTGAATTTGAAATATAAACGGGTACAGATGATGCATGCACATATCGACTTCTGACACTTAAATATCGATTTTTAGCATGTTTTGAGCCTATATTTTGAAAACATTCTTGCACTGAGTAGGCATGTACAGATCGCTTCTAGGACCCAAAAATATCGAATTTTCGGGTGTTTTGAGGTTGAATTTGGGATATAAACGGGTGCAGAAGATGAATACACATATTGACTTTGGTCACCTAAAATATCGATTTTCAGCTTGCTTTGGGCCTGTATATTGAAAATACTCTAACACGGAGTAGGCATGTACAGATCACTTCTGGGACCCCAAAATATCGAATTTTTGGGTGTTTTGAGCCTGAATTTGAGATATAAACGGGTTTAGAAGATGCATCCACATATCGACTTTTGGGCACCTAAAAGATCGATTTTCAGTATGTTTTTGGCCTGTATATTGAAAATACTCTAACACGGAGTAGGCATGAACAGATCGCTTCTGGGACTCCAAAATATCGAATTTTTGGGTGTTTTGGGCCTGAATTTGAGATATCGACTTTGGGAACCTAAAATATCTATTTTTAGCGTGTTTTGAGCCTATATTTTGAAAACATTCTAGCACTGACTAGACATGTACAGATTGCTTCTGGGACCCAAAATTATCGAATTTTCGGGTGTTTTGAGGATGAATTTGAGATATAAACGAGTGCAGAAGATGCATACACATGTTGACTTTGGGCACCTAAAATATCGATTTTCAGCATGTTTTGGGCCTGCATCTGAGTAGGCATGTACAGATCGCTTCTGGGACCCCAAAATATCGAATTTTCGGGTGTTTGGAGCCTGAATTTGAGATATAAACGGGTACAGAAGATGCATTTACATATCGACTTTTGGGTACCTAAAAGATCGATTTTCAGTATGTTTTGGGCCTGTATTTTGAAAATACTCTAACAAGGAGTAGGCATGTACAGTTCGCTTTTGGGACCCCAAAATATCGAATTTTCGGGTGTTTTGGGCCTGAATTTGAGATATCGATTATGGGCACCTAAAATATCGATTTTTAGCATGTTTTGAGCCTATATTTTGAAAATATTCTAGCACTAAGTAAGCATGTACAGATCACTTCTGAGACCCCAAAATATCGAATTTTCCGGTGTTTGGAGCCTTAATTTGAGATATAAACGGGTACAGAAGATGCATGCACATATCGACTTTTGGGCACCTAAAAGGTCGATTTTCATTATATATTGGGCCTGTATTTTGAAAATACTCTAACACGGAGTAGGCATATACAGTTCGCTTCTGGGACCCCAAAATATCGAATTTTCGGGTGTTTTGGGCCTGAATTTGAGATGTCGACTTTGGGCACCTAAAATATCGATTTTTAGCATGTTTTGAGCCTATATTATGAAAATATTCTAGCACTAAGTAGGCATGTACAAATCACTTCTGGGACCCCAAAATATCGAATTTTCGGGTGTTTTGAGCCTGAATTTGAGATATAAACGTGTACAGATGATGAATGCACATATCGACTTTGGACACTTAAAATATCGATTTTTAGCATGTTTTGAGCCTATATTCTAAAAACATTCTAGCACTGAGTAGGCATGTACAGATCGCTTCTAGGACCCAAAAATAATGAATTTTCCGGTGTTTTGAGGTTGAATTTGGGATATAAACTTGTGCAGAAGATGCATACACATATTGACTTTGGTCACCTAAAATATCGATTTTCAGCTTGGTTTGGGCCTGTATTTTGAAAATACTCTAACACGGAGTAGGCAAGTACAGATCGCTTCTGGGACCCCAAAATATTGATTTTTCGGGTGTTTTTTAGCCTGAATTTGAGATATAAACAGGTACAGAAGATGCATCCACATATCGACTTTTGGGCACCTAAAAGATCGATTTTCAGTATGTTTTGGGCCTGTATATTGAAAATACTCTAACACGGAGTAGGCATGTACAGATCGCTTCTGGGACCCCAAAATATCGAATTTTTGGGTGTTTTGGGCCTGAATTTGAGATATCGACTTTGGGCACCTAAAATATCGATTTATAGCATGTTTTGGGCCTATATTTTGAAAATATTCTAGCACTGAGTAGGCATGTACAGATCGCTTCTGGGACCCAAAAATACCGAATTTTCGGATGTTTTGAGCCTGAATTTGAGATATCGACTTTGGGCACCTAAAATATCGATTTTTAGCATGTTTTGGGCCTATATTTTGAAAATATTCTAGGACTAAGTAGGCATGTACAGATCACTTCTGGGACCCCAAAATATCGAATTTTCGGTTGTTTTGAGCCTGAATTTGAGATATAAACGGGTACAGATTATGCATGCACATATCGACTTTGGACACTTAAAATATCGATTTTTAGCATATTTTGAGCCTATATTTTGAAAACATTCTAGACCTGAGTAGGCATGTACAGATCGCTTCTGGGACCCAAAAATATCGAATTTTCGGGGGTTTTAAGGTTGAATTTGGGATATACACGGGTGCAGAAGATGCATACACATATTGACTTTAGTCTCCTAAAATATAGATTTTCAGCTTGTTTTGGGCCTGTATTTTGAAAATACTCTAACACGGAGTAGGCAAGTACAGATAGCTTCTGGGACTTCAAAATATCGAATTTTCGGGTGTTTTGAGCCTGAATTTGAGATATAAACGGGTCAGAAGATGCATCCACATATCGACTTTTGGGCACCTAAAAGATCGATTTTCAGTATGTTTTGGGCCAGTATATTGAAAACACTCTAACACGGAGTAGGCATGTACAGATCACTTCTGGGACCCCAAAATATCGAATTTTTAGGTGTTTTGGGCCTGAATTTGAGATATCGAATTTGGGCACCTAAAATATCGATTTTCAGCTTGTTTTCGACCTGTATTTTGAAAATACTCTAACACGGAGTAGGCAAGTACAGATCGCTTCTAGGACCCAAAAATACCGAATTTTCGGGTGTTTTGAGCCTGAATTTGAGATATAAACGGGTACAGAAGATGCATGCACTTATTGACTTTGGGCACCTAAAATATCGATTTTCAGCATGTTTTGGGCCTGTATTTTGAATATACTCTAACTAGGAGTAGGCATGTACAGATCGCTTTTGAGACCCAAATATATCGAATTTTCGGGTGTTTTGAACCTGAATTTGAGATATAAACGGGTACAGAAGATGCACACACATTTCGACTTTGGACACTTAAAAAATCAATTTTTAGCAAGTTTTGAGCCTATATTTTGAAAATATTCTAGCACTAAGTAGGCATGTACAGATCACTTCTGGGATCCCAAAATATCGAATTTTCGGGTGTTTTGAGCCTGAATTTGAGATATAAACGGGTACAGATGATGCATGCACATTTCGACTTTGGACACTTAATATATCGATTTTTATCATGTTTTGAGCCAATATTTTGAAAAAATTCTAGCACTGAGTAGGCATGTACAGATCGCTTCTGGGACCCAAAAATAACGAATTTTCCGGTGTTTTGAGGTTGAATTTGGGATATAAACTTGTGCAGAAGATGCATACACATATTGACTTTGGTCACCTAAAATATCGATTTTCAGCTTGGTTTGGGCCTGTATTTTGAAAATACTCTAACACGGAGTAGGCGAGTACAGATCGCTTCTGGTACCCCAAAATATCGATTTTTCAGGTGTTTTGAGCCTGAATTTGAGATATAAACGGGTACAGAAGATGCATCCACATATCGACTTTTGGGCACCTAAAAGATCGATTTTCAGTATGTTTTGGGCCTGTATATTGAAAATACTCTAACACGGAGTAGGCATGTACAGATCGCTTCTGGGACCCCAAAATATCGAATTTTTGGGTGTTTTGGGCCTGAATTTGAGATATCGACTTTGGGCACCTAAAATATCGATTTTTAGCATGTTTTGGGCCTATATTTTGAAAATATTCTAGCACTGAGTAGGCATGTACAGATCGCTTCTGGGACCCAAAAATACCGAATTTTCGGATGTTTTGAGCCTGAATTTGAGATATAAACGGGTACAGAAGATGCATGCACATATTGACTTTGGGCACCTAAAATATCGATTTTCAGCATGTTTTGGGCCTGTATTTTGAAAATACTCTAACAAGGAGTAGGCATGTACAGATCGGTTCTGGGACCCAAAATTATCGAATTTTCGGGTGTTTTGAGGTTGAATTTGAGATATAAACGAGTGCAGAAGATGCATACACATGTTGACTTTGGGCACCTAAAATATCGATTTTAGCATGTATTGGGCCTGCATCTGAGTAGGCATGTCCAGATCGCTTCTGGGACCCCAAAATTTCGAATTTTCGGGTGTTTGGAGAATGAATTTGAGATATAAACGGGTACAGATGATGCATGCACATATCGACTTTGGACACTTAAAATATCGATTTTTAACATGTTTTGAGCCGATATTTTGAAAAATTCTAGCACTGAGTAGGAATGTATAGATCGCTTCTGGGACCCAAAAATATCGATTTTTCGGGTGTTTTGAGGTTAAATTTGAGATATAAACGGGTACAGAAAATACATGCACATATCGACTTTTGGGCACCAAAAGATCGATTTTCAGTATGTTTTGGGCCTGTATTTTGAAAATACTCTAACACGGAGTAGGCATGTACAGTTCGCTTCTGGGACCCCAAAATATCGAATTTTCGGGTGTTTTGGGCCTGAATTTGAGATATCGACTTTGGGCACCTAAAATATCGATTTCTAGCATGTTTTGGGCCTATATTTTGAAAATATTCTAGGACTAAGTAGGCATGTACAGATCACTTCTGGGACCCCAAAATATCGAATTTTCGGGTGTTTTGAGCCTGAATTTGAGATATAAACGGGTACAGATTATGCATGCACATATCGACTTTGGACACTTAAAATATCGATTTTTAGCATATTTTGAGCCTATATTTTGAAAACATTCTAGACCTGAGTAGGCATGTACAGATCGCTTCTGGGACCCAAAAATATCGAATTTTCGGGTGTTTTAAGGTTGAATTTGGGATATAAACGGGTGCATAAGATGCATACACATATTGACTTTAGTCTCCTAAAATATAGATTTTCAGCTTGTTTTGGGCCTGTATTTTGAAAATACTCTAACACGGAGTAGGCAAGTACAGATTGCTTCTGGGACTTCAAAATATCGAATTTTCGGGTGTTTTGAGCCTGAATTTGAGATATAAACGGGTACAGATGATGCATGCACATTTAGACTTTGGACACTTAATATATCGATTTTTATCATGTTTTGAGTTAATATTTTGAAAAAATTCTAGCACTGAGAAGGCATGTACAGATCGCTTCTGGGACCCTAAAATATCGAATTTTCGTGTGTTTTGAGGTTGAATTTGGGATATAAACGGGTACAGAAGATGCATGCACATATCGACTATTGGTCACCTAAAATATCGATTTTCGGTATGTTTTGGGCCTGTATTTTGAAAATACTCTAACACGGAGTAGGCATGTACAGTTCGCTTCTGAAACCCCAAAATATCGAATTTTCGGGTGTTTTGGGCTTAAATTTGAGATATCGACTTTGGGCACCTAAAATATAGATTTTTAGCATGTTTTGGGCCTATATTTTAAAAATATTCTAGCACTAAGTAGGGATGTACAGATCACTTCTGGGACCCCAAAATATCGAATTTTCGGGTGTTTTGAGCCTGAATTTGAAATATAAACGGGTACAGATGATGCATGCACATATCGACTTCTGACACTTAAATATCGATTTTTAGCATGTTTTGAGCCTATATTTTGAAAACATTCTTGCACTGAGTAGGCATGTACAGATCGCTTCTAGGACCCAAAAATATCGAATTTTCGGGTGTTTTGAGGTTGAATTTGGGATATAAACGGGTGCAGAAGATGAATACACATATTGACTTTGGTCACCTAAAATATCGATTTTCAGCTTGCTTTGGGCCTGTATATTGAAAATACTCTAACACGGAGTAGGCATGTACAGATCACTTCTGGGACCCCAAAATATCGAATTTTTGGGTGTTTTGAGCCTGAATTTGAGATATAAACGGGTTTAGAAGATGCATCCACATATCGACTTTTGGGCACCTAAAAGATCGATTTTCAGTATGTTTTTGGCCTGTATATTGAAAATACTCTAACACGGAGTAGGCATGAACAGATCGCTTCTGGGACCCCAAAATATCGAATTTTTGGGTGTTTTGGGCCTGAATTTGAGATATCGACTTTGGGAACCTAAAATATCTATTTTTAGCGTGTTTTGAGCCTATATTTTGAAAACATTCTAGCACTGACTAGACATGTACAGATTGCTTCTGGGACCCAAAATTATCGAATTTTCGGGTGTTTTGAGGATGAATTTGAGATATAAACGAGTGCAGAAGATGCATACACATGTTGACTTTGGGCACCTAAAATATCGATTTTCAGCATGTTTTGGGCCTGCATCTGAGTAGGCATGTACAGATCGCTTCTGGGACCCCAAAATATCGAATTTTCGGGTGTTTGGAGCCTGAATTTGAGATATAAACGGGTACAGAAGATGCATTTACATATCGACTTTTGGGTACCTAAAAGATCGATTTTCAGTATGTTTTGGGCCTGTATTTTGAAAATACTCTAACAAGGAGTAGGCATGTACAGTTCGCTTTTGGGACCCCAAAATATCGAATTTTCGGGTGTTTTGGGCCTGAATTTGAGATATCGATTATGGGCACCTAAAATATCGATTTTTAGCATGTTTTGAGCCTATATTTTGAAAATATTCTAGCACTAAGTAAGCATGTACAGATCACTTCTGAGACCCCAAAATATCGAATTTTCCGGTGTTTTGAGCCTGAATTTGAGATATAAACGGGTACAGATGATGCATGCACATATCGATTTTGGACACTTAAAATATCGATTTTTAGCATGTTTTGAACCGATATTTTGAAAACATTCTAACACTGAGTAGGCATGTACAGATCGCTTCTGGGACTCAAAAATATCGAGATTTCGGGTGTTTTGAGGTTGAATTTGGGATATAAACGGGTGCAGAAGATGCATACACATATTGACTTTGGTCACCTAAAATATCGATTTTCAGCTTGTTTTGGGCCTGTATTTTGAAAATACTCTAACACGGAGTAGGCAAGTACAGATCGCTTCTAGGACCCCAAAATATCGAATTTTCGGGTGTTTTGAGCCTGAATTTGAGATATAAACGGGTACAAAAGATGCATCCACATATCGACTTTTGGGCACCTAAAAGATCGATTTTCAGTATGTTTTTGGCCTGTATATTGAAAATACTCTAACACGGAGTAGGCATGTACAGATCGCTTCTGGGACCCCAAAATATCGAATTTTCGGGTGTTTTGAGCCTGAATTTGAGATATAAACGGGTACAGATGATGCATGCACATATCGATTTTGGACACTTAAAATATCGATTTTTAGCATGTTTTGAACCGATATTTTGAAAACATTCTAACACTGAGTAGGCATGTACAGATCGCTTCTGGGACCCAAAAATATCGAGATTTCGGGTGTTTTGAGATTGAATTTGGGATATAAACGGGTGCAGAAGATGCATACACATATTGACTTTGGTCACCTATAATATCGATTTTCAGCTTGTTTTGGGCCTGTATTTTGAAAATACTCTAACACGGAGTAGGCAAGTACAGATCACTTCTGGGACCCCAAAATATCGAATTTTCGGGTGTTTTGAGCCTGAATTTGAGATATAAACGGGTACAAAAGATGCATCCACATATCGACTTTTGGGCACCTAAAAGATCGATTTTCAGTATGTTTTGGGCCTGTATATTGAAAATACTCTAACACGGAGTAGGCATGTACAGATCGCTTCTGGGACCCCAAAATATCGAATTTTCGGGTGTTTTGGACCTGAATTTGAGATATCGACTTTGGGCACCTAAAATATCGATTTTAGCATGTTTTGAGCCTATATTTTGAAAAAATTCTAGCACTGAGTAGGCATGTACAGATCGCTTCTGGGACCCAAAAATATCGAATTTTCGGGTGTTTTGATGTTGAAATTGGGATATAAACGGGTACAGAAGATGCATGCACATATCGACTTTTGGGCACCTAAAAGATCGATTTTTAGTATATATTGGGCCTGTATTTTAAACAAATACTCTAACACGGAGTAGGCATATACAGTTCGCTTCTGGGACCCCAAAATATCGAATTTTCGGGTGTTTTGAGCCTGAATTTGAGATATAAACGGGTATAGAGGTTGCATCCACATATCGACTTTTGGGCACCTAAAAGATCGATTTTCAGTATGTTTTGGGCCTGTATATTGAAAATACTCTAACACGGTGTAGGTATGTACAGATCGCTTCTGGGACCCCAAAATATCGAAAATTCGAGTGTTTTGAGCCTGAATTTGAGATATAAACGGGTACAGAAGATGCATCAACATATCGACTTTTGGGCAACTAAAAGATCGATTTTCAGTATGTTTTGGGCCTGTATCTTGAAAACATTCTAACTAGGAGTAGGGATGTACAGATCGCTTCTAGGACCCAAAAATACCGAATTTTCTGGTGTTTTGAGCCTGAATTTGAGATATAAACGGGTACAGAAGATGCATGCACATATTGACTTTGGGCACCTAAAATATCGATTTTCAGCATGTTTTGGACCTGTATTTTCAAAATACTCTAACTAGGAGTAGGCATGTACAGATCGCTTCTGGGACCCAAAAATATCGAATTTTCTGGTGTTTTCAGCCTGAATTTGATATATAAACGGGTACAGAAGATGCATGCACATATCGACTTTGGACACTTAAAATATCGATTTTCAGCATATTTTGAGCCTATATTTTGAAAACATTCTAGCACTGACTGGACATGTACAGATCGCTTCTGGGACCCAAAATTATCGAATTTTCGGGTGTTTTGAGGATGAATTTGAGATATAAATGAGTGCAGAAGATGCATACACATGTTGACTTTGGGCACCTAAAATATCGATTTTCAGCATGTTTTGGGCCTGCATCTGAGTAGGCATGTACAGATCGCTTCTGGGACCCAAAAATAACGAATTTTCCGGTGTTTTGAGGTTGAATTTGGGATATAAACTTGTGCAGAAGATGCATACACATATTGACTTTGGTCACCTAAAATATCGATTTTCAGCTTGGTTTGGGCCTGTATTTTGAAAATACTCTAACACGGAGTAGGCAAGTACAGATCGCTTCTGGGACCCCAAAATATTGATTTTTCGGGTGTTTTTTAGCCTGAATTTGAGATATAAACAGGTACAGAAGATGCATCCACATATCGACTTTTGGGCACCTAAAAGATCGATTTTCAGTATGTTTTGGGCCTGTATATTGAAAATACTCTAACACGGAGTAGGCATGTACAGATCGCTTCTGGGACCCCAAAATATCGAATTTTTGGGTGTTTTGGGCCTGAATTTGAGATATCGACTTTGGGCACCTAAAATATCGATTTATAGCATGTTTTGGGCCTATATTTTGAAAATATTCTAGCACTGAGTAGGCATGTACAGATCGCTTCTGGGACCCAAAAATACCGAATTTTCGGATGTTTTGAGCCTGAATTTGAGATATCGACTTTGGGCACCTAAAATATCGATTTTTAGCATGTTTTGGGCCTATATTTTGAAAATATTCTAGGACTAAGTAGGCATGTACAGATCACTTCTGGGACCCCAAAATATCGAATTTTCGGTTGTTTTGAGCCTGAATTTGAGATATAAACGGGTACAGATTATGCATGCACATATCGACTTTGGACACTTAAAATATCGATTTTTAGCATATTTTGAGCCTATATTTTGAAAACATTCTAGACCTGAGTAGGCATGTACAGATCGCTTCTGGGACCCAAAAATATCGAATTTTCGGGTGTTTTAAGGTTGAATTTGGGATATAAACGGGTGCAGAAGATGCATACACATATTGACTTTAGTCTCCTAAAATATAGATTTTCAGCTTGTTTTGGGCCTGTATTTTGAAAATACTCTAACACGGAGTAGGCAAGTACAGATTGCTTCTGGGACTTCAAAATATCGAATTTTCGGGTGTTTTGAGCCTGAATTTGAGATATAAACGGGTCAGAAGATGCATCCACATATCGACTTTTGGGCACCTAAAAGATCGATTTTCAGTATGTTTTGGGCCAGTATATTGAAAACACTCTAACACGGAGTAGGCATGTACAGATCACTTCTGGGACCCCAAAATATCGAATTTTTAGGTGTTTTGGGCCTGAATTTGATATATCGAATTTGGGCACCTAAAATATCGATTTTCAGCTTGTTTTCGACCTGTATTTTGAAAATACTCTAACACGGAGTAGGCAAGTACAGATCGCTTCTAGGACCCAAAAATACCGAATTTTCGGGTGTTTTGAGCCTGAATTTGAGATATAAACGGGTACAGAAGATGCATGCACTTATTGACTTTGGGCACCTAAAATATCGATTTTCAGCATGTTTTGGGCCTGTATTTTGAATATACTCTAACTAGGAGTAGGCATGTACAGATCGCTTTTGAGACCCAAATATATCGAATTTTCGGGTGTTTTGAACCTGAATTTGAGATATAAACGGGTACAGAAGATGCACACACATTTCGACTTTGGACACTTAAAAAATCAATTTTTAGCAAGTTTTGAGCCTATATTTTGAAAATATTCTAGCACTAAGTAGGCATGTACAGATCACTTCTGGGATCCCAAAATATCGAATTTTAGGGTGTTTTGAGCCTGAATTTGAGATATAAACGGGTACAGATGATGCATGCACATTTCGACTTTGGACACTTAATATATCGATTTTTATCATGTTTTGAGCCAATATTTTGAAAAAATTCTAGCACTGAGTAGGCATGTACAGATCGCTTCTGGGACCCAAAAATAACGAATTTTCCGGTGTTTTGAGGTTGAATTTGGGATATAAACTTGTGCAGAAGATGCATACACATATTGACTTTGGTCACCTAAAATATCGATTTTCAGCTTGGTTTGGGCCTGTATTTTGAAAATACTCTAACACGGAGTAGGCGAGTACAGATCGCTTCTGGGACCCCAAAATATCGATTTTTCAGGTGTTTTGAGCCTGAATTTGAGATATAAACGGGTACAGAAGATGCATCCACATATCGACTTTTGGGCACCTAAAAGATCGATTTTCAGTATGTTTTGGGCCTGTATATTGAAAATACTCTAACACGGAGTAGGCATGTACAGATCGCTTCTGGGACCCCAAAATATCGAATTTTTGGGTGTTTTGGGCCTGAATTTGAGATATCGACTTTGGGCACCTAAAATATCGATTTTTAGCATGTTTTCGGCCTATATTTTGAAAATATTCTAGCACTGAGTAGGCATGTACAGATCGCTTCTGGGACCCAAAAATACCGAATTTTCGGATGTTTTGAGCCTGAATTTGAGATATAAACGGGTACAGAAGATGCATGCACATATTGACTTTGGGCACCTAAAATATCGATTTTCAGCATGTTTTGGGCCTGTATTTTGAAAATACTCTAACAAGGAGTAGGCATGTACAGATCGGTTCTGGGACCCAAAATTATCGAATTTTCGGGTGTTTTGAGGTTGAATTTGAGATATAAACGAGTGCAGAAGATGCATACACATGTTGACTTTGGGCACCTAAAATATCGATTTTAGCATGTATTGGGCCTGCATCTGAGTAGGCATGTCCAGATTGCTTCTGGGACCCCAAAATATCGAATTTTCGGGTGTTTGGAGAATGAATTTGAGATATAAACGGGTACAGATGATGCATGCACATATCGACTTTGGACACTTAAAATATCGATTTTTAACATGTTTTGAGCCGATATTTTGAAAAATTCTAGCACTGAGTAGGAATGTATAGATCGCTTCTGGGACCCAAAAATATCGATTTTTCGGGTGTTTTGAGGTTAAATTTGAGATATAAACGGGTACAGAAAATACATGCACATATCGACTTTTGGGCACCAAAAGATCGATTTTCAGTATGTTTTGGGCCTGTATTTTGAAAATACTCTAACACGGAGTAGGCATGTACAGTTCGCTTCTGGGACCCCAAAATATCGAATTTTCGGGTGTTTTGGGCCTGAATTTGAGATATCGACTTTGGGCACCTAAAATATCGATTTCTAGCATGTTTTGGGCCTATATTTTGAAAATATTCTAGGACTAAGTAGGCATGTACAGATCACTTCTGGGACCCCAAAATATCGAATTTTCGGGTGTTTTGAGCCTGAATTTGAGATATAAACGGGTACAGATTATGCATGCACATATCGACTTTGGACACTTAAAATATCGATTTTTAGCATATTTTGAGCCTATATTTTGAAAACATTCTAGACCTGAGTAGGCATGTACAGATCGCTTCTGGGACCCAAAAATATCGAATTTTCGGGTGTTTTAAGGTTGAATTTGGGATATAAACGGGTGCATAAGATGCATACACATATTGACTTTAGTCTCCTAAAATATAGATTTTCAGCTTGTTTTGGGCCTGTATTTTGAAAATACTCTAACACGGAGTAGGCAAGTACAGATTGCTTCTGGGACTTCAAAATATCGAATTTTCGGGTGTTTTGAGCCTGAATTTGAGATATAAACGGGTCAGAAGATGCATCCACATATCGACTTTTGGGCACCTAAAAGATCGATTTTCAGTATGTTTTGGGCCAGTATATTGAAAACACTCTAACACGGAGTAGGCATGTACAGATCACTTCTGGGACCCCAAAATATCGAATTTTTAGGTGTTTTGGGCCTGAATTTGATATATCGAATTTGGGCACCTAAAATATCGATTTTCAGCTTGTTTTCGACCTGTATTTTGAAAATACTCTAACACGGAGTAGGCAAGTACAGATCGCTTCTAGGACCCAAAAATACCGAATTTTCGGGTGTTTTGAGCCTGAATTTGAGATATAAACGGGTACAGAAGATGCATGCACTTATTGACTTTGGGCACCTAAAATATCGATTTTCAGCATGTTTTGGGCCTGTATTTTGAATATACTCTAACTAGGAGTAGGCATGTACAGATCGCTTTTGAGACCCAAATATATCGAATTTTCGGGTGTTTTGAACCTGAATTTGAGATATAAACGGGTACAGAAGATGCACACACATTTCGACTTTGGACACTTAAAAAATCAATTTTTAGCAAGTTTTGAGCCTATATTTTGAAAATATTCTAGCACTAAGTAGGCATGTACAGATCACTTCTGGGATCCCAAAATATCGAATTTTCGGGTGTTTTGAGCCTGAATTTGAGATATAAACGGGTACAGATGATGCATGCACATTTCGACTTTGGACACTTAATATATCGATTTTTATCATGTTTTGAGCCAATATTTTGAAAAAATTCTAGCACTGAGTAGGCATGTACAGATCGCTTCTGGGACCCAAAAATAACGAATTTTCCGGTGTTTTGAGGTTGAATTTGGGATATAAACTTGTGCAGAAGATGCATACACATATTGACTTTGGTCACCTAAAATATCGATTTTCAGCTTGGTTTGGGCCTGTATTTTGAAAATACTCTAACACGGAGTAGGCGAGTACAGATCGCTTCTGGGACCCCAAAATATCGATTTTTCAGGTGTTTTGAGCCTGAATTTGAGATATAAACGGGTACAGAAGATGCATCCACATATCGACTTTTGGGCACCTAAAAGATCGATTTTCAGTATGTTTTGGGCCTGTATATTGAAAATACTCTAACACGGAGTAGGCATGTACAGATCGCTTCTGGGACCCCAAAATATCGAATTTTTGGGTGTTTTGGGCCTGAATTTGAGATATCGACTTTGGGCACCTAAAATATCGATTTTTAGCATGTTTTGGGCCTATATTTTGAAAATATTCTAGCACTGAGTAGGCATGTACAGATCGCTTCTGGGACCCAAAAATACCGAATTTTCGGATGTTTTGAGCCTGAATTTGAGATATAAACGGGTACAGAAGATGCATGCACATATTGACTTTGGGCACCTAAAATATCGATTTTCAGCATGTTTTGGGCCTGTATTTTGAAAATACTCTAACAAGGAGTAGGCATGTACAGATCGGTTCTGGGACCCAAAATTATCGAATTTTCGGGTGTTTTGAGGTTGAATTTGAGATATAAACGAGTGCAGAAGATGCATACACATGTTGACTTTGGGCACCTAAAATATCGATTTTAGCATGTATTGGGCCTGCATCTGAGTAGGCATGTCCAGATCGCTTCTGGGACCCCAAAATATCGAATTTTCGGGTGTTTGGAGAATGAATTTGAGATATAAACGGGTACAGATGATGCATGCACATATCGACTTTGGACACTTAAAATATCGATTTTTAACATGTTTTGAGCCGATATTTTGAAAAATTCTAGCACTGAGTAGGAATGTATAGATCGCTTCTGGGACCCAAAAATATCGATTTTTCGGGTGTTTTGAGGTTAAATTTGAGATATAAACGGGTACAGAAAATACATGCACATATCGACTTTTGGGCACCAAAAGATCGATTTTCAGTATGTTTTGGGCCTGTATTTTGAAAATACTCTAACACGGAGTAGGCATGTACAGTTCGCTTCTGGGACCCCAAAATATCGAATTTTCGGGTGTTTTGGGCCTGAATTTGAGATATCGACTTTGGGCACCTAAAATATCGATTTCTAGCATGTTTTGGGCCTATATTTTGAAAATATTCTAGGACTAAGTAGGCATGTACAGATCACTTCTGGGACCCCAAAATATCGAATTTTCGGGTGTTTTGAGCCTGAATTTGAGATATAAACGGGTACAGATTATGCATGCACATATCGACTTTGGACACTTAAAATATCGATTTTTAGCATATTTTGAGCCTATATTTTGAAAACATTCTAGACCTGAGTAGGCATGTACAGATCGCTTCTGGGACCCAAAAATATCGAATTTTCGGGTGTTTTAAGGTTGAATTTGGGATATAAACGGGTGCATAAGATGCATACACATATTGACTTTAGTCTCCTAAAATATAGATTTTCAGCTTGTTTTGGGCCTGTATTTTGAAAATACTCTAACACGGAGTAGGCAAGTACAGATTGCTTCTGGGACTTCAAAATATCGAATTTTCGGGTGTTTTGAGCCTGAATTTGAGATATAAACGGGTACAGATGATGCATGCACATTTAGACTTTGGACACTTAATATATCGATTTTTATCATGTTTTGAGTTAATATTTTGAAAAAATTCTAGCACTGAGAAGGCATGTACAGATCGCTTCTGGGACCCTAAAATATCGAATTTTCGTGTGTTTTGAGGTTGAATTTGGGATATAAACGGGTACAGAAGATGCATGCACATATCGACTATTGGTCACCTAAAATATCGATTTTCGGTATGTTTTGGGCCTGTATTTTGAAAATACTCTAACACGGAGTAGGCATGTACAGTTCGCTTCTGAAACCCCAAAATATCGAATTTTCGGGTGTTTTGGGATTAAATTTGAGATATCGACTTTGGGCACCTAAAATATAGATTTTTAGCATGTTTTGGGCCTATATTTTAAAAATATTCTAGCACTAAGTAGGGATGTACAGATCACTTCTGGGACCCCAAAATATCGAATTTTCGGGTGTTTTGAGCCTGAATTTGAAATATAAACGGGTACAGATGATGCATGCACATATCGACTTCTGACACTTAAATATCGATTTTTAGCATGTTTTGAGCCTATATTTTGAAAACATTCTTGCACTGAGTAGGCATGTACAGATCGCTTCTAGGACCCAAAAATATCGAATTTTCGGGTGTGTTGAGGTTGAATTTGGGATATAAACGGGTGCAGAAGATGAATACACATATTGACTTTGGTCACCTAAAATATCGATTTTCAGCTTGCTTTGGGCCTGTATATTGAAAATACTCTAACACGGAGTAGGCATGTACAGATCACTTCTGGGACCCCAAAATATCGAATTTTTGGGTGTTTTGAGCCTGAATTTGAGATATAAACGGGTTTAGAAGATGCATCCACATATCGACTTTTGGGCACCTAAAAGATCGATTTTCAGTATGTTTTTGGCCTGTATATTGAAAATACTCTAACACGGAGTAGGCATGAACAGATCGCTTCTGGGACCCCAAAATATCGAATTTTTGGGTGTTTTGGGCCTGAATTTGAGATATCGACTTTGGGAACCTAAAATATCTATTTTTAGCGTGTTTTGAGCCTATATTTTGAAAACATTCTAGCACTGACTAGACATGTACAGATTGCTTCTGGGACCCAAAATTATCGAATTTTCGGGTGTTTTGAGGATGAATTTGAGATATAAACGAGTGCAGAAGATGCATACACATGTTGACTTTGGGCACCTAAAATATCGATTTTCAGCATGTTTTGGGCCTGCATCTGAGTAGGCATGTACAGATCGCTTCTGGGACCCCAAAATATCGAATTTTCGGGTGTTTGGAGCCTGAATTTGAGATATAAACGGGTACAGAAGATGCATTTACATATCGACTTTTGGGCACCTAAAAGATCGATTTTCAGTATGTTTTGGGCCTGTATTTTGAAAATACTCTAACAAGGAGTAGGCATGTACAGTTCGCTTTTGGGACCCCAAAATATCGAATTTTCGGGTGTTTTGGGCCTGAATTTGAGATATCGATTATGGGCACCTAAAATATCGATTTTTAGCATGTTTTGAGCCTATATTTTGAAAATATTCTAGCACTAAGTAAGCATGTACAGATCACTTCTGAGACCCCAAAATATCGAATTTTCCGGTGTTTTGAGCCTGAATTTGAGATATAAACGGGTACAGATGATGCATGCACATATCGATTTTGGACACTTAAAATATCGATTTTTAGCATGTTTTGAACCGATATTTTGAAAACATTCTAACACTGAGTAGGCATGTAAAGATCGCTTCTGGGACTCAAAAATATCGAGATTTCTGGTGTTTTGATGTTGAATTTGGGATATAAACGGGTGCAGAAGATGCATACACATATTGACTTTGGTCACCTAAAATATCGATTTTCAGCTTGTTTTGGGCCTGTATTTTGAAAATACTCTAACACGGAGTAGGCAAGTACAGATCGCTTCTAGGACCCCAAAATATCGAATTTTCGGGTGTTTTGAGCCTGAATTTGAGATATAAACGGGTACAAAAGATGCATCCACATATCGACTTTTGGGCACCTAAAAGATCGATTTTCAGTATGTTTTTGGCCTGTATATTGAAAATACTCTAACACGGAGTAGGCATGTACAGATCGCTTCTGGGACCCCAAAATATCGAATTTTCGGGTGTTTTGAGCCTGAATTTGAGATATAAACGGGTACAGATGATGCATGCACATATCGATTTTGGACACTTAAAATATCGATTTTTAGCATGTTTTGAACCGATATTTTGAAAACATTCTAACACTGAGTAGGCATGTACAGATCGCTCCTGAGACCCCAAAATATCGATTTTTCGGGTGTTTTGAGCCTGAATTTGAGATATAAACGTGTACAGATGATGAATGCACATATCGACTTTGGACACTTAAAATATCGATTTTTAGCATGTTTTGAGCCTATATTCTAAAAACATTCTAGCACTGAGTAGGCATGTACAGATCGCTTCTGGGACCCAAAAATAACGAATTTTCCGGTGTTTTGAGGTTGAATTTGGGATATAAACTTGTGCAGAAGATGCATACACATATTGACTTTGGTCACCTAAAATATCGATTTTCAGCTTGGTTTGGGCCTGTATTTTGAAAATACTCTAACACGGAGTAGGCAAGTACAGATCGCTTCTGGGACCCCAAAATATTGATTTTTCGGGTGTTTTTTAGCCTGAATTTGAGATATAAACAGGTACAGAAGATGCATCCACATATCGACTTTTGGGCACCTAAAAGATCGATTTTCAGTATGTTTTGGGCCTGTATATTGAAAATACTCTAACACGGAGTAGGCATGTATAGATCGCTTCTGGGACCCCAAAATATCGAATTTTTGGGTGTTTTGGGCCTGAATTTGAGATATCGACTTTGGGCACCTAAAATATCGATTTATAGCATGTTTTGGGCCTATATTTTGAAAATATTCTAGCACTGAGTAGGCATGTACAGATCGCTTCTGGGACCCAAAAATACCGAATTTTCGGATGTTTTGAGCCTGAATTTGAGATATCGACTTTGGGCACCTAAAATATCGATTTTTAGCATGTTTTGGGCCTATATTTTGAAAATATTCTAGGACTAAGTAGGCATGTACAGATCACTTCTGGGACCCCAAAATATCGAATTTTCGGTTGTTTTGAGCCTGAATTTGAGATATAAACGGGTACAGATTATGCATGCACATATCGACTTTGGACACTTAAAATATCGATTTTTAGCATATTTTGAGCCTATATTTTGAAAACATTCTAGACCTGAGTAGGCATGTACAGATCGCTTCTGGGACCCAAAAATATCGAATTTTCGGGTGTTTTAAGGTTGAATTTGGGATATAAACGGGTGCAGAAGATGCATACACATATTGACTTTAGTCTCCTAAAATATAGATTTTCAGCTTGTTTTGGGCCTGTATTTTGAAAATACTCTAACACGGAGTAGGCAAGTACAGATAGCTTCTGGGACTTCAAAATATCGAATTTTCGGGTGTTTTGAGCCTGAATTTGAGATATAAACGGGTCAGAAGATGCATCCACATATCGACTTTTGGGCACCTAAAAGATCGATTTTCAGTATGTTTTGGGCCAGTATATTGAAAACACTCTAACACGGAGTAGGCATGTACAGATCACTTCTGGGACCCCAAAATATCGAATTTTTAGGTGTTTTGGGCCTGAATTTGAGATATCGAATTTGGGCACCTAAAATATCGATTTTCAGCTTGTTTTCGACCTGTATTTTGAAAATACTCTAACACGGAGTAGGCAAGTACAGATCGCTTCTAGGACCCAAAAATACCGAATTTTCGGGTGTTTTGAGCCTGAATTTGAGATATAAACGGGTACAGAAGATGCATGCACTTATTGACTTTGGGCACCTAAAATATCGATTTTCAGCATGTTTTGGGCCTGTATTTTGAATATACTCTAACTAGGAGTAGGCATGTACAGATCGCTTTTGAGACCCAAATATATCGAATTTTCGGGTGTTTTGAACCTGAATTTGAGATATAAACGGGTACAGAAGATGCACACACATTTCGACTTTGGACACTTAAAAAATCAATTTTTAGCAAGTTTTGAGCCTATATTTTGAAAATATTCTAGCACTAAGTAGGCATGTACAGATCACTTCTGGGATCCCAAAATATCGAATTTTCGGATGTTTTGAGCCTGAATTTGAGATATAAACGGGTACAGATGATGCATGCACATTTCGACTTTGGACACTTAATATATCGATTTTTATCATGTTTTGAGCCAATATTTTGAAAAAATTCTAGCACTGAGTAGGCATGTTCAGATCGCTTCTGGGACCCAAAAATAACGAATTTTCCGGTGTTTTGAGGTTGAATTTGGGATATAAACTTGTGCAGAAGATGCATACACATATTGACTTTGGTCACCTAAAATATCGATTTTCAGCTTGGTTTGGGCCTGTATTTTGAAAATACTCTAACACGGAGTAGGCGAGTACAGATCGCTTCTGGTACCCCAAAATATCGATTTTTCAGGTGTTTTGAGCCTGAATTTGAGATATAAACGGGTACAGAAGATGCATCCACATATCGACTTTTGGGCACCTAAAAGATCGATTTTCAGTATGTTTTGGGCCTGTATATTGAAAATACTCTAACACGGAGTAGGCATGTACAGATCGCTTCTGGGACCCCAAAATATCGAATTTTTGGGTGTTTTGGGCCTGAATTTGAGATATCGACTTTGGGCACCTAAAATATCGATTTTTAGCATGTTTTGGGCCTATATTTTGAAAATATTCTAGCACTGAGTAGGCATGTACAGATCGCTTCTGGGACCCAAAAATACCGAATTTTCGGATGTTTTGAGCCTGAATTTGAGATATAAACGGGTACAGAAGATGCATGCACATATTGACTTTGGGCACCTAAAATATCGATTTTCAGCATGTTTTGGGCCTGTATTTTGAAAATACTCTAACAAGGAGTAGGCATGTACAGATCGGTTCTGGGACCCAAAATTATCGAATTTTCGGGTGTTTTGAGGTTGAATTTGAGATATAAACGAGTGCAGAAGATGCATACACATGTTGACTTTGGGCACCTAAAATATCGATTTTAGCATGTATTGGGCCTGCATCTGAGTAGGCATGTCCAGATCGCTTCTGGGACCCCAAAATTTCGAATTTTCGGGTGTTTGGAGAATGAATTTGAGATATAAACGGGTACAGATGATGCATGCACATATCGACTTTGGACACTTAAAATATCGATTTTTAACATGTTTTGAGCCGATATTTTGAAAAATTCTAGCACTGAGTAGGAATGTATAGATCGCTTCTGGGACCCAAAAATATCGATTTTTCGGGTGTTTTGAGGTTAAATTTGAGATATAAACGGGTACAGAAAATACATGCACATATCGACTTTTGGGCACCAAAAGATCGATTTTCAGTATGTTTTGGGCCTGTATTTTGAAAATACTCTAACACGGAGTAGGCATGTACAGTTCGCTTCTGGGACCCCAAAATATCGAATTTTCGGGTGTTTTGGGCCTGTATTTGAGATATCGACTTTGGGCACCTAAAATATCGATTTCTAGCATGTTTTGGGCCTATATTTTGAAAATATTCTAGGACTAAGTAGGCATGTACAGATCACTTCTGGGACCCCAAAATATCGAATTTTCGGGTGTTTTGAGCCTGAATTTGAGATATAAACGGGTACAGATTATGCATGCACATATCGACTTTGGACACTTAAAATATCGATTTTTAGCATATTTTGAGCCTATATTTTGAAAACATTCTAGACCTGAGTAGGCATGTACAGATCGCTTCTGGGACCCAAAAATATCGAATTTTCGGGTGTTTTAAGGTTGAATTTGGGATATAAACGGGTGCATAAGATGCATACACATATTGACTTTAGTCTCCTAAAATATAGATTTTCAGCTTGTTTTGGGCCTGTATTTTGAAAATACTCTAACACGGAGTAGGCAAGTACAGATTGCTTCTGGGACTTCAAAATATCGAATTTTCGGGTGTTTTGAGCCTGAATTTGAGATATAAACGGGTACAGATGATGCATGCACATTTAGACTTTGGACACTTAATATATCGATTTTTATCATGTTTTGAGTTAATATTTTGAAAAAATTCTAGCACTGAGAAGGCATGTACAGATCGCTTCTGGGACCCTAAAATATCGAATTTTCGTGTGTTTTGAGGTTGAATTTGGGATATAAACGGGTACAGAAGATGCATGCACATATCGACTATTGGTCACCTAAAATATCGATTTTCGGTATGTTTTGGGCCTGTATTTTGAAAATACTCTAACACGGAGTAGGCATGTACAGTTCGCTTCTGAAACCCCAAAATATCGAATTTTCGGGTGTTTTGGGCTTAAATTTGAGATATCGACTTTGGGCACCTAAAATATAGATTTTTAGCATGTTTTGGGCCTATATTTTAAAAATATTCTAGCACTAAGTAGGGATGTACAGATCACTTCTGGGACCCCAAAATATCGAATTTTCGGGTGTTTTGAGCCTGAATTTGAAATATAAACGGGTACAGATGATGCATGCACATATCGACTTCTGACACTTAAATATCGATTTTTAGCATGTTTTGAGCCTATATTTTGAAAACATTCTTGCACTGAGTAGGCATGTACAGATCGCTTCTAGGACCCAAAAATATCGAATTTTCGGGTGTTTTGAGGTTGAATTTGGGATATAAACGGGTGCAGAAGATGAATACACATATTGACTTTGGTCACCTAAAATATCGATTTTCAGCTTGCTTTGGGCCTGTATATTGAAAATACTCTAACACGGAGTAGGCATGTACAGATCACTTCTGGGACCCCAAAATATCGAATTTTTGGGTGTTTTGAGCCTGAATTTGAGATATAAACGGGTTTAGAAGATGCATCCACATATCGACTTTTGGGCACCTAAAAGATCGATTTTCAGTATGTTTTTGGCCTGTATATTGAAAATACTCTAACACGGAGTAGGCATGAACAGATCGCTTCTGGGACCCCAAAATATCGAATTTTTGGGTGTTTTGGGCCTGAATTTGAGATATCGACTTTGGGAACCTAAAATATCTATTTTTAGCGTGTTTTGAGCCTATATTTTGAAAACATTCTAGCACTGACTAGACATGTACAGATTGCTTCTGGGACCCAAAATTATCGAATTTTCGGGTGTTTTGAGGATGAATTTGAGATATAAACGAGTGCAGAAGATGCATACACATGTTGACTTTGGGCACCTAAAATATCGATTTTCAGCATGTTTTGGGCCTGCATCTGAGTAGGCATGTACAGATCGCTTCTGGGACCCCAAAATATCGAATTTTCGGGTGTTTGGAGCCTGAATTTGAGATATAAACGGGTACAGAAGATGCATTTACATATCGACTTTTGGGTACCTAAAAGATCGATTTTCAGTATGTTTTGGGCCTGTATTTTGAAAATACTCTAACAAGGAGTAGGCATGTACAGTTCGCTTTTGGGACCCCAAAATATCGAATTTTCGGGTGTTTTGGGCCTGAATTTGAGATATCGATTATGGGCACCTAAAATATCGATTTTTAACATGTTTTGAGCCTATATTTTGAAAATATTCTAGCACTAAGTAAGCATGTACAGATCACTTCTGAGACCCCAAAATATCGAATTTTCCGGTGTTTTGAGCCTGAATTTGAGATATAAACGGGTACAGATGATGCATGCACATATCGATTTTGGACACTTAAAATATCGATTTTTAGCATGTTTTGAACCGATATTTTGAAAACATTCTAACACTGAGTAGGCATGTACAGATCGCTTCTGGGATTCAAAAATATCGAGATTTCGGGTGTTTTGAGGTTGAATTTGGGATATAAACGGGTGCAGAAGATGCATACACATATTGACTTTGGTCACCTAAAATATCGATTTTCAGCTTGTTTTGGGCCTGTATTTTGAAAATACTCTAACACGGAGTAGGCAAGTACAGATCGCTTCTAGGACCCCAAAATATCGAATTTTCGGGTGTTTTGAGCCTGAATTTGAGATATAAACGGGTACAAAAGATGCATCCACATATCGACTTTTGGGCACCTAAAAGATCGATTTTCAGTATGTTTTTGGCCTGTATATTGAAAATACTCTAACACGGAGTAGGCATGTACAGATCGCTTCTGGGACCCCAAAATATCGAATTTTCGGGTGTTTTGAGCCTGAATTTGAGATATAAACGGGTACAGATGATGCATGCACATATCGATTTTGGACACTTAAAATATCGATTTTTAGCATGTTTTGAACCGATATTTTGAAAACATTCTAACACTGAGTAGGCATGTACAGATCGCTTCTGGGACCCAAAAATATCGAGATTTCGGGTGTTTTGAGATTGAATTTGGGATATAAACGGGTGCAGAAGATGCATACACATATTGACTTTGGTCACCTATAATATCGATTTTCAGCTTGTTTTGGGCCTGTATTTTGAAAATACTCTAACACGGAGTAGGCAAGTACAGATCACTTCTAGGACCCCAAAATATCGAATTTTCGGGTGTTTTGAGCCTGAATTTGAGATATAAACGGGTACAAAAGATGCATCCACATATCGACTTTTGGGCACCTAAAAGATCGATTTTCAGTATGTTTTGGGCCTGTATATTGAAAATACTCTAACACGGAGTAGGCATGTACAGATCGCTTCTGGGACCCCAAAATATCGAATTTTCGGGTGTTTTGGACCTGAATTTGAGATATCGACTTTGGGCACCTAAAATATCGATTTTAGCATGTTTTGAGCCTATATTTTGAAAAAATTCTAGCACTGAGTAGGCATGTACAGATCGCTTCTGGGACCCAAAAATATCGAATTTTCGGGTGTTTTGATGTTGAAATTGGGATATAAACGGGTACAGAAGATGCATGCACATGTCGACTTTTGGGCACCTAAAAGATCGATTTTTAGTATATATTGGGCCTGTATTTTAAACAAATACTCTAACACGGAGTAGGCATATACAGTTCGCTTCTGGGACCCCAAAATATCGAATTTTCGGGTGTTTTGAGCCTGAATTTGAGATATAAACGGGTATAGAGGTTGCATCCACATATCGACTTTTGGGCACCTAAAAGATCGATTTTCAGTATGTTTTGGGCCTGTATATTGAAAATACTCTAACACGGTGTAGGTATGTACAGATCGCTTCTGGGACCCCAAAATATCGAAAATTCGAGTGTTTTGAGCCTGAATTTGAGATATAAACGGGTACAGAAGATGCATCAACATATCGACTTTTGGGCAACTAAAAGATCGATTTTCAGTATGTTTTGGGCCTGTATCTTGAAAACATTCTAACTAGGAGTAGGGATGTACAGATCGCTTCTAGGACCCAAAAATACCGAATTTTCTGGTGTTTTGAGCCTGAATTTGAGATATAAACGGGTACAGAAGATGCATGCACATATTGACTTTGGGCACCTAAAATATCGATTTTCAGCATGTTTTGGACCTGTATTTTCAAAATACTCTAACTAGGAATAGGCATGTACAGATCGCTTCTGGGACCCAAAAATATCGAATTTTCTGGTGTTTTGAGCCTGAATTTGATATATAAACGGGTACAGAAGATGCATGCACATATCGACTTTGGACACTTAAAATATCGATTTTCAGCATATTTTGAGCCTATATTTTGAAAACATTCTAGCACTGACTGGACATGTACAGATCGCTTCTGGGACCCAAAATTATCGAATTTTCGGTTGTTTTGAGGATGAATTTGAGATATAAATGAGTGCAGAAGATGCATACACATGTTGACTTTGGGCACCTAAAATATCGATTTTCAGCATGTTTTGGGCCTGCATCTGAGTAGGCATGTACAGATCGCTTCTGGGACCCCAAAATATCGAATTTTCGGGTGTTTGGAGCCTGAATTTGAGATATAAACGGGTACAGAAGATGCATTTACATATCGACTTTTGGGCACCTAAAAGATCGATTTTCAGTATGTTTTGGGCCTGTATTTTGAAAATACTCTAACAAGGAGTAGGCATGTACAGTTTGCTTCTGGGACCCCAAAATATCGAGTTTTCGGGTGTTTTGGGCCTGAATTTGAGATAATGATTATGGGCACCTAAAATATCGATTTCTAGCATGTTTTGGGCCTATATTTTGAAAATATTCTAGCACTAAGTAAGCATGTACAGATCACTTCTGAGACCCCAAAATATCGATTTTTCGGGTGTTTTGAGCCTGAATTTGAGATATAAACGTGTACAGATGATGAATGCACATATCGACTTTGGACACTTAAAATATCGATTTTTAGCATGTTTTGAGCCTATATTCTAAAAACATTCTAGCACTGAGTAGGCATGTACAGATCGCTTCTGGGACCCAAAAATAACGAATTTTCCGGTGTTTTGAGGTTGAATTTGGGATATAAACTTGTGCAGAAGATGCATACACATATTGACTTTGGTCACCTAAAATATCGATTTTCAGCTTGGTTTGGGCCTGTATTTTGAAAATACTCTAACACGGAGTAGGCAAGTACAGATCGCTTCTGGGACCCCAAAATATTGATTTTTCGGGTGTTTTTTAGCCTGAATTTGAGATATAAACAGGTACAGAAGATGCATCCACATATCGACTTTTGGGCACCTAAAAGATCGATTTTCAGTATGTTTTGGGCCTGTATATTGAAAATACTCTAACACGGAGTAGGCATGTACAGATCGCTTCTGGGACCCCAAAATATCGAATTTTTGGGTGTTTTGGGCCTGAATTTGAGATATCGACTTTGGGCACCTAAAATATCGATTTATAGCATGTTTTGGGCCTATATTTTGAAAATATTCTAGCACTGAGTAGGCATGTACAGATCGCTTCTGGGACCCAAAAATACCGAATTTTCGGATGTTTTGAGCCTGAATTTGAGATATCGACTTTGGGCACCTAAAATATCGATTTTTAGCATGTTTTGGGCCTATATTTTGAAAATATTCTAGGACTAAGTAGGCATGTACAGATCACTTCTGGGACCCCAAAATATCGAATTTTCGGTTGTTTTGAGCCTGAATTTGAGATATAAACGGGTACAGATTATGCATGCACATATCGACTTTGGACACTTAAAATATCGATTTTTAGCATATTTTGAGCCTATATTTTGAAAACATTCTAGACCTGAGTAGGCATGTACAGATCGCTTCTGGGACCCAAAAATATCGAATTTTCGGGTGTTTTAAGGTTGAATTTGGGATATAAACGGGTGCAGAAGATGCATACACATATTGACTTTAGTCTCCTAAAATATAGATTTTCAGCTTGTTTTGGGCCTGTATTTTGAAAATACTCTAACACGGAGTAGGCAAGTACAGATTGCTTCTGGGACTTCAAAATATCGAATTTTCGGGTGTTTTGAGCCTGAATTTGAGATATAAACGGGTCAGAAGATGCATCCACATATCGACTTTTGGGCACCTAAAAGATCGATTTTCAGTATGTTTTGGGCCAGTATATTGAAAACACTCTAACACGGAGTAGGCATGTACAGATCACTTCTGGGACCCCAAAATATCGAATTTTTAGGTGTTTTGGGCCTGAATTTGATATATCGAATTTGGGCACCTAAAATATCGATTTTCAGCTTGTTTTCGACCTGTATTTTGAAAATACTCTAACACGGAGTAGGCAAGTACAGATCGCTTCTAGGACCCAAAAATACCGAATTTTCGGGTGTTTTGAGCCTGAATTTGAGATATAAACGGGTACAGAAGATGCATGCACTTATTGACTTTGGGCACCTAAAATATCGATTTTCAGCATGTTTTGGGCCTGTATTTTGAATATACTCTAACTAGGAGTAGGCATGTACAGATCGCTTTTGAGACCCAAATATATCGAATTTTCGGGTGTTTTGAACCTGAATTTGAGATATAAACGGGTACAGAAGATGCACACACATTTCGACTTTGGACACTTAAAAAATCAATTTTTAGCAAGTTTTGAGCCTATATTTTGAAAATATTCTAGCACTAAGTAGGCATGTACAGATCACTTCTGGGATCCCAAAATATCGAATTTTCGGGTGTTTTGAGCCTGAATTTGAGATATAAACGGGTACAGATGATGCATGCACATTTCGACTTTGGACACTTAATATATCGATTTTTATCATGTTTTGAGCCAATATTTTGAAAAAATTCTAGCACTGAGTAGGCATGTACAGATCGCTTCTGGGACCCAAAAATAACGAATTTTCCGGTGTTTTGAGGTTGAATTTGGGATATAAACTTGTGCAGAAGATGCATACACATATTGACTTTGGTCACCTAAAATATCGATTTTCAGCTTGGTTTGGGCCTGTATTTTGAAAATACTCTAACACGGAGTAGGCGAGTACAGATCGCTTCTGGGACCCCAAAATATCGATTTTTCAGGTGTTTTGAGCCTGAATTTGAGATATAAACGGGTACAGAAGATGCATCCACATATCGACTTTTGGGCACCTAAAAGATCGATTTTCAGTATGTTTTGGGCCTGTATATTGAAAATACTCTAACACGGAGTAGGCATGTACAGATCGCTTCTGGGACCCCAAAATATCGAATTTTTGGGTGTTTTGGGCCTGAATTTGAGATATCGACTTTGGGCACCTAAAATATCGATTTTTAGCATGTTTTGGGCCTATATTTTGAAAATATTCTAGCACTGAGTAGGCATGTACAGATCGCTTCTGGGACCCAAAAATACCGAATTTTCGGATGTTTTGAGCCTGAATTTGAGATATAAACGGGTACAGAAGATGCATGCACATATTGACTTTGGGCACCTAAAATATCGATTTTCAGCATGTTTTGGGCCTGTATTTTGAAAATACTCTAACAAGGAGTAGGCATGTACAGATCGGTTCTGGGACCCAAAATTATCGAATTTTCGGGTGTTTTGAGGTTGAATTTGAGATATAAACGAGTGCAGAAGATGCATACACATGTTGACTTTGGGCACCTAAAATATCGATTTTAGCATGTATTGGGCCTGCATCTGAGTAGGCATGTCCAGATCGCTTCTGGGACCCCAAAATATCGAATTTTCGGGTGTTTGGAGAATGAATTTGAGATATAAACGGGTACAGATGATGCATGCACATATCGACTTTGGACACTTAAAATATCGATTTTTAACATGTTTTGAGCCTATATTTTGAAAAATTCTAGCACTGAGTAGGAATGTATAGATCGCTTCTGGGACCCAAAAATATCGATTTTTCGGGTGTTTTGAGGTTAAATTTGAGATATAAACGGGTACAGAAAATACATGCACATATCGACTTTTGGGCACCAAAAGATCGATTTTCAGTATGTTTTGGGCCTGTATTTTGAAAATACAGTTCGCTTCTGGGACCCCAAAATATCGAATTTTCGGGTGTTTTGGGCCTGAATTTGAGATATCGACTTTGGGCACCTAAAATATCGATTTCTAGCATGTTTTGGGCCTATATTTTGAAAATATTCTAGGACTAAGTAGGCATGTACAGATCACTTCTGGGACCCCAAAATATCGAATTTTCGGGTGTTTTGAGCCTGAATTTGAGATATAAACGGGTACAGATTATGCATGCACATATCGACTTTGGACACTTAAAATATCGATTTTTAGCATATTTTGAGCCTATATTTTGAAAACATTCTAGACCTGAGTAGGCATGTACAGATCGCTTCTGGGACCCAAAAATATCGAATTTTCGGGTGTTTTAAGGTTGAATTTGGGATATAAACGGGTGCATAAGATGCATACACATATTGACTTTAGTCTCCTAAAATATAGATTTTCAGCTTGTTTTGGGCCTGTATTTTGAAAATACTCTAACACGGAGTAGGCAAGTACAGATTGCTTCTGGGACTTCAAAATATCGAATTTTCGGGTGTTTTGAGCCTGAATTTGAGATATAAACGGGTACAGATGATGCATGCACATTTAGACTTTGGACACTTAATATATCGATTTTTATCATGTTTTGAGTTAATATTTTGAAAAAATTCTAGCACTGAGAAGGCATGTACAGATCGCTTCTGGGACCCTAAAATATCGAATTTTCGTGTGTTTTGAGGTTGAATTTGGGATATAAACGGGTACAGAAGATGCATGCACATATCGACTATTGGTCACCTAAAATATCGATTTTCGGTATGTTTTGGGCCTGTATTTTGAAAATACTCTAACACGGAGTAGGCATGTACAGTTCGCTTCTGAAACCCCAAAATATCGAATTTTCGGGTGTTTTGGGCTTAAATTTGAGATATCGACTTTGGGCACCTAAAATATAGATTTTTAGCATGTTTTGGGCCTATATTTTAAAAATATTCTAGCACTAAGTAGGGATGTACAGATCACTTCTGGGACCCCAAAATATCGAATTTTCGGGTGTTTTGAGCCTGAATTTGAAATATAAACGGGTACAGATGATGCATGCACATATCGACTTCTGACACTTAAATATCGATTTTTAGCATGTTTTGAGCCTATATTTTGAAAACATTCTTGCACTGAGTAGGCATGTACAGATCGCTTCTAGGACCCAAAAATATCGAATTTTCGGGTGTGTTGAGGTTGAATTTGGGATATAAACGGGTGCAGAAGATGAATACACATATTGACTTTGGTCACCTAAAATATCGATTTTCAGCTTGCTTTGGGCCTGTATATTGAAAATACTCTAACACGGAGTAGGCATGTACAGATCACTTCTGGGACCCCAAAATATCGAATTTTTGGGTGTTTTGAGCCTGAATTTGAGATATAAACGGGTTTAGAAGATGCATCCACATATCGACTTTTGGGCACCTAAAAGATCGATTTTCAGTATGTTTTTGGCCTGTATATTGAAAATACTCTAACACGGAGTAGGCATGAACAGATCGCTTCTGGGACCCCAAAATATCGAATTTTTGGGTGTTTTGGGCCTGAATTTGAGATATCGACTTTGGGAACCTAAAATATCTATTTTTAGCGTGTTTTGAGCCTATATTTTGAAAACATTCTAGCACTGACTAGACATGTACAGATTGCTTCTGGGACCCAAAATTATCGAATTTTCGGGTGTTTTGAGGATGAATTTGAGATATAAACGAGTGCAGAAGATGCATACACATGTTGACTTTGGGCACCTAAAATATCGATTTTCAGCATGTTTTGGGCCTGCATCTGAGTAGGCATGTACAGATCGCTTCTGGGACCCCAAAATATCGAATTTTCGGGTGTTTGGAGCCTGAATTTGAGATATAAACGGGTACAGAAGATGCATTTACATATCGACTTTTGGGCACCTAAAAGATCGATTTTCAGTATGTTTTGGGCCTGTATTTTGAAAATACTCTAACAAGGAGTAGGCATGTACAGTTCGCTTTTGGGACCCCAAAATATCGAATTTTCGGGTGTTTTGGGCCTGAATTTGAGATATCGATTATGGGCACCTAAAATATCGATTTTTAGCATGTTTTGAGCCTATATTTTGAAAATATTCTAGCACTAAGTAAGCATGTACAGATCACTTCTGAGACCCCAAAATATCGAATTTTCCGGTGTTTTGAGCCTGAATTTGAGATATAAACGGGTACAGATGATGCATGCACATATCGATTTTGGACACTTAAAATATCGATTTTTAGCATGTTTTGAACCGATATTTTGAAAACATTCTAACACTGAGTAGGCATGTAAAGATCGCTTCTGGGACTCAAAAATATCGAGATTTCTGGTGTTTTGATGTTGAATTTGGGATATAAACGGGTGCAGAAGATGCATACACATATTGACTTTGGTCACCTAAAATATCGATTTTCAGCTTGTTTTGGGCCTGTATTTTGAAAATACTCTAACACGGAGTAGGCAAGTACAGATCGCTTCTAGGACCCCAAAATATCGAATTTTCGGGTGTTTTGAGCCTGAATTTGAGATATAAACGGGTACAAAAGATGCATCCACATATCGACTTTTGGGCACCTAAAAGATCGATTTTCAGTATGTTTTTGTCCTGTATATTGAAAATACTCTAACACGGAGTAGGCATGTACAGATCGCTTCTGGGACCCCAAAATATCGAATTTTCGGGTGTTTTGAGCCTGAATTTGAGATATAAACGGGTACAGATGATGCATGCACATATCGATTTTGGACACTTAAAATATCGATTTTTAGCATGTTTTAAACCGATATTTTGAAAACATTCTAACACTGAGTAGGCATGTACAGATCGCTTCTGAGACCCCAAAATATCGATTTTTCGGGTGTTTTGAGCCTGAATTTGAGATATAAACGTGTACAGATGATGAATGCACATATCGACTTTGGACACTTAAAATATCGATTTTTAGCATGTTTTGAGCCTATATTCTAAAAACATTCTAGCACTGAGTAGGCATGTACAGATCGCTTCTGGGACCCAAAAATAACGAATTTTCCGGTGTTTTGAGGTTGAATTTGGGATATAAACTTGTGCAGAAGATGCATACACATATTGACTTTGGTCACCTAAAATATCGATTTTCAGCTTGGTTTGGGCCTGTATTTTGAAAATACTCTAACACGGAGTAGGCAAGTACAGATCGCTTCTGGGACCCCAAAATATTGATTTTTCGGGTGTTTTTTAGCCTGAATTTGAGATATAAACAGGTACAGAAGATGCATCCACATATCGACTTTTGGGCACCTAAAAGATCGATTTTCAGTATGTTTTGGGCCTGTATATTGAAAATACTCTAACACGGAGTAGGCATGTACAGATCGCTTCTGGGACCCCAAAATATCGAATTTTTGGGTGTTTTGGGCCTGAATTTGAGATATCGAATTTGGGCACCTAAAATATCGATTTATAGCATGTTTTGGGCCTATATTTTGAAAATATTCTAGCACTGAGTAGGCATGTACAGATCGCTTCTGGGACCCAAAAATACCGAATTTTCGGATGTTTTGAGCCTGAATTTGAGATATCGACTTTGGGCACCTAAAATATCGATTTTTAGCATGTTTTGGGCCTATATTTTGAAAATATTCTAGGACTAAGTAGGCATGTACAGATCACTTCTGGGACCCCAAAATATCGAATTTTCGGTTGTTTTGAGCCTGAATTTGAGATATAAACGGGTACAGATTATGCATGCACATATCGACTTTGGACACTTAAAATATCGATTTTTAGCATATTTTGAGCCTATATTTTGAAAACATTCTAGACCTGAGTAGGCATGTACAGATCGCTTCTGGGACCCAAAAATATCGAATTTTCGGGTGTTTTAAGGTTGAATTTGGGATATAAACGGGTGCAGAAGATGCATACACATATTGACTTTAGTCTCCTAAAATATAGATTTTCAGCTTGTTTTGGGCCTGTATTTTGAAAATACTCTAACACGGAGTAGGCAAGTACAGATTGCTTCTGGGACTTCAAAATATCGAATTTTCGGGTGTTTTGAGCCTGAATTTGAGATATAAACGGGTCAGAAGATGCATCCACATATCGACTTTTGGGCACCTAAAAGATCGATTTTCAGTATGTTTTGGGCCAGTATATTGAAAACACTCTAACACGGAGTAGGCATGTACAGATCACTTCTGGGACCCCAAAATATCGAATTTTTAGGTGTTTTGGGCCTGAATTTGATATATCGAATTTGGGCACCTAAAATATCGATTTTCAGCTTGTTTTCGACCTGTATTTTGAAAATACTCTAACACGGAGTAGGCAAGTACAGATCGCTTCTAGGACCCAAAAATACCGAATTTTCGGGTGTTTTGAGCCTGAATTTGAGATATAAACGGGTACAGAAGATGCATGCACTTATTGACTTTGGGCACCTAAAATATCGATTTTCAGCATGTTTTGGGCCTGTATTTTGAATATACTCTAACTAGGAGTAGGCATGTACAGATCGCTTTTGAGACCCAAATATATCGAATTTTCGGGTGTTTTGAACCTGAATTTGAGATATAAACGGGTACAGAAGATGCACACACATTTCTACTTTGGACACTTAAAAAATCAATTTTTAGCAAGTTTTGAGCCTATATTTTGAAAATATTCTAGCACTAAGTAGGCATGTACAGATCACTTCTGGGATCCCAAAATATCGAATTTTCGGGTGTTTTGAGCCTGAATTTGAGATATAAACGGGTACAGATGATGCATGCACATTTCGACTTTGGACACTTAATATATCGATTTTTATCATGTTTTGAGCCAATATTTTGAAAAAATTCTAGCACTGAGTAGGCATGTACAGATCGCTTCTGGGACCCAAAAATAACGAATTTTCCGGTGTTTTGAGGTTGAATTTGGGATATAAACTTGTGCAGAAGATGCATACACATATTGACTTTGGTCACCTAAAATATCGATTTTCAGCTTGGTTTGGGCCTGTATTTTGAAAATACTCTAACACGGAGTAGGCGAGTACAGATCGCTTCTGGGACCCCAAAATATCGATTTTTCAGGTGTTTTGAGCCTGAATTTGAGATATAAACGGGTACAGAAGATGCATCCACATATCGACTTTTGGGCACCTAAAAGATCGATTTTCAGTATGTTTTGGGCCTGTATATTGAAAATACTCTAACACGGAGTAGGCATGTACAGATCGCTTCTGGGACCCCAAAATATCGAATTTTTGGGTGTTTTGGGCCTGAATTTGAGATATCGACTTTGGGCACCTAAAATATCGATTTTTAGCATGTTTTGGGCCTATATTTTGAAAATATTCTAGCACTGAGTAGGCATGTACAGATCGCTTCTGGGACCCAAAAATACCGAATTTTCGGATGTTTTGAGCCTGAATTTGAGATATAAACGGGTACAGAAGATGCATGCACATATTGACTTTGGGCACCTAAAATATCGATTTTCAGCATGTTTTGGGCCTGTATTTTGAAAATACTCTAACAAGGAGTAGGCATGTACAGATCGGTTCTGGGACCCAAAATTATCGAATTTTCGGGTGTTTTGAGGTTGAATTTGAGATATAAACGAGTGCAGAAGATGCATACACATGTTGACTTTGGGCACCTAAAATATCGATTTTAGCATGTATTGGGCCTGCATCTGAGTAGGCATGTCCAGATCGCTTCTGGGACCCCAAAATATCGAATTTTCGGGTGTTTGGAGAATGAATTTGAGATATAAACGGGTACAGATGATGCATGCACATATCGACTTTGGACACTTAAAATATCGATTTTTAACATGTTTTGAGCCGATATTTTGAAAAATTCTAGCACTGAGTAGGAATGTATAGATCGCTTCTGGGACCCAAAAATATCGATTTTTCGGGTGTTTTGAGGTTAAATTTGAGATATAAACGGGTACAGAAAATACATGCACATATCGACTTTTGGGCACCAAAAGATCGATTTTCAGTATGTTTTGGGCCTGTATTTTGAAAATACTCTAACACGGAGTAGGCATGTACAGCTCGCTTCTGGGACCCCAAAATATCGAATTTTAGGGTGTTTTGGGCCTGAATTTGAGATATCGACTTTGGGCACCTAAAATATCGATTTCTAGCATGTTTTGGGCCTATATTTTGAAAATATTCTAGGACTAAGTAGGCATGTACAGATCACTTCTGGGACCCCAAAATATCGAATTTTCGGGTGTTTTGAGCCTGAATTTGAGATATAAACGGGTACAGATTATGCATGCACATATCGACTTTGGACACTTAAAATATCGATTTTTAGCATATTTTGAGCCTATATTTTGAAAACATTCTAGACCTGAGTAGGCATGTACAGATCGCTTCTGGGACCCAAAAATATCGAATTTTCGGGTGTTTTAAGGTTGAATTTGGGATATAAACGGGTGCATAAGATGCATACACATATTGACTTTAGTCTCCTAAAATATAGATTTTCAGCTTGTTTTGGGCCTGTATTTTGAAAATACTCTAACACGGAGTAGGCAAGTACAGATTGCTTCTGGGACTTCAAAATATCGAATTTTCGGGTGTTTTGAGCCTGAATTTGAGATATAAACGGGTACAGATGATGCATGCACATTTAGACTTTGGACACTTAATATATCGATTTTTATCATGTTTTGAGTTAATATTTTGAAAAAATTCTAGCACTGAGAAGGCATGTACAGATCGCTTCTGGGACCCTAAAATATCGAATTTTCGTGTGTTTTGAGGTTGAATTTGGGATATAAACGGGTACAGAAGATGCATGCACATATCGACTATTGGTCACCTAAAATATCGATTTTCGGTATGTTTTGGGCCTGTATTTTGAAAATACTCTAACACGGAGTAGGCATGTACAGTTCGCTTCTGAAACCCCAAAATATCGAATTTTCGGGTGTTTTGGGCTTAAATTTGAGATATCGACTTTGGGCATCTAAAATATAGATTTTTAGCATGTTTTGGGCCTATATTTTAAAAATATTCTAGCACTAAGTAGGGATGTACAGATCACTTCTGGGACCCCAAAATATCGAATTTTCGGGTGTTTTGAGCCTGAATTTGAAATATAAACGGGTACAGATGATGCATGCACATATCGACTTCTGACACTTAAATATCGATTTTTAGCATGTTTTGAGCCTATATTTTGAAAACATTCTTGCACTGAGTAGGCATGTACAGATCGCTTCTAGGACCCAAAAATATCGAATTTTCGGGTGTGTTGAGGTTGAATTTGGGATATAAACGGGTGCAGAAGATGAATACACATATTGACTTTGGTCACCTAAAATATCGATTTTCAGCTTGCTTTGGGCCTGTATATTGAAAATACTCTAACACGGAGTAGGCATGTACAGATCACTTTTGGGACCCCAAAATATCGAATTTTTGGGTGTTTTGAGCCTGAATTTGAGATATAAACGGGTTTAGAAGATGCATCCACATATCGACTTTTGGGCACCTAAAAGATCGATTTTCAGTATGTTTTTGGCCTGTATATTGAAAATACTCTAACACGGAGTAGGCATGAACAGATCGCTTCTGGGACCCCAAAATATCGAATTTTTGGGTGTTTTGGGCCTGAATTTGAGATATCGACTTTGGGAACCTAAAATATCTATTTTTAGCGTGTTTTGAGCCTATATTTTGAAAACATTCTAGCACTGACTAGACATGTACAGATTGCTTCTGGGACCCAAAATTATCGAATTTTCGGGTGTTTTGAGGATGAATTTGAGATATAAACGAGTGCAGAAGATGCATACACATGTTGACTTTGGGCACCTAAAATATCGATTTTCAGCATGTTTTGGGCCTGCATCTGAGTAGGCATGTACAGATCGCTTCTGGGACCCCAAAATATCGAATTTTCGGGTGTTTGGAGCCTGAATTTGAGATATAAACGGGTACAGAAGATGCATTTACATATCGACTTTTGGGCACCTAAAAGATCGATTTTCAGTATGTTTTGGGCCTGTATTTTGAAAATACTCTAACAAGGAGTAGGCATGTACAGTTCGCTTTTGGGACCCCAAAATATCGAATTTTCGGGTGTTTTGGGCCTGAATTTGAGATATCGATTATGGGCACCTAAAATATCGATTTTTAGCATGTTTTGAGCCTATATTTTGAAAATATTCTAGCACTAAGTAAGCATGTACAGATCACTTCTGAGACCCCAAAATATCGAATTTTCCGGTGTTTTGAGCCTGAATTTGAGATATAAACGGGTACAGATGATGCATGCACATATCGATTTTGGACACTTAAAATATCGATTTTTAGCATGTTTTGAACCGATATTTTGAAAACATTCTAACACTGAGTAGGCATGTAAAGATCGCTTCTGGGACTCAAAAATATCGAGATTTCTGGTGTTTTGATGTTGAATTTGGGATATAAACGGGTGCAGAAGATGCATACACATATTGACTTTGGTCACCTAAAATATCGATTTTCAGCTTGTTTTGGGCCTGTATTTTGAAAATACTCTAACACGGAGTAGGCAAGTACAGATCGCTTCTAGGACCCCAAAATATCGAATTTTCGGGTGTTTTGAGCCTGAATTTGAGATATAAACGGGTACAAAAGATGCATCCACATATCGACTTTTGGGCACCTAAAAGATCGATTTTCAGTATGTTTTTGGCCTGTATATTGAAAATACTCTAACACGGAGTAGGCATGTACAGATCGCTTCTGGGACCCCAAAATATCGAATTTTCGGGTGTTTTGAGCCTGAATTTGAGATATAAACGGGTACAGATGATGCATGCACATATCGATTTTGGACACTTAAAATATCGATTTTTAGCATGTTTTGAACCGATATTTTGAAAACATTCTAACACTGAGTAGGCATGTACAGATCGCTTCTGGGACCCAAAAATATCGAGATTTCGGGTGTTTTGAGATTGAATTTGGGATATAAACGGGTGCAGAAGATGCATACACATATTGACTTTGGTCACCTATAATATCGATTTTCAGCTTGTTTTGGGCCTGTATTTTGAAAATACTCTAACACGGAGTAGGCAAGTACAGATCACTTCTAGGACCCCAAAATATCGAATTTTCGGGTGTTTTGAGCCTGAATTTGAGATATAAACGGGTACAAAAGATGCATCCACATATCGACTTTTGGGCACCTAAAAGATCGATTTTCAGTATGTTTTGGGCCTGTATATTGAAAATACTCTAACACGGAGTAGGCATGTACAGATCGCTTCTGGGACCCCAAAATATCGAATTTTCGGGTGTTTTGGACCTGAATTTGAGATATCGACTTTGGGCACCTAAAATATCGATTTTAGCATGTTTTGAGCCTATATTTTGAAAAAATTCTAGCACTGAGTAGGCATGTACAGATCGCTTCTGGGACCCAAAAATATCGAATTTTCGGGTGTTTTGATGTTGAAATTGGGATATAAACGGGTACAGAAGATGCATGCACATATCGACTTTTGGGCACCTAAAAGATCAATTTTTATTATATATTGGGCCTGTATTTTAAACAAATACTCTAACACGGAGTAGGCATATACAGTTCGCTTCTGGGACCCCAAAATATCGAATTTTCGGGTGTTTTGAGCCTGAATTTGAGATATAAACGGGTATAGAGGTTGCATCCACATATCGACTTTTGGGCACCTAAAAGATCGATTTTCAGTATGTTTTGGGCCTGTATATTGAAAATACTCTAACACGGTGTAGGTATGTACAGATCGCTTCTGGGACCCCAAAATATCGAAAATTCGAGTGTTTTGAGCCTGAATTTGAGATATAAACGGGTACAGAAGATGCATCAACATATCGACTTTTGGGCACCTAAAAGATCGATTTTCAGTATGTTTTGGGCCTGTATCTTGAAAACATTCTAACTAGGAGTAGGGATGTACAGATCGCTTCTAGGACCCAAAAATACCGAATTTTCTGGTGTTTTGAGCCTGAATTTGAGATATAAACGGGTACAGAAGATGCATGCACATATTGACTTTGGGCACCTAAAATATCGATTTTCAGCATGTTTTGGACCTGTATTTTCAAAATACTCTAACTAGGAGTAGGCATGTACAGATCGCTTCTGGGACCCAAAAATATCGAATTTTCTGGTGTTTTGAGCCTGAATTTGATATATAAACGGGTACAGAAGATGCATGCACATATCGACTTTGGACACTTAAAATATCGATTTTCAGCATATTTTGAGCCTATATTTTGAAAACATTCTAGCACTGACTGGACATGTACAGATCGCTTCTGGGACCCAAAATTATCGAATTTTCGGGTGTTTTGAGGATGAATTTGAGATATAAACGAGTGCAGAAGATGCATACACATGTTGACTTTGGGCACCTAAAATATCGATTTTCAGCATGTTTTGGGCCTGCATCTGAGTAGGCATGTACAGATCGCTTCTGGGACCCCAAAATATCGAATTTTCGGGTGTTTGGAGCCTGAATTTGAGATATAAACGGGTACAGAAGATGCATTTACATATCGACTTTTGGGCACCTAAAAGATCGATTTTCAGTATGTTTTGGGCCTGTATTTTGAAAATACTCTAACAAGGAGTAGGCATGTACAGTTTGCTTCTGGGACCCCAAAATATCGAGTTTTCGGGTGTTTTGGGCCTGAATTTGAGATAATGATTATGGGCACCTAAAATATCGATTTCTAGCATGTTTTGGGCCTATATTTTGAAAATATTCTAGCACTAAGTAAGCATGTACAGATCACTTCTGAGACCCCAAAATATCGATTTTTCGGGTGTTTTGAGCCTGAATTTGAGATATAAACGGGTACAGATGATGCATGCACATATCGATTTTGGACACTTAAAATATCGATTTTTAGCATGTTTTGAACCGATATTTTGAAAACATTCTAACACTGAGTAGGCATGCACAGATGGCTTCTGGGACCCAAAAATATCGAGATTTCGGGTGTTTTGAGGTTGAATTTGGGATATAAACGGGTGCAGAAGATGCATACACATATTGACTTTGGTCACCTAAAATATCGATTTTCAGCTTGTTTTGGGCCTGTATTTTGAAAATACTCTAACACGGAGTAGGCAAGTACAGATCGCTTCTAGGACCCCAAAATATCGAATTTTCGGGTGTTTTGAGACTGAATTTGAGATATAAACGGGTACAAAAGATGCATCCACATATCGACTTTTGGTCACCTAAAAGATCGATTTTCAGTATGTTTTGGGCCTGTATATTGAAAATACTCTAACACGGAGTAGGCATGTACAGATCGCTTCTGGGACCCCAAAATATCGAATTTTCGGGTGTTTTGAGCCTGAATTTGAGATATAAACGGGTACAGATGATGCATGCACATATCGATTTTGGACACTTAAAATATCGATTTTTAGCATGTTTTGAACCGATATTTTGAAAACATTCTAACACTGAGTAGGCATGTACAGATCGCTTCTGGGACCCAAAAATATCGAGATTTCTGGTGTTTTGATGTTGAATTTGGGATATAAACGGGTGCAGAAGATGCATACACATATTGACTTTGGTCACCTAAAATATCGATTTTCAGCTTGTTTTGGGCCTGTATTTTGAAAATCCTCTAACACGGAGTAGGCAAGTACAGATCGCTTCTAGGACCCCAAAATATCGAATTTTCGGGTGTTTTGAGCCTGAATTTGAGATATAAACGGGTACAAAAGATGCATCCACATATCGACTTTTGGGCACCTAAAAGATCGATTTTCAGTATGTTTTGGGCCTGTATATTGAAAATACTCTAACACGGAGTAGGCATGTACAGATCGCTTCTCGGACCCCAAAATATCGAATTTTCTGGTGTTTTGGGCCTGAATTTGAGATATCGACTTTGGGCACCTAAAATATCGATTTTAGCATGTTTTGGGCTTATATTTTGAAAATATTCTAGCACTGATTAGGCATGTACAGATCGCTTCTGGGACCCCCAAAATATCGAATTTTCGGGTGTTTTGAGCCTGAATTTGAGATATAAACGGGTACAGGAGATCCATGCACATATCGACTTTGGACACTTAAAATATCGATTTCTGGCATGTTTTGAGCCTATATTTTGAAAAAATTCTAGCACTGAGTAGGCATGTACAGATCGCTTCTAGGACCCAAAAATACCGAATTTTCTGGTGTTTTGAGCCTGAATTTGAGATATAAACGGGTACAGAAGATGCATGCACATATTGACTTTGGGCACCTAAAATATCGATTTTCAGCATGTTTTGGACCTGTATTTTCAAAATACTCTAACTAGGAGTAGGCATGTACAGATCGCTTCTGGGACCCAAAAATATCGAATTTTCGGGTGTTTTGATCCTTAATTTGATATATAAACGGGTACAGAAGATGCATGCACATATCGACTTTGGACACTTAAAATATCGATTTTTAGCATATTTTGAGCCTATATTTTGAAAACATTCTAGCACTGACTAGACATGTACAGATCGCTTCTGGGACCCAAAATTATCGAATTTTCGGGTGTTTTGAGGATGAATTTGAGATATAAACGAGTGCAGAAGATGCATAAACAGGTTGACTTTGGGCACCTAAAATATCGATTTTCAGCATGTTTTGGGCCTGCATCTGAGTAGGCATGTACAGATCGCTTCTGGGACCCCAAAATATCGAATTTTCGGGTGTTTGGAGCCTGAATTTGAGATATAAACGGGTACAGAAGATGCACGCACATATCGACTTTTGGGCACCTAAAAGGTTGATTTTCAGTATATATTGGGCCTGTTTTTTGAAAATACTCTAACACGGTGTAGGCATATACAGTTCGCTTCTAGGACCCCAAAATATCGAATTTTCGGGTGTTTTGGGCCTGAATTTGAGATGTCGACTTTGGGCACCTAAAATATCGATTTTTAGCATGTTTTGAGCCTATATTTTGAAAATATTCTAGCACTAAGTAGGCATGTACAAATCACTTCTGGGACCCCAAAATATCGAATTTTCGGGTGTTTTGAGCCTGAATTTGAGATATAAACGTGTACAGATGATGCATGCACATATCGACTTTGGACACTTAAAATATCGATTTTTAGCATGTTTTGAGCCTATATTTTGAAAACATTCTAGCACTGAGTAGGCATGTACAGATCGCTTCTGGGACCCAAAAATAACGAATTTTCCGGTGTTTTGAGGTTGAATTTGGGATATAAACTTGTGCAGAAGATGCATACACATATTGACTTTGGTCACCTAAAATATCGATTTTCAGCTTGGTTTGGGCCTGTATTTTGAAAATACTCTAATACGGAGTAGGCAAGTACAGATCGCTTCGGGGACCCCAAAATATCGATTTTTCGGGTGTTTTGAGCTTGAATTTGAGATATAAACGGGTACAGAAGATGCATCCACATATCGACTTTTGGGCACCTAAAAGATCGATTTTCAGTATGTTTTGGGCCTGTATATTGAAAATACTCTAACACGGAGTAGGCATGTACAGATCGCTTCTGGGACCCCAAAATATCGAATTGTTGGGTGTTTTGGGCCTGAATTAGAGATATCGACTTTGGGCACCTAAAATATCGATTTTTAGCATGTTTTAGGCCTATATTTTGAAAATATTCTAGCACTGAGTAGGCATGTACAGATTGCTTCTAGGACCCAAAAATACCGAATTTTCGGATGTTTTGAGCCTGAATTTGAGATATAAACGGGTACAGAAGATGCATGCACATATTGACTTTGGGCACCTAAAATATCGATTTTCAGCATGTTTTGGGCCTGTACTTTGAAAATACTCTAACAAGGAGTAGGCATGTACAGATCGCTTTTGGGACCCAAAATTATCGAATTTTCGGGTGTTTTGAGGTTGAATTTGAGATATAAACGAGTGCAGAAGATGCATACACATGTTGACTTTGGGCACCTAAAATATCGATTTTAGCATGTATTGGGCCTGCATCTGAGTAGGCATGTACAGATCGCTTCTGGGACCCCAAAATATTGAATTTTCGGGTGTTTGGAGAATGAATTTAAGATATAAACGGTTACAGATGATGCATGCATATATCGACTTTGGACACTTAAAATATCGATTTTTAACATGTTTTGAGCCTATATTTTGAAAAATTCTAGCACTGAGTAGGAATGTACAGATCGCTTCTGGGACCCAAAAATATCGAATTTTCGGGTGTTTTGAGGTTGAATTTGGGATATAAACGGGTGCAGAAGATGCATACACATATTGACTTTAGTCTCCTAAAATATCGATTTTCAGCTTGTTTTGGGCCTGTATTTTGAAAATACTCTAACACGGAGTAGGCAAGTACAGATTGCTTCTGGAACTTCAAAATATCGAATTTTCGGGTGTTTTGAGCCTGAATTTGAGATATAAACGGGTACAGATGATGCATGCACATTTCGACTTTGGACACTTAATATATCGATTTTTAGCATGTTATGAGCCAATATTTTGAAAAAATTCTAGCACTGAGAAAGCATGTACAGATCGCTTCTGGGACCCTAAAATATCGAATTTTCGTGTGTTTTGAGGTTGAAATTGGGATATAAACGGGTACAGAAGATGCATGCACATATCGACTTTTGGTCACCTAAAAGATCGATTTTCGGTATGTTTTGGGCCTGTATTTTGAAAATACTCTAACACGGAGTAGACATGTACAGTTCGCTTCTGGGACCCCAAAATATCGAATTTTCGGGTGTTTTGGGCTTAAATTTGAGATATTGACTTTGGGCACCTAAAATATCGATTTTTAGCATGTTTTGGGCCTATATTTTAAAAATATTATAGCACTAAGTAGGGATGTACAGATCACTTCTGGGACCCCAAAATATCGAATTTTCGGGTGTTTTGAGCCTGAATTTGAGATATAAACAGGTACAGATGATGCATGCACATATCGACTTTGGACACTTAAATATCGATTTTTAGCATGTTTTGAGCCTATATTTTGAAAACATTGTTGCACTGAGTAGGCATGTACAGATCGCTTCTAGGACCCAAAAATATCGAATTTTCGGGTGTGTTGAGGTTGAATTTGGGATATAAAGGCGCACCCGGTGCAGAAGATGCATACACATATTGACTTTGGTCACCTGAAATATCGATTTTCAGCTTGCTTTCAGCCTGTATATTGAAAATACTCTAACACGGAGTAGGCATGTACAGATCACTTCTGGGACCCATAAATATCGAATTTTAGGTGTTTTGGGCCTGAATTTGAGATATCGAATTTAGGCACCTAAAATATCGATTTTCAGCTTGTTTTCGGCCTGTATTTTGAAAATACTCTAACACGGAGTAGGCAAGTACAGATCGCTTCTAGGACCCAAAAATACCGAATTTTCGGGTGTTTTGAGCCTGAATTTGAGATATAAACGGGTACAGAAGATGCATGCACTTATTGACTTTGGGCACCTAAAATATCGATTTTCAGCATGTTTTGGGCCTGTATTTTGAAAATACTCAAACTAGGAGTAGGCATGTACAGATCGCTATTGGGACCCAAATATATCGAATTTTCGGGTGTTTTGAACCTGAATTTGAGATATAAACGGGTACAGAAGATGTATACACATTTCGACTTTGGACACTTAAAATATCGATTTTTAGCAAGTTTTGAGCCTATATTTTGAAAATATTCTAGCACTAAGTAGGCATGTACAGATCACTTCTGGGACCCAAAAATATCGAATTTTCGGGAGTTTTGTGCCTGAATTTGAGATATAAACGGGTACAGATGATGCATGCACATTTCGACTTTGGACACTTAATATATCGATTTTTAGCATGTTTTGAGCCAATATTTTGAAAAAATTCTAGCACTAAGAAGGCATGTACAGATCGCTTCTGGGACCCAAAAATATCGAATTTTCGTGTGTTTTGAGGTTGAATTTGGGATATAAAAAGGTACAGAAGATGCATGCACATATCGACTTTTGGGCACCTAAAAGATCGATTTTTGGTATGTTTTGGGCCTGTATTTTGAAAATACTCTAACACGGAGTAGGCATGTACAGTTCGCTTCTGGGACCCCAAAATATCGAATTTTTGGGTGTTTTGGGCTTAAATTTGAGATATCGACTTTGGGCACCTAAAATATCGATTTTTAGCATGTTTTGGGCCTATATTTTAAAAATATTCTAGCACTAAGTAGGGATGTACAGATCACTTCTGGGACCCCAATATATCGAATTTTCGGGTGTTTTGAGCCTGAATTTGAGATATAAACGGGTACAGATGATGCATGCACATATCGACTTTGGACACTTAAATATCGATTTTTAGCATGTTTTGAGCCTATATTTTGAAAACATTCTTGCACTGAGTAGGCATGTACAGATCGCTTCTAGGACCCAAAAATATCGAATTTTCGGGTGTGTTGAGGTTGAATTTGGGATATAAACGGGTGCAGAAGATGCATACACATATTGACTTTGGTCACCTAAAATATCGATTTTCAGCTTGTTTTGGCCCTGTATTTTGAAAATACTCTAACACGGAGTAGGCAAGTACAGATCGTTTCTGGGACCCTAAAATATCGAATTTTTGGGTGTTTTGAGCCTGAATTTGAGATATAAACGGGTTTAGAAGATGCATCCACATATCGACTTTTGGGCACCTAAAAGATCGATTTTCAGTATGTTTTGGGCCTGTATATTGAAAAAACTCTGACACGGAGTAGGCATGTACAGATCGCTTCTGGGACCCCAAAATATCGAATTTTTGGGTGTTTTGGGCCTGAATTTGAGATATCGACTTTGGGCACCTAAAATAACTATTTTTAGCATGTTTTGGGCCTATATTTTGAAAATATTCTAGCACTGAGTAGGCATGTACAGATCGCTTCTGGGACCCCAAATTATCGAATTTTCGGGTGTTTTGAGCCTGAATTTGAGATATAAACGGGTACAGAAAATGCATGCACATATTGACTTAGGGCACCTAAAATATCGATTTACAGCATGTTTTGGGCCTGTATTTTGGAAATACTCTATCTAGGAGTAGGCAAGTACAGATTGCTTCTGGAACCCAAAAATATAGAATTTTCGGGTGTTTTGAGCCTGAATTTGAGATATAAAAGGGTACAGAAGATGCATGCACATATAGACTTTTGGGCACCTAAAATATCGATTTTCAGTATGTTTTGGGCCTGTATATTGAAAATACTCTGAAACGGAGTAGGCATGTACAGATCGCTTCTGGGACCCCAAAATATCGATTTTTTGGGTGTTTTGGGCCTGAATTTGAGATATCGACTTTGGGCACCTAAAATATCTATTTTTAGCATGTTTTGGGCCTATATTTTGAAAATATTCTAGCACTGAGTAGGCATGTACAGATCGATTCTGGGACCCCAAAATATCGAATTTTAGGGTGTTTTGAGCCTGAATTTGAGATATAAACGGGTACAGAAGATGCATGCACATATTGACTTTGGGCACCTAAAATATCGATTTTCAGCATGTTTTGGGCCTGTATTTTGAAATTACTCTATCTAGGAGTAGGCATGTACAGATTGCTTCTGGAACCCAAAAATATAGAATTTTCGGGTGTTTTGAGCCTGAATTTTAGATATAAAAGGGTACAGAAGATGCATGCACATATAGACTTTTGGGCACCTAAAATATCGATTTTCAGCATGTTTTGGGTCTGTATCTTGAAAACATTCTAACTAGGAGTAGGGATGTACAGATCGCTTCTAGAACCCAAAAATACCGAATTCTCGGGTGTTTTGAGCCTTAATTTGAGATATAAACGGGTACAGAAGATGCATGCACATATTGACTTTGGGCACCTAAAATATCGATTTTCAGCATGTTTTGGGCCTGTATTTTGAAAATACACTAACTAGGAGTAGGCATGTACAGATCGCTTCTGGGACCCAAAAATATCGAATTTTCGGGTGTTTTGAGCCTGAATTTGAGATATAAACGGGTACAGAAGATACATGCACATTTCGATTTTGGACACTTAACATATCGATTTTTAGCATGTTTTGAGCCTATATTTAGAAAATATTCTAGCACTAAGTAGGCATGTACAGATCACTTCTGGGACCCCAAAATATCGAATTTTCGGGTGTTTTGAGCCTGAATTTGAGATATAAACGGGTACAAATGATGCATGCACATATCGACTTTGGACACTTAAAATATCGATTTTTAGCATGTTTTGAGCCAATATTTTGAAAAAATTCTAGCACTGAGTAGGCATGTACAGATCGCTTTTGGGGCCCAAAAATATCAAATTTTCGGGTGTTTTGAGGTTGAATTTGGGATATAAACGGGTACAGAAGATGCATGCACATATCGACTTTTGGTCACCTAAAAGATCGATTTTCAGTATGTTTTGGTCCTGTACTTTGAAAATACTCTAACACGGAGTAGTCATGTACAGTTCGCTTCTGGGACCCCAAAATATCAAATTATCGGGTGTTTTGGGCTTGAATTTGAGATATCGACTTTGGGCACCTAAAATATCGATTTTTAGCATGTTTTGGGCCTATATTTTAAAAATATTCTAGCACTAAGTAGGGATGTACAGATCACTTCTGGGACCCCAAAATATCGAATTTTCGGGTGTTTTGAGCCTGAATTTGAGATATAAACGGGTGCAGAAGATGCATACACATATTGACTTTGGTCACCTAAAATATCGATTTTCAGCTTGCTTTGGGCCTGTATTTTGAAAATACTCTAACACGGAGTAGGCAAGTACAGATCGCTACTGGGACCCTAAAATATCGAATTTTTGGGTGTTTTGAGCCTGAATTTGAGATATAAACGGGTTTAGAAGATGCATCCACATATAGACTTTTGGGCACCTAAAAGATCGATTTTCAGTATGTTTTGGGCCTGTATATTGAAAAAACTCTGACACGGAGTAGGCATGTACAGATCGCTTCTGGGACCCCAAAATATCGAATTTTTGGGTGTTTTGGGCCTGAATTTGAGATATCGACTTTGGGCACCTAAAATATCGATTTTTAGCATGTTTTGGGCCTATATTTTGAAAATATTCTAGCACTGAGTAGGCATGTACAGATCACTTCTGGGACCCCAAATTATCGAATTTTCGGGTGTTTTGAACCTGAATTTGAGATATAAACGGGTACAGAAGATGCATGCACATATTTACTTTGGGCACCTAAAATATCGATTTTCAGCAAGTTTTGGGCCTGTAATTTGGAAATACTCTATCTAGGAGTAGGCAAGTACAGATTGCTTCTGGAACCCAAAAATATAGAATTTTCGGGTGTTTTAAACCTGAATTTGAGATATAAAAGGGTACAGAAGATGCATGCACATATAGACTTTTGGGCACCTAAAATATCGATTTTCAGTATGTTTTGGGCCTGTATATTGAAAATACTCTGACACGGAGTAGGCATGTACAGATCGCTTCTGGGACCCCAAAATATCGATTTTTTGGGTGTTTTGGGCCTGAATTTGAGATATCGACTTTGGGCACCTAAAATATCTATTTTTAGCATGTTTTGGGCCTATATTTTGAAAATATTCTAGCACTGAGTAGGCATGTAGAGATCGATTCTGGGACCCCAAAATATCGAATTTTTGGGTGTTTTGAGCCTGAATTTGAGATATAAACGGGTACAGAAGATGCATGCACATATTGACTTTGGGCACCTAAAATATCGATTTTCAGCATGTTTTGGGCCTGTATTTTGAAAATACTCTATCTAGGAGTAGGCATGTACAGATTGCTTCTGGAACCCAAAAAAATAGAATTTTCGGGTGTTTTGAGCCTGAATTTGAGATATAAAAGGGTACAGAAGATGCATGCACATATAGACTTTTGGGCACCTAAAATATCGATTTTCAGCATGTTTTGGGTCTGTATTTAGAAAACATTCTAACTAGGAGTAGGGATGTACAGATCGCTTCTAGAACCCAAAAATACCGAATTCTCGGGTGTTTTGAGCCTTAATTTGAGATATAAACGGGTACAGAAGATGCATGCACATATTGACTTTGGGCACCTAAAATATCGATTTTCAGCATGTTTTGGGCCTGTATTTTGAAAATACACTAACTAGGAGTAGGCATGTACAGATCGCTTCTGGGACCCAAAAATATCGAATTTTCGGGTGTTTTGAGCCTGAATTTGAGATATAAACGGGAACAGAAGATACATGCACATATCGACTTTGGACACTTAAAATATCGATTTTTAGCATGTTTTGAGCCTATACTTTGAAAACATTCTAGCACTGACTAGACATGTACAGATCGCTTCTGGGACCCAAAATTATCGAATTTTCGGGTGTTTTGAGGTTGAATTTGAGATTTAAACGAGTGCAGAAGATGCATACACATGTTGACTTTTGGCACCTAAAATATCGATTTTCAGTATGTTTTGGGCCTATATTTTGAAAATACTCTAACACGGAGTAGGCATGTACAGTTCGCTTCTGGGACCCCAAAATATCGAATTTTCGGGTGTTTTGGGCCTGAATTTGATATATCGACTTTGGGCACCTAAAATATCGATTTTTAGTATGTTTTGGGCCTATATTTTGAAAATATTCTAGCACTAAGTAGACATGTACAGATCACTTCTGGGACCCCAAAATATCGATCTTTCGGGTGTTTTGAGGTTGAATTTGGGATATAAACGGGTGCAGAAGATGCATACACATATTGACTTTAGTCACCTAAAATATCGATTTTCAGCTTGTTTTGGGCCTGTATTTTGAAAATACTCTAGCACGGAGTAGGCAAGTACAGATCGCTTCTGGGACTTCAAAATATCGAATTTTCGGGTGTTTTGAGACTGAATTTGAGATATAAAAGGGTACAGAAGATGCATCCACATATCGACTTTTGGGCACCTTAAAGATCGATTTTCAGTATGTTTTGGGCCTGTATATTGAAAATACTCTAACACGGAGTAGGAATGTACAGATCACTTCTGGGACCCCAAAATATCGAATTTTTAGGTGTTTTGGGCCTGAATTTGAGATATCGAATTTGGGCACCTAAAATATCGATTTTCAGCTTGTTTTGAGCTTGTATTTTGAAAATACTCTAACACGGAGTAGGCAAGTACAGATCGCTTCTAGAACCCAAAAATACCGAATTCTCGGGTGTTTTGAGCCTTAATTTGAGATATAAACGGGTACAGAAGATGCATGCACATATTGACTTTGGGCACCTAAAATATCGATTTTCAGCATGTTTTGGGCCTGTATTTTGAAAATACACTAACTAGGAGTAGGCATGTACCGATCGCTTCTGGGACCCAAAAATATCGAATTTTCGGGTGTTTTGAGCCTGAATTTGAGATATAAACGGGTACAGAAGATACATGCACATTTCGATTTTGGACACTTAACATATCGATTTTTAGCATGTTTTGAGCCTATATTTAGAAAATATTCTAGCACTAAGTAGGCATGTACAAATCACTTCTGGGACCCCAAAATATCGAATTTTCGGGTGTTTTGAGCCTAAATTTGAGATATAAACGGGTACAGATGATGCATGCACATATCGACTTTGGACACTTAAAATATCGATTTTTAGCATGTTTTGAGCCAATATTTTGAAAAAATTCTAGCACTGAGTAGGCATGTACAGATCGCTTTTGGGGCAAAAAAATATCGAATTTTCGGGTGTTTTGAGGTTGAATTTGGGATATAAACGGGTACAGAAGATGCATGCACATATCGACTTTTGGTCACCTAAAAGATCGATTTTCAGTATGTTTTGGTCCTGTACTTTGAAAATACTCTAACACGGAGTAGGCATGTACAGATCGCTTCTGGGACCCCAAAATATCGATTTTTTGGGTGTTTTGGGCCTGAATTTGAGATATCGACTTTGGGCACCTAAAATATCTATTTTTAGCATGTTTTGGGCCTTTATTTTGAAAATATTCTAGCACTGAGTAGGCATGTAGAGATCGATTCTGGGACCCCAAAATATCGAATTTTCGGGTGTTTTGAGCCTGAATTTGAGATATAAACGGGTACAGAAGATGCATGCACATATTGACTTTGGGCACCTAAAATATCGATTTTCAGCATGTTTTGGGCCTGTATTTTGAAAATACTCTATCTAGGAGTAGGCATGTACAGATTGCTTCTGGAACCCAAAAAAATAGAATTTTCGGGTGTTTTGAGCCTGAATTTGAGATATAAAAGGGTACAGAAGATGCATGCACATATAGACTTTTGGGCACCTAAAATATCGATTTTCAGCATATTTTGGGTCTGTATTTAGAAAACATTCTAACTAGGAGTAGGGATGTACAGATCGCTTCTAGAACCCAAAAATACCGAATTCTCGGGTGTTTTGAGCCTGAATTTGAGATATAAACGGGTACAGAAGATGCATGCACATATTGACTTTGGGCACCTAAAATATCGATTTTCAGCATGTTTTGGGCCTGTATATTGAAAATACTCTAACACGGAGTAGGAATGTACAGATCACTTCTGGGACCCCAAAATATCGAATTTTTAGGTGTTTTGGGCCTGAATTTGAGAAATCGAATTTGGGCACCTAAAATATCGATTTTCAGCTTGTTTTGGGCTTGTATTTTGAAAATACTCTAACACGGAGTAGGCAAGTACAGATCGCTTCTAGGACCCAAAAATACCGAATTTTAGGGTGTTTTGAGCCTGAATTTGAGATATAAACGGGTACAGAAGATGCATGCACTTATTGACTTTGGGAACCTAAAATATCGATTTTCAGGATGTTTTGGGCCTGTATTTTGAAAATACTCTAACTAGGAGTAGGCATGTACAGATCGCTTCTGGGACCCAAAAATATCGAATTTTCGGGTGTTATGAACCTGAATTTGAGATATAAACGGGTACAGAAGATGCATGCACATTTCGATTTTGGACACTTAACATATCGATTTTTAGCATGTTTTGAGCCTATATTTAGAAAATATTCTAGCACTAAGTAGGCATGTACAGATCACTTCTGGGACCCCAAAATATCGAATTTTCGGGTGTTTTGAGCCTTAATTTGAGATATAAACGGGTACAGAAGATGCATGCACATATTGACTTTGGGCACCTAAAATATCGATTTTCAGCATGTTTTGGGCCTGTATTTTGAAAATACACTAACTAGGAGTAGGCATGTACAGATCGCTTCTGGGACCCAAAAATATCGAATTTTCGGGTGTTTTGAGCCTGAATTTGAGATATAAACGGGAACAGAAGATACATGCACATATCGACTTTGGACACTTAAAATATCGATTTTTAGCATGTTTTGAGCCTATATTTTGAAAACATTCTAGCACTGACTAGACATGTACAGATCGCTTCTGGGACCCAAAATTATCGAATTTTCGGGTGTTTTGAGGTTGAATTTGAGATTTAAACGAGTGCAGAAGATGCATACACATGTTGACTTTTGGCACCTAAAATATCGATTTTCAGTATGTTTTGGGCCTGTATTTTGAAAATACTCTAACACGGAGTAGGCATGTACAGTTCGCTTCTGGGACCCCAAAATATCGAATTTTCGGGTGTTTTGGGCCTGAATTTGATATATCGACTTTGGGCACCTAAAATATCGATTTTTAGTATGTTTTGGGCCTATATTTTGAAAATATTCTAGCACTAAGTAGACATGTACAGATCACTTCTGGGACCCCAAAATATCGAATTTTCGGGTGTTTTGAGGTTGAATTTGGGATATAAACGGGTGCAGAAGATGCATACACATATTGACTTTAGTCACCTAAAATATCGATTTTCAGCTTGTTTTGGGCCTGTATTTTGAAAATACTCTAACACGGAGTAGGCAAGTACAGATCGCTTCTGGGACTTCAAAATATCGAATTTTCGGGTGTTTTGAGACTGAATTTGAGATATAAATGGGTACAGAAGATGCATCAACATATCGACTTTTGGGCACCTTAAAGATCGATTTTCAGTATGTTTTGGGCCTGTATATTGAAAATACTCTAACACGGAGTAGGAATGTACAGATCACTTCTGGGACCCCAAAATATCGAATTTTTAGGTGTTTTGGGCCTGAATTTGAGATATCAATTTTGGGCACCTGAAATATCGATTTTCAGCTTGTTTTGGGCTTGTATTTTGAAAATACTCTAACACGGAGTAGGCAAGTACAGATCGCTTCTAGGACCCAAAAATACCGAATTTTAGGGTGTTTTGAGCCTGAATTTGAGATATAAACGGGTACAGAAGATGCATGCACATATTGACTTTGGGAACCTAAAATATCGATTTTCAGGATGTTTTGGGCCTGTATTTTGAAAATACTCTAACTAGGAGTAGGCATGTACAGATCGCTTCTGGGACCCAAAAATATCGAATTTTCGGGTGTTATGAACCTGAATTTGAGATATAAACGGGTACAGAAGATGCATGCACATTTCGATTTTGGACACTTAACATATCGATTTTTAGCATGTTTTGAGCCTATATTTAGAAAATATTCTAGCACTAAGTAGGCATGTACAGATCACTTCTGGGACCCCAAAATATCGAATTTTCGGGTGTTTTGGGCCTGAATTTGAGATATCGACTTTGGGCTCTTAAAATATCGATTTTTTGCATGTTTTGGGCATTTATTTTAAAAATATTCTAGCACTAAGTAGGCATGTACAGATCACTTCTGGGACCCCAAAATATCGAATTTTCGGGTGTTTTGAGCCTTAATTTGAGATTTAAACGGGTACAGAAGATGCATACACATATCGACTTTTGGGCACCTAAAATATCGATTTTGAGCATGTTTTGGGTCTGTATCTTGAAAACATTCTAACTAGGAGCAGGGATGTACAGATTGCTTCTGGAACCCAAAAATATCGAATTTTCGGGTGTTTTGAGCCTGAATTTGAGATATAAACGGGTACAGAAGATGCATGCACATATAGACTTTTGGGCACCTAAAATATCGATTTTCAGCATGTTTTGGGTCTGTATCTTGAAAACATTCTAACTAGGAGTAGGGATGTACAGATCGCTTCTAGAACCCCAAAAAAACGAATTTTCGGGTGTTTTGAGCCTTAATTTGATATATAAACGGGTACAGAAGATGCATGCACATATTGACTTTGGGCACCTAAATTATCGATTTTCAGTATGTTTTGGGCCTGTATTTTGAAAATACACTAACTAGGAGTAGGCATGTACAGATCGCTTCTGGGACCCAAAAATATCGAATTTTCGGGTGTTTTGAGCCTGAATTTGAGATATAAACGGGTACAGATGATGCATGCACATATCGATTTTGGACAATTAAAATATCGATTTTCAGCATGTTTTGAGCCTATATTTTGAAAAACATTCTAGCACTGACTAGACATGTACAGATCGCTTCTGGGACCCAAAATTATCGAATTTTTGGTTGTTTTGAGGTTGAATTTGAGATATAAACGAGTGCAGAAGATGCATACACATGTTGACTTTGGGCACCTAAAATATCGATTTTCAGCATGTTTTGGGCCTGCATCTGAGTAGGCATGTACAGATTGCTTCTGGGACCCAAAAATATCGAATTTTCGGGTATTTTGAGGTTAAATTTGAGATATAAACGGGTACAGAAGATGCATGCACATACCGACTTTTGGGCACCTAAAAGATCGATTTTCAGTATGTTTTGGGCCTGTATTTTGAAAATACTCTAACACGGAGTAGGCATGTACAGTTCGCTTCTGGGACCCCAAAATATCGAATTTTCGGGTGTTTTGGGCCTGAATTTGAGATATCGAATTTGGGCACCTAAAATATCGATTTTCAGCTTGTTTTGGGCTTGTATTTTGAAAATACTCTAACACGGAGTAGGCAAGTACAGATCGCTTCTGGGACCCTAAAATATCGAATTTTTGGGTGTTTTGAGCTTGAATTTGAGATATAAACGGGTTTAGAAGATGCATCCACATATCGACTTTTGGGCACCTAAAAGATCGATTTTCAGTATGTTTTGGGCCTGTATATTGAAAAAACTCTGACACGGAGTAGGCATGTACAGATCGCTTCTGGGACCCCAAAATATCGAATTTTTGGGTGTTTTGGGCCTGAATTTGAGATATCGACTTTGGGCACCTAAAATATCTATTTTTAGCATGTTTTGGGCCTATATTTTGAAAATATTCTAGCACTGAGTAGGCATGTACAGATCGCTTCTGGGACCCCAAATTATCGAATTTTCGGGTGTTTTGAGCCTGAATTTGAGATATAAACGGGTACAGAAGATGTATGCACATATTGACTTTGGGCACCTAAAATATCGATTTTCAGCTTGTTTTGGGCCTGTATTTTGGAAATACTCTAACACGGAGTAGGAATGTACAGATCACTTCTGGGACCCCAAAATATCGAATTTTTAGGTGTTTTGGGCCTGAATTTGAGATATCGAATTTGGGCACCTAAAATATCGATTTTCAGCTTGGTTTGGGCTTGTATTTTGAAAATACTCTAACACGGAGTAGGCAAGTACAGATCGCTTCTAGGACCCAAAAATACCGAATTTTAGGGTGTTTTGAGCCTGAATTTGAGATATAAACGGGTACAGAAGATGCATGCACATATTGACTTTGGGAACCTAAAATATCGATTTTCAGCATGTTTTGGGCCTGTATTTTGAAAATACTCTAACTAGGAGTAGGCATGTACAGATCGCTTCTGGGACCCAAAAATATCGAATTTTCGGGTGTTATGAACCTGAATTTGAGATATAAACGGGTACAGAAGATGCATGCACATTTCGATTTTGGACACTTAACATATCGATTTTTAGCATGTTTTGAGCCTATATTTAGAAAATATTCTAGCACTAAGTAGGCATGTACAGATCACTTCTGGGACCCCAAAATATCGAATTTTCGGGTGTTTTGAGCCTGAATTTGAGATATAAACGGGTACAGATGATGCATGCACATATCGACTTTGGACACTTAAAATATCGATTTTTAGCATGTTTTGAGCCAATATTTTGAAAAAATTCTAGCACTGAGTAGGCATGTACAGATCGCTTTTGGGGCCCAAAAATATCGAATTTTCGGGTGTTTTGAGGTTGAATTTGGGATATAAACGGGTACAGAAGATGCATGCACATATCGACTTTTGGTCACCTAAAAGATCGATTTTCAGTATGTTTTGTTCCTTTTTTTTGAAAATACTCTAACACGGAGTAGGCATGTACAGTTCGCTTCTGGGACCCCAAAATATCAAATTATCGGGTGTTTTGGGCCTGAATTTGAGATATCGACTTTGGGCTCCTAAAATATCGATTTTTTGCATGTTTTGGGCCTATATTTTAAAAATATTCTAGCACTAAGTAGGCATGTACAGATCACTTCTGGGACCCCAAAATATCGAATTTTCGGGTATTTTGAGCCTGAATTTGAGATTTAAACGGGTACAGAAGATGCATACACATATCGACTTTTGGGCACCTAAAATATCGATTTTGAGCATGTTTTGGGTCTGTATCTTGAAAACATTCTAACTAGGAGCAGGGATGTACAGATCGCTTCTAGGACCCAAAAATACCGAATTTTCGGGTGTTTTGAGCCTGAATTTGAGATATAAACGGGTACAGAAGATGAATGCACATATTGACTTTGGGCACCTAAAATATCGATTTTCAGCATGTTTTGGGCCTGTATTTTGAAAATACTCTATCTAGGAGTAGGCATGTACGGATCGCTTCTAGAACCCAAAAAAAACGAATTTTCGGGTGTTTTGAGCCTTAATTTGAGATTTAAACGGGTACAGAAGATGCATACACATATCGACTTTTGGGCACCTAAAATATCGATTTTGAGCATGTTTTGGGTCTGTATCTTGAAAACATTCTAACTAGGAGCAGGGATGTACAGATTGCTTCTGGAACCCAAAAATATCGAATTTTCGGGTGTTTTGAGCCTGAATTTGAGATATAAACGGGTACAGAAGATGCATGCACATATAGACTTTTGGGCACCTAAAATATCGATTTTCAGCATGTTTTGGGTCTGTATCTTGAAAACATTCTAACTAGGAGTAGGGATGTACAGATCGCTTCTAGAACCCCAAAAAAACGAATTTTCGGGTGTTTTGAGCCTTAATTTGATATATAAACGGGTACAGAAGATGCATGCACATATTGACTTTGGGCACCTAAATTATCGATTTTCAGTATATTTTGGGCCTGTATTTTGAAAATACACTAACTAGGAGTAGGCATGTACAGATCGCTTCTGGGACCCAAAAATATCGAATTTTCGGGTGTTTTGAGCCTGAATTTGAGATATAAACGGGTACAGATGATGCATGCACATATCGATTTTGGACAATTAAAATATCGATTTTCAGCATGTTTTGAGCCTATATTTTGAAAAACATTCTAGCACTGACTAGACAAGTACAGATCGCTTCTGGGACCCAAAATGATCGAATTTTTGGTTGTTTTGAGGGTGAATTTGAGATATAAACGAGTGCAGAAGATGCATACACATGTTGACTTTGGGCACCTAAAATATCGATTTTCAGCATGTTTTGGGCCTGCATCTGAGTAGGCATGTACAGATTGCTTCTGGGACCCAAAAATATCGAATTTTTGGATATTTTGAGGTTAAATTTGAGATATAAACGGGTACAGAAGATGCATGCACATATCGACTTTTGGGCACCTAAAAGATCGATTTTCAGTATGTTTTGGGCCTGTATTTTGAAAATACTCTAACACGGAGTAGGCATGTACAGTTCGCTTCTGGGACCCCAAAATATCGAATTTTCGGGTGTTTTGGGCCTGAATTTGAGATATCGAATTTGGGCACCTAAAATATCGATTTTCAGCTTGTTTTGGGCTTGTATTTTGAAAATACTCTAACACGGAGTAGGCAAGTACAGATCGCTTCTGGGACCCTAAAATATCGAATTTTTGGGTGTTTTGAGCCTGAATTTGAGATATAAACGGGTTTAGAAGATGCATCCACATATCGACTTTTGGGCACCTAAAAGATCGATTTTCAGTATGTTTTGGGCCTGTATATTGAAAAAACTCTGACACGGAGTAGGCATATACAGATCGCTTCTGGGACCCCAAAATATCGAATTTTTGGGTGTTTTGGGCCTGAATTTGAGATATCGACTTTGGGCACCTAAAATATCTATTTTTAGCATGTTTTGGGCCTATATTTTGAAAATATTCTAGCACTGAGTAGGCATGTACAGATCGCTTCTGGGACCCCAAATTATCGAATTTTCGGGTGTTTTGAGCCTGAATTTGAGATATAAACGGGTACAGAAGATGTATGCACATATTGACTTTGTGCACCTAAAATATCGATTTTCAGCTTGTTTTGGGCCTGTATTTTGGAAATACTCTATCTAGGAGTAGGCAAGTACAGATTGCTTCTGGAACCCAAAAATATAGAATTTTCGGGTGTTTTGAGCCTGAATTTGAGATATAAAAGGGTACAGAAGATGCATGCACATATAGACTTTTGGGCACCTAAAATATCGATTTTCAGTATGTTTTGGGCCTGTATATTGAAAATACTCTGACACGGAGTAGGCATGTACAGATCGCTTCTGGGACCCCAAAATATCGATTTTTTGGGTGTTTTGGGCCTGAATTTGAGATATCGACTTTGTGCACCTAAAATATCTATTTTTAGCATGTTTTGGGCCTATATTTTGAAAATATTCTAGCACTGAGTAGGCATGTACAGATTGCTTCTGGGACCCAAAAATATCGATTTTTTGGGTATTTTGAGGTTAAATTTGAGATATAAACGGGTACAGAAGATGCATGCACATATCGACTTTTGGGCACCTAAAAGATCGATTTTCAGTATGTTTTGGGCCTGTATTTTGAAAATACTCTAACACGGAGTAGGCATGTACAGTTCGCTTCTGGGACCCGAAAATATCGAATTTTCGGGTGTTTTGGGCCTGAATTTGAGATATTGAATTTGGGCACCTAAAATATCGATTTTCAGCTTGTTTTGGGCTTGTATTTTGAAAATACTCTAACACGGAGTAGGCAAGTACAGATCGCTTCTGGGACCCTAAAATATCGAATTTTTGGGTGTTTTGAGCCTGAATTTGAGATATAAACGGGTTTAGAAGATGAATCCACATATCGACTTTTGGGCACCTAAAAGATCGATTTTCAGTATGTTTTGGGCCTGTATATTGAAAAAACTCTGACACGGAGTAGGCATGTACAGATCGCTTCTGGGACCCCAAAATATCGAATTTTCGGGTGTTTTGGGCCTGAATTTGAGATATCGACTTTGGGCACCTAAAATATCTATTTTTAGCATGTTTTGGGCCTATATTTTGAAAATATTCTAGCACTGAGTAGGCATGTACAGATCGCTTCTGGAACCCCAAATTATCGAATTTTCGGGTGTTTTGAGCCTGAATTTGAGATATAAACGGGTACAGAAGATGTATGCACATATTGACTTTGGGCACCTAAAATATCTATTTTCAGCTTGTTTTGGGCCTGTATTTTGGAAATACTCTATCTAGGAGTAGGCAAGTACAGATTGCTTCTGGAACCCAAAAATATAGAATTTTCGGGTGTTTTGAGCCTGAATTTGAGATATAAAAGGGTACAGAAGATGCATGCACATATAGACTTTTGGGCACCTAAAATATCGATTTTAAGTATGTTTTGGGCCTGTATATTGAAAATACTCTGACACGGAGTAGGCATGTACAGATCGCTTCTGGGACCCCAAAATATCGATTTTTTGGGTGTTTTGGGCCTGAATTTGAGATATCGATTTTGGGCACCTAAAATATCGATTTTTAGTATGTTTTGGGCATATATTTTGAAAATATTCTAGCACTAAGTAGACATGTACAGATCACTTCTGGGACCCCAAAATATCGATTTTTCGGGTGTTTTGAGGGTGAATTTGGGATATAAACGGGTGCAGAAGATGCATACACATATTGACTTTAGTCACCTAAAATATCGATTTTCAGCTTGTTTTGGGCCTGTATTTTGAAAATACTCTAACACGGAGTAGGCAAGTACAGATCACTTCTGGGACTTCAAAATATCGAATTTTCGGGTGTTTTGAGCCTGAATTTGAGATATAAAAGGGTACAGAAGATGCATCCACATATCAACTTTTGGGCACCTTAAAGATCGATTTTCAGTATGTTTTGGGCCTGTATATTGAAAATACTCTAACACGGAGTAGGAATGTACAGATCACTTCTGGGACCCCAAAATATCGAATTTTTAGGTGTTTTGGGCCTGAATTTGAGATATCGAATTTGGGCACCTAAAATATCGATTTTCAGCTTGGTTTGGGCTTGTATTTTGAAAATACTCTAACACGGAGTAGGCAAGTACAGATCGCTTCTAGGACCCAAAAATACCGAATTTTATGGTGTTTTGAGCCTGAATTTGAGATATAAACGGGTACAGAAGATGCATGCACATATTGACTTTGGGAACCTAAAATATCGATTTTCAGCATGTTTTGGGCCTGTATTTTGAAAATACTCTAACTAGGAGTAGGCATGTACAGATTGCTTCTGGGACCCGAAAATATCGAATTTTCGGGTGTTATGAACCTGAATTTGAGATATAAACGGGTACAGAAGATGCATGCACATTTCGATTTTTGACACTTAACATATCGATTTTTAGCATGTTTTGAGCCTATATTTAGAAAATATTCTAGCACTAAGTAGGCATGTACAGATCACTTCTGGGACCCCAAAATATCGAATTTTCGGGTGTTTTGAGCCTGAATTTGAGATATAAACGGGTACAGATGATGCATGCACATATCGACTTTGGACACTTAAAATATCGATTTTTAGCATGTTTTGAGCCAATATTTTGAAAAAATTCTAGCACTGAGTAGGCATGCACAGATCGCTTTTGGGGCCCAAAAATATCGAATTTTCGGGTGTTTTGAGGTTGAATTTGGGATATAAACGGGTACAGAAGATGCATGCACATATCGACTTTTGGTCACCTAAAAGATCGATTTTCAGTATGTTTTGGTCCTGTATTTTGAAAATACTCTAACACGGAGTAGGCATGTACAGTTCGCTTCTGGGACCCCAAAATATCAAATTATCGGGTGTTTTGGGCCTGAATTTGAGATATCGACTTTGGGCTCCTAAAATATCGATTTTTTGCATGTTTTGGGCCTATATTTTAAAAATATTCTAGCACTAAGTAGGCATGTACAGATCACTTCTGGGACCCCAAAATATCGAATTTTCGGGCATTTTGAGCCTGAATTTGAGATTTAAACGGGTACAGAAGATGCATACACATATCGACTTTTGGGCACCTAAAATATCGATTTTGAGCATGTTTTGGGTCTGTATCTTGAAAACATTCTAACTAGGAGCAGGGATGTACAGATCGCTTCTAGGACCCAAAAATACCGAATTTTCGGGTGTTTTGAGCCTGAATTTGAGATATAAACGGGTACAGAAGATGAATGCACATATTGACTTTGGGCACCTAAAATATCGATTTTCAGCATGTTTTGGGCCTGTATTTTGAAAATACTCTATCTAGGAGTAGGCATGTACAGATCGCTTCTAGAACCCAAAAAAAACGAATTTTCGGGTGTTTTGAGCCTTAATTTGATATATAAACGGGTACAGAAGATGCATGCACATATTGACTTTGGGCACCTAAAATATCGATTTTCAGTATGTTTTGGGCCTGTATTTTGAAAATACACTAACTAGGAGTAGGCATGTACAGATCGCTTCTGGGACCCCAAAATATCGAATTTTCGGGTGTTTTGAGCCTGAATTTGAGATATAAACGGGTACAGATGATGCATGCACATATCGATTTTGGACAATTAAAATATCGATTTTCAGCATGTTTTGAGCCTATATTTTGAAAAACATTCTAGCACTGACTAGACATGTACAGATCGCTTCTGGGACCCAAAATTATCGAATTTTTGGGTGTTTTGAGGTTGAATTTGAGATATAAACGAGTGCAGAAGATGCATACACATGTTGACTTTGGGCACCTAAAATATCGATTTTCAGCATGTTTTGGGCCTGCATCTGAGTAGGCATGTACAGATTGCTTCTGGGACCCAAAAATATCGAATTTTTGGGTATTTTGAGGTTAAATTTGAGATATAAACGGGTACAGAAGATGCATGCACATATCGACTTTTGGGCACCTAAAAGATCGATTTTCAGTATGTTTTGGGCCTGTATTTTTAAAATACTCTAACACGGAGTAGGCATGTACAGTTCGCTTCTGGGACCCCAAAATATCGAATTTTCGGGTGTTTTGGGCCTGAATTTGAGATATCGACTTTGGGCACCTAAAATATCGATTTTTAGCATGTTTTGGGCCTATGTTTTGAAAATATTCTAGCACTAAGTAGGCATGTACAGATCACTTCTAGGACCCAAAAATACCGAATTTTCGGGTTTTTTGAACCTGAATTTGAGATATAAACGGGTACACAAGATGCATGCACATTTCGACTTTGGACACTTAAAATATCGATTTTTAGCATGTTTCGGACCTATATCTTGAAAATATTCTAGCACTAAGTAGGCATCTACAGATCACTTCTGGGACCCCAAAATATCGAATTTTCGGGTGTTTTGAGGTTGAATTTGGGATATAAACGGGTGCAGAAGATGCATACACATATTGACTTTAGTCACCTAAAATATCGATTTTCAGCTTGTTGTGGGCCTGTATTTTGAAAATACTCTAACACGGAGTAGGCAAGTACAGATCGCTTCTGGGACTTCAAAATATCGAATTTTCGGGTGTTTTGAGCCTGAATTTGAGATATAAACGGGTACAGAAGATGCATCCACATATCGACTTTTGGGCACCTAAAAGATCGATTTTCAGTATGTTTTGGGCCTGTATATTGAAAATACTCTAACACGGAGTAGGCAAGTACAGATCACTTCTGGGACCCCAAAATATCGATTTTTTAGGTGTTTTAAGCCTGAATTTGAGATATAAACGGGTACAGAAGATGCATGCACATATTGACTTTGGGCACCTAAAATATCGATTTTCAGCATGTTTTGGGCCTGTATTTTGTAAATACTCTAACTAGGAGTAGGCATGTACAGATCGCTTCTGGGACCCAAAAATATCGAATTTTTGGGAGTTTTGAACCTGAATTTGAGATATAAACGGTTACAGAAGATGCATTCACATTTCGACTTTGGACACTTAAAATATCGATTTTTAGCATGTTTTGAGCCTATATTTTGAAAATATTCTAGCACTAAGTAGGCATCTACAGATCACTTCTGGGACCCAAAAATAACGAATTTTCCGGTGTTTTGAGGTTGAATTTGGGATATAAACGGATGCAGAAGATGCATACACATATTGACTTTAGTCACCTAAAATATCGATTTTCAGCTTGTTTTGGGCCTGTATTTTGAAAATACTCTAACACGGAGTAGGCATGTACAGATCACTTCTGGGACCCCAAAATATCGAATTTTTAGGTGTTTTAGGCCTGAATTTGAGATATCGAATTCGGGCACCTAAAATATCGATTTTCAGCTTGTTTTGGGCCTGTATTTTGAAAATACTCTAACACGGAGTAGGCAAGTACAGATCGCTTAAGGGACCTCAAAATATCGAATTTTCGGGTGTTTTGAGCCTGAATTTAAGATATAAACGGGTACAGAAGATGCATCCACATATCGACTTTTGGACACCTAAAAGATCGATTTTCAGTATGTTATGGGCCTGTATATTGAAAATACTCAAACACGGAGTAGGCATGTACAGATCTCTTCAGGTACCCCAAAATATCGGATTTCTGGGTGTTTTGGGCCTGAATTTGAGATATCGACTTTTGGCACCTAAAATATCGATTTTCAGCTTGTTTTGGGCCTGTATTTTGAAAATACTCTAACAGGAGGTAGGCAAGTACAGATCGTTTCTAGGACCCAAAATTACCGAATTTTCGGGTGTTTTAAACCTGAATTTGAGATATAAACGGGTACAGAAGATGCATGCACATATTAACTTTGTGCACCTAATATATCGATTTTCAGCATGTTTTGCGCCTGTATTTTGAAAATGCTCTAACTAGGAATAGCCATGTACAGATCGCTTCTGGGACCCCAAAATATCGAATTTTCGGGTGTTTTGAGCCTGAATTTGAGATATAAACGGGTACAGAAGATGCATGCACATATCGACTTTGGACACTTAAAATATCGATTTTTAACATGTTTTGAGCCTATATTTTGAAAACATTCTAGCACTGACTAGACATGTACAGATCGCTTCTGGGACCCAAAATTATCGAATTTTTGGGTGTTTTGAGGTTGAATTTGAGATATAAACGAGTACAGAAGATGCATACCCATGTTTACTTTGTGCACCTAAAATATCGATTTTCAGCATGTTTTGGGCCTGTATATTGAAAATACTCTAACACGGAGTAGGCATGTACAGATCACGTCTTGGACCCCAAAATATCGAGTTTTTAGTTGTTTTGGGCCTCAATTTGAGATATAAACGGGTACATAAGATGCATGCACATATTGACTTTGGGCAACTAAAAAATCGATTTTCAGAATGTTTTAGGCCTGTATTTTAAAAATACTCTAACTAGGAGTAGGGATGTACAGATCGCTTCTGGGTCCCAAAAATATCGAATTTTCGGGTGTTTTGAACCTGAATTTGAGATATAAACGGGTACAGAAGATGCATGCACATTTCGACTTTAGACACTTAAAATATCGATTTTTAGCATGTTTTGAGCCTATATTTTGAAAATATTCTAGCACTAAGTAGGCATCTACAGATCACTTCTGGGACCCCAAAATATCGAATTTTCGGGTGTTTTGAGGTTGAATTTGGGATATAAACGGGTGCAGAAGATGCATACTCATATTGACTTTAATCACCTAAAATATCGATTTTCAGCTTGTTTTGGGCCTGTATTTTGAAAATACTCTAACACGGAGTAGGCAAGTACAGATCGCTTCTGGGACTTCAAAATATCGAATTTTCGGGTGTTTTGAGCCTGAATTTGAGATATAAACGGGTACAGAAGATGCATCCACATATCGACTTTTGGGCACCTAAAAGATCGATTTTCAGTATGTTTTGGGCCTGTATATTTAAAATACTCTAACACGGAGTAGGCATGTACAGATCACATCTGGGACCCCAAAATATCGAATTTTTAGGTGTTTTGGGCCTGAATTTGAGATATCGAATTTGGGCACCTAAAATATCGATTTTCAGCTTGTTTTGGGCCCGTATTTTGAAAATACTCTAACAAGAAGTAGGCAAGTACAGATCGTTTCTAGGACCCAAAAATACCGAATTTTCGGGTGTTTTGAACCTGAATTTGAGATATAAACGGGTACAGAAGATGCATGCACATATTGACTTTGGGCACCTAAATTATCGATTTTCAGCATGTTTTGGGCTTGTATTTTGAAAATACTCTAACTAGGAATAGCCATGTACAGATCGCTTCTGGGATCCCAAAATATCGAATTTTCGGGTGTTTTGAGCCTGAATTTGAGATATAAACGGGTACAGAAGATGCATGCACATATCGACTTTGGACACTTAAAATATCGATTTTTAGCATGTTTTGAGCCTATATTTTGAAAACATTCTAGCACTGACTAGACATGTACAGATCGCTTCTGGGACCCAAAATTATCGAATTTTTGGGTGTTTTGAGGTTGAATATGAGATATAAACGAGTGCAGAAGATGCATACCCATGTTTACTTTGGGCACCTAAAATATCGATTTTCAGCATGTTTTGGGCCTTCATCTGATTAGGCATGTACAGATTGCTTCTGGGACCCAAAAATATCGAATTTTCGGGTGTTTTAAGATTAAATTTGAGATAAACACGGGTACAGAAGATTCATGCACATATCGACTTTTGGGCACCTAAAAGATCGATTTTCAGTATGTTTTGGGCCTGTATATTGAAAATACTCTAACACGGAGTAGGCATGTACAGATCACTTCTGGGACCCCAAAATATCGATTTTTTTGGTGTTTTGGGCCTGAATTTGAGATATAAACGGGTACAGAAGATGAATGCACAAAATGACTTTGGGCACATAAAATATCGTTTTTCAGCATGTTTTGGGCCTGTATTTTGAAAATACTCTAACTAGGAGTAGGCATGTACAGATCGCTTCTGGGACCCAAAAATATCGAATTTTCGGGTGTTTTGAACCTGAATTTGAGATATAAACGGGTACAGAAGATGCATGCACATTTCGACTTTGGACACTTAAAATATCGATTTTTAGCATGTTTTGAGCCTATATTTTGAAAATATTCTAGCACTAAGTAGGCATCTACAAATCACTTCTGGGACCCCAAAATATCGAATTTTCGGGTGTTTTGAGGTTGAATTTGGGATATAAACGAGTGCAGAAGATGCATACACATATTGACTTTAGTCACGTAAAATATCGATTTTCAGCTTGTTTTCGGCCTGTATTTTGAAAATACTCTAATACGGAGTAGGCAAGTACAGATCGCTTCTGGGACTTCAAAATATCGAATTTTCGGGTGATTTGAGCCTGAATTTGAGATATAAACGGGTACAGAAGATGCATCCACATATCGACTTTTGGGCACCTAAAAGATCGATTTTCAGTATGTTTTGGGCCTGTATATTGAAAAAACTCTAAAACGGAGTAGGCATGTACAGATCTCTTCTGGGACCCCAAAATATCGAATTTCTGGGTGTTTTGGGCCTGAATTTGAGATATCGACTTTGGGCACCTAAAATATCGATTTTTAGCATGTTTTGGGCCTGTATTTTGAAAATACTCTAACAGGGAGTAGGCAAGTACAGATCGTTTCTAGGACCCAAAAATACCGAATTTTCGGGTGTTTTGAGCCTGAATTTGAGATATAAACGGGTACAGAAGATGAATGCACATATTGACTTTGGGCACCTAAAATATCGATTTTCAGCATGTTTTGGGTCTGTATCTTGAAAACATTCTAACTAGGAGTAGGGATGTACATATCGCTTCTAGAACCCAAAAAAAACGAATTTTCGGGTGTTTTGAGCCTTAATTTGATATATAAACGGGTACAGAAGATGCATGCACATATTGACTTTGGGCACCTAAAATATCGATTTTCAGTATGTTTTGGGCCTGTATTTTGAAAATACACTAACTAGGAGTAGGCATGTACAGATCGCTTCTGGGACCCCAAAATATCGAATTTTCGGGTGTTTTGAGCCTGAATTTGAGATATAAACGGGTACAGATGATGCATGCACATATCGATTTTGGACAATTAAAATATCGATTTTCAGCATGTTTTGAGCCTATATTTTGAAAAACAATCTAGCACTGACTAGACATGTACAGATCGCTTCTGGGACCCAAAATTATCGAATTTTTGGGTGTTTTGAGGTTGAATTTGAGATATAAACGAGTGCAGAAGATGCATACACATGTTGAATTTGGGCACCTAAAATATCGATTTTCAGCATGTTTTGGGCCTGCATCTGAGTAGGCATGTACAGATTGCTTCTGGGACCCAAAAATATCGAATTTTTGGGCATTTTGAGGTTAAATTTGAGATATAAACGGGTACAGAAGATGCATGCACATATCGACTTTTGGGCACCTAAAAGATCGATTTTCAGTATGTTTTGGGCCTGTATTTTGAAAATACTCTAACACGGAGTAGACATGTACAGTTCGCTTCTGGGACCCCAAAATATCGAATTTTCGGGTGTTTTGGGCCTTAATTTGAGATATCGACTTTGGGCACCAAAAATATCGATTTTTAGCATGTTTTTGGCCTATGTTTTGAAAATATTCTAGCACTAAGTTGGCATGTACAGATCACTTCTGGGACCCCAAAATATCGAATTTTCGGGTGTTTTGAGCCTGAATTTGAGATATAAACGGGTACAGATAATGCATGCACATATCGACTTTGGACACTTAAAATATCGATTTTTAGCATGTTTTGATACTATATTTTGAAAACATTCTGGCACTGAGTAGGCATGTACAGATTGCTTCTGGGACCCGAAAATATCAAATTTTCGGGTGTTTTGAGGTTGAATTTGGGATATAAACGGGTGCAGAAGATGCATACACATATTGACTTTAGTCACCTAAAAGATCGATTTTTAGCTTGTTTTGGGCCTTTATTTTGAAAATACTCTAACACGGAGTAGGCAAGTACAGATCGCTTCTGGGACTTCAAAATATCGAATTTTCGGGTGTTTTGAGCCTGAATTTGAGATATAAACGGGTACAGAAGATGCATCCACATATCGACTTTTGGGCACCTAAAAGATCGATTTTCAGTATGTTTTGGGCCTGTATATTTAAAATACTCTAACACGGAGTAGGCATGTACAGATCACTTCTGGGACCCCTAAAATATCGAAATTTTAGGTGTTTCGGGCCTGAATTTGAGATATCGAATTTGGGCATCTAAAATATCGATTTTCAGCTTGTTTTGGGCCTGTATTTTTAAAAATACTCTAACACGGAGTAGGCAAGTACAGATCGCTTCTGGGACCTCAAAATATCGAATTTTCGGGTGTTTTGAGCCTGAATTTGAGATATAAACAGGTAAAGAAGATGCATCCACATATCGACTTTTGGGCACCTAAAAGATCGATTTTCAGTATGTTTTGGGCCTGTATATTGAAAATACTCTAACACGGAGTAGGCATGTACAGATCTCTTCTGGGACCCCAAAATATCGAATTTCTGGGTGTTTTGGGCCTGAATTTGAGATATCGACTTTGGGCACCTAAAATATCGATTTTTAACATGTTTTGGGCCTGTATTTTGAAAATACTCTAACAGGGAGTAGGCAAGTACAGATCGTTTCTAGGACCCAAAAATACCGAATTTTCGGGTGTTTTGAACCTGAATTTGAGATATAAACTGTTACAGAAGATGCATACACATATTGACTTTGGGCACCTAAAATATCGATTTTCAGCATGTTTTGGGCCTGTATTTTGAAAATACTCTAACGAGGAATAGTCATGTACAGATCGCTTCTCGGACCCCAAAATATCGAATTTTCGGGTGTTTTGAGCCTGAATTTGAGATATAAACGGGTACAGAAGATACATGCACATATCGACTTTGGACACTTAAAATATCGATTTTTAGCATGTTTTGAGCCTATATTTTGAAAACATTCAAGCACTGACTAGACATGTACAGATCGCTTCTGGGACCCAAAATTATCGAATTTTTGGGTGTTTTGAGGTTTAATTTAAAATATAAACGAGTGCAGAAAATGCATACCCATGTTTACTTTGGGCACTTAAAATATCGATTTTCAGCATGTTTTGGGGCTGCATCTGAGTAGGCATGTTTAGATTGCTTCTGGGACCCAAAAATATCGAATTTTCGGGTGTTTTGAGGTTAAATTTGAGATATAAACGGGTACAGAAGATGCATGCACATATCGACTTTTGGGCACCTAAAAGATCGATTTTCAGTATGTTTTGGGCCTGTATTTTGAAAATACTCTAACAAGGAGTAGGCATGTACAGTTCGCTTCTGGGACCCCAAAATATCGAATTTTCGGGTGTTTTGAGCCTGAATTTGAGATATCGACTTTGGGCACCTAAAATATCGATTTTTAGCATGTTTTGGGCATATGTTTTGAAAATATTCTAGCACTAAGTAGGCATGTACAGATCACTTCTGGGACCCCAAAATATCGAATTTTCGGGTGTTTTGAGCCTGAATTTGAGATATAAACGGGTACAGATGATGCATGCACATATCGAGTTTTTACACTTAAAATATCGATTTTTAGCATGTTTTGAGCCTATATTTTGAAAACATTCTAGCACTGAGTAGGCATGAACAGATTGCTTCTGGGACCCGAAAATATCGAATTTTCGGGTGTTTTGAGGTTGAATTTGGGATATAAACGTGTGCAGAAGATGCATACACATATTGACTTTAGTCACCTAAAATATCGATTTTCAGCTTGTTTTGGGCCTGTAATTTGAAAATACTCTAACACGGAGTAAGCAAGTACAGATCGCTTCTGGGACCCCAAAATATCGAATTTTCGGGTGTTTTGAGCCTGAATTTGAGATATAAACGGGTACAGAAGATGCATCCACATATCGACTTTTGGGCACCTAAAGGATCGATTTTCAGTATGTTTTGGGCCTGTATATTGAAAATACTCTAACACGGAGTAGGCATGTACAGATCTCTTCAGGGACCCCAAAATATCGAATTTCTGGGTGTTATGGGCATGAATTTGAGATATCGACTTTGGGCACCAAAAATATCGATTTTCAGCTTGTTTTGGGCCCGTATTTTTAAAATACTCTAACAAGAAGTAGGCAAGTACAGATCGTTTCTAGGACCCAAAAATACCGAATTTTCGGGTGTTTTGAACCTGAATTTGAGATATAAACGGGTACAGAAAAAACATGCACATATTGACTTTGGGCACCTAAAATATCGATTTTCAGCATGTTTTGGGCCTGTATTTTGAAAATACTCTAACTAGGAATAGCCATGTACAGATAGCTTCTGGGACACCAAAATATCGAATTTTCGGGTGTTTTGAGCCTGAATTTGAGATATAAACGGGTACAGAAGATGCATCCACATATCGACTTTTGGGCACCTAAAAGATCGATTTTCAGTATGTTTTGGGCCTGTATATTGAAAAAACTCTAACACGGAGTAGGCATGTACAGATCTCTTCTGGGACCCCAAAATATCGAATTTCTGGGTGTTTTGGGCCTGAATTTTAGATATCGACTTTGGGCACCTAAAATATCGATTTTTAGCATGTTTTGGGCCTGTATTTTGAAAATACTCTAACATGGAGTAATCAAGTACATATCGTTTCTAGGACCCAAAAATACCGAATTTTCGGGTGTTTTGAACCTGAATTTGAGATATAAACGGGTACCGAAGATGCATACACATATTGACTTTGGGCACCTAAAATATCGATTTTCAGCATGTTTTGGGCCTGTATTTTGATAATACTCTAACTAGGAATAGGCATGTACAGATCGCTTCTGGGACCCCAAAATATCGAATTTTCGGGTGTTTTGAGCCTGAATTTGAGATATAAACGGGTACAGAAGATACATGCACATATCGACTTTGGACACTTAAAATATCGATTTTTAGCATGTTTTGAGCCTATATTTTGAAAACATTCTAGCACTGACTAGACATGTACAGATCGCTTCTGGGACCCAAGATTATCGAATTTTTGGGTGTTTTGAGATTGAATTTGATATATAAACGAGTGCAGAAAATGCATACCCATGTTTACTTTGGGCGCCTAAAATATCGATTTTCAGCATGTTTTGGGCCTGCATCTGAGTAGGCATGTACAGATTGCTTCTGGGACCCAAAAATATCGAATTTTCGGGTGTTTTGAGGTTAAATTTGAGATATAAACGGGTACAGAAGATGCATGCACATATCGACTTTAGGGCACCTAAAAGATCGATTTTCAGTATGTTTTGGGCCTGTATTTTGAAAATACTCTAACAAGGAGTAGGCATGTACAGTTCGCTTCTGGGACTCCAAAATATCGAATTTTCGGGTGTTTTGAGCCTGAATTTGAGATATCGACTTTGGGCACCTAAAATATCGATTTTTAGCATGTTTTGGGCCTATGTTTTGAAAATATTCTAGCATTAAGTAGGCATGTACAGATCACTTCTGGGACCCCAAAATATCGAATTTTCGGGTGTTTTGAGCCTGAATTTGAGATATAAACGGGTACAGATGATGCATGCACATATCGACTTTAGTCACCTAAAATATCGATTTTCAGCTTGTTTTGGGCCTGTAATTTGAAAATACTCTAACACGGAGTAAGCAAGTACAGATCGCTTCTGGGACCTTAAAATATCGAATTTTCGGGTGTTTTGAGCCTGATTTTGAGATATAAACGGGTACAGAAGATGCATCCACATATCGACTTTTGGGCACCTAAAAGATCGATTTTCATTATGTTTTGGGCCTGTATATTGAAAATACTCTAACACGGAGTAGGCATGTACAGATCTCTTCTGGGACCCCAAAATATCGAATTTCTGGGTGTTTTGAGCCTGAATTTGAGATATCGACTTTGGGCACCAAAAATATCGATTTCAGCTTGTTTTGGGCCCGTATTTTTAGAATACTCTAACAAGAAGTAGGCAAGTACAGATCGTTTCTAGGACCCAAAAATACCGAATTTTCGGGTGTTTTGAACCTGAATTTGAGATATAAACGGGTACAGAAGATGAATGCACATATTGACTTTGGGCACCTAAAATATCGATTTTCAGCATGTTTTGGGCCTGTATTTTGAAAATACTCTAACTAGGAATAGCTATGTACAGATCGCTTCTCGGACCCCAAAATATCGAATTTTCGGGTGTTTTGAGCCTGAATTTGAGATATAAACGGGTACAGAAGATGAATCCACATATCGACTTTTGGGCACCTAAAAGATCGATTTTCAGTATGTTTTGGGCCTGTATATTGAAAAAACTCTAACACGGAGTAGGCATGTACAGATCTCTTCTGGGACCCCAAAATATCGATTTTCTGTGTGTTTTGGGCCTGAATTTGAGATATCGACTTTGGGCACCTAAAATATCGATTTTTAGCATGTTTTGGGCCTGTATTTTGAAAATGCTCTAACATGGAGTAGGCAAGTACAGATCGTTTCTAGGACCCAAAAATACAGAATTTTCGGGTGTTTTGAACCTGAATTTGAGATATAAACGGGTACAGAAGATGCATACACATATTGACTTTGGTCACCTAAAATATCGATTTTCAGCATGTTTTGGGCCTGTATTTTGAAAATACTCTAACTAGGAATAGTCATGTACAGATCGCTTCTGGGACCCCAAAATATCGAATTTTCGGGTGTTTTGAGCCTGAATTTGAGATATAAACGGGTACAGAAGATACATGCACATATCGACTTTGGACACTTAAAATATCGATTTTTAGCATGTTTTGAGCCTATATTTTGAAAACATTCTAGCACTGACTAGACATGTACAGATCGCTTCTGGGACCCAAAATTATCGAATTTTTGGGTGTTTTGAGGTTGAATTTGATATATAAACGAGTGCAGAAAATTCATACCCATGTATACTTTGGGCACCTAAAATATCAATTTTCAGCATGTTTTGGGCTTGCATCTGAGTAGGCATGTACAGATTGCTTCTGGGACCCAAAAATATCGAATTTTCGGGTGTTTTGAGGTTAAATTTGAGATATAAACGGGTACAGAAGATGCATGCACATATCGACTTTTTTGCACCTAAAAGATCGATTTTCAGTATGTTTTGGGCCTGTATTTTGAAAATACTCTAACATGGAGTAGGCATGTACAGTTCGCTTCTGGGCCCCAAAATATCGAATTTTCGGGTGTTTTGAGCCTGAATTTGAGATATCGACTTTCGGCACCTAAAGTATCGATTTTTAGCATGTTTTCGGCCTATGTTTTGAAAATATTCTAGCACTAAGTAGGCATGTACAGATCACTTCTGGGACCCCAAAATATCGATTTTTTAGGTGTTTTGGGCCTGAATTTGAGATATAAACGGGTGCAGAAGATGCATGCACATATTGACTTTGGGCACCTAAAATATCGATTTTCAGCATGATTTGGGCCTGTATTTTGAAAATACTCTAACTAGGAGTAGGCATGTACAGATCGCTTCTGGGACCCAAAAATATCGAATTTTCGGGTGTTTTGAACCTGAATTTGAGATATAAACGGGTACAGAAGATGCATTCACATTTCGACTTTGGACACTTAAAATATCGATTTTTAGCATGTTTTGTGCCTATATTTTGAAAATATTCTAGCACTAAGTAGGCATCTACAGATCACTTCTGGGACCCCAAAATATCGAATTTTCGGGTGTTTTGAGGTTGAAATTGGGATATAAACGGGTGCAGAAGATGCATACACATATTGACTTTAGTCACCTAAAATATCGATTTTCAGCTTGTTTTGGGCCTGTATTTTGAAAATACTCTAATACGGAGTAGGCAAGTACAGATCGCTTCTTGGACTTCAAAATATCGAATTTTCGGGTGTTTTGAGCCTGAATTTGAGATATAAACGGTTACAGAAGATGCATCCACATATCGACTTTTGGGCACCTAAAAGATCGATTTTCAGAATGTTTTGGGCCTGTATATTTAAAATACTCTGACACGGAGTAGGCATGTACAGATCACTTCTGGGACCCCAAAATATCGAATTTTTAGGTGTTTCGGGCCTGAATTTGAGATATCGAATTTGGGCATCTAAAATATCGATTTTCAGCTTGTTTTGGGCCTGTATTTTTAAAATACTCTAACACGGAGTAGGCAAGTACAGATCGCTTCTGGGACCCCAAAATATCGAATTTTCGGGTGTTTTGAGCCTGAATTTGAGATATAAACGGGTACAGAAGATGCATCCACATATCGACTTTTCGGCACCTAAAAGATCGATTTTCAGTATGTTTTGGGCCTGTATATTGAAAAAACTCTAACACGGAGTAGGCATGTACAGATCTCTTCTGGGACCCCAAAATATCGAATTTCTGGGTGTTTTGGGCCTGAATTTGAGATATCGACTTTGGGCACCTAAAATATCGATTTTTAGCATGTTTTGGGCCTGTATTTTGAAAATACTCTAACAGGGAGTAGGCAAGTACAGATCGCTTCTAGGACCCAAAAATACAGAATTTTCGGGTGTTTTGAACCTGAATTTGAGATATAAACGGGTACAGAAGATACATGCACATATTGACTTTGGGCACCTAAAATATCGATTTTCAGCATGTTTTGGGCCTGTATTTTGAAAATACTCTAACTAGGAATAGTAATGTACAGATCGCTTCTGGGACCCCAAAATATCGAATTTTCGGGTGTTCTGAGCCTGAATTTGAGATATAAACGGGTACAGAAGATACATGCACATATCGACTTTGGACACTTAAAATATCGATTTTTAGCATGTTTTGAGACTATATTTTGAAAACATTCTAGCACTGACTAGACATGTACAGATCGCTACTGGGACCCAAAATTATCGAATTTTTGGGTGTTTTGAGGTTGAATTTGATATATAAACGAGTGCAGAAAATGCATACCCATGTTTACTTTGGGCACCTAAAATATCGATTTTCAGCATGTTTTGGGCCTGCATCTGAGTAGGCATGTACAGATTGCTTCTGGGACCCAAAAATATCAAATTTTCGGGTGTTTTGAGTTTAAATTTGAGATATAAACGGGTACAGAAGATGCATACACATATCGACTTTTGGGCACCTAAAAGATCGATTTTCAGTATGTTTTGGGCCTGTATTTTGAAAATACTCTAACACGGAGTAGGCATGTACAGTTCGCTTCTGGGACCCCAAAATATCGAATTTTTGTGTGTTTTGAGCCTGAATTTGAGATATCGACTTTGGGCACCTAAAATATCTATTTTTAGCATGTTTTGGGCCTATGTTTTGAAAATATTCTAGCACTAAGTAGGCATGTACAGATCACTTCTGGGACCCCAAAATATCGAATTTTCGGGTGTTTTGAGGTTGAATTTGGGATATAAACGGGTACAGATGATGCATACACATATTGACTTTAGTCACCTAAAATATCGATTTTCAGCTTGTTTTGGGCCTGTATTTTGAAAATATTCTAACACGGAGTAGGCAAGTACAGATGGCTTCTGGGACCTTAAAATATCGAATTTTCGGGTGTTTTGAGCCTGAATTTGAGATATAAACGGGTACAGAAGATGCATCCACATATCGACTTTTGGGCACCTAAAAGATCGATTTTCAGTATGTTTTGGGCCTGTATATTGAAAATACTCTAACACGGAGTAGGCATGTACAGATCTCTTCTGGGACCCCAAAATATCGAATTTCTGGGTGTTTTGGGCCTGAATTTGAGATATCGACTTTGGGCACCTAAAATATCGATTTTCAGCTTGTTTTGGGCCTGTATTTTGAAAATACTCTAACAGGGAGTAGCCAAGTACAGATCGCTTCTAGGACCCAAAAATACCGAATTTTCGGGTGTTTTGAACCGGAATTTGAGATATAAACGGGTACAGAAGACGCATGCACATTTCGACTTTGAACACTTAAAATATCGATTTTTAGCATGTTTTGAGCCTATATTTTGAAAATATTCTAGCACTAAGTAGGCATCTTCAGATCACTTCTGGGACCCCGAAATATCGAATTTTTGGGTGTTTTGAGGTTGAATTTGGGATATAAACGGGTGCAGAAGATGCATACACATATTGACTTTAGTCACCTAAAATATCGATTTTTAGCATGTTTTGAGCCTATATTTTGGAAATATTCTAGCACTAAGTAGGCATCTACAGATCACTTCTGGGACCCCAAAATATCGAATTTTCGGGTGTTTTGAGGTTGAATTTGAGATATTAACGGGTACAAAAGATGCATGCACATATCGACTTTGGACACTTAAAATATCGATTTTTAGCATGTTTTGAGCCTATATTTTGAAAATATTCTAGCACTAAGTAGGCATGTACAGATCACTTCTGGGAGCCCAAAATATCGAATTTTCAGGTGTTTTGAGCCTGAATTTGAGATATAAACGGGTACAGATGATGCATGCACATATCGACTTTGGACACTTAAAATATCGATTTTTAGAATGTTTTGAGACAATATTTTGAAAACATTCTAACACTGAGTAGGCATGTACAGATCGCTTCTGGGACCCCTAAATATCGAATTTTTGGGTGTTTTGGGCTTGAATTTGAGATATAGACTTTGGGCACCTAAAATATCGATTTTTAGCATGTTTTGGGCCTATATTTTGAAAATATTCTAGCACTGAGTACGCATGTACAGATGGCTTCTGGGACCACAAAATATCGAATTTTCGGGTGTTTTCAGCCTGAATTTGAGATATAAACGGGTACAGATGATGCATGCACATATCGACTTTGGACACTTAAAATATCGATTTTTAGCATGTTTTGAGCCTATATTTTGAAAACATTCTAGCACTGAGTAGGCATGTACAGATTGCTTCTGGGACCCGAAAATATCGAATTTTCGGGTGTTTTGAGGTTGAATTTGGGATATAAACGGGTGCAGAAGATGCATACACATATTGTCTTTAGTCACCTAAAATATCGATTTTCAGCTTGTTTTGGGCCTGTAATTTGAAAATACTCTAACACGGAGTAAGCATGTACAGATCGCTTCTGGGACCCAAAAATATCGAATTTTCGGGTGTTTTGAGGTTGAATTTGGGATATAAACGGGTACAGAAGATGCTTGCACATATTGACTTTTGGGCACCTAAAAGATCGATTTTCAGTATGTTTTGGGCCTGTAAATTGAAAATACTCTAACACGGAGTAGGCATGTACAGATCTCTTCTGGGACCCCAAAATATCGAATTTCTGGGTGTTTTGGGCCTGAATTTGAGATATCGACTTTGGGCACCAAAAATATCGATTTCAGCTTGTTTTGGGCCCGTATTTTTAGAATACTCTAACAAGAAGTAGGCAAGTACAGATCGTTTCTAGGACCCAAAAATACCGAATTTTCGGGTGTTTTGAACCTGAATTTGAGATATAAACGGGTACAGAAAAAACATGCACATATTGACTTTGGGCACCTAAAATATCGATTTTCAGCATGTTTTGGGCCTGTATTTTGAAAATACTCTAACTTGGAATAGCTATGTACAGATCGCTTCTGGGACCCCAAAATATCGAATTTTCGGGTGTTTTGAGCCTGAATTTGAGATATAAACGGGTACAGAAGATGCATCCACATATCGAGTTTTGGGCACCTAAAAGATCGATTTTCAGTATGTTTTGGGCCTGTATATTGAAAAAACTCTAACACGGAGTAGGCATGTACAGATCTCTTCTGGGACCCCAAAATATCGAATTTCTGGGTGTTTTGGGCCTGAATTTGAGATATCGACTTTGGGCACCTAAAATATCGATTTTTAGCATGTTTTGGGCCTGTATTTTGAAAATACTCTAACAGGGAGTAGGCAAGTACAGATCGTTTCTAGGACCCAAAAATATCGAATTTTCGGGTGTTTTGAACCTGAATTTGAGATATAAACGGGTACAGAAGATGCATACACATATTGACTTTGGTCACCTAAAATATCGATTTTCAGCATGTTTTGGGCCTGTATTTTGAAAATACTCTAACTAGGAATAGTCATGTACAGATCGCTTCTGGGACCCCAAAATATCGAATTTTCGGGTGTTTTGAGCCTGAATTTGAGATATAAACGGGTACAGAAGATACATGCACATATCGACTTTGGACACTTAAAATATCGATTTTTAGCATGTTTTGAGCCTATATTTTGAAAACATTCTAACACTGAGTAGGCATGTACAGATCGCTTCTGGGACCCAAAAATATCGAATTTTCGGGTGTTTTGAGGTTGAATTTGGGATATAAACGGGTACAGAAGATGCTTGCACATATTGACTTTTGGGAACCTAAAAGATCGATTTTCAGTATGTTTTGGGCCTGTATTTTGAAAATACTCTAACACGGAGTAGGCATGTACAGTTCGCTTCTGGGACCCCTAAATATCGAATTTTTGGGTGTTTTGGGCTTGAATTTGAGATATAGACTTTGGGCACCTAAAATATCGATTTTTAGCATGTTTTGGGCCTATATTTTGAAAATATTCTAGCACTGAGTACGCATGTACAGATGGCTTCTGGGACCACAAAATATCGAATTTTCGGGTGTTTTCAGCCTGAATTTGAGATATAAACGGGTACAGATGATGCATGCACATATCGACTTTGGACACTTAAAATATCGATTTTTAGCATGTTTTGAGCCTATATTTTGAAAACATTCTAGCACTGAGTAGGCATGTACAGATTGCTTCTGGGACCCGAAAATATCGAATTTTCGGGTGTTTTGAGGTTGAATTTGGGATATAAACGGGTGCAGAAGATGCATACACATATTGACTTTAGTCACCTAAAATATCGATTTTCAGCTTGTTTTGGGCCTGTAATTTGAAAATACTCTAACACGGAGTAAGCAAGTACAGATCGCTTCTGGGACCTTAAAATATCGAATTTTCGGGTGTTTTGAGCCTGAATTTGAGATATAAACGGGTACAGAAGATGCATCCACATATCGACTTTTGGGCACCTAAAAGATCGATTTTCAGTATGTTTTGGGCCTGTAAATTGAAAATACTCTAACACGGAGTAGGCATGTACAGATCTCTTCTGGGACCCCAAAATATCGAATTTCTGGGTGTTTTGGGCCTGAATTTGAGATATCGACTTTGGGCACCAAAAATATCGATTTCAGCTTGTTTTGGGCCCGAATTTTTAGAATACTCTAACAAGAAGTAGGCAAGTACAGATCGTTTCTAGGACCCAAAAATACCGAATTTTCGGGTGTTTTGAACCTGAATTTGAGATATAAACGGGTACAGAAAAAACATGCACATATTGACTTTGGGCACCTAAAATATCGATTTTCAGCATGTTTTGGGCCTGTATTTTGAAAATACTCTAACTTGGAATAGCTATGTACAGATCGCTTCTGGGACCCCAAAATATCGAATTTTCGGGTGTTTTGAGCCTGAATTTGAGATATAAACGGGTACAGAAGATGCATCCACATATCGAGTTTTGGGCACCTAAAAGATCGATTTTCAGTATGTTTTGGGCCTGTATATTGAAAAAACTCTAACACGGAGTAGGCATGTACAGATCTCTTCTGGGACCCCAAAATATCGAATTTCTGGGTGTTTTGGGCCTGAATTTGAGATATCGACTTTGGGCACCTAAAATATCGATTTTTAGCATGTTTTGGGCCTGTATTTTGAAAATACTCTAACAGGGAGTAGGCAAGTACAGATCGTTTCTAGGACCCAAAAATATCGAATTTTCGGGTGTTTTGAACCTGAATTTGAGATATAAACGGGTACAGAAGATGCATACACATATTGACTTTGGTCAACTAAAATATCGATTTTCAGCATGTTTTGGGCCTGTATTTTGAAAATACTCTAACTAGGAATAGTCATGTACAGATCGCTTCTGGGACCCCAAAATATCGAATTTTCGGGTGTTTTGAGCCTGAATTTGAGATATAAACGGGTACAGAAGATACATGCACATATCGACTTTGGACACTTAAAATATCGATTTTTAGCATGTTTTGAGCCTATATTTTGAAAACATTCTAGCACTGACTAGACATGTACAGATCGCTTCTGGGACCCAAAATTATCGAATTTTTGGGTGTTTTGAGGTTGAATTTGATATATAAACGAGTGCAGAAAATACATACCCATGTTTACTTTGGGCACCTAAAATATCAATTTTCAGCATGTTTTGGGCTTGCATCTGAGTAGGCATGTACAGATTGCTTCTGGGACCCAAAAATATCGAATTTTCGGGTGTTTTGAGGTTAAATTTGAGATATAAACGGGTACAGAAGATGCATGCACATATCGACTTTTTTGCACCTAAAAGATCGATTTTCAGTATGTTTTGGGCCTGTATTTTGAAAATACTCTAACAAGGAGTAGGCATGTACAGTTCGCTTCTGGGACCCCAAAATATCGAATTTTTGGGTGTTTTGAGCCTGAATTTGAGATATCGACTTTGGGCACATAAAGTATCGATTTTTAGCATGTTTTGGGCCTATGGTTTGAAAATATTCTAACACTAAGTAGGCATGTACAGATCACTTCTGGGACCGCAAAATATCGATTTTTTAGGTGTTTTGGGCCTGAATTTGAGATATAAACGGGTACAGAAGATGCATGCACATATTGACTTTGGGAACCTAAAATATCGATTTTCAGCATGATTTGGGCCTGTATTTTGAAAATACTCTAACTAGGAGTAGGCATGTACAGATCGCTTCTGGGACCCAAAAATATCGAATTTTCGGGTGTTTTGAACCTGAATTTGAGATATAAACGGGTACAGAAGATGCATTCACATTTCGACTTTGGACACTTAAAATATCGATTTTTAGCATGTTTTGAGCCTATATTTTGAAAACATTCTAGCACTGAGTAGGCATGTACAGATCGCTTCTGGGACCCAAAAATATCGAATTTTCGGGTGTTTTGAGGTTGAATTTGGGATATAAACGGGTGCAGAAGATACATACACATATTGACTTTGATCACCTAAAATATCGATTTTCAGCTTGTTTTGGGCCTGTATTTTGAAAATACTCTAACACGGAGTAGGCAAGTACAGATCGCTTCTGGGACCCAAAAATATCGAATTTTCGGGTGTTTTGAGCCTGAATTTGAGATATAAACGGGTACAGAAGATGCATGCACATATCGACTTTTCGGCACCAAAAAGATCGATTTTCAGTATGTTTTGGGCCTGTATATTGAAAATACTCTAACACGGAGTAGGCATGTACAGATCGCTTCTGAGACCCCAAAATATCGAATTTTTTAGTGTTTTGGACCTGAATTTGAAATATCGACTTTGGGCACCTAAAATATTGATTTTTAGCATGTTTTGGGCCTATATTTTGAAAATATTCTAGCACTGAGTAGGCATGTACAGATCGCTTCCGGGACCCCAAAATATCGAATTTTCAGGTGTTTTGAGCCTGAATTTGAGATATAAACGGGTACGGAAGATGCATGCACATATTAACTTTGGGCACCTAAAATATCGATTTGCAGCATGTTTTTGGCCTGTATTTTGAAAATACTCTAACTAGGAGTAGGCATGTACAGATCGCTTCTGGGACCCAAAAATATCGAATTTTAGGGTGTTTTGAGCCTGAATTTGAGATATAAACGGGTACAGAAGATGCATGCACATATCGACTTTGGACACCTAAAATATAGATTTTTAGCATGTTTTGAGCCTATATTTTGAAAACATTCTAGCACTGACTAGACATGTACAGATCGCTTCTGGGACCCAAAAATATCGAATTTTCGGGTGTTTTGAGGTTGAATTAGGGATATAAACGGGTACGGAAGATACATCCACATATCGACTTTTGGGCACCTAAAAGATCGATTTTCAGTATGTTTTGGGCCTGTATATTGAAAATACTCTAACACGGAGTAGGCATGTACAGATCTCTTCTGGGACCCCAAAATATCGAATTTCTGGGTGTTTTGGGCCTGAATTTGAGATATCGACTTTGGGCACCTAAAATATCGATTTTCAGCTTGTTTTGGGCCTGTATTTTGAAAATACTCTAACAGGGAGTAGCCAAGTACAGATCGCTTCTAGGACCCAAAAATACCGAATTTTCTGGGGTTTTGAACCGGAATTTGAGATATAAACGGGTACAGAAGACGCATGCACATTTTGACTTTGGACACTTAAAATATCGATTTTTAGCATGTTTTGAGCCTATATTTTGAAAATATTCTAGCACTAAGTAGGCATCTACAGATCACTTCTGGGACCCGGAAATATCGAATTTTTGGGTGTTTTGAGGTTGAATTTGGGATATAAACGGGTGCAGAAGATGCATACACATATTGACTTTAGTCACCTAAAATATCGATTTTTAGCATGTTTTCAGCCTATATTTTGGAAATATTCTAGCACTAAGTAGGCATCTACAGATCACTTCTGGGACCCCAAAATATCGAATTTTCGGGTGTTTTGAGGTTGAATTTGAGATATTAACGGGTACAAAAGATGCATGCACATATCGACTTTGGACACTTAAAATATCGATTTTTAGCATGTTTTGAGCCTATATTTTGAAAATATTCTAGCACTAAGTAGGCATGTACAGATCACTTGTGGGAGCCCAAAATATCGAATTTTCAGGTGTTTTGAGCCTGAATTTGAGATATAAACGGGTACAGATGATGCATGCACATATCGACTTTGGACACTTAAAATATCGATTTTTAGAATGTTTTGAGCCAATATTTTGAAAAAATTCTAACACTGAGTAGGCATGTACAGATCGCTTCTGGGACCCAAAAATATCGAATTTTCGGGTGTTTTGAGGTTGAATTTGGGATATAAACGGGTACAGAAGATGCTTGCACATATTGACTTTTGGGCACCTAAAAGATCGATTTTCAGTATGTTTTGGGCCTGTATTTTGAAAATACTCTAACACGGAGTAGGCATGTACAGTTCGCTTCTGGGACCCCTAAATATCGAATTTTTGGGTGTTTTGGGCCTGAATTTGAGATATCGACTTTGGGCACCTAAAATATCGATTTTTAGCATGTTTTGGGCCTATATTTTGAAAATATTCTAGCACTGAATACGCATGTACAGATGGCTTCTGGGACCCCAAAATATCGAATTTTCGGGTGCTTTGAGCCTGAATTTTAAATATAAACGGGTACAGATGATGCATGCACATATCGATTTTGGACACTTAAAATATCGATTTTTAGCATGTTTTGAGCCTATATTTTGAAAACATTCTAGCACTGAGTAGGCATGTACAGATCGCTTCTGGGACTCAAAAATATCGAATTTTCGGGTGTTTTGAGGTTGAATTAGGGATATAAACGGGTACAGAAGATACATCCACATATCGACTTTTGGTCACCTAAAAGATCGATTTTCAGTATGTTTTGGGCCTGTATATTGAAAATACTCTAACACGGAGTATGCATGTACAGATCTCTTCTGGGACCCCAAAATATCGAATTTCTGGGTGTTTTGGGCCTGAATTTGAGATATCGACTTTGGGCACCTAAAATATCGATTTTCAGCTTGTTTTGGGCCTGTATTTTGAAAATACTCTAACAGGGAGTAGCCAAGTACAGATCGCTTCTAGGACCCAAAAATACCGAATTTTCGGGTGTTTTGAACCGGAATTTGAGATATAAACGGGTACAGAAGACGCATGCACATTTTGACTTTGGACACTTAAAATATCGATTTTTAGCATGTTTTGAGCCTATATTTTGAAAATATTCTAGCACTAAGTAGGCATCTACAGATCACTTCTGGGACCCGGAAATATCGAATTTTTGGGTGTTTTGAGGTTGAATTTGGGATATAAACGGGTGCAGAAGATGCATACACATATTGACTTTAGTCACCTAAAATATCGATTTTTAGCATGTTTTCAGCCTATATTTTGGAAATATTCTAGCACTAAGTAGGCATCTACAGATCACTTCTGGGACCCCAAAATATCGAATTTTCGGGTGTTTTGAGGTTGAATTTGAGATATTAACGGGTACAAAAGATGCATGCACATATCGACTTTGGACACTTAAAATATCGGTTTTTAGCATGTTTTGAGCCTATATTTTGAAAATATTCTAGCACTAAGTAGGCATGTACAGATCACTTGTGGGAGCCCAAAATATCGAATTTTCAGGTGTTTTGAGCCTGAATTTGAGATATAAACGGGTACAGATGATGCATGCACATATCGACTTTGGACACTTAAAATATCGATTTTTAGAATGTTTTGAGCCAATATTTTGAAAAAATTCTAACACTGAGTAGGCATGTACAGATCGCTTCTGGGACCCAAAAATATCGAATTTTCGGGTGTTTTGAGGTTGAATTTGGGATATAAACGGGTACAGAAGATGCTTGCACATATTGACTTTTGGGCACCTAAAAGATCGATTTTCAATATGTTTTGAGCCTGTATTTTGAAAATACTCTAACACGGAGTAGGCATGTACAGTTCGCTTCTGGGACCCCTAAATATCGAATTTTTGGGTGTTTTGGGCCTGAATTTGAGATATCGACTTTGGGCACCTAAAATATCGATTTTTAGCATGTTTTGGGCCTATATTTTGAAAATATTCTAGCACTGAATACGCATGTACAGATGGCTTCTGGGACCCCAAAATATCGAATTTTCGGGTGCTTTGAGCCTGAATTTTAAATATAAACGGGTACAGATGATGCATGCACATATCGATTTTGGACACTTAAAATATCGATTTTTAGCATGTTTTGAGCCTATATTTTGAAAACATTCTAGCACTGAGTAGGCATGTACAGATCGCTTCTGGGACCCAAAAATATCGAATTTTCGGGTGTTTTGAGGTTGAATTAGGGATATAAACGGGTACAGAAGATACATCCACATATCGACTTTTGGGCACCTAAAAGATCGATTTTCAGTATGTTTTGGGCCTGTATATTGAAAATACTCTAACACGGAGTATGCATGTACAGATCTCTTCTGGGACCCCAAAATATCGAATTTCTGGGTGTTTTGGGCCTGAATTTGAGATATCGACTTTGGGCACCTAAAATATCGATTTTCAGCTTGTTTTGGGACTGTATTTTGAAAATACTCTAACAGGGAGTAGCCAAGTACAGATCGCTTCTAGGACCCAAAAATACCGAATTTTCGGGTGTTTTTAACCGGAATTTGAGATATAAACGGGTACAGAAGACGCATGCACATTTTGACTTTGGACACTTAAAATATCGATTTTTAGCATGTTTTGAGCCTATATTTTGAAAATATTCTAGCACTAAGTAGGCATCTACAGATCACTTCTGGGACCCCGAAATATCGAATTTTTGGGTGTTTTGAGGTTGAATTTGGGATATAAACGGGTGCAGAAGATGCATACACATATTGACTTTAGTCACCTAAAATATCGATTTTTAGCATGTTTTGAGCCTATATTTTGGAAATATTCTAGCACTAAGTAGGCATCTACAGATCACTTCTGGGACCCCAAAATATCGAATTTCCGGGTGTTTTGAGGTTGAATTTGAGATATTAACGGGTACAAAAGATGCATGCACATATCGACTTTGGACACTTAAAATATCGATTTTTAGCATGTTTTGAGCCTATATTTTGAAAATATTCTAGCACTAAGTAGGCATGTGCAGATCACTTCTGGGAGCCCAAAATATCGAATTTTCAGGTGTTTTGAGCCTGAATTTGAGATATAAACGGGTACAGATGATGCATGCACATATCGACTTTGGACACTTAAAATATCGATTTTTAGAATGTTTTGAGCCAATATTTTGAAAACATTCTAACACTGAGTAGGCATGTACAGATCGCTTCTGGGACCCAAAAATATCGAATTTTCGGGTGTTTTGAGGTTGAATTTGGGATATAAACGGGTACAGAAGATGCTTGCACATATTGACTTTTGGGCACCTAAAAGATCGATTTTCAGTATGTTTTGGGCCTGTATTTTGAAAATACTCTAACACGGAGTAGGCATGTACAGTTCGCTTCTGGGACCCCTAAATATCGAATTTTTGGGTGTTTTAGGCCTGAATTTGAGATATCGACTCTGGGCACCTAAAATATCGATTTTTAGCATGTTTTGGGCCTATATTTTGAAAATATTCTAGCACTGAGTACGCATGTACAGATGGCTTCTGGGACCCCAAAATATCGAATTTTCGGGTGTTTTGAGCCTGAATTTTAAATATAAACGGGTACAGATGATGCATGCACATATCAATTTTGGACACTTAAAATATCGATTTTTAGCATGTTTTGAGCCTATATTTTGAAAACATTCTAGCACTGAGTAGGCATGTACAGATCGCTTCTGGGACCCAAAAATATCGAATTTTCGGGTGTTTTGAGGTTGAATTTGGGATATAAACGGGTGCAGAAGATACATACACATATTGACTTTGATCACCTAAAATATCGATTTTCAGCTTGTTTTGGGCCTGTATTTTGAAAATACTCTAACACAGAGTAGGCAAGTACAGATCGCTTCTGGGACCCAAAAATATCGAATTTTCGGGTGTTTTGAGCCTGAATTTGAGATATAAACGGGTACAGAAGATGCATGCACATATCGACTTTTCGGCACCAAAAAGATCGATTTTCAGTATGTTTTGGGCCTGTATATTGAAAATACTCTAACACGGAGTAGGCATGTACAGATCGCTTCTGAGACCCCAAAATATCGAATTTTTTAGTGTTTTGGACCTGAATTTGAAATATCGACTTTGGGCACCTAAAATATTGATTTTTAGCATGTTTTGGGCCTATATTTTGAAAATATTCTAGCACTGAGTAGGCATGTACAGATCGCTTCCGGGACCCCAAAATATCGAATTTTCGGGTGTTTTGAGCCTGAATTTGAGATATAAACGGGTTCGGAAGATGCATGCACATATTAACTTTGGGCACCTAAAATATCGATTGTCAGCATGTTTTTGGCCTGTATTTTGAAAATACTCTAACTAGGAGTAGGCATGTACAGATCGCTTCTGGGACCCAAAAATATCGAATTTTCGGGTGTTTTGAGCCTGAATTTGAGATATAAACGGGTACAGAAGATGCATGCACATATCGACTTTGGACACCTAAAATATAGATTTTTAGCATGTTTTGAGCCTATATTTTGAAAACATTCTAGCACTGACTAGACATGTACAGATCGTTTCTGGGACCCAAAAATATCGAATTTTCGGATGTTTTGAGGTTGAATTTGGGATATAAACGGGTGCAGAAGATACATACACATATTGACTTTGGTCACCTAAAATATCGATTTTCAGCTTGTTTTGGGCCTGTATTTTGAAAATACTCTAACACGGAGTAGGCAAGTACAGATCGCTTCTGGGACCCCAAAATATCGAATTTTCGTGTGTTTTGAGCCTGAATTTGAGATATAAACGGGTACAGAAGATGCATGCACATATCGACTTTTCGGCACCAAAAAGATCGATTTTCAGTATGTTTTGGGCCTGTATATTGAAAATACTCTAACACGGAGTAGGCATGTACAGATCGCTTCTGAGACCCCAAAATATCGAATTTTTTAGTGTTTTGGACCTGAATTTGAAATATCGACTTTGGGCACCTAAAATATTGTTTTTTAGCATGTTTTGGGCCTATATTTTGAAAATATTCTAGCAATGAGTAGGCATGTACAGATCGCTTCCGGGACCCCAAAATATCGAATTTTCGGGTGTTTTGAGCCTGAATTTGAGATATAAACGGGTACAGAAGATGCATGCACATATTGACTTTGGGCACCTAAAATATCGATTTTTAGCATGTTTTTGGCCTGTATTTTGAAAATACTCTAACTAGGAGTAGGCATGTACAGATCGCTTCTGGGACCCAAAAATATCGAATTTTCGGGTGTTTTGAGCATAAATTTGAGATATAAACTGGTACAGAAGATGCATGCACATATCGACTTTGGACACCTAAAATATAGATTTTTAGAATGTTTTGAGCCTATATTTTAAAAACATTCTAGCACTGACTAGACATGTACAGATCGTTTCTGGGATCCAAAATTATCGAATTTTCGGGTGTTTTAAGGTTGAATTTGAGATATAAACGAGTGCAGAAGATGCATACACATGCTGACTTTGGGCACCTAAAATATCGATTTTCAGCATGTTTTGGGCTTGTATCTGAGTAGGCATGTACAGATCGCTTCTGGGACCCCAAAATATCGAATTTTCGGGTGTTTTGAGCCTGAATTTGAGATATAAACGGGTACAGATGATGCATGCACTTATCGACTTTGGACACTTAAAATATCGATTTTTAGGATGTTTTGAGCCTATATTTTGAAAAAATTCTAACACTGAGTAGGCATGTACAGATCGCTTCTGAGACCCAAAAATATCGAATTTTCGGGTGTTTCGAGGTTGAATTTGGGATATAAACGGGTACAGAAGATGCATGCACATATCGACTTTTGGGCACCTAAAATATCGATTTTTAGCATGTTTTGAGCCTATATTTTGAAAACATTCTAGCACTGACTAGACATGTACATTTTGCTTCTGGGACCCAAAATTATCTAATTTTCGGGTGTTTTGAGGTTGAATTTGAGATATAAACGAGTGCAGAAGATGCATACAAATTTTGACTTTGGGCACCTAAAATATCGATTTTCAGCATGTTTTTGGCTTGTATCTGAGTAGGCATGTACAGATCGCTTCTGGGACCCCAAAATATCGAATTTTCGATTGTTTTGAGCCTGAATTTGAGATATAAACGGGTACAGAAGATGCATGCACATATCGACTTTTGGGCACCTAAAATATCGATTTTTAACATGTTTTGGGTCTGTATCTTGAAAACATTCAATCTAGGAGTAGGGATGTACAGATCGCTTCTAGGATCCAAAAATAATGAATTTTCGGGTGTTTTGAGCCTGAATTTGAGATATAAACGGGTACATAAGATGCATGCACATATTGACTTTGGGCACCTAAAATATCGATTTTCAGCATGTTTTGGGCCTGTATTTTGAAAAAACTCTAACTAGGAGTAGGCATGTACAGATTGCTTCTGGGACCCAAAAATATCGAATTTTCGGGTGTTTTGAGCCTGAATTTGAGATATAAACGGGTACAGAAGATGCATGCACATATCGACTTTGGACACTTAAAATATCGATTTTTAGCATGTTTTGAGCCTATATTTTGAAAACATTCTAGCACTGACTAGACATGTACATTTTGCTTCTGGGACCCAAAATTATCTAATTTTCGGGTGATTTGAGGTTGAATTTGAAATATAAACGAGTGCAGAAGATGCATACACATGTTGACTTTGGGCACCTAAAATATCGATTTTCAGCATGTTTTGGGCTTGTATCTGAGTAGGCATGTACAGATCGCTTCCGGGACCCCAAAATATCGAATTTTCTGGTGTTTTGAGCCTGAATTTGATATATAAACGGGTACAGATGATGCATGCACATATCGACTTTGGACACTTAAAATATCGATTTTTAGAATGTTTTGAGCCTATATTTTGAAAAAATTCTAGCACTGAGTAGGCATGTACAGATCGCTTCTGGGACCCAAAAATATCGAATTTTCGGGTGTTTTGAGCCTGAATTTGAGATATAAACGGGTACAGAAGATGCATGCACATATCGACTTTGGACACCTAAAATATAGATTTTTAGAATGTTTTGAGCCTATATTTTAAAAACATTCTAGCACTGACTAGACATGTACAGATCGTTTCTGGGATCCAAAATTATCGAATTTTCGGGTGTTTTAAGGTTGAATTTGAGATATAAACGAGTGCAGAAGATGCATACACATGCTGACTTTGGGCACCTAAAATATCGATTTTCAGCATGTTTTGGGCTTGTATCTGAGTAGGCATGTACAGATCGCTTCTGGGACCCCAAAATATCGAATTTTCGGGTGTTTTGAGCCTGAATTTGAGATATAAACGGGTACAGATGATGCATGCACTTATCGACTTTGGACACTTAAAATATCGATTTTTAGGATGTTTTGAGCCTATATTTTGAAAAAATTCTAACACTGAGTAGGCATGTACAGATCGCTTCTGAGACTAAAAAATATCAAATTTTCGGGTGTTTCGAGGTTGAATTTGGGATATAAACGGGTACAGAAGATGCATGCACATATCGACTTTTGGGCACCTAAAATATCGATTTTTAGCATGTTTTGAGCCTATATTTTGAAAACATTCTAGCACTGACTAGACATGTACATTTTGCTTCTGGGACCCAAAATTATCTAATTTTTGGGTATTTTGAGGTTGAATTTGAGATATAAACGAGTGCAGAAGATGCATACAAATTTTGACTTTGGGCACCTAAAATATCGATTTTCAGCATGTTTTTGGCTTGTATCTGAGTAGGCATGTACAGATCGCTTCTGGGACCCCAAAATATCGAATTTTCGATTGTTTTGAGCCTGAATTTGAGATATAAACGGGTACAGAAGATGCATGCACATATCGACTTTTGGGCACCTAAAATATCGATTTTTAACATGTTTTGGGTCTGTATCTTGAAAACATTCAATCTAGGAGTAGGGATGTACAGATCGCTTCTAGGACCCAAAAATAATGAATTTTCGGGTGTTTTGAGCCTGAATTTGAGATATAAACGGGTACATAAGATGCATGCACATATTGACTTTGGGCACCTAAAATATCGATTTTCAGCATGTTTTGGGCCTGTATTTTGAAAAAAACTCTAACTAGGAGTAGGCATGTACAGATTGCTTCTGGGACCCAAATATATCGAATTTTCGGGTGTTTTGAGCCTGAATTTGAGATATAAACGGGTACAGAAGATGCATGCACATATCGACTTTGGACACTTAAAATATCGATTTTTAGCATGTTTTGAGCCTATATTTTGAAAACATTCTAGCACTGACTAGACATGTACATTTTGCTTCTGGGACCCAAAATTATCTAATTTTCGGGTGATTTGAGGTTGAATTTGAAATATAAACGAGTGCAGAAGATGCATACACATGTTGACTTTGGGCACCTAAAATATCGATTTTCAGCATGTTTTGGGCTTGTATCTGAGTAGGCATGTACAGATCGCTTCCGGGACCCCAAAATATCGAATTTTCTGGTGTTTTGAGCCTGAATTTGATATATAAACGGGTACAGATGATGCATGCACATATCGACTTTGGACACTTAAAATATCGATTTTTAGCATGTTTTGAGCCTATATTTTGAAAAAATTCTAACACTGAGTAGGCATGTACAGATCGCTTCTGAGACCCAAAAATATCAAATTTTCGGGTGTTTCGAGGTTGAATTTGGGATATAAACGGGTACAGAAGATGCATGCACATATCGACTTTTGGGCACCTAAAATATCGATTTTTAGCATGTTTTGAGCCTATATTTTGAAAACATTCTAGCACTGACTAGACATGTACATTTTGCTTCTGGGACCCAAAATTATCTAATTTTCGGGTGTTTTGAGGTTGAATTTGAGATATAAACGAGTGCAGAAGATGCATACAAATTTTGACTTTGGGCACCTAAAATATCGATTTTCAGCATGTTTTTGGCTTGTATCTGAGTAGGCATGTACAGATCGCTTCTGGGACACCAAAATATCGAATTTTCGATTGTTTTGAGCCTGAATTTGAGATATAAACGGGTACAGAAGATGCATGCACATATCGACTTTTGGGCACCTAAAATATCGATTTTTAACATGTTTTGGGTCTGTATCTTGAAAACATTCAATCTAGGAGTAGGGATGTACAGATCGCTTCTAGGATCCAAAAATAATGAATTTTCGGGTGTTTTGAGCCTGAATTTGAGATATAAACGGGTACATAAGATGCATGCACATATTGACTTTGGGCACCTAAAATATCGATTTTCAGCATGTTTTGGGCCTGTATTTTGAAAAAACTCTAACTAGGAGTAGGCATGTACAGATTGCTTCTGGGACCCAAAAATATCGAATTTTCGGGTGTTTTGAGCCTGAATTTGAGATATAAACGGGTACAGAAGATGCATGCACATATCGACTTTGGACACTTAAAATATCGATTTCTAGCATGTTTTGAGCCTATATTTTGAAAACATTCTACCACTGACTAGACATGTACATTTTGCTTCTGGGACCCAAAATTATCTAATTTTCGGGTGATTTGAGGTTGAATTTGAAATATAAACGAGTGCAGAAGATGCATGCACATGTTGACTTTGGGCACCTAAAATATCGATTTTCAGCATGTTTTGGGCTTGTATCTGAGTAGGCATGTACAGATCGCTTCCGGGACCCCAAAATATCGAATTTTCTGGTGTTTTGAGCCTGAATTTGATATATAAACGGGTACTGATGATGCATGCACATATCGACTTTGGACACTTAAAATATCGATTTTTAGCATGTTTTGAGCCTATATTTTGAAAACATTCTAGCACTGAGTAGGCATGTACAGATCGCTTCTGGGACCCAAAAATATCGAACTTTCGGGTGTTTTGAGGTTGAATTTGGGATATAAACGGGTACAGAAGATGCATGCACATATCGAATTTTGGGCACCTAAAAGATCGATTTTCAGTATGTTTTGGGCCTGTATTTTGAAAATACTCTAACACGGAGAATGCATGTACAGTTCGCTTCTGGGACCCAAAAATATCGAATTTTTGGGTGTTTTGGGCCTGAATTTGAGATATCGACTTTGGGCACCTAAAATATCGATTTTTAGCATGTTTTGGGCCTTTATTTTGAAAATATTCTAGCACTGAGTAGGCATGTACAGATCGCTTCTGGGACCCCAAAATATCGAATTTTCGGGTGTTTTGAGACTGAATTTGAGATATAAACGGGTACAGATGATGCATGCACATATCGACTTTGATCACTTAAAATATCGATTTTTAGCATGTTTTGAGCCTATATTTTGAAAACATTCTAGCACTGAGTAGGCATGTAGAGATCACTTCTGGGACCCAAAAATATCGAATTTTCGGGTGTTTTGAGGTTGAATTTGGGTTATAAACGGGTGCAGAAGATGCATACACATATTGACTTTGTTCACCTAAAATATCGATTTTCAGCTTGTTTTGGTCCTGTATTTTGAAAATACTCTAACACGGAGTAGGCAAGTACAGATCGCTTCTGGGACCTCAAAATATCGAAGTTTCGGGTGTTTTGAGCCTGGATTTGAGATATAAACGGGTACAGAAGATTCATCCACATATCGACTTTTGGGCACCTAAAATATCGATTTTCAGTATGTTTTGGGCCTGTATATTGAAAACACTCTAACACGGAGTAGGCATGTACAGATCACTTCTGGGACCCCAAAATATCGAATATTTGGGTGTTTTGGGCCTGAATTTGAGATATAAACGGGTACAGATGATGCAAGCACATATCGACTTTGGACTCCTAAAATATCGATTTTTAGCATGTTTTGAGCCTATATTTTGAAACATTTCTAGGACTGAGTAGGCATGTACAGATCGCTCCTGGGACGCAAAAATATCGATTTTTCGGGTGTTTTGAGGTTGAATTTGGGATATAAACGGGTACAGAAGATGCATGCACATATCAAATTTTGGGCACCTAAAATATCGATTTTCAGTATGTTTTGGGCCTGTATTTTGAAAATACTCTAACACGGAGTAGGCATGTACAGTTCGCTTCTGGGACCCCAAAATATCGGATTTTCGGGTGTTTTGGGCCTGAATTTGATATATCGACTTTGAGCACCTAAAATATCGATTTTTAGCATGTTTTGGGCCTATATTTTGAAAATATTCTAGCACTAAGTAGGCATGTACAGATCACTTCTGGGACCCGAAAATATCGAATTTTCGGGTGTTTTGAGCCTGAATTTTAAGTATAAACGGGTACAGATGATGCATGCACATATCGATTTTGAACAATTAAAATATCGATTTTTAGCATGTTTTAAGCCTATATTTCGAAAACATTCTAGCACTGAGTAGGCATGTACAGATCGCTTCTGGGACCCAAAAATATCGAATTTTCGGGTGTTTTGAGGTTGAATTTGGGATATAAACAGGTGCAGAAGATACATACACATATTGACTTTGGTCACCTAAAATATCGATTTTCAGCTTGTTTTGGGCCTGTATTTTGAAAATACTCTAACACGGAGTAGGCAAGTACAGATCGCTTCTGGGACCCCAAAATATCGAATTTTCGGGTGTTTTGAGCCTGAATTTGAGATATAAACGGGTACAGAAGATGCATGCACATATCGACTTTTGGGCACCAAAAAGATCGATTTTCAGTATGTTTTGGGCCTGTATATTGAAAATACTCTAACACGGAGTAGGCATGTACAGTTCGCTTCTGAGACCCCAAAATATCGAATTTTTTAGTGTTTTGGACCTGAATTTGAAATATCGACTTTGGGCACCTAAAATATTGATTTTTAGCATGTTTTGGGCCTATATTTTGAAAATATTCTAGCACTGTGTAGGCATGTACAGATCGCTTACGGGACCCCAAAATATCGAATTTTCGGGTGTTTTGAGCCTGAATTTGAGATATAAACGGGTACAGAAGATGCATGCACATATTGACTTTGGGCAACTAAAATATCGATTTTCAGCATGTTTTGGGCCTGTATTTTGAAAATACTCTAACTAGGAGTAGGCATGTACAGATCGCTTCTGGTACCCAAAAATATCGAATTTTCGGGTGTTTTGAGCCTGAATTTGAGATATAAACGGGTACAGAAGATGCATGCACATATCGACTTTGGACACTTAAAATATCGATTTTTAGCATGTTTTGAGCCTATATTTTGAAAACATTCTAGCACTGACTAGACATGTACATTTTGCTTCTGGTACCCAAAATTATCTAATTTTCGGGTGATTTGAGGTTGAATTTGAGATATAAACGAGTGCAGAAGATGCATACACATGTTGACTTTGGGCACCTAAAATATCGATTTTCAGCATGTTTTGGGCTTGTATCTGAGTAGGCATGTACAGATCGCTTCTGGGACCCCAAAATATCGAATTTCCGGGTGTTTTGAGCCTGAATTTGATATATAAACGGGTACAGATGATGCATGCACATATCGACTTTGGACACTTAAAATATCGATTTTTAGCATGTTTTGAGCCTATATTTTGAAAAAATTCTAGCACTGAGTAGGCATGTACAGATCGCTTCTGGGATCCAAAAATATCGAACTTTCGGGTGTTTTGAGGTTGAATTTGGGATATAAACGGGTACAGAAGATGCATGCACATATCGACTTTTGGGCACCTAAAAGATCGATTTTCAGTATGTTTTGGGCCTGTATTTTGAAAATACTCTAACACGAAGAATGCATGTACAGTTTGCTTCTGGGACCCAAAAATATCGAATTTTTGGGTGTTTTGGGCCTGAATTTGAGATATCGACTTTGGGCACCTAAAATATCGATTTTTAGCATGTTTTGGGCCTTTATTTTGAAAATATTCTAGCACTGAGTAGGCATGTACAGATCGCTTCTGGGACCCCAAAATATCGAATTTTCAGGTGTTTTGAGACTGAATTTGAGATATCGACTTTGGGCACCTGAAATATCGATTTTTAGCATGTTTTGGGCCTATATTTTGAAAATATTCTAGCACTAAGTAAGCATGTACAGATCACTTCTGGGACCCAAAAATATCGAATTTTCGGGTGTTTTGAGGTTGAATTTGGGATATAAACGGGTGCAGATGATGCATACACATATTGACTTTGGTCACCTAAAATATCGATTTTCAGCTTGTTTTGGGCCTGTATTTTGAAAATACTCTAACACGGAGTAGGCAAGTACAGATCGCTTCTGGGACCTCAAAATATCGAATTTTCGGGTGTTTTGAGCCTGGATTTGAGATATAAATGGGTACAGAAGATTCATCCACATATCGACTTTTGGGCACCTAAAAGATAGATTTTCAGTATGTTTTGGGCCTGTATATTGAAACCACTCTAACACGGAGTAGGCATGTACAGATCACTTCTGGGACCCCAAAATATCGAATATTTGGGTGTTTTGGGCCTGAATTTGAGATATAAACGGGTACTGATGATGCAAGCACATATCGACTTTGGACTCTTAAAATATCGATTTTTAGCATGTTTTGAGCCTATATTTTGAAAAAATTCTAGCACTGAGTAGGCATGTACAGATCGCTCCTGGGACCCAAAAATATCGATTTTTCGGGTGTTTTGAGGTTGAATTTGGGATATAAACGGGTACAGAAGATGCATGCACATATCAAATTTTGGGCACCTAAAATATTGATTTTCAGTATGTTTTGATCCTGTATTTTGAAAATACTCTAACACGGAGTAGGCATGTACAGTTCGCTTCTGGGACCCCAAAATATCGGATTTTCGGGTGTTTTGGGCCTGAATTTGAGATATCGACTTTGGGCACCTAAAATACCGATTTTTAGCATGTTTTGGGCCTATATTTTGAAAATATTCTAGCACTAAGTAGGCATGTACAGATCACTTCTGGGACCCGAGAATATCGAATATTCGGGTGTTTTGAGCCTGAATTTTAAATATAAACGGGTACAGATGATGCATGCACATATCGATTTTGGACACTTAAAATATCGATTTTAGCATGTTTTGAGCTTATATTTTGAAAACATTCTAGCACTGAGTAGGCATGTACAGATCGCTTCTGGGACCCAAAAATATCGAATTTTCGGGTGTTTTGAGGTTGAATTTGGGATATAAACGGGTGCAGAAGATACATACACATATTGACTTTGGTCACCTAAAATATCGATTTTCAGCTTGTTTTGGGCCTGTATTTTGAAAATACTCTAACACGGAGTAGGCAAGTACAGATCGCTTCTGGGACCCCAAAATATTGAATTTTCGGGTGTTTTGAGCCTGAATTTGAGATATAAACGGGTACAGAAGATGCATGCACATATCGACTTTTGGGCACCAAAAAGATCGATTTTCAGTATGTTTTGGGCCTGTATATTGAAAATACTTTAACACGGAGTAGGCATGTACAGATCGCTTCTGAGACCCCAAAATATCGAATTTTTTAGTGTTTTGGACCTGAATTTAAAATATCGACTTTGGGCACCTAAAATATTGATTTTTAGCATGTTTTGGGCCTATATTTTGAAAACATTCTAGCACTGACTAGACATGTACATTTTGCTTCTGGGACCCAAAATTATCTAATTTTCGGGTGTTTTGAGGTTGAATTTGAGATATAAACGAGTGCAGAAGATGCATACACATGTTGACTTTGGGCACCTAAAATATCGATTTTCAGCATGTTTTGGGCTTGTATCTGAGTAGGCATGTACAGATCGCTTCTGGGACCCAAAAATATCGAATTTTCTGGTGTTTTGAGCCTGAATTTGATATATAAACTGGTACAGATGATGCATGCACATATCGACTTTGGACACTTAAAATATCGATTTTTAGCATGTTTTGAACCTATATTTTGAAAAAATTCTAGCACTGAGTAGGCATGTACAGATCGCTTCTGGGACCCCAAAATATTGAATTTTCGGGTGTTTTGAGCCTGAATTTGAGATATAAACGGGTACAGAAGATGCATGCACATATCGACTTTTGGGCACCAAAAAGATCGATTTTCAGTATGTTTTGGGCCTGTATTTTGAAAATACTCTAACACGGAGTAGGCATGTACAGTTCGCTTCTGGGACCCCAAAATATTGAATTTTCGGGTGTTTTGGGCCTGAATTTGAGATATCGACTTTGGGCACCTAAAATATCGATTTTAAACATGTTTTGTGCCTATATTTTGAAAATATTCTAGCACTAAGTAGGCATGTACAGATCACTTCTGGGACCCCAAAATATCGAATTTTCGGGAGTTTTGAGCCTGAATTTGAGATATAAACGGGTACAGATGATTCATACACATATCGACTTTGGACACTTAAAATATCGATTTTTAGCATGTTTTGAGCCTATATTTTGAAAAAATTCTAGCACTGAGTAGGCATGTACAGTTCGCTTCTGGGACCCCAAAATATCGAATTTTCTGGTGTTTTGAGCCTGAATTTGAGATATAAACGGGTGCAGAAGATGCATACACATATTGACTTTGGTCACCTAAAATATCGATTTTCAGCTTGTTTTGGGCCTGTATTTTGAAAATACTCTAACACGGAGAATGCATGTACAGTTCGCTTCTAGGACCCAAAAATATCGAATTTTTGGGTGTTTTTTAGGCCTGAATTTGAGATATCGACTTTGGGCACCTAAAATATCGATTTTTAGCATGTTTTGGGCCTATATTTTGAAAATATTCTAGCACTGAGTAGGCATGTACAGATCGCTTCTGGGACCCCAAAATATCGAATTTTCGATTGTTTTGAGCCTGAATTTGAGATATCGACTTTGGGCACCTGAAATATCGATTTTTAGCATGTTTTGGGTCTATATTTTGAAAATATTCTAGCACTAAGTAGGCATGTACAGATCACTTCTGGGACCCAAAAATATCGAATTTTCGGGTGTTTTGAGCCTGAATTTGAGATATAAACGGGTACAGATAATGCATGCACATATCGACTTTGGACATTTAAAATATCGATTTTTAGCATGTTTTGAGCCTATATTTTGAAAAAATTCTAGCACTGAGTAGGCATGTACAGATCGCTTCTGAGACCCAAAAATATCGAATTTTCGGGTGTTTCGAAGTTGAATTTGGGATATAAACGGGTACAGAAGATGCATGCACATATCGACTTTTGGGCACCTAAGAGATCGATTTCCAGTATGTTTTGGGCCTGTATTTTGAAAATACTCTAACACGGAGTAGGCATGTACAGTTCGCTTCTGGGACCCCAAAATATCGAATTTTCGGGTGTTTTGAGCCTGAATTTGAGATATAAACGGGTGCAGAAGATGCATACACATATTGACTTTGGTCACCTAAAATATCGATTTCCAGCTTGTTTTGGGCCTGTATTTTGAAAATACTCTAACACGGAGTAGGCATGTACAGATCGCTTCTGGGACCCCAAAATATCGAATTTTCGGGTGTTTTGAGCCTGAATTTGAGATATAAACGGACACAGAAGATGCATCCACATATCGACTTTTTGGCACCAAAAAGATCGATTTTCAGTATGTTTTGGGCCTGTATATTGAAAATACTCTAACACAGAGTACGCATGTACAGATCGCTTCTGGGACCCCAAAATATCGAATGTTTGAGTGTTTTAGGCCTGAATTTGAGATATCGACTTTGGGCACCTAAAATATCGATTTTAGCATGTTTTGGGCCTATATTTTGAAAATATTCTAGCAATGAGTAGGCATGTACAGATTGCTTCTGGGACCCCAAAATATCGAATTTTCGATTGTTTTGAGCCTGAATTTGAGATATAAACGGGTACAAAAGATGCATACACATATCGACTTTTGGGCACCTAAAATATCGATTTTTAACATGTTTTGGGTCTGTATCTCAAAAACATTCAATCTAGGAGTAGGGATGTACAGATCACTTCTAGGACCCAAAAATAAAGAATTTTCGGGTGTTTTGAGCCTGAATTTGATATATAAACGGGTACAGAAGATGCATGCACATATTGACTTTGGGCACCTAAAATATCGATTTTCAGCATGTTTTGGGCCTGTATTTTGAAAATACTCTAACTAGGAGTAGGCATGTACAGATTGCTTCTGGGACCCAAAAATATCGAATTTTCGGGTGTTTTGAGCCTGAATTTGAGATATAAACGGGTACAGAATATGCATGCACATATCGACTTTGGACACTTAAAATATCGATTTTTAGCGTGTTTTGAGCCTATATTATGAAAACATTCTAGCACTGACTAGACATGTACAGATTGCTTCTGGGACCCAAGAATATCGAATTTTCGGGTGTTTTGAGTTTGAATTTGGGATGTAAACGGGTACAGAAGATGCATTCACATATCGACTTTTGGGCACCTAAAAGATCGATTTTCAGTATGTTTTGAGCCTGTATTTTGAAAATACTATAACACGGAGTAGGCATGTACATTTCGCTTCTGGGACCCAAAAATATCGAATTTTCGGGTGTTTTGGGCCTGAATTTGCGATATCGACTATGTGCACCTAAAATATCGATTTTTAGCATGTTTTGGGCCTATATTTTGAAAATATTCTAGCACTGAGTAGGCATGTACAGATCGCTTCCGGGACCCCAAAATATCGAATTTTCGGGTGTTTTAAGGATGAATTTGAGATATAAACGAGTGCAGAAGATGCATACACATGTTGACTTTGGGCACCTAAAATATCGATTTTCAGCATGTTTTGGGCTTGTATCTGAGTAGGCATGTACATATCGCTTCTGGGACCAAAAAATATCGAATTTTCTGGTGTTTTGAGCCTGAATTTGAGATATAAACGGGTACAGATGATGCATGCACTTATCGACTTTGGACACTTAAAATATAGATTTTTAGCATGTTTTGAGCCTATATTTTGAAAAAATTCTAGCACTGAGTAGGCATGTACAGATCCCTTCTGAGACCCAAAAATATCGAATTTTCGGGTGTTTCGAGGTTGAATTTGGGATATAAACGGGTACAGAAGATGCATGCACATATCGACTTTTGGGCACCTAAAAGATCGATTTCCAGTATGTTTTGGGCCTGTATTTTGAAAATACTCTAACACGGAGTAGGCATGTACAGTTCGCTTCTGGGACCCCAAAATATCGAATTTTCGGGTGTTTTGGGCCTGAATTTGAGATATCGACTTTGGGCACCTAAAATATCGATTTTAAGCATGTTTTGTGCCTATATTTTGAAAATATTCTAGGACTAAGTAGGCATGTACAGATCACTTCTGGGACCCCAAAATGTCGAATTTTCGGGAGTTTTGAGCCTGAATTTGAGATATAAACGGGTACATATGATTCATACACATATCGACTTTGGACATTTAAAATATCGATTTTTAGCATGTTTTGAGCCTATATTTTGAAAAAATTCTAGCACTGAGTAGGCATGTACAGATCGCTTCTGAGACCCAAAAATATCGAATTTTCGGGTGTTTCGAGGTTGAATTTGGGATATAAACGGGTACAGAAGATGCATGCACATATCGACTTTTGGGCACCTAAGAGATCGATTTTCAGTATGTTTTGGGCCTGTATATTGAAAATACTCTAACACAGAGTACGCATGTACAGATCGCTTCTGGGACCCCAAAATATCGAATGTTTGAGTGTTTTAGGCCTGAATTTGAGATATCGACTTTGGGCACCTAAAATATCGATTTTTAGCATGTTTTGGGCCTATATTTTGAAAATATTCTAGCACTGAGTAGGCATGTACAGATCGCTTCTGGGACCCCAAAATATCGAATTTTCGATTGTTTTGAGCCTGAATTTGAGATATAAACGGGTACAAAAGATGCATGCACATATCGACTTTTGGGCACCTAAAATATCGATTTTTAACATGTTTTGGGTCTGTATCTTGAAAACATTCAATCTAGAAGTAGGGATGTACAGATCGCTTCTAGGACCCAAAAATAAAGAATTTTCGGGTGTTTTGAGCCTGAATTTGATATATAAACGGGTACAGAAGATGCATGCACATATTGACTTTGGGCACCTAAAATATCGATTTTCAGCATGTTTTGGGCCTGTATTTTGAAAATACTCTAACTAGGAGTAGGCATGTACAGATTGCTTCTGGGACCCAAAAATATCGAATTTTCGGGTTTTTTGAGCCTGAATTTGAGATATAAACGGGTACAGAAGATGCATGCACATATCGACTTTGGACACCTAAAATATCGATTTTTAGCATGTTTTGAGCCTATATTTTGAAAACATTCTAGCACTGACTAGACATGTACATTTTGCTTCTGGGACCCAAAATTATCTAATTTTCGGGAGTTTTGAGATTGAATTTGAGATATAAACGAGTGCAGAAGATGAATACACATGTTGACTTTGGGCACCTAAAATATCGATTTTCAGCATGTTTTGGGCTTGTATCTGAGTAGGCATGTACAGATCGCTTCTGGGACCCCAAAATATCGAATTTTCTGGTGTTTTGAGCCTGAATTTGATATATAAACGGGTACAGATGAAGCATGCACATATCGACTTTGGACACTTAAAATATCGATTTTTAGCATGTTTTGAGCCTATATTTTGAAAAAATTCTAGCACTGAGTAGGCATATACAGATCGCTTCTGGGACCCAAAAATATCGAACTTTCGGGTGTTTTGAGGTTGAATTTGGGATATAAACGGGTACAGAAGATGCATGCACATATCGAATTTTGGGCACCTAAAAGATCGATTTTCAGTATGTTTTGGGCCTGTATTTTGAAATTACTCTAACACGGAGAATGCATATACAGTTCGCTTCTGGGACCCAAAAATATCGAATTTTTGGGTGTTTTGGGCCTGAATTTGAGATATCGGCTTTGGGCACCTAAAATATCGATTATTAGCCTGTTTTGGGCCTTTATTTTGAAAATATTCTAGCACTGAGTAGGCATGTCCAGATCGCTTCTGGGACCCCAAAATATCGAATTTTCGGGTATTTTGAGCCTGAATTTGAGATATCGAATTTAGGCACCTTAAATATCGATTTTTAGCATGTTTTGGGCCTATATTTTGAAAATATTCTAGCGCTAAGTAGGCATGTACAAATCACTTCTGGGACCCCAAAATATCTAATTTTCGGGTATTTTGAGCCTGAATTTGAGATATAAACGGGTACAGATAATGCATGCACATATCGACTTTGGACACTTAAAATATCGATTTTTAGCATGTTTTGAGCCTATATATTGAAAACATTCTAGCACTGACTAGACATGTTGAGATCGCTTCTGGGACCCAAAATTATCGATTTTTCGGGTGTTTTGAGGTTGAATTTGAGATATAAACGAGTGCAGAATATGCATACACATGTTGACTTTGGGCACCTAAAATATCGATTTTCAGCATGTTTTGGGCCTGCATCTGAGTAGGCATGTACAGATCGCTTCTGGGACCCTAAAATATCGAATTTTCGGGTGTTTTGAGCCTGAATTTGAGATATAAACGGGTACAGAAGATGCATGCACATATTGACTTTGGGCACATAAAATATCGATTTTCAGCATGTTTTGGGCCTGTAATTTTAAAATACTCTAACTAGGAGTTGGCATGTACAGATAGCTTCTTGGACCCAAAAATATCGAATTTTCGGGTGTTTTGAACCTGAATTTGAGATATAAACGGTTACAGAAGATGCAAGCAAATATTGACTTTGGACACTTAAAATATCGATTTTTAGCATGTTTTGAGCCTATATTATGAAAACATTCTAGCACTGACTAGACATGTACAGATTGCTTCTGGGACCAAAGAATATCGAATTTTCGGGTGTTTTGAGTTTGAATTTGGGATGTAAACGGGTACAGAAGATGCATTCACATATCGACTTTTGGGCACCTAAAAGATCGATTTTCAGTATGTTTTGAGCCTGTATTTTGAAAATACTATAACACGGAGTAGGCATGTACATTTCGCTTCTGGGACCCAAAAATATCGAATTTTCGGGTGTTTTGGGCCTGAATTTGCGATATCGACTTTGGGCACCTAAAATATCGATTTTTAGCATGTTTTGGAAATATATTTTGAAAATATTCTAGCACTGAGTAGGCATGTACAGATCGCTTCCGGGACCCCAAAATATCGAATTTTAAGGTGTTTTAAGGTTGAATTTGAGATATAAACGAGTGCAGAAGATGCATACACATGTTGACTTTGGGCACCTAAAATATCGATTTTCAGCATGTTTTGGGCTTGTATCTGAGTAGGCATGTACAGATCGCTTCTGGGACCCCAAAATATCGAATTTTCGGGTGTTTTGAGCCTGAATTTGAGATATAAACGGGTACAGATGATGCATGCACTTATCGACTTTAGACACTTAAAATATAGATTTTTAGCATGTTTTGAGCCTATATTTTGAAAAAATTCTAGCACTGAGTAGGCATGTACAGATCGCTTCTGAGACCCAAAAATATCGAATTTTCGGGTGTTTCGAGGTTGAATTTGGGATATAAACGGGTACAGAAGATGCATGCACATATCGACTTTTGGGCACCTAAAAGATCGATTTCCAGTATGTTTTTGGTCCTGTATTTTGAAAATACTCTAACACGGAGTAGGCATGTACAGTTCGCTTCTGGGACCCCAAAATATCGAATTTTCGGGTGTTTTGGGCCTGAATTTGAGATATAGACTTTGGGCACCGAAAAATATCGATTTTAAGCATGTTTTGTGCCTATATTTTGAAAATATTCTAGCACTAAGTAGGCATGTACAGATCACTTCTGAAACCCCAAAATATCGAATTTTCGGGTGTTTTGAGCCTGAATTTGAGATATAAACGGGTGCAGAAGATGCATACACATATTGACTTTGGTCACCTAAAATATCGATTTTCAGCTTGTTTTGGGCCTGTATTTTGAAAATACTCTAACACGGAGTAGGCAAGTACAGATCGCTTCTGGGACCCCAAAATATCGAATTTTCGGGTGTTTTGAGCCTGAATTTGAGATATAAACGGGTACAGAAGATGCATCCACATATCGACTTTTGGGCACCTAAAAGATCGATTTTCAGTATGTTTTGGGCCTGTATATTGAAAATACTCTAACACAGAGTACGCATGTACAGATCGCTTCGGGGACCCCAAAATATTGAATGTTTGAGTGTTTTAGGCTTAAATTTGAGATATCGACTTTGGGCACCTAAAATATCGATTTTTAGCATGTTTTGGGCCTATATTTTGAAAATATTCTAGCACTGAGTAGGCATGTAAAGATCGCTTCTGGGACCCCAAAATATCGAATTTTCGATTGTTTTGAGCCTGAATTTGAGATATAAACGGGTACAAAAGATGCATGCACATATCGACTTTTGGGCACCTAAAATATCGATTTTTAACATGTTTTGGGTCTGTATCTTGAAAACATTCAATCTAGGAGTAGGGATGAACAGATCGCTTCTAGGACCCAAAAATAAAGAATTTTCGGGTGTTTTGAGCCTGAATTTTAGATATAAACGGGTACAGAAGATGCATGCACATATTGACTTTGGGCACCTAAAATATCGATTTTCTGCATGTTTTGGGCCTGTATTTTGAAAATACTCTAACTAGGAGTAGGCATGTACAGATTGCTTCTGGGACCCAAAAATATCGAATTTTCGGGTGTTTTGAGCCTGAATTTGAGATATAACCGGGTACACAAGATGCATGCACATATCGACTTTGGACACCTAAAATATCGATTTTTAGCATGTTTTGAGCCTATATTTTGAAAACATTCTAGCACTGACTAGACATGTACATTTCGCTTCTGGGACCCAAAATTATCTAATTTTCGGGTGTTTTGAGGTTGAATTTGAGATATAAACGAGTGCAGAAGATGCATACACATGTTGACTTTGGGCACCTAAAATATCGATTTTCAGCATGTTTTGGGCTTGTATCTGAGTAGGCATGTACAGATCGCTTCTGGGACCCCAAAATATCGAATTTTCGGGTGTTTTGAGCCTGAATTTGAGATATAAACGGGTACAGATGATGCATGCACTTATCGACTTTAGACACTTAAAATATAGATTTTTAGCATGTTTTGAGCCTATATTTTGAAAAAATTCTAGCACTGAGTAGGCATGTACAGATCGCTTCTGAGACCCAAAAATATCGAATTTTCGGGTGTTTCGAGGTTGAATTTGGGATATAAACGGGTACAGAAGATGCATGCACATATCGACTTTTGGGCACCTAAAAGATCGATTTCCAGTATGTTTTTGGTCCTGTATTTTGAAAATACTCTAACACGGAGTAGGCATGTACAGTTCGCTTCTGGGACCCCAAAATATCGAATTTTCGGGTGTTTTGGGCCTGAATTTGAGATATAGACTTTGGGCACCGAAAAATATCGATTTTAAGCATGTTTTGTGCCTATATTTTGAAAATATTCTAGCACTAAGTAGGCATGTACAGATCACTTCTGAAACCCCAAAATATCGAATTTTCGGGTGTTTTGAGCCTGAATTTGAGATATAAACGGGTGCAGAAGATGCATACACATATTGACTTTGGTCACCTAAAATATCGATTTTCAGCTTGTTTTGGGCCTGTATTTTGAAAATACTCTAACACGGAGTAGGCAAGTACAGATCGCTTCTGGGACCCCAAAATATCGAATTTTCGGGTGTTTTGAGCCTGAATTTGAGATATAAACGGGTACAGAAGATGCATCCACATATCGACTTTTGGGCACCTAAAAGATCGATTTTCAGTATGTTTTGGGCCTGTATATTGAAAATACTCTAACACAGAGTACGCATGTACAGATCGCTTCGGGGACCCCAAAATATTGAATGTTTGAGTGTTTTAGGCTTAAATTTGAGATATCGACTTTGGGCACCTAAAATATCGATTTTTAGCATGTTTTGGGCCTATATTTTGAAAATATTCTAGCACTGAGTAGGCATGTAAAGATCGCTTCTGGGACCCCAAAATATCGAATTTTCGATTGTTTTGAGCCTGAATTTGAGATATAAACGGGTACAAAAGATGCATGCACATATCGACTTTTGGGCACCTAAAATATCGATTTTTAACATGTTTTGGGTCTGTATCTTGAAAACATTCAATCTAGGAGTAGGGATGAACAGATCGCTTCTAGGACCCAAAAATAAAGAATTTTCGGGTGTTTTGAGCCTGAATTTTAGATATAAACGGGTACAGAAGATACATGCACATATTGACTTTGGGCACCTAAAATATCGATTTTCTGCATGTTTTGGGCCTGTATTTTGAAAATACTCTAACTAGGAGTAGGCATGTACAGATTGCTTCTGGGACCCAAAAATATCGAATTTTCGGGTGTTTTGAGCCTGAATTTGAGATATAACCGGGTACACAAGATGCATGCACATATCGACTTTGGACACCTAAAATATCGATTTTTAGCATGTTTTGAGCCTATATTTTGAAAACATTCTAGCACTGACTAGACATGTACATTTCGCTTCTGGGACCCAAAATTATCTAATTTTCGGGTGTTTTGAGGTTGAATTTGAGATATAAACGAGTGCAGAAGATGCATACACATGTTGACTTTGGGCACCTAAAATATCGATTTTCAGCATGTTTTGGGCTTGTATCTGAGTAGGCATGTACAGATCGCTTCTGGGACCCCAAAATATCGAATTTTCTGGTGTTTTGAGCCTGAATTTGATATATAAACGGGTACAGATGATGCATGCACATATCGACTTTGGACACTTAAAATATCGATTTTTAGCATGTTTTGAGCCTATATTTTGAAAAAATTCTAGCACTGAGTAGGTATGTACAGATCGCTTCTGGGACCCAAAAATATCGAACTTTCGGGTGTTTTGAGGTTGAATTTGGGATATAAACGGGTACAGAAGATGCATGCACATATCGAATTTTGGGCACCTAAAAGATCGATTTTCAGTATGTTTTGGGCCTGTATTTTGAAAATACTCTAACACGGAGAATGCATGTACAGTTCGCTTCTGGGACCCAAAAATATCGAATTTTTGGGTGTTTTGGGCCTGAATTTGAGATATCGACTTTGGGCACCTAAAATATCGATTATTAGCATGTTTTGGGCCTTTATTTTGAAAATATTCTAGCACTGAGTAGGCATGTACAGATCGCTTCTGGGACCCCAAAATATCGAATTTTCGGGTATTTTGAGCCTGAATTTGAGATATCGACTTTGGGCACCTGAAATATCGATTTTTAGCATGTTTTGGGCCTATATTTTGAAAATATTCTAGCACTAAGTAGGCATGTACAGATCACTTCTGGGACCCCAAAATATCGAATTTTCGGATGTTTTGAGCCTGAATTTGAGATATAAACGGGTACAGATAATGCATGCATATATCGACTTTAGACACTTAAAATATCGATTTTTAGCATGTTTATAGCCTATATTTTGAAAACATTCTAGCACTGACTAGACATGTACAGATCGCTTCTGGGACCCGAAATTATCGAATTTTCGGGCGTTTTAGGTTGAAATTGAGATATAAACAGTTGCAGAAGATGCTTACACATGTTGACTTTGGGCTCCTAAAATATCGATTTTCAGCATGTTTTGGGCCTGTATTTTGAAAATACTCTAGCTAGGAGTAGGCATGTACAGATCGCTTCTGGGACCCAAAAATATCGAATTTTCGGGTGTTTTGAAATTGAATTTGACATATAAACGGGTACAGAAGATGCATGCACATATCGACTTTGGACACTTAAAATATCGATTTTTAGCATGTTTTGAGCCTATATATTGAAAACACTCTAGCACTGACTAGACCTGTTGAGATCACATCTGGGACCCAAAATTATCGATTTTTCGGGTGTTTTGAGGTTGAATTTGAGATATAAACGAGTGCAGAAGATGCATACACATGTTGACTTTGGGCACCTAAAATACCGATTTTCAGCATGTTTTGGGCCTGCATCTGAGTAGGCATGTACAGATCGCTTCTGGGACCCTAAAATATCGAATTTTCGGGTGTTTTGAGCTTGAATTTGAGATATAAACGGGTACAGAAGATGCATGCACATATTGACTTTGGGCACCTAAAATATCGATTTTCAGCATGTTTTGGGCCTATAATTTGAAAATACTCTAACTAGGAGTTGGCATGTACAGATAGCTTCTTGGACCCAAAAATATCGAATTTTCGGGTGATTTGAACCTGAATTTGAGATATAAACGGTTACAGAAGATACAAGCACATATTGACTTTGGACACTTAAAATATCGATTTTTAGCATGTTTTGAGCCTATATTATGAAAACATTCTAGCACTGACTAGACATGTACAGATTGCTTCTGGGACCCAAGAATATCGAATTTTCGGGTGTTTTGAGTTTGAATTTGGGATGTAAACGGGTACAGAAGATGCATTCACATATCGACTTTTGGGCACCTAAAAGATCGATTTTCAGTATGTTTTGAGCCTGTATTTTGAAAATACTATAACACGGAGTAGGCATGTACATTTCGCTTCTGGGACCCAAAAATATCGAATTTTCGGGTGTTTTGGGCCTGAATTTGCGATATCGACTTTGGGCACCTAAAATATCGATTTTTAGCATGTTTTGGGCCTATATTTTGAAAATATTCTAGCACTGAGTAGGCATGTACAGATCGCTTCCGGGACCCCAAAATATCGAATTTTCGGGTGTTTTAAGGATGAATTTGAGATATAAACGAGTGCAGAAGATGCATACACATGTTGACTTTGGGCACCTAAAATATCGATTTTCAGCATGTTTTGGGCTTGTATCTGAGTAGGCATGTACATATCGCTTCTGGGACCAAAAAATATCGAATTTTCTGGTGTTTTGAGCCTGAATTTGAGATATAAACGGGTACAGATGATGCATGCACTTATCGACTTTGGACACTTAAAATATAGATTTTTAGCATGTTTTGAGCCTATATTTTGAAAAAATTCTAGCACTGAGTAGGCATGTACAGATCCCTTCTGAGACCCAAAAATATCGAATTTTCTGGTGTTTCGAGGTTGAATTTGAGATATAAACGGGTACAGAAGATGCATGCACATATCGACTTTTGGGCACCTAAAAGATCGATTTCCAGTATGTTTTGGGCCTGTATTTTGAAAATACTCTAACACGGAGTAGGCATGTACAGTTCGCTTCTGGGACCCCAAAATATCGAATTTTCGGGTGTTTTGGGCCTGAATTTGAGATATCGACTTTGGGCACCTAAAATATCGATTTTAAGCATGTTTTGTGCCTATATTTTGAAAATATTCTAGGACTAAGTAGGCATGTACAGATCACTTCTGGGACCCCAAAATGTCGAATTTTCGGGAGTTTTGAGCCTGAATTTGAGATATAAACGGGTACATATGATTCATACACATATCGACTTTGGACATTTAAAATATCGATTTTTAGCATGTTTTGAGCCTATATTTTGAAAAAATTCTAGCACTGAGTAGGCATGTACAGATCGCTTCTGAGACCCAAAAATATCGAATTTTCGGGTGTTTCGAGGTTGAATTTGGGATATAAACGGGTACAGAAGATGCATGCACATATCGACTTTTGGGCACCTAAGAGATCGATTTTCAGTATGTTTTGGGCCTGTATATTGAAAATACTCTAACACAGAGTACGCATGTACAGATCGCTTCTGGGACCCCAAAATATCGAATGTTTGAGTGTTTTAGGCCTGAATTTGAGATATCGACTTTGGGCACCTAAAATATCGATTTTTAGCATGTTTTGGGCCTATATTTTGAAAATATTCTAGCACTGAGTAGGCATGTACAGATCGCTTCTGGGACCCCAAAATATCGAATTTTCGATTGTTTTGAGCCTGAATTTGAGATATAAACGGGTACAAAAGATGCATGCACATATCGACTTTTGGGCACCTAAAATATCGATTTTTAACATGTTTTGGGTCTGTATCTTGAAAACATTCAATCTAGAAGTAGGGATGTACAGATCGCTTCTAGGACCCAAAAATAAAGAATTTTCGGGTGTTTTGAGCCTGAATTTGATATATAAACGGGTACAGAAGATGCATGCACATATTGACTTTGGGCACCTAAAATATCGATTTTCAGCATGTTTTGGGCCTGTATTTTGAAAATACTCTAACTAGGAGTAGGCATGTACAGATTGCTTCTGGGACCCAAAAATATCGAATTTTCGGGTTTTTTGAGCCTGAATTTGAGATATAAACGGGTACAGAAGATGCATGCACATATCGACTTTGGACACCTAAAATATCGATTTTTAGCATGTTTTGAGCCTATATTTTGAAAACATTCTAGCACTGACTAGACATGTACATTTTGCTTCTGGGACCCAAAATTATCTAATTTTCGGGAGTTTTGAGATTGAATTTGAGATATAAACGAGTGCAGAAGATGAATACACATGTTGACTTTGGGCACCTAAAATATCGATTTTCAGCATGTTTTGGGCTTGTATCTGAGTAGGCATGTACAGATCGCTTCTGGGACCCAAAAATATCGAACTTTCGGGTGTTTTGAGGTTGAATTTGGGATATAAACGGGTACAGAAGATGCATGCACATATCGAATTTTGGGCACCTAAAAGATCGATTTTCAGTATGTTTTGGGCCTGTATTTTGAAATTACTCTAACACGGAGAATGCATATACAGTTCGCTTCTGGGACCCAAAAATATCGAATTTTTGGGTGTTTTGGGCCTGAATTTGAGATATCGACTTTGTGCACCTAAAATATCGATTATTAGCCTGTTTTGGGCCTTTATTTTGAAAATATTCTAGCACTGAGTAGGCATGTCCAGATCGCTTCTGGGACCCCAAAATATCGAATTTTCGGGTATTTTGAGCCTGAATTTGAGATATCGAATTTAGGCACCTTAAATATCGATTTTTAGCATGTTTTGGGCCTATATTTTGAAAATATTCTAGCGCTAAGTAGGCATGTACAAATCACTTCTGGGACCCCAAAATATCTAATTTTCGGGTATTTTGAGCCTGAATTTGAGATATAAACGGGTACAGATAATGCATGCACATATCGACTTTGGACACTTAAAATATCGATTTTTAGCATGTTTTGAGCCTATATATTGAAAACATTCTAGCACTGACTAGACATGTTGAGATCGCTTCTGGGACCCAAAATTATCGATTTTTCGGGTGTTTTGAGGTTGAATTTGAGATATAAACGAGTGCAGAATATGCATACACATGTTGACTTTGGGCACCTAAAATATCGATTTTCAGCATGTTTTGGGCCTGCATCTGAGTAGGCATGTACAGATCGCTTCTGGGACCCTAAAATATCGAATTTTCGGGTGTTTTGAGCCTGAATTTGAGATATAAACGGGTACAGAAGATGCATGCACATATTGACTTTGGGCACATAAAATATCGATTTTCAGCATGTTTTGGGCCTGTAATTTTAAAATACTCTAACTAGGAGTTGGCATGTACAGATAGCTTCTTGGACCCAAAAATATCGAATTTTCGGGTGTTTTGAACCTGAATTTGAGATATAAACGGTTACAGAAGATGCAAGCAAATATCGATTTTGGACACTTAAAATATCGATTTTTAGCATGTTTTGAGCCTTTATTTTTAAAACATTCTAGCACTGACTAGACATGTTGAGATCGCTTCTGGGACCCAAAATTATCGAATTTTCGGGTGTTTTGAGGATGAATTTGAGATATAAACGAGTGCAGAAGATGCATACACATGTTGACTTTGGGCACCTAAAAAATCGATTTTCAGCATGTTTTGGGCCTGTATCTGAGTAGGCATGTACAGATCTCTTCTGGGACCCCAAAATATCGAAGTTTCGGGTGTTTTGAGCCTGAATTTGAGATATAAACGGGTACAGAAGATGCATGCACATATTGACTTTTGGGCACCTAAAATATCGATTTTCAGCATGTTTTGGGCCTGTATTTTGAAAATACTCTAACTAGGAGTTGGCATGTACAGATCGCTTCTTGGACCCAAAAATATCGAATTTTCGGGTGTTTTGAAACTGAATTTGAGATATAAACGGGTACAGAAGATGCATGCACATATCGACTTTGGACACTTAAAATATCGATTTTTAGCATGTTTTAAACCTATATTTTGAAAACATTCTAGCACTGACTAGACATGTACAGATCGCTTCTGGGACCAAAAAATATCGAATTTTCGGGTGTTTTGAGATTGAATTTGGGATATAAACGGGTACAGATGATGCATGCACATTTCGACTTTTGCGTACCTAAAAGATCGATTTCAGTATGTTTTGGGCCTGTATTATGAAAAAACTATAACACGGAGTAGGCATGTACATTTCGCTTCTGGGACCCCAAAATATCGAATTTTCGGGTGTTTTGGGCCTGAATTTGCGATATCGACTTTGGGCACCTAAAATATCGATTTTTAGCATGTTTTGGGCCTATATTTTGAAAATATTCTAGCACTAAGTAGGCATGTACACATCACTTCTGGGACCCCAAAATATCGAATTTTCGGGTGTTTTGAGCCTGAATTTGAGATATAAACGGGTACAGAAGATGCATGCACATATCGACTTTGGACACTTAAAATATCGATTTTTAGCATGTTTTGAGCCTATATTTTGAAAATATTCTAGCACTGAGTAGGTATGTACAGATCGCTTCTGGGACCCCAAAATATGGAATTTTCGGGTGTTTAGGGCCGTAAATTTGAGATATAAATGGGTACTGAAGATGCATGCACATATCGACTTTTGGGCACCTAAAATATCGATTTTCAGTATGTTTTTGGCCTGTATTTTGAAAATATTCTAACACGGAGTAGGCATGTACAGATTGCTTCTGGGACCCCCAAATATCGAATTTTCGGGTGTTTTGGGACTGAATTTGAGATATCGACTTTTTGGCAACTAAAATATCGATTTTTAGCATGTTTTTAGCCTATATTTTGAAAATATTCTAGCACTGAGCATGTACAGATTGCTTCTAGGACCCCAAACTATTGAATTTTCGGGTGTTTTGTGCCTGAATTTGAGATATAAACGGGTACAGAAGATACATGCACATATTGACTTTGGGCATCTAAAATATCGTTTTTTAGCATGTTTTGAGCATGTATTTTGAAAATACTCTAGCACTGAGTAGGCATGTACAGATCGCTTCTGAGACCACAAAATATCGAATTTTCGGGTGTTTTGAGCCTGAATTTGAGATATAAACGAGTATAGAAGATGCATACACATATTGACTTAGGGCACCAAAAATATCGATTTTCAGCATGTTTTGGGCCTGAATTTTGAAAATACTCTAACACGGAGTAGGCATGTACATATCGCTTCTGGGACCCCAAAATATCGAATTTTCGGGTGTTTAGGGCCAGAAATTGAGATATAAACGCGTACAGAAGATGCATGCACATATCGACTTTTGGGCACCTAAAAGATCGATTTTCAGTATGTTTTTGGCCTGTATTTTGAAAATACCCTAAAACGGAGTAGGCATGTACAGATCGCTTCTGGGACCCATAAATATCGAAGTTTCGGGTGTTTTGGGACTGAATTTGAGATATCGACTTTTTGGCACCTAAAATATCGATTTGTAGCATGTTTTTAGCCTATTTTTTGAAAATATTCTAGCACTGAGTAGGCATGTACAGATTGCTTCTGGGACCCCAAAATATTGAATTTTCGGGTGTTTAGGGCCAGAATTTGATATATAAACGGGTACAGAAAATGCATGCACATATCGACATTTGCGCACCTAAAAGATCGATTTTCAGTATGTTTTTGGCCTGTATATTGAAAATTCTCTAACACGGAGTAATCATGTACAGATCGCCTCAGGGACCCCTAAATATCGAATTTTCGGGTGTTTTGGGACTGAATTTGAGATATCGACTTTTTGGCACCTAAAAGATCGATTTTTAGCATGTTTTTTAGCCTATATTTTGAAAATATTCTAGCACTGAGTATGCATGTACAGATTGCTTCTGGGACCCCAAAATATTGAATTTTCGGGTGTTTTGAGCCTGAATTTGAGATGTAAACGGGTACAGAAGATACATGCACATATTGACTTTGGGCATCTAAAATATCGATTTTCATCATGTTTTGGGCATGTATTTTGAAAATACTCTAACACGGAGTAGGCATGTACAGATCGCTTCTGGGACCCCAAAATATCGAATTTTCGGGTGTTTTGAGCCTGAATTTGAGATATCCACGGGTACTGAAGATGCATGCACATATCGACTTTTGGGCACCTAAAACATCGATTTTCAGCATGTTTTGGGCCTGTATTTTGTAAATACTCTAACACGGAGTAGGCATGTACAGATCGCTTTTGGGACCCCTAAATATCGAATTTTCGGGTGTTTTGGTACTGAATTTGAGATATCGACTTTTTGGCACCTAAAATATCGATTTTTAGCATGTTTTGAGCTTGTATTTTGAAAATATTCTAGCACTGAGTAGGCATGTACAGATTGCTTCTGGGACCCCAAAATATCGAATTTTCGGGTGTTTTGAGCCTGAATTTGAGATATAAACGGGTACAGAAAATGCATGCACATATCGACTTTTGCCCACCTAAAAGATCGATTTTCAGTATGTTTTTGGCCTGTGTTTTGAAAATTCTCTAACACGGAGTAAGCATGTACAGATCGCCTCTGGGACCCCTAAATATCGAATTTTCGGGTGTTTTGGGACTGAATTTGAGATATCGACTTTTTGGCACCTAAAAGATCGATTTTTAGCATGTTTTTAGCCTATATTTTGAAAATATTCTAGCACTGAGTATGCATGTACAGATTGCTTCTGGGACCCCAAAATATTGAATTTTCGAGTATTTAGGGCTCTAATTTGAGATATAAAAGGGTACAGAAGATGCATGCAAATATCGACTTTTGGGCACCTAAAATATCGATTTTCAGTAAGTTTTTAGCCTGTATTTTGAAAATATTCTAACACGGAGTAGGCATGTACAGATTGCTTCTGGGACCCCTAAATATCGAATTTTCGGGTGTTTTGGGACTGAATTTGAGATATCGACTTTTTGGCAACTAAAATATCGATTTTTAGCATGTTTTTATCCTATATTTTGAAAATATTCTAGCACTGAGCATGTACAGATTGCTTCTGGGATCCCAAAATATTGAATATTCGGGTGTTTTGAGCCTGAATTTGAGATATAAACGGGTACAGAAGATACATGCACATATTGACTTTGGGCATCTAAAATATCGATTTTCAGCATGTTTTGGGCCTGAATTTTGAAAATACTCTCACACGGAGTACGCATTTACAGATCGCTTCTGGGACCCCAAAATATCGAATTTTCGGGTGTTTAGGGCCAGAATTTGAGATATAAACGCGTACAGAAGATGCATGCACATATCGACTTTTGGGCACCTAAAAGATCGATTTTCAGTATGTTTTTGGCCTGTATTTTGAAAATACTCTAAAACGGAGTAGGCATGTACAGATCGCTTCTGGGACCCCTAAATATCGAAGTTTCGGGTGTTTTGGGACTGAATTTGAGATATCGACTTTTTGGCACCTAAAATATCAATTTTTAGCATGTTTTTAGCCTATATTTTGAAAATATTCTAGCACTGAGTAGGCATGTACAGATTGCTTCTAAGGACCCCAAAATATTGAATTTTCGGGTGTTTTGAGCCTGAATTTGTGATATAAACGGGTACAGAAGATACATGCACATATTGACTTTGGGCATCTAAAATATCGATTTTCAGCATGTTTTGAGCATGTATTTTGAAAATACTCTAGCACTGAGTAGGCATGTACAGATCGCTTCTGGGACCCCAAAATATCGAATTTTCGGGTGTTTAGGGCCAGAATTTGAGATATAAACGGGTACAGAAGATGCATGCACATATCGATTTTTGGGCTTCTAAAAGATCGATTTTCAGTATGTTTTTGGCCTGTATTTTGAAAATACTCTAGCACGGAGTAGGCATGTACAGATCGCTTCTGGGACCAAAAAAAATATCGAATTTTCGGGTGTTTTGGGACTGAATTTGAGATATCGAGTTTTTTTCAACTAAAATATCGATTTTTAACATGTTTTTAGCCTATATTTTGAAAATATTCTAGCACTGAGTAGGCATGTACAGATTGCTTCTGGGACCCAAAAATATCGAATTTTCGGGTGTTTTGAGCCTGAATTTGAGATATAAACGGGTACAGAAGATGCATGCACATATCAACTTTTGGGCACCTAAAATATCGATTTTGAGCATGTTTTGAGCCTATATTTTGAAAACATTCTAGCACTGAGTAGGCATGTACAGATCGCTTCTGGGACCCCAAAATATCAAATTTTCGGGTGTTTTGAGCCTGAATTTGAGATATAAACGAGTATAGAAGATGCATACACATATTGACTTAGGGCACCAAAAATATCGATTTTCAGCATGTTTTGGGCCTGAATTTTGAAAATACTCTAACACGGAGTAGGCATGTACAGATCGCTTCTGGGACCCCTAAATATATCGAATTTTCGGGTGTTTAGGGCCAGAATTTGAGATATAAACGCGTACAGAAGATGCATGCACATATCGACTTTTGGGCACCTAAAAGATCGATTTTCAGTATGTTTTTGGCCTGTATTTTGAAAATACTCTAACACGGAGTAGGCATGTACAGATCGCTTCTGGGACCCCTAAATATCGAAGTTTCGGGTGTTTTGGGACTGAATTTGAGATATCGACTTTTTGGCACTTAAAATATCGATTTTTAGCATGTTTTTAGCCTATATTTTGAAAATCTTCTAGCACTGAGTAGGCATGTACAGATCGCTTCTGGGACCCCAAAATATTGAATTTTCGGGTGTTTAGGGCCAGAATTTGAGATATAAACGGGTACAGAATATGCATGCACATATCGACTTTTGGGCACCTAAAATATCGATTTTGAGCATGTTTTTAGCCTATATATTGAAAACATTCTAGCACTGAGTAGGCATGTACAGATCGCTTCTGGGACCCCAAAATATCGAATTTTCGGGTGTTTTGAGCCTGAATTTGAGATATAAACGGGTACTGAAGATGCATGCACATATCGCCTTTACGCACCTAAAACATCGATTTTGAGCAAGTTTTGGGCTTGTATTTTGTAAATACTCTAACACGGAGTAGGCATGTACAGATCGCTTCTGGGAGCTTTTTGAGCTTGAATTTGAGATATAAACGAGTACAGAAGATGCATGCACATATCGACTTTTGGGCACCTAAAATATCGATTTTGAGCATGTTTTGAGCCTATATTTTGAAAACATTCTAGCACTGAGTAGGCATGTACAGATCGCTTCTGGGACCCCAAAATATTGAATTTTCGGGTGTTTAGGGCCAGAATTTGAGATATAAAAGGGTACAGAAGATGCATGCACATATCGACTTTTGGGCACCTAAAATATCGATTATCAGTGTGTTTTTGGCCTGTATTTTGAAAATACTCTAACACGGAGTAGGCATGTACAGATTGCTTCTGGGACCCCAAAATATTGAATTTTCGGGTGTTTTGAGCCTGAATTTGAGATATAAACGGGTACAGAAGATACATGCACATATTGACTTTGGGCATCTAAAATATCGATTTTCAGCATGTTTTGGGCCTGTATTTTGAAAATACTCTAACACGGAGTAGGCATGTACAGATCGCTTCTGGGACCCCAAAATATCGAATTTTCGGGTGTTTTGAGCCTGAATTTGAGATATAAACGGGTACTGAACATGCATGCACATATCGACTTTTGGGCACCTAAAACATCGATTTTGAGCATGTTTTGGGCCTGTATTTTGAAAATACTCTAACACGGAGTACGCATGTAAAGATCGCTTCTGGGACCCCAAAATATCGAATTTTCGGGTGTTTTGGGCTTGAATTTGAGATATCGCCTTTACGCACCTAAAATATCGATTTTTAGCATGTTTTGAGCCTATATTTTGAAAATATTCTAGCACTGAGTATGCATGTACAGATCGCTTCTGGGACCCCAAAATATCGAATTTTCGGGTGTTTTGAGCTTGAATTTAAAATATAAACGAGTACAGAAGATGCATGCACATATCGACTTTTGGGCACCTAAAATATCGATTTTGAGCATGTTTTGAGCCTATATTTTGAAAACATTCTAGCACTGAGTAGGCATGTACAGATCGCTTCTGGGACCCCAAAATATTGAATTTTCGGGTGTTTAGGGCAAGAATTTGAGATATAAAGGGTACAGAAGATGCATGTACATATCGACTTTTGGGCACCTAAAACATCGATTTTCAGTATGTTTTTGGCCTGTATTTTGAAAATACTCTAACACGGAGTAGGCATGTACAGATTGCTTCTGGGACCCCTAAATATCGAATTTTCGGGTGTTTTGGGACTGAATTTGAGATATCGACTTTTTGGCACCTAAAATATCGATTTTTAGCATGTTTTTAGCCTATATTTTGAAAATATTCTAGCACTGAGCATGTACAGATTGCTTCTGGGACCCCAAATTATTGATTTTTCGGGTGTTTTGAGCCTGCATTTGAGATATAAACGGGTACAGAAGATACATGCACATATTGACTTTGGGCATCTAAAATATCGATTTTCAGCATGTTTTGGGCATGTATTTTGAAAATACTCTAGCACTGATTAGGCATGTACAGATCGCTTCTGGGACCCCAAAATATCGAATTTTCGGGTGTTTACGGCCAGAATTTGAGATATAAACGGGTACAGAAGATGCATGCACATATCGACTTTTGGGCACCTAAAATATCGATTTTGAGCATGTTTTGAGCCTATATTTTGAAAACATTCTAGCACTGAGTAGGCATGTACAGATCGCTTCTGGGACCCCAAAATATCGAATTTTCGGGTGTTTTGAGCCTGAATTTGAGATATAAACGAGTATAGAAGATGTATACACATATTGACTTTGGGCACCAAAAATATCGATTTTCAGCATGTTTTTTTGCCTTAATTTTGAAAATACTCTAACACGGAGTAGGCATGTACAGATCGCTTCTGGGACCCTTAAATATCGAATTTTCGGGTGTTTTGGGACTGAATTTGAGATATCGACTTTTTGGCACCTAAAATATCGATTTTTAGCATGTTTTTAGCCTATATTTTGAAAATATTCTAGCACTGAGTAGGCATGTACAGATTGCTTCAGGGACCCCAAAATATCGAATTTTCGGGTGTTTTGAGCTTGAATTTGAGATATAAACGGGTACAGAAGATACATGCACATATCGACTTTTGGGCACCTAAAATATCGATTTTGAGCATGTTTTGAGCCTATATTTTGAAAACATTCTAGCACTGAGTAGGCATGTACAGATCGCTTCTAGGACCCCAAAATATCGAATTTTCGGGTGTTTTGAGCCTGAATTTGAGATATAAACGAGTATAGAAGATGCATACACATATTGACTTTGGGCACCAAAAATATCGATTTTCAGCATGTTTTGGGCCTGTATTTTGAAAATACTCTAACACGGAGTAGGCATGTACAGATCGCTTCTGGGACCCCAAAATATCGAAGTTTCGGGTGTTTAGGGTCAGAATTTGAGATATAAACGCGTACAGAAGATGCATGCACATATCGACTTTTGGGCACCTAAAAGATCGATTTTCGGTATGTTTTTGGCCTGTATTTTGAAAATACTCTAACACAGAGTAGGCATGTACATATCGCTTCTGGGACCCCAAAATATCGAATTTTCGGGTGTTTTGGGCCTGAATTTGAGATATCGCCTTTACGCACCTAAAATATCGATTTTTAGCATGTTTTGAGCCTATATTTTGAAAATATTCTAGCATTGAGTAGGCATGTACAGATCGCTTCTGGGACCCCAAAATATCGAATTTTCGGGTGTTTTGAGCTTGAATTTAAGATATAAACGAGTACAGAAGATGCATGCACATATCGACTTTTGGGCACCTAAAATATCGATTTTCAGTATGTTTTTGGGCTGTATTTTGAAAATACTCTAACACGGAGTAGGCATGTACAGATTGCTTCTGGGACCCCTAAATATCGAATTTTCGGGTGTTTTGGGACTGAATTTGAGATATCGACTTTTTGGCACCTAAAATATCGATTTTTAGCATGTTTTTAGCCTATATTTTGAAAATATTCTAGCACTGAGCATGTACAGATTGTTTCTGGGACCCCAAAATATTGAATTTTTGGGTGTTTTGAGCCTGAATTTGAGATATAAACGGGTACAGAAAATACATGCACATATTGACTCTGGGCATCTAAAATATCGATTTTCAGCATGTTTTGGGCATGTATTTTGAAAATACTCTAGCACTGAGTAGGCATGTACAGATCGCTTCTGGGACCCCAAAATATCGAATTTTCGGGTGTTTAGGGCCTGAATTTGAGATATAAACGAGTACAGAAGATGCATGCACATATCGACTTTTGGGCACCTAAAAGATCGATTTTCAGTATGTTTTTGGCCTGTATTTTGAAAATACTCTAGCACGGAGTAGGCATGTACAGATCGCTTCTGGGACCCATAAATATCGAATTTTCGGGTATTTTGGGACTGAATTTGAGATATCGACTTTTTGGCACCTAAAATATCGATTTTTAGCATGTTTTTAGCCTATATTTTGAAAATATTCTAGCACTGAGTAGGTATGTACAGATTGCTTCTGGGACCCAAAAATATCGAATTTTCGGGTGTTTTGAGCCTGAATTCGAGATATAAACGGGTACAAAAGATGCATGCACATATCGACTTTTGGGAACCTAAAATATCGATTTTGAGCATGTTTTGAGCCTATATTTTGAAAATACTCTTGCACGGAGTAGGCAAGTACAGATCGCTTCTGGGACCCCAAAATATCGAATTTTCGGGTGTTTAGGGCCAGAATTTGAGATATAAACGCGTACAGAAGATGCATGCACAGATCGACTTTTGGGCACCTAAAAGATCGATTTTCAGTATGTTTTTGGCCTGTATTTTGAAAATACTCTAACACGGAGTAGGCATGTACAGATCGCTTCTGAGACCCCTAAATATCGAAGTTTCGGGTGTTTTGGGACTGAATTTGAGATATCGACTTTTTGGCACCTAAAATATCGATTTTCAGTATGTTTTTGGCCTGTATTTTGAAAATACTCTAACACGGAGTAGGCATGTACAGATTGCTTCAGGGACCCCAAAATATCGAATTTTCGGGTGTTTTGAGCTTGAATTTGAGATATAAACGGGTACAGAAGATACATGCACATATCGACTTTTGGGCACCTAAAATATCGATTTTGAGCATGTTTTGAGCCTATATTTTGAAAACATTCTAGCACTGAGTAGGCATGTACAGATCGCTTCTAGGACCCCAAAATATCGAATTTTCGGGTGTTTTGAGCCTGAATTTGAGATTTAAACGAGTATAGAAGACATATTGACATATTGACTTTGGGCACCAAAAATATCGATTTCAGCATGTTTTGGGCCTTAATTTTGAAAATACTCTAACACGGAGTAGGCATGTACAGATCGCTTCTGGGACCCCAAAATATCGACTTTTCGGGTGTTTTGGGCCTGAATTTGAGATATTGCCTTTACGCACCTAAAATATCGATTTTTAGCATGTTTTGAGCCTATATTTTGAAAATATTCTAGCACTGAGTAGGCATGTACAGATCGCTTCTGGGACCCCAAAATATCGAATTTTCGGGTGTTTTGAGCCTGAATTTGAGATATAAACGAGTATAGAAGATGCATACACATATTGACTTTGGGCACCAAAAATATCGATTTTCAGCATGTTTTGGGCCTGTATTTTGAAAATACTCTAACACGGAGTAGGCATGTACAGATCGCTTCTGGGACCCCAAAATATCGAAGTTTCGGGTGTTTAGGGTCAGAATTTGAGATATAAACGCGTACAGAAGATGCATGCACATATCGACTTTTGGGCACCTAAAAGATCGATTTTCGGTATGTTTTTGGCCTGTATTTTGAAAATACTCTAACACAGAGTAGGCATGTACATATCGCTTCTGGGACCCCAAAATATCGAATTTTCGGGTGTTTTGGGCCTGAATTTGAGATATCGCCTTTACGCACCTAAAATATCGATTTTTAGCATGTTTTGAGCCTATATTTTGAAAATATTCTAGCATTGAGTAGGCATGTACAGATCGCTTCTGGGACCCCAAAATATCGAATTTTCGGGTGTTTTGAGCTTGAATTTAAGATATAAACGAGTACAGAAGATGCAAGCACATATCGACTTTTGGGCACCTAAAATATCGATTTTCAGTATGTTTTTGGGCTGTATTTTGAAAATACTCTAACACGGAGTAGGCATGTACAGATTGCTTCTGGGACCCCTAAATATCGAATTTTCGGGTGTTTTGGGACTGAATTTGAGATATCGACTTTTTGGCACCTAAAATATCGATTTTTAGCATGTTTTTAGCCTATATTTTGAAAATATTCTAGCACTGAGCATGTACAGATTGTTTCTGGGACCCCAAAATATTGAATTTTTGGGTGTTTTGAGCCTGAATTTGAGATATAAACGGGTACAGAAAATACATGCACATATTGACTCTGGGCATCTAAAATATCGATTTTCAGCATGTTTTGGGCATGTATTTTGAAAATACTCTAGCACTGAGTAGGCATGTACAGATCGCTTCTGGGACCCCAAAATATCGAATTTTCGGGTGTTTAGGGCCTGAATTTGAGATATAAACGAGTACAGAAGATGCATGCACATATCGACTTTTGGGCACCTAAAAGATCGATTTTCAGTATGTTTTTGGCCTGTATTTTGAAAATACTCTAGCACGGAGTAGGCATGTACAGATCGCTTCTGGGACCCATAAATATCGAATTTTCGGGAATTTTGGGACTGAATTTGAGATATCGACTTTTTGGCACCTAAAATATCGATTTTTAGCATGTTTTTAGCCTATATTTTGAAAATATTCTAGCACTGAGTATGCATGTACAGATTGCTTCTGGGACCCCAAAATATTGAATTTTCGGGTGTTTTGAGCCTGAATTTGAGATGTAAACGGGTACAGAAGATACATGCACATATTGACTTTGGGCATCTAAAATATCAATTTTCATCATGTTTTGGGCATGTATTTTGAAAATACTCTAACACGGAGTAGGCATGTACAGATCGCTTCTGGGACCCCAAAATATCGAATTTTCGGGTGTTTTGAGCCTGAATTTGAGATATCCACGGGTACTGAAGATGCATGCACATATCGACTTTTGGGCACCTAAAACATCGATTTTCAGCATGTTTTGGGCCTGTATTTTGTAAATACTCTAACACGGAGTAGGCATGTACAGATCGCTTTTGGGACCCCTAAATATCGAATTTTCGGGTGTTTTGGTACTGAATTTGAGATATCGACTTTTTGGCACCTAAAATATCGATTTTTAGCATGTTTTGAGCTTGTATTTTGAAAATATTCTAGCACTGAGTAGGCATGTACAGATTGCTTCTGGGACCCCAAAATATTGAATTTTCGGGTGTTTTGAGCCTGAATTTGAGATATAAACGGGTACAGAAAATGCATGCACATATCGACTTTTGCCCACCTAAAAGATCGATTTTCAGTATGTTTTTGGCCTGTGTTTTGAAAATTCTCTAACACGGAGTAAGCATGTACAGATCGCCTCTGGGACCCCTAAATATCGAATTTTCGGGTGTTTTGGGACTGAATTTGAGATATCGACTTTTTGGCACCTAAAAGATCGATTTTTAGCATGTTTTTAGCCTATATTTTGAAAATATTCTAGCACTGAGTATGCATGTACAGATTGCTTCTGGGACCCCAAAATATTGAATTTTCGGGTATTTAGGGTTCTAATTTGAGATATAAAAGGGTACAGAAGATGCATGCACATATCGACTTTTGGGCACCTAAAATATCGATTTTCAGTAAGTTTTTAGCCTGTATTTTGAAAATATTCTAACACGGAGTAGGCATGTACAGATTGCTTCTGGGACCCCTAAATATCGAATTTTCGGGTGTTTTGGGACTGAATTTGAGATATCGACTTTTTGGCAACTAAAATATCGATTTTTAGCATGTTTTTATCCTATATTTTGAAAATATTCTAGCACTGAGCATGTACAGATTGCTTCTGGGATCCCAAAATATTGAATATTCGGGTGTTTTGAGCCTGAATTTGAGATATAAACGGGTACAGAAGATACATGCACATATTGACTTTGGGCATCTAAAATATCGATTTTCAGCATGTTTTAGGCCTGAATTTTGAAAATACTCTCACACGGAGTACGCATTTACAGATCGCTTCTGGGACCCCAAAATATCGAATTTTCGGGTGTTTAGGGCCAGAATTTGAGATATAAACGCGTACAGAAGATGCATGCACATATCGACTTTTGGGCACCTAAAAGATCGATTTTCAGTATGTTTTTGGCCTGCATTTTGAAAATACTCTAAAACGGAGTAGGCATGTACAGATCGCTTCTGGGACCCCTAAATATCGAAGTTTCGGGTGTTTTGGGACTGAATTTGAGATATCGACTTTTTGGCACCTAAAATATCAATTTTTAGCATGTTTTTAGACTATATTTTGAAAATATTCTAGCACTGAGTAGGCATGTACAGATTGCTTCTAAGGACCCCAAAATATTGAATTTTCGGGTGTTTTGAGCCTGAATTTGTGATATAAACGGGTACAGAAGATACATGCACATATTGACTTTGGGCATCTAAAATATCGATTTTCAGCATGTTTTGAGCATGTATTTTGAAAATACTCTAGCACTGAGTAGGCATGTACAGATCGCTTCTGGGACCCCAAAATATCGAATTTTCGGGTGTTTAGGGCCAGAATTTGAGATATAAACGGGTAAAGAAGATGCATGCACATATCGACTTTTGGGCTTCTAAAAGATCGATTTTCAGTATGTTTTTGGCCTGTATTTTGAAAATACTCTAGCACGGAGTAGGCATGTACAGATCGCTTCTGGGACCCCTAAATATCGAATTTTCGGGTGTTTTGGGACTGAATTTGAGATATCGAGTTTTTTTCACCTAAAATATCGATTTTTAACATGTTTTTAGCCTATATTTTGAAAATATTCAAGCACTGAGTAGGCATGTACAGATTGCTTCTGGGACCCAAAAATATCGAATTTTCGGGTGTTTTGAGCCTGAATTTGAGATATAAACGGGTACAGAAGATGCATGCACATATCAACTTTTGGGCACCTAAAATATCGATTTTGAGCATGTTTTGAGCCTATATTTTGAAAACATTCTAGCACTGAGTAGGCATGTACAGATCGCTTCTGGGACCCCAAAATATCGAATTTTCGGGTGTTTTGAGCCTGAATTTGAGATATAAACGAGTATAGAAGATGCATACAAATATTGACTTAGGGCACCAAAAATATCGATTTTCAGCATGTTTTGGGCCTGAATTTTGAAAATACTCTAACACGGAGTAGGCATGTACAGATCGCTTCTGGGACCCCTAAATATATCGAATTTTCGGGTGTTTAGGGCCAGAATTTGAGATATAAACGCGTACAGAAGATGCATGCACATATCGACTTTTGGGCACCTAAAAGATCGATTTTCAGTATGTTTTTGGCCTGTATTTTGAAAATACTCTAACACGGAGTAGGCATGTACAGATCGCTTCTGGGACCCCTAAATATCGAAGTTTCGGGTGTTTTGGGACTGAATTTGAGATATCGACTTTTTGGCACTTAAAATATCGATTTTTAGCATGTTTTTAGCCTATATTTTGAAAATCTTCTAGCACTGAGTAGGCATGTACAGATCGCTTCTGGGACCCCAAAATATTGAATTTTCGGGTGTTTAGGGCCAGAATTTGAGATATAAACGGGTACAGAATATGCATGCACATATCGACTTTTGGGCACCTAAAATATCGATTTTGAGCATGTTTTTAGCCTATATATTGAAAACATTCTAGCACTGAGTAGGCATGTACAGATCGCTTCTGGGACCCCAAAATATCGAATTTTCGGGTGTTTTGAGCCTGAATTTGAGATATAAACGGGTACTGAAGATGCATGCACATATCGCCTTTACGCACCTAAAACATCGATTTTGAGCAATTTTTGGCTTGTATTTTGTAAATACTCTAACACGGAGTAGGCATGTACAGATCGCTTCTGGGAGCTTTTTGAGCTTGAATTTGAGATATAAACGAGTACAGAAGATGCATGCACATATCGACTTTTGGGCACCTAAAATATCGATTTTGAGCATGTTTTGAGCCTATATTTTGAAAACATTCTAGCACTGAGTAGGCATGTACAGATCGCTTCTGGGACCCCAAAATATTGAATTTTCGGGTGTTTAGGGCCAGAATTTGAGATATAAAAGGGTACAGAAGATGCATGCACATATCGACTTTTGGGCACCTAAAATATCGATTATCAGTGTGTTTTTGGCCTGTATTTTGAAAATACTCTAACACGGAGTAGGCATGAACAGATTGCTTCTGGGACCCCAAAATATTGAATTTTCGGGTGTTTTGAGCCTGAATTTGAGATATAAACGGGTACAGAAGATACATGCACATATTGACTTTGGGCATCTAAAATATCGATTTTCAGCATGTTTTGGGCCTGTATTTTGAAAATACTCTAACACGGAGTAGGCATGTACAGATAGCTTCTGGGACCCCAAAATATCGAATTTTCGGGTGTTTTGAGCCTGAATTTGAGATATAAACGGGTACTGAACATGCATGCACATATCGACTTTTGGGCACCTAAAACATCGATTTTGAGCATGTTTTGGGCCTGTATTTTGAAAATACTCTAACACGGAGTACGCATGTAAAGATCGCTTCTGGGACCCCAAAATATCGAATTTTCGGGTGTTTTGGGCCTGAATTTGAGATATCGCCTTTACGCACCTAAAATATCGATTTTTAGCATGTTTTGAGCCTATATTTTGAAAATATTCTAGCACTGAGTATGCATGTACAGATCGCTTCTGGGACCCCAAAATATCGAATTTTCGGGTGTTTTGAGCCTGAATTTGAGATATAAACGAGTATAGAAGATGCATACACATATTGACTTAGGGCACCAAAAATATCGATTTTCAGCATGTTTTGGGCCTGAATTTTGAAAATACTCTAACACGGAGTAGGCATGTACAGATCGCTTCTGGGACCCCAAAATATCGAATTTTCGGGTGTTTAGGGCCAGAAATTGAGATATAAACGCGTACAGAAGATGCATGCACATATCGACTTTTGGGCACCTAAAAGATCGATTTTCAGTATGTTTTTGGCCTGTATTTTGAAAATACCCTAAAACGGAGTAGGCATGTACAGATCGCTTCTGGGACCCCTAAATATCGAAGTTTCGGGTGTTTTGGGACTGAATTTGAGATATCGACTTTTTGGCACCTAAAATATCGATTTGTAGCATGTTTTTAGCCTATTTTTTGAAAATATTCTAGCACTGAGTAGGCATGTACAGATCGCTTCTGGGACCCCAAAATATTGAATTTTCGGGTGTTTAGGGCCAGAATTTGATATATAAACGGGTACAGAAAATGCATGCACATATCGACATTTGCGCACCTAAATGATCGATTTTCAGTATGTTTTTGGCCTATATATTGAAAATTCTCTAACACGGAGTAAGCATGTACAGATCGCCTCAGGGACCCCTAAATATCGAATTTTCGGGTGTTTTGGGACTGAATTTGAGATATCGACTTTTTGGCACCTAAAAGATCGATTTTTAGCATGTTTTTAGCCTATATTTTGAAAATATTCTAGCACTGAGTATGCATGTACAGATTGCTTCTGGGACCCCAAAATATTGAATTTTCGGGTGTTTTGAGCCTGAATTTGAGATGTAAACGGGTACAGAAGATACATGCACATATTGACTTTGGGCATCTAAAATATCGATTTTCATCATGTTTTGGGCATGTATTTTGAAAATACTCTAACACGGAGTAGGCATGTTCAGATCGCTTCTGGGACCCCAAAATATCGAATTTTCGGGTGTTTTGAGCCTGAATTTGAGATATCCACGGGTACTGAAGATGCATGCACATATCGACTTTTGGGCACCTAAAACATCGATTTTCAGCATGTTTTGGGCCTGTATTTTGTAAATACTCTAACACGGAGTAGGCATGTACAGATCGCTTTTGGGACCCCTAAATATCGAATTTTCGGGTGTTTTGGTACTGAATTTGAGATATCGACTTTTTGGCACCTAAAATATCGATTTTTAGCATGTTTTGAGCTTGTATTTTGAAAATATTCTAGCACTGAGTAGGCATGTACAGATTGCTTCTGGGACCCCAAAATATTGAATTTTCGGGTGTTTTGAGCCTGAATTTGAGATATAAACGGGTACAGAAAATGCATGCACATATCGACTTTTGCCCACCTAAAAGATCGATTTTCAGTATGTTTTTGGCCTGTGTTTTGAAAATTCTCTAACACGGAGTAAGCATGTACAGATCGCCTCTGGGACCCCTAAATATCGAATTTTCGGGTGTTTTGGGACTGAATTTGAGATATCGACTTTTTGGCACCTAAAAGATCGATTTTTAGCATGTTTTTAGCCTATATTTTGAAAATATTCTAGCACTGAGTGTGCATGTACAGATTGCTTCTGGGACCCCAAAATATTGAATTTTCGGGTATTTAGGGCTCTAATTTGAGATATAAAAGGGTACAGAAGATGCATGCAAATATCGACTTTTGGGCACCTAAAATATCGATTTTCAGTAAGTTTTTAGCCTGTATTTTGAAAATATTCTAACACGGAGTAGGCATGTACAGATTGCTTCTGGGTCCCCTAAATATCGAATTTTCGGGTGTTTTGGGACTGAATTTGAGATATCGACTTTTTGGCAACTAAAATATCGATTTTTAGCATGTTTTTATCCTATATTTTGAAAATATTCTAGCACTGAGCATGTACAGATTGCTTCTGGGATCCCAAAATATTGAATATTCGGGTGTTTTGAGCCTGAATTTGAGATATAAACGGGTACAGAAGATACATGCACATATTGACTTTGGGCATCTAAAATATCGATTTTCAGCATGTTTTGGGCCTGAATTTTGAAAATACTCTCACACGGAGTACGCATGTACAGATCGCTTCTGGGACCCCAAAATATCGAATTTTCGGGTGTTTAGGGTCAGAATTTGAGATATAAACGCGTACAGAAGATGCATGCACATATCGACTTTTGGGCACCTAAAAGATCGATTTTCAGTATGTTTTTGGCCTGTATTTTGAAAATACTCTAAAACGGAGTAGGCATGTACAGATAGCTTCTGGGACCCCTAAATATCGAAGTTTCGGGTGTTTGGGGACTGAATTTGAGATATCGACTTTTTGGCACCTAAAATATCAATTTTTAGCATGTTTTTAGCCTATATTTTGAAAATATTCTAGCACTGAGTAGGCATGTACAGATTGCTTCTAAGGACCCCAAAATATTGAATTTTTGGGTGTTTTGAGCCTGAATTTGTGATATAAACGGGTACAGAAGATACATGCACATATTGACTTTGGGCATCTAAAATATCGATTTTCAGCATGTTTTGAGCATGTATTTTGAAAATACTCTAGCACTGAGTAGGCATGTACAGATCGCTTCTGGGACCCCAAAATATCGAATTTTCGGGTGTTTAGGGCCAGAATTTGAGATATAAACGGGTACAGAAGATGCATGCACATATCGACTTTTGGGCTTCTAAAAGATCGATTTTCAGTATGTTTTTGGCCTGTATTTTGAAAATACTCTAGCACGGAGTAGGCATGTACAGATCGCTTCTGGGACCCCTAAATATCGAATTTTCGGGTGTTTTGGGACTGAATTTGAGATATCGAGTTTTTTTCACCTAAAATATCGATTTTTAACATGTTTTTAGCCTATATTTTGAAAATATTCTAGCACTGAGTAGGCATGTACAGATTGCTTCTGGGACCCAAAAATATCGAATTTTCGGGTGTTTTGAGCCTGAATTTGAGATATAAACGGGTACAGAAGATGCATGCACATATCAACTTTTGGGCACCTAAAATATCGATTTTGAGCATGTTTTGAGCCTATATTTTGAAAACATTCTAGCACTGAGTAGGCATGTACAGATCGCTTCTGGGACCCCAAAATATCGAATTTTCGGGTGTTTTGAGCCTGAATTTGAGATATAAACGAGTATAGAAGATGCATACACATATTGACTTAGGGCACCAAAAATATCGATTTTCAGCATGTTTTGGGCCTGAATTTTGAAAATACTCTAACACGGAGTAGGCATGTACAGATCGCTTCTGGGACCCCTAAATATATCGAATTTTCGGGTGTTTAGGGCCAGAATTTGAGATATAAACGCGTACAGAAGATGCATGCACATATCGACTTTTGGGCACCTAAAAGATCGATTTTCAGTATGTTTTTGGCCTGTATTTTGAAAATACTCTAACACGGAGTATGCATGTACAGATCGCTTCTGGGACCCCTAAATATCGAAGTTTCGGGTGTTTTGGGACTGAATTTGAGATATCGACTTTTTGGCACTTAAAATATCGATTTTTAGCATGTTTTTAGCCTATATTTTGAAAATCTTCTAGCACTGAGTAGGCATGTACAGATCGCTTCTGGGACCCCAAAATATTGAATTTTCGGGTGTTTAGGGCCAGAATTTGAGATATAAACGGGTACAGAATATGCATGCACATATCGACTTTTGGGCACCTAAAATATCGATTTTGAGCATGTTTTTAGCCTATATATTGAAAACATTCTAGCACTGAGTAGGCATGTACAGATCGCTTCTGGGACCCCAAAATATCGAATTTTCGGGTGTTTTGAGCCTGAATTTGAGATATAAACGGGTACTGAAGAGCATGCACATATCGCCTTTACGCACCTAAAACATCGATTTTGAGCAAGTTTTGGGCTTGTATTTTGTAAATACTCTAACACGGAGTAGGCATGTACAGATCGCTTCTGGGAGCTTTTTGAGCTTGAATTTGAGATATAAACGAGTACAGAAGATGCATGCACATATCGACTTTTGGGCACCTAAAATATCGATTTTGAGCATGTTTTGAGCCTATATTTTGAAAACATTCTAGCACTGAGTAGGCATGTACAGATCGCTTCTGGGACCCCAAAATATTGAATTTTCGGGTGTTTAGGGCCAGAATTTGAGATATAAAAGGGTACAGAAGATGCATGCACATATCGACTTTTGGGCACCTAAAATATCGATTATCAGTGTGTTTTTGGCCTGTATTTTGAAAATACTCTAACACGGAGTAGGCATGTACAGATTGCTTCTGGGACCCCAAAATATTGAATTTTCGGGTGTTTTGAGCCTGAATTTGATATATAAACGGGTACAGAAGATACATGCACATATTGACTTTGGGCATCTAAAATATCGATTTTCAGCATGTTTTGGGCCTGTATTTTGAAAATACTCTAACACGGAGTAGGCATGTACAGATCGCTTCTGGGACCCCAAAATATCGAATTTTCGGGTGTTTTGAGCCTGAAATTGAGATATAAACGGGTACTGAACATGAATGCACATATCGACTTTTGGGCACCTAAAACATCGATTTTGAGCATGTTTTGGGCCTGTATTTTGAAAATACTCTAACACGGAGTACGCATGTAAAGATCGCTTCTGGGACCCCAAAATATCGAATTTTCGGGTGTTTTGGGCTTGAATTTGAGATATCGCCTTTACGCACCTAAAATATCGATTTTTAGCATGTTTTGAGCCTATATTTTGAAAATATTCTAGCACTGAGTATGCATGTACAGATCGCTTCTGGGACCCCAAAATATCGAATTTTCGGGTGTTTTGAGCTTGAATTTAAAATATAAACGAGTACAGAAGATGCAAGCACATATCGACTTTTGGGCACCTAAAATATCGATTTTGAGCATGTTTTGAGCCTATATTTTGAAAACATTCTAGCACTGAGTAGGCATGTACAGATTGCTTCTGGGACCCCAAAATATTGAATTTTCGGGTGTTTAGGGCCAGAATTTGAGATATAAAGGGTACAGAAGATGCATGTACATATCGACTTTTGGGCACCTAAAACATCGATTTTCAGTATGTTTTTGGCCTGTATTTTGAAAATACTCTAACACGGAGTAGGCATGTACAGATTGCTTCTGGGACCCCTAAATATCGAATTTTCGGGTGTTTTGGGACTGAATTTGAGATATCGACTTTTTGGCACCTAAAATATCGATTTTTAGCATGTTTTTAGCCTATATTTTGAAAATATTCTAGCACTGAGCATGTACAGATTGCTTCTGGGACCCCAAATTATTGATTTTTCGGGTGTTTTGAGCCTGCATTTGAGATATAAACGGGTACAGAAGATACATGCACATATTGACTTTGGGCATCTAAAATATCGATTTTCAGCATGTTTTGGGCATGTATTTTGAAAATACTCTAGCACTGATTAGGCATGTACAGATCGCTTCTGGGACCCCAAAATATCGAATTTTCGGGTGTTTACGGCCAGAATTTGAGATATAAACGGGTACAGAAGATGCATGCACATATCGACTTTTGGGCACCTAAAATATCGATTTTGAGCATGTTTTGAGCCTATATATTGAAAACATTCTAGCACTTAGTAGGCATGTACAGATCGCTTCTGGGACCCCAAAATATCGAATTTTCGGGTGTTTTGAGCCTGAATTTGAGATATAAACGAGTATAGAAGATGTATACACATATTGACTTTGGGCACCAATAATATCGATTTTCAGCATGTTTTTTGGCCTTAATTTTGAAAATACTCTAACACGGAGTAGGCATGTACAGATCGCTTCTGGGACCCTTAAATATCGAATTTTCGGGTGTTTTGGGACTGAATTTGAGATATCGACTTTTTGGCACCTAAAATATCGATTTTTAGCATGTTTTTAGCCTATATTTTGAAAATATTATAGCACTGAGTAGGCATGTACAGATTGCTTCAGGGACCCCAAAATATCGAATTTTCGGGTGTTTTGAGCTTGAATTTGAGATATAAACGGGTACAGAAGATACATGCACATATCGACTTTTGGGCACCTAAAATATCGATTTTGAGCATGTTTTGAGCCTATATTTTGAAAACATTCTAGCACTGAGTAGGCATGTACAGATCGCTTCTAGGACCCCAAAATATCGAATTTTCGGGTGTTTTGAGCCTGAATTTGAGATTTAAACGAGTATAGAAGACATATTGACATATTGACTTTGGGCACCAAAAATATCGATTTCAGCATGTTTTTGGCCTTAATTTTGAAAATACTCTAACACGGAGTAGGCATGTACAGATCGCTTCTGGGACCCCAAAATATCGACTTTTCGGGTGTTTTGGGCCTGAATTTGAGATATTGCCTTTACGCACCTAAAATATCGATTTTTAGCATGTTTTGAGCCTATATTTTGAAAATATTCTAGCACTGAGTAGGCATGTACAGATCGCTTCTGGGACCCCAAAATATCGAATTTTCGGGTGTTTTGAGCCTGAATTTGAGATATAAACGAGTATAGAAGATGCATACACATATTGACTTTGGGCACCAAAAATATCGATTTTCAGCATGTTTTGGGCCTGTATTTTGAAAATACTCTAACACGGAGTAGGCATGTACAGATCGCTTCTGGGACCCCAAAATATCGATGTTTCGGGTGTTTAGGGTCAGAATTTGAGATATAAACGCGTACAGAAGATGCATGCACATATCGACTTTTGGGCACCTAAAAGATCGATTTTCGGTATGTTTTTGGCCTGTATTTTGAAAATACTCTAACACAGAGTAGGCATGTACATATCGCTTCTGGGACCCCAAAATATCGAATTTTCGGGTGTTTTGGGCCTGAATTTGAGATATCGCCTTTACGCACCTAAAATATCGATTTTTAGCATGTTTTTAGCATATATTTTGAAAATATTCTAGCACTGAGCATGTACAGATTGTTTCTGGGACCCCAAAATATTGAATTTTTGGGTGTTTTGAGCCTGAATTTGAGATATAAACGGGTACAGAAAATACATGCACATATTGACTCTGGGCATCTAAAATATCGATTTTCAGCATGTTTTGGGCATGTATTTTGAAAATACTCTAGCACTGAGTAGGCATGTACAGATCGCTTCTGGGACCCCAAAATATCGAATTTTCGGGTGTTTAGGGCCTGAATTTGAGATATAAACGAGTACAGAAGATGCATGCACATATCGACTTTTGGGCACCTAAAAGATCGATTTTCAGTATGTTTTTGGCCTGTATTTTGAAAATACTCTAGCACGGAGTAGGCATGTACAGATCGCTTCTGGGACCCATAAATATCGAATTTTCGGGTATTTTGGGACTGAATTTGAGATATCGACTTTTTGGCACCTAAAATATCGATTTTTAGCATGTTTTTAGCCTATATTTTGAAAATATTCTAGCACTGAGTAGGTATGTACAGATTGCTTCTGGGACCCAAAAATATCGAATTTTCGGGTGTTTTGAGCCTGAATTCGAGATATAAACGGGTACAAAAGATGCATGCACATATCGAGTTTTGTGAACCTAAAATATCGATTTTGAGCATGTTTTGAGCCTATATTTTGAAAATACTCTTACACGGAGTAGGCATGTACAGATCGCTTCTGGGACCCCAAAATATCGAATTTTCGGGTGTTTAGGGCCAGAATTTGAGATATAAACGCGTACAGAAGATGCATGCACAGATCGACTTTTGGGCACCTAAAAGATCGATTTTCAGTATGTTTTTGGCCTGTATTTTGAAAATACTCTAACACGGAGTAGGCATGTACAGATCGCTTCTGAGACCCCTAAATATCGAAGTTTCGGGTGTTTTGGGACTGAATTTGAGATATCGACTTTTTGGCACCTAAAATATCGATTTTCAGTATGTTTTTGGCCTGTATTTTGAAAATACTCTAACACGGAGTAGGCATGTACAGATTGCTTCAGGGACCCCAAAATATCGAATTTTCGGGTGTTTTGAGCTTGAATTTGAGATATAAACGGGTACAGAAGATACATGCACATATCGACTTTTGGGCACCTAAAATATCGATTTTGAGCATGTTTTGAGCCTATATTTTGAAAACATTCTAGCACTGAGTAGGCATGTACAGATCGCTTCTAGGACCCCAAAATATCGAATTTTCGGGTGTTTTGAGCCTGAATTTGAGATTTAAACGAGTATAGAAGACATATTGACATATTGACTTTGGGCACCAAAAATATCGATTTCAGCATGTTTTGGGCCTTAATTTTGAAAATACTCTAACACGGAGTAGGCATGTACAGATCGCTTCTGGGACCCCAAAATATCGACTTTTCGGGTGTTTTGGGCCTGAATTTGAGATATTGCCTTTACGCACCTAAAATATCGATTTTTAGCATGTTTTGAGCCTATATTTTGAAAATATTCTAGCACTGAGGAGGCATGTACAGATCGCTTCTGGGACCCCAAAATATCGAATTTTCGGTTGTTTTGAGCCTGAATTTGAGATATAAACAAGTATAGAAGATGCATACACATATTGACTTTGGGCACCAAAAATATCGATTTTCAGCATGTTTTGGGCCTGTATTTTGAAAATACTCTAACACGGAGTAGGCATGTACAGATCGCTTCTGGGACCCCAAAATATCGAAGTTTCGGGTGTTTAGGGTCAGAATTTGAGATATAAACGCGTACAGAAGATGCATGCACATATCGACTTTTGGGCACCTAAAAGATCGATTTTCAGCATGTTTTGGGTATGTATTTTGAAAATACTCTAACACGGAGTAGGCATGTACAGATCGCTTCTGGGACCCCAAAATATCGAATTTTCGGGTGTTTTGAGCCTGAATTTGAGATATAAACGGGTACTGAAGATGCATGCACATATCGACTTTTGGGCACCTAAAACATTGATTTTGAGCATGTTTTGGGCCTGTATTTTGTAAATACTCTAACACGGAGTAGGCATGTACAGATCGCTTCTGGGACCCCAAAATATCGAAGTTTCGGGTGTTTAGGGTCAGAATTTGAGATATAAACGCGTACAAAAGATGCATGCACGTATCGACTTTTGGGCACCTAAAAGATCGATTTTCGGTATGTTTTTGGCCTGTATTTTGAAAATACTCTAACACGGAGTAGGCATCTACAGATCGCTTCTGGGACCCCAAAATATCGAATTTTCCGGTGTTTTGGGCCTGAATTTGAGATATCGCCTTTACGCACCTAAAATATCGATTTTTAGCATGTTTTGAGCCTATATTTTGAAAATATTCTAGCATTGAGTAGGCATGTACAGATCGCTTCTGGGACCCCAAAATATCGAATTTTCGGGTGTTTTGAGCTTGAATTTAAGATATAAACGAGTACAGAAGATGCATGCACATATCGACTTTTGGGCACCTAAAATATCGATTTTCAGTATGTTTTTGGGCTGTATTTTGAAAATACTCTAACACGGAGTAGGCATGTACAGATTGCTTCTGGGACCCCTAAATATCGAATTTTCGGGTGTTTTGGGACTGAATTTGAGATATCGACTTTTTGGCACCTAAAATATCGATTTTTAGCATGTTTTTAGCCTATATTTTGAAAATATTCTAGCACTGAGCATGTACAGATTGTTTCTGGGACCCCAAAATATTGAATTTTTGGGTGTTTTGAGCCTGAATTTGAGATATAAAAGGGTACAGAAAATACATGCACATATTGACTCTGGGCATCTAAAATATCGATTTTCAGCATGTTTTGGGCATGTATTTTGAAAATACTCTTGCACTGAGTAGGTATGTACAGATCGCTTCTGGGACCCCAAAATATCGAATTTTCGGGTGTTTAGGGCCTGAATTTGAGATATAAACGAGTACAGAAGATGCATGCACATATCGACTTTTGGGCACCTAAAATATCGATTTTTAGCATGTTTTGAGCCTATATTTTGAAAATATTCTAGCATTGAGTAGGCATGTACAGATCGCTTCTGGGACCCAAAAATATCGAATTTTCGGGTGTTTTGAGCCTGAATTCGAGATATAAACGGGTACAAAAGATGCATGCACATATCGACTTTTGGGCACCTAAAATATCGATTTTGAGCATGTTTTGAGCCTATATTTTGAAAATACTCTTACACGGAGTAGGCATGTACAGATCGCTTCTGGGACCCCAAAATATCGAATTTTCGGGTGTTTAGGGCCAGAATTTGAGATATAAACGCGTACAGAAGATGCATGCACAGATCGACTTTTGGGCACCTAAAAGATCGATTTTCAGTATGTTTTTGGCCTGTATTTTGAAAATACTCTAACACGGAGTAGGCATGTACAGATCGCTTCTGAGACCCCTAAATATCGAAGTTTCGGGTGTTTTGGGACTGAATTTGAGATATCGACTTTTTGGCACCTAAAATATCGATTTTAGCATGTTTTTAGCCTATATTTTGAAAATATTCTAGCACTGAGTAGGCATGTACAGATCGCTTCTGGGACCCCAAAATATTGAATTTTCGGGTGTCTACGGAAAGAATTTGAGATATAAACCGGTACAGAAAATGCATGCACATATCGACTTTTGAGCACCTAAAAGATCGATTTTCAGTATGTTTTTTGGCCTGTATTTTGAAAATTCTCTAACACGGAGTAGGCATGTACAGATCCCTTCTGGGACCCCTAAATATCGAATTTTCGGGTGCTTTGGGACTGAATTTGAGATATCGACTTTTTGGCACCTAAAAGATCGATTTTTAGCATGTTTTTAGCCTATATTTTGAAAATATTCTAGCACTGAGTATGCATGTACAGATTGCTTCTGGGACCCCAAAATATTGAATTTTCGGGTGTTTTGAGCCTGAATTTGAGATATAAACGGGTACAGAAGATACATGCACATATTGACTTTGGGCATCTAAAATATCGATTTTCAGCATGTTTTGGGCAGGTATTTTGAAAATACTCTAACACGGAGTAGGCATGTACAGATCGCTTCTGGGACCCCAAAATATCGAATTTTCGGGTGTTTTGAGCCTGAATTTGAGATATAAACGGGTACTGAAGATGCATGCACATATCGACTTTTGGGCACCTAAAACATTGATTTTGAGCATGTTTTGGGCCTGTATTTTGTAAATACTCTAACACGGAGTAGGCATGTACAGATCGCTTCTGGGATCCCATAATATCGAATTTTCGGGTGTTTTGGGCCCGAATTTGAGATATCGCCTTTACGCACCTAAAATATCGATTTTTAGCATGTTTTGAGCCTATACTTTGAAAATATTCTAGCACTGAGTAGGCATGTACAGATCGCTTCTGGGACCCCAAAATATCGAATTTTCGGGTGTTTTGAGCCTGAATTTGAGATATAAACGAGTACAGAAGATGCATGCACATATCGACTTTTGGGCACCTAAAATATCGATTTTGAGCATGTTTTGAGCCTATATTTTGAAAACATTCTAGCACTGAGATATACATGTACATATCGCTTCTGGGAGCCCAAAATATCGAATTTTCGGGTGTTTAGGGCCAGAATTTGAGATATAAACGGGTACAGAAGATGCATGCACATATCGACTTTTGGGCACCTAAAAGATCGATTTTCAGTATGTTTTTGGCCTGTATTATGAAAATACTTTAACACGGAGTAGGCATGTACAGATCCCTTCTGGGACCCCTAAATATCGAATTTTCGTGTGTTTTGGGCCTTAATTTGAGATATCGACTTTTTGTCACCTAAAATATCGATTTTTAGCATGTTTTTAGCCTATAGTTTGATAATATTCTAGCACTGAGTAGGCATGTACAGATTGCTTCTGGGACCCCAAAATATCGAATTTTCGGGTGTTTTGAGCCTGAATTTTAGATATAAACGGGTACTGAAGGTGCATGCACATATCGACTTTTTGGCACCTAAAACATCGATTTTGAGCATGTTTTGGGCCTGTATTTTGAAAATACTCTAACACGGAGTAGGCATGTACAGATCCCTTCTGGGACCCCTAAATATCGAATTTTCGGGTGCTTTGGGACTGAATTTGAGATATCGACTTTTTGGCACCTAAAAGATCGATTTTTAGCATGTTTTTAGCCTATATTTTGAAAATATTCTAGCACTGAGTATGCATGTACAGATTGCTTCTGGGACCCCAAAATATTGAATTTTCGGGTGTTTTGAGCCTGAATTTGAGATATAAACGGGTACAGAAGATACATGCACATATTGACTTTGGGCATCTAAAATATCGATTTTCAGCATGTTTTGGGCAGGTATTTTGAAAATACTCTAACACGGAGTAGGCATGTACAGATCGCTTCTGGGACACCAAAATATCGAATTTTCGGGTGTTTTGAGCCTGAATTTGAGATATAAACGGGTACTGAAGATGCATGCACATATCGACTTTTGGGCACCTAAAACATATATTTTGAGCATGTTTTTGGCCTGTATTTTGAAAATACTCTAACACGGAGTAGGCATGTACAGATTGCTTCAGGGACCCCAAAATATCGAATTTTCGGGTGTTTTGAGCTTGAATTTGAGATATAAACGGGTACAGAAGATACATGCACATATCGACTTTTGGGCACCTAAAATATCGATTTTGAGCATGTTTTGAGCCTATATTTTGAAAACATTCTAGCACTGAGTAGGCATGTACAGATCGCTTCTAGGACCCCAAAATATCGAATTTTCGGGTGTTTTGAGCCTGAATTTGAGATTTAAACGAGTATAGAAGACATATTGACATATTGACTTTGGGCACCAAAAATATCGATTTCAGCATGTTTTGGGCCTTAATTTTGAAAATACTCTAACACGGAGTAGGCATGTACAGATCGCTTCTGGGACCCCAAAATATCGACTTTTCGGGTGTTTTGGGCCTGAATTTGAGATATTGCCTTTACGCACCTAAAATATCGATTTTTAGCATGTTTTGAGCCTATATTTTGAAAATATTCTAGCACTGAGGAGGCATGTACAGATCGCTTCTGGGACCCCAAAATATCGAATTTTCGGGTGTTTTGAGCCTGAATTTGAGATATAAACAAGTATAGAAGATGCATACACATATTGACTTTGGGCACCAAAAATATCGATTTTCAGCATGTTTTGGGCCTGTATTTTGAAAATACTCTAACACGGAGTAGGCATGTACAGATCGCTTCTGGGACCCCAAAATATCGAAGTTTCGGGTGTTTAGGGTCAGAATTTGAGATATAAACGCGTACAGAAGATGCATGCACATATCGACTTTTGGGCACCTAAAAGATCGATTTTCGGTATGTTTTTGGCCTGTATTTTGAAAATACTCTAATACAGAGTAGGCATGTACATATCGCTTCTGGGACCCCAAAATATCGAATTTTCGGGTGTTTTGGGCCTGAATTTGAGATATCGCCTTTACGAACCTAAAATATCGATTTTTAGCATGTTTTGAGCCTATATTTTGAAAATATTCTAGCATTGAGTAGGCATGTACAGATCGCTTCTGGGACCCCAAAATATCGAATTTTCGGGTGTTTTGAGCTTGAATTTAAGATATAAACGAGTACAGAAGATGCATGCACATATCGACTTTTGGGCACCTAAAATATCGATTTTCAGTATGTTTTTGGGCTGTATTTTGAAAATACTCTAACACGGAGTAGGCATGTACAGATTGCTTCTGGGACCCCTAAATATCGAATTTTCGGGTGTTTTGGGACTGAATTTGAGATATCGACTTTTTGGCACCTAAAATATCGATTTTTAGCATGTTTTTAGCCTATATTTTGAAAATATTCTAGCACTGAGCATGTACAGATTGTTTCTGGGACCCCAAAATATTGAATTTTTCGGTGTTTTGAGCCTGAATTTGAGATATAAACGGGTACAGAAAATACATGCACATATTGACTCTGGGCATCTAAAATATCGATTTTCAGCATGTTTTGGGCATGTATTTTGAAAATACTCTAGCACTGAGTAGGCATGTACAGATCGCTTATGGGACCCCAAAATATCGAATTTTCGGGTGTTTAGGGCCTGAATTTGAGATATATACGAGTACAGAAGATGCATGCACATATCGACTTTTGGGCACCTAAAAGATCGATTTTCAGTATGTTTTTGGCCTGTATTTTGAAAATACTCTAGCACGGAGTAGGCATGTACAGATCGCTTCTTGGACCCATAAATATCGAATTTTCGGGTGTTTTGGGACTGAATTTGAGATATTGCCTTTACGCACCTAAAATATCGATTTTTAGGATGTTTTGAGCCTATACTTTGAAAATATTCTAGCACTGAGTAGGCATGTACAGATCGCTTCTGGGACCCCAAAATATCGAATTTTCGGGTGTTTTGAGCCTGAATTTGAGATATAAACGAGTACAGAAGATGCATGCACATATCGACTTTTGGGCACCTAAAATATCGATTTTGAGCATGTTTTGAGCCTATATTTTGAAAACATTCTAGCACTGAGATATACATGTACATATCGCTTCTGGGACCCCAAAATATAGAATTTTCGGGTGTTTAGGGCCAGAATTTGAGATATAAACGGGTACAGAAGATGCATGCACATATCGACTTTTGGGCACCTAAAAGATCGATTTTCAGTATGTTTTTGGCCTGTATTATGAAAATACTTTAACACGGAGTAGGCATGTACAGATCCCTTCTGGGACCCCTAAATATCGAATTTTCGTGTGTTTTGGGCCTTAATTTGAGATATCGACTTTTTGTCACCTAAAATATCGATTTTTAGCATGTTTTTAGCCTATAGTTTGATAATATTCTAGCACTGAGTAGGCATGTACAGATTGCTTCTGGGACCCCAAAATATCGAATTTTCGGGTGTTTTGAGCCTGAATTTTAGATATAAACGGGTACTGAAGGTGCATGCACATATCGACTTTTTGGCACCTAAAACATCGATTTTGAGCATGTTTTGGGCCTGTATTTTGAAAATACTCTAACACGGAGTAGGCATGTACAGATCCCTTCTGGGACCCCTAAATATCGAATTTTCGGGTGCTTTGGGACTGAATTTGAGATATCGACTTTTTGGCACCTAAAAGATCGATTTTTAGCATGTTTTTAGCCTATATTTTGAAAATATTCTAGCACTGAGTATGCATGTACAGATTGCTTCTGGGACCCCAAAATATTGAATTTTCGGGTGTTTTGAGCCTGAATTTGAGATATAAACGGGTACAGAAGATACATGCACATATTGACTTTGGGCATCTAAAATATCGATTTTCAGCATGTTTTGGGCAGGTATTTTGAAAATACTCTAACACGGAGTAGGCATGTACAGATCGCTTCTGGGACACCAAAATATCGAATTTTCGGGTGTTTTGAGCCTGAATTTGAGATATAAACGGGTACTGAAGATGCATGCACATATCGACTTTTGGGCACCTAAAACATATATTTTGAGCATGTTTTTGGCCTGTATTTTGAAAATACTCTAACACGGAGTAGGCATGTACAGATTGCTTCAGGGACCCCAAAATATCGAATTTTCGGGTGTTTTGAGCTTGAATTTGAGATATAAACGGGTACAGAAGATACATGCACATATCGACTTTTGGGCACCTAAAATATCGATTTTGAGCATGTTTTGAGCCTATATTTTGAAAACATTCTAGCACTGAGTAGGCATGTACAGATCGCTTCTAGGACCCCAAAATATCGAATTTTCGGGTGTTTTGAGCCTGAATTTGAGATTTAAACGAGTATAGAAGACATATTGACATATTGACTTTGGGCACCAAAAATATCGATTTCAGCATGTTTTTGGCCTTAATTTTGAAAATACTCTAACACGGAGTAGGCATGTACAGATCGCTTCTGGGACCCCAAAATATCGACTTTTCGGGTGTTTTGAGCCTGAATTTGAGATATTGCCTTTACGCACCTAAAATATCGATTTTTAGCATGTTTTGAGCCTATATTTTGAAAATATTCTAGCACTGAGGAGGCATGTACAGATCGCTTCTGGGACCCCAAAATATCGAATTTTCGGGTGTTTTGAGCCTGAATTTGAGATATAAACAAGTATAGAAGATGCATACACATATTGACTTTGGGCACCAAAAATATCGATTTTCAGCATGTTTTGGGCCTGTATTTTGAAAATACTCTAACACGGAGTAGGCATGTACAGATCGCTTCTGGGACCCCAAAATATCGAAGTTTCGGGTGTTTAGGGTCAGAATTTGAGATATAAACGCGTACAGAAGATGCATGCACATATCGACTTTTGGGCACCTAAAAGATCGATTTTCGGTATGTTTTTGGCCTGTATTTTGAAAATACTCTAATACAGAGTAGGCATGTACAGATTGCTTCTGGGACCCCTAAATATCGAATTTTCGGGTGTTTTGGGACTGAATTTGAGATATCGACTTTTTGGCACCTAAAATATCGATTTTTAGCATGTTTTTAGCCTATATTTTGAAAATATTCTAGCACTGAGCATGTACAGATTGTTTCTGGGACCCCAAAATATTGAATTTTTCGGTGTTTTGAGCCTGAATTTGAGATATAAACGGGTACAGAAAATACATGCACATATTGACTCTGGGCATCTAAAATATCGATTTTCAGCATGTTTTGGGCATGTATTTTGAAAATACTCTAGCACTGAGTAGGCATGTACAGATCGCTTATGGGACCCCAAAATATCGAATTTTCGGGTGTTTAGGGCCTGAATTTGAGATATATACGAGTACAGAAGATGCATGCACATATCGACTTTTGGGCACCTAAAAGATCGATTTTCAGTATGTTTTTGGCCTGTATTTTGAAAATACTCTAGCACGGAGTAGGCATGTACAGATCGCTTCTTGGACCCATAAATATCGAATTTTCGGGTGTTTTGGGACTGAATTTGAGATATCGACTTTTTGGCACCTAAAATATCGAACTTTAGCATGTTTTTAGCCTATATTTTGAAAATATTCTAGCACTGAGTAGGTATGTACAGATTGCTTCTGGGACCCAAAAATATCGAATTTTCGGGTGTTTTGAGAGTGAATTTAAGATATAAACGGGTACAAAAGATGAATGCACATATCGACTTTTGGGAACCTAAAATATCGATTTTGAGCATGTTTTGAGCCTATATTTTGAAAATACTCTTACACGGAGTAGGCATGTACAGATCGCTTCTGGGACCCCAAAATATCGAATTTTCGGGTGTTTAGGGCCAGAATTTGAGATATAAACGCGTACAGAAGATGCATGCACAGATCGACTTTTGGGCACCTAAAAGATCGATTTTCAGTATGTTTTTGGCCTGTATTTTGAAAATACTCTAACACGGAGTAGGCATGTACAGATCGCTTCTGAGACCCCTAAATATCAAAGTTTCGGGTGTTTTGGGACTGAATTTGAGATATCGACTTTTTGGCACCTAAAATATCGATTTTAGCATGTTTTTAGCCTATATTTTGAAAATATTCTAGCACTGAGTAGGCATGTACAGATCGCTTCTGGGACCCCAAAATATTGAATTTTCGGGTGTCTAGGGAAAGAATTTGAGATATAAACGGGTACAGAAAATGCATGCACATATCGACTTTTGCGCACCTAAAAGATCGATTTTCAGTATGTTTTTTGGCCTGTATTTTGAAAATTCTCTAACACGGAGTAGGCATGTACAGATCCCTTCTGGGACCCCTAAATATCGAATTTTCGGGTGCTTTGGGACTGAATTTGAGATATCGACTTTTTGGCACCTAAAAGATCGATTTTTAGCATGTTTTTAGCCTATATTTTGAAAATATTCTAGCACTGAGTATGCATGTACAGATTGCTTCTGGGACCCCAAAATATTGAATTTTCGGGTGTTTTGAGCCTGAATTTGAGATATAAACGGGTACAGAAGATACATGCACATATTGACTTTGGGCATCTAAAATATCGATTTTCAGCATGTTTTGGGTATGTATTTTGAAAATACTCTAACACGGAGTAGGCATGTACAGATCGCTTCTGGGACCCCAAAATATCGAATTTTCGGGTGTTTTGAGCCTGAATTTGAGATATAAACGGGTACTGAAGATGCATGCACATATCGACTTTTGGGCACCTAAAACATTGATTTTGAGCATGTTTTGGGCCTGTATTTTGTAAATACTCTAACACGGAGTAGGCATGTACAGATCGCTTCTGGGACCCCAAAATATCGAAGTTTCGGGTGTTTAGGGTCAGAATTTGAGATATAAACGCGTACAAAAGATGCATGCACGTATCGACTTTTGGGCACCTAAAAGATCGATTTTCGGTATGTTTTTGGCCTGTATTTTGAAAATACTCTAACACGGAGTAGGCATCTACAGATCGCTTCTGGGACCCCAAAATATCGAATTTTCCGGTGTTTTGGGCCTGAATTTGAGATATCGCCTTTACGCACCTAAAATATCGATTTTTAGCATGTTTTGAGCCTATATTTTGAAAATATTCTAGCATTGAGTAGGCATGTACAGATCGCTTCTGGGACCCCAAAATATCGAATTTTCGGGTGTTTTGAGCTTGAATTTAAGATATAAACGAGTACAGAAGATGCATGCACATATCGACTTTTAAGCACCTAAAATATCGATTTTCAGTATGTTTTTGGGCTGTATTTTGAAAATACTCTAACACGGAGTAGGCATGTACAGATTGCTTCTGGGACCCCTAAATATCGAATTTTCGGGTGTTTTGGGACTGAATTTGAGATATCGACTTTTTGGCACCTAAAATATCGATTTTTAGCATGTTTTTAGCCTATATTTTGAAAATATTCTAGCACTGAGCATGTACAGATTGTTTCTGGGACCCCAAAATATTGAATTTTTGGGTGTTTTGAGCCTGAATTTGAGATATAAAAGGGTACAGAAAATACATGCACATATTGACTCTGGGCATCTAAAATATCGATTTTCAGCATGTTTTGGGCATGTATTTTGAAAATACTCTTGCACTGAGTAGGCATGTACAGATCGCTTCTGGGACCCCAAAATATCGAATTTTCGGGTGTTTAGGGCCTGAATTTGAGATATAAACGAGTACAGAAGATGCATGCACATATCGACTTTTGGGCACCTAAAAGATCGATTTTCAGTATGTTTTTGGCCTGTATTTTGAAAATACTCTAGCACGGAGTAGGCATGTACAGATCGCTTCTGGGACCCCAAAATATCGAATTTTCCGGTGTTTTGGGCCTGAATTTGAGATATCGCCTTTACGCACCTAAAATATCGATTTTTAGCATGTTTTGAGCCTATATTTTGAAAATATTCTAGCATTGAGTAGGCATGTACAGATCGCTTCTGGGACCCAAAAATATCGAATTTTCGGGTGTTTTGAGCCTGAATTCGAGATATAAACGGGTACAAAAGATGCATGCACATATCGACTTTTGGGCACCTAAAATATCGATTTTGAGCATGTTTTGAGCCTATATTTTGAAAATACTCTTACACGGAGTAGGCATGTACAGATCGCTTCTGGGACCCCAAAATATCGAATTTTCGGGTGTTTAGGGCCAGAATTTGAGATATAAACGCGTACAGAAGATGCATGCACAGATCGACTTTTGGGCAACTAAAAGATCGATTTTCAGTATGTTTTTGGCCTGTATTTTGAAAATACTCTAACACGGAGTAGGCATGTACAGATCGCTTCTGAGACCCCTAAATATCGAAGTTTCGGGTGTTTTGGGACTGAATTTGAGATATCGACTTTTTGGCACCTAAAATATCGATTTTAGCATGTTTTTAGCCTATATTTTGAAAATATTCTAGCACTGAGTAGGCATGTACAGATCGCTTCTGGGACCCCAAAATATTGAATTTTCGGGTGTCTACGGAAAGAATTTGAGATATAAACCGGTACAGAAAATGCATGCACATATCGACTTTTGCGCACCTAAAAGATCGATTTTCAGTATGTTTTTTGGCCTGTATTTTGAAAATTCTCTAACACGGAGTAGGCATGTACAGATCCCTTCTGGGACCCCTAAATATCGAATTTTCGGGTGCTTTGGGACTGAATTTGAGATATCGACTTTTTGGCACCTAAAAGATCGATTTTTAGCATGTTTTTAGCCTATATTTTGAAAATATTCTAGCACTGAGTATGCATGTACAGATTGCTTCTGGGACCCCAAAATATTGAATTTTCGGGTGTTTTGAGCCTGAATTTGAGATATAAACGGGTACAGAAGATACATGCACATATTGACTTTGGGCATCTAAAATATCGATTTTCAGCATGTTTTGGGCAGGTATTTTGAAAATACTCTAACACGGAGTAGGCATGTACAGATCGCTTCTGGGACCCCAAAATATCGAATTTTCGGGTGTTTTGAGCCTGAATTTGAGATATAAACGGGTACTGAAGATGCATGCACATATCGACTTTTGGGCACCTAAAACATTGATTTTGAGCATGTTTTGGGCCTGTATTTTGTAAATACTCTAACACGGAGTAGGCATGTACAGATCGCTTCTGGGATCCCATAATATCGAATTTTCGGGTGTTTTGGGCCCGAATTTGAGATATCGCCTTTACGCACCTAAAATATCGATTTTTAGCATGTTTTGAGCCTATACTTTGAAAATATTCTAGCACTGAGTAGGCATGTACAGATCGCTTCTGGGACCCCAAAATATCGAATTTTCGGGTGTTTTGAGCCTGAATTTGAGATATAAACGAGTACAGAAGATGCATGCACATATCGACTTTTGGGCACCTAAAATATCGATTTTGAGCATGTTTTGAGCCTATATTTTGAAAACATTCTAGCACTGAGATATACATGTACATATCGCTTCTGGGACCCCAAAATATCGAATTTTCGGGTGTTTAGGGCCAGAATTTGAGATATAAACGGGTACAGAAGATGCATGCACATATCGACTTTTGGGCACCTAAAAGATCGATTTTCAGTATGTTTTTGGCCTGTATTATGAAAATACTTTAACACGGAGTAGGCATGTACAGATCCCTTCTGGGACCCCGAAATATCGAATTTTCGGGTGTTTTGGGCCTTAATTTGAGATATCGACTTTTTGTCACCTAAAATATCGATTTTTAGCATGTTTTTAGCCTATAGTTTGATAATATTCTAGCACTGAGTAGGCATGTACAGATTGCTTCTGGGACCCCAAAATATCGAATTTTCGGGTGTTTTGAGCCTGAATTTTAGATATAAACGGGTACTGAAGGTGCATGCACATATCGACTTTTTGGCACCTAAAACATCGATTTTGAGCATGTTTTGGGCCTGTATTTTGAAAATACTCTAACACGGAGTAGGCATGTACAGATCCCTTCTGGGACCCCTAAATATCGAATTTTCGGGTGCTTTGGGACTGAATTTGAGATATCGACTTTTTGGCACCTAAAAGATCGATTTTTAGCATGTTTTTAGCCTATATTTTGAAAATATTCTAGCACTGAGTATGCATGTACAGATTGCTTCTGGGACCCCAAAATATTGAATTTTCGGGTGTTTTGAGCCTGAATTTGAGATATAAACGGGTACAGAAGATACATGCACATATTGACTTTGGGCATCTAAAATATCGATTTTCAGCATGTTTTGGGCAGGTATTTTGAAAATACTCTAACACGGAGTAGGCATGTACAGATCGCTTCTGGGACACCAAAATATCGAATTTTCGGGTGTTTTGAGCCTGAATTTGAGATATAAACGGGTACTGAAGATGCATGCACATATCGACTTTTGGGCACCTAAAACATATATTTTGAGCATGTTTTGGGCCTGTATTTTGTAAATACTCTAACACGGAGTAGGCATGTACAGATCGCTTCTGGGATCCCATAATATCGAATTTTCGGGTGTTTTGGGCCCGCATTTGAGATATCGCCTTTACGCACCTAAAATATCGATTTTTAGCATGTTTTGAGCCTATACTTTGAAAATATTCTAGCACTGAGTAGGCATGTACAGATCGCTTCTGGGACCCCAAAATATCGAATTTTCGGGTGTTTTGAGCCTGAATTTGAGATATAAACGAGTACAGAAGATGCATGCACATATCGACTTTTGGGCACCTAAAATATCGATTTTGAGCATGTTTTGAGCCTATATTTTGAAAACATTCTAGCACTGAGATATACATGTACATATCGCTTCTGGGACCCAAAAATATCAAATTTTCGGGTGTTTTGAGCCTGAATTTGAGATATAAACGGGTACAAAAGATGCATGCACATATCGACTTTTGGGCACCTAAAATATCGATTTTGAGCATGTTTTGAGCCTATATTTTGAAAATACTCTTACACGGAGTAGGCATGTACAGATCGCTTCTGGGACCCCAAAATATCGAATTTTCGGGTGTTTAGGGCCAGAATTTGAGATATAAACGCGTATAGAAGATGCATGCACAGATCGACTTTTGGGCACCTAAAAGATCGATTTTCAGTATGTTTTTGGCCTGCATTTTGAAAATACTCTAACACGGAGTAGGCATGTACAGATCGCTTCTGAGACCCCTAAATATCGAAGTTTCGGGTGTTTTGGGACTGAATTTGAGATATCGACTTTTTGGCACCTAAAATATCGATTTTAGCATGTTTTTAGCCTATATTTTGAAAATATTCTAGCACTGAGTAGGCATGTACAGATCGCTTCTGGGACCCCAAAATATTGAATTTTCGGGTGTCTACGGAAAGAATTTGAGATATAAACTGGTACAGAAAATGCATGCACATATCGACTTTTGCGCACCTAAAAGATCGATTTTCAGTATGTTTTTTGGCCTGTATTTTGAAAATTCTCTAACACGGAGTAGGCATGTACAGATCCCTTCTGGGACCCCTAAATATCGAATTTTCGGGTGCTTTGGGACTGAATTTGAGATATCGACTTTTTGGCACCTAAAAGATCGATTTTTAGCATGTTTTTAGCCTATATTTTGAAAATATTCTAGCACTGAGTATGCATGTACAGATTGCTTCTGGGACCCCAAAATATTGAATTTTCGGGTGTTTTGAGCCTGAATTTGAGATATAAACGGGTACAGAAGATACATGCACATATTGACTTTGGGCATCTAAAATATCGATTTTCAGCATGTTTTGGGCAGGTATTTTGAAAATACTCTAACACGGAGTAGGCATGTACAGATCGCTTCTGGGACCCCAAAATATCGAATTTTCGGGTGTTTTGAGCCTGAATTTGAGATATAAACGGGTACTGAAGATGCATGCACATATCGACTTTTGGGCACCTAAAACATTGATTTTGAGCATGTTTTGGGCCTGTATTTTGTAAATACTCTAACACGGAGTAGGCATGTACAGATCGCTTCTGGGATCCCATAATATCGAATTTTCGGGTGTTTTGGGCCCGAATTTGAGATATCGCCTTTACGCACCTAAAATATCGATTTTTAGCATGTTTTGAGCCTATACTTTGAAAATATTCTAGCACTGAGTAGGCATGTACAGATCGCTTCTGGGACCCCAAAATATCGAATTTTCGTGTGTTTTGAGCCTGAATTTGAGATATAAACGAGTACAGAAGATGCATGCACATATCGACTTTTGGGCACCTAAAATATCGATTTTGAGCATGTTTTGAGCCTATATTTTGAAAACATTCTAGCACTGAGATATACATGTACATATCGCTTCTGGGACCCCAAAATATCGAATTTTCGGGTGTTTAGGGCCAGAATTTGAGATATAAACGGGTACAGAAGATGCATGCACATATCGACTTTTGGGCACCTAAAAGATCGATTTTCAGTATGTTTTTGGCCTGTATTATGAAAATACTTTAACACGGACTAGGCATGTACAGATCCCTTCTGGGACCCCTAAATATCGAATTTTCGGGTGTTTTGGGCCTTAATTTGAGATATCGACTTTTTGTCACCTAAAATATCGATTTTTAGCATGTTTTTAGCCTATAGTTTGATAATATTCTAGCACTGAGTAGGCATGTACAGATTGCTTCTGGGACCCCAAAATATCGAATTTTCGGGTGTTTTGAGCCTGAATTTTAGATATAAACGGGTACTGAAGGTGCATGCACATATCGACTTTTTGGCACCTAAAACATCGATTTTGAGCATGTTTTGGGCCTGTATTTTGAAAATACTCTAACACGGAGTAGGCATGTACAGATCCCTTCTGGGACCCCTAAATATCGAATTTTCGGGTGCTTTGGGACTGAATTTGAGATATCGACTTTTTGGCACCTAAAAGATCGATTTTTAGCATGTTTTTAGCCTATATTTTGAAAATATTCTAGCACTGAGTATGCATGTACAGATTGCTTCTGGGACCCCAAAATATTGAATTTTCGGGTGTTTTGAGCCTGAATTTGAGATATAAACGGGTACAGAAGATACATGCACATATTGACTTTGGGCATCTAAAATATCGATTTTCAGCATGTTTTGGGCAGGTATTTTGAAAATACTCTAACACGGAGTAGGCATGTACAGATCGCTTCTGGGACACCAAAATATCGAATTTTCGGGTGTTTTGAGCCTGAATTTGAGATATAAACGGGTACTGAAGATGCATGCACATATCGACTTTTGGGCACCTAAAACATATATTTTGAACATGTTTTGGGCCTGTATTTTGTAAATACTCTAACACGGAGTAGGCATGTACAGATCGCTTCTGGGATCCCATAATATCGAATTTTCGGGTGTTTTGGGCCCGCATTTGAGATATCGCCTTTACGCACCTAAAATATCGATTTTTAGCATGTTTTGAGCCTATACTTTGAAAATATTCTAGCACTGAGTAGGCATGTACAGATCGCTTCTGGGACCCCAAAATATCGAATTTTCGGGTGTTTTGAGCCTGAATTTGAGATATAAACGGGTACTGAAGATGCATGCACATATCGACTTTTGGGCACCTAAAACATATATTTTGAGCATGTTTTGGGCCTGTATTTTGTAAATACTCTAACACGGAGTAGGCATGTACAGATCGCTTCTGGGATCCCATAATATCGAATTTTCGGGTGTTTTGGGCCCGCATTTGAGATATCGCCTTTACGCACCTAAAATATCGATTTTTAGCATGTTTTGAGCCTATACTTTGAAAATATTCTAGCACTGAGTAGGCATGTACAGATCGCTTCTGGGACCCCAAAATATCGAATTTTCGGGTGTTTTGAGCCTGAATTTGAGATATAAATGAGTACAGAAGATGCATGCACATATCGACTTTTGGGCACCTAAAATATCGATTTTGAGCATGTTTTGAGCCTATATTTTGAAAACATTCTAGCACTGAGATATACATGTACATATCGCTTCTGGGACCCCAAAATATCGAATTTTCGGGTGTTTAGGGCCAGAATTTGATATATAAACGGGTACAGAAGATGCATGCACATATCGACTTTTGGGCACCTAAAAGATCGATTTTCAGTATGTTTTTGGCCTGTATTTTGAAAATACTCTAACACGGAGTAGGCATGTACAGATCCCTTCTGGGACCCCTAAATATCGAATTTTCGGGTGTTTTGGGCCTTAATTTGAGATATCGACTTTTTGTCACCTAAAATATCGATTTTTAGCATGTTTTTAGCCTATAGTTTGATAATATTCTAGCACTGAGTAGGCATGTACAGATTGCTTCTGGGACCCCAAAATATCGAATTTTCGGGTGTTTTGAGCCTGAATTTGAGATATAAACGGGTACTGAAGGTGCATGCACATATCGACTTTTTGGCACCTAAAACATCGATTTTGAGCATGTTTTGGGCCTGTATTTTGAAAATACTCTAACACAGAGTAGGCATGTACAGATCGCTTATGGGACCCCTAAATATCGAATTTTCGGGTGTTTTGTGCCTTAATTTGAGATATCGACTTTTTGGCACCTAAAATATTGATTTTTAGCATGTTTTTAGCCTATATTTTGAAAATATTCTAGCACTGAGTAGGCATGTACAGATCGCTTCTGGGACCCCAAAATATCGAATTTTCGGGTGCTTTGAGCCTGAGTTTGAGATATAAACGAGTACAGAAGATGCATGCACATATCGACGTTTGGGCACCTAAAATATCGATTTTGAACATGTTTTGGGCCTGTATTTTGAAAACACTCTAACACGGAGTAGGCATGTACAGATCGCTTCTGGGACCCCAAAATATCGAATTTTCGGGTGTTTTGAGCCTGAATTTGAGATATAAACGGGTACTGAAGATGCATGCACATATCGACTTTTGGGCACCTAAAACATTGATTTTGAGCATGTTTTGGGCCTGTATTTTGTAAATACTCTAACACGGAGTAGGCATGTACAGATCGCTTCTGGGACCCCAAAATATCGAAGTTTCGGGTGTTTAGGGTCAGAATTTGAGATATAAACGCGTACAGAAGATGCATGCACGTATCGACTTTTGGGCACCTAAAAGATCGATTTTCAGTATGTTTTTGGCCTGTATTTTGAAAATACTCTAACACGGAGTAGGCATGTACAGATCGCTTCTGGGACCCCAAAAAATCGAATTTTCGGGTGTTTTGGGCCTGAATTTGAGATATCGCCTTTACGCACCTAAAATATCGATTTTTAGCATGTTTTGAGCCTATATTTTGAAAATATTCTAGCATTGAGTAGGCATGTACAGATCGCTTCTGGGACCCCAAAATATCGAATTTTCGGGTGTTTTGAGCTTGAATTTAAGATATAAACGAGTACAGAAGATGCATGCACATATCGACTTTTGGGCACCTAAAATATCGATTTTCAGTATGTTTTTGGGCTGTATTTTGAAAATACTCTAACACGGAGTAGGCATGTACAGATTGCTTCTGGGACCCCTAAATATCGAATTTTCGGGTGTTTTGAGACTGAATTTGAGATATCGACTTTTTGGCACCTAAAATATCGATTTTTAGCATGTTTTTAGCCTATATTTTGAAAATATTCTAGCACTGAGCATGTACAGATTGTTTCTGGGACCCCAAAATATTGAATTTTTGAGTGTTTAGAGCCTGAATTTGAGATATAAACGGGTACAGAAAATACATGCACATATTGACTCTGGGCATCTAAAATATCGATTTTCAGCATGTTTTGGGCATGTATTTTGAAAATACTCTAGCACTGAGTAGGCATGTACAGATCGCTTCTGGGACCACAAAATATCGAATTTTCGGGTGTTTAGGGCCTGAATTTGAGATATAAACGAGTACAGAAGATGCATGCACATATCGTCTTTTGGGCACCTAAAAGATCGATTTTCAGTATGTTTTTGGCCTGTATTTTGAAAATACTCTAGCACGGAGTAGGCATGTACAGATCGCTTCTGGGACCCATAAATATCGAATTTTCGGGTGTTTTGGGACTGAATTTGAGATATCGACTTTTTGGCACCTAAAATATCGATTTTTAGCATGTTTTTAGCCTATATTTTGAAAATATTCTAGCACTGAGTAGGTATGTACAGATTGCTTCTGGGACCCAAAAATATCGAATTTTCGGGTGTTTTGAGCCTGAATTCGAGATATAAACGGGTACAAAAGATGCATGCACATATCGACTTTTGGGCACCTAAAATATCGATTTTGAGCATGTTTTGAGCCTATATTTTGAAAATACTCTTACACGGAGTAGGCATGTACAGATCGCTTCTGGGACCCCAAAATATCGAATTTTCGGGTGTTTAGGGCCAGAATTTGAGATATAAACGCGTACAGAAGATGCATGCACAGATCGACTTTTGGGCACATAAAAGATCGATTTTCAGTATGTTTTTGGCCTGTATTTTGAAAATACTCTAACACGGAGTAGGCATGTACAGATCGCTTCTGAGACCCCTAAATATCGAAGTTTCGGGTGTTTTGGGACTGAATTTGAGATATCGACTTTTTGGCACCTAAAATATCGATTTTAGCATGTTTTTAGCCTATATTTTGAAAATATTCTAGCACTGAGTAGGTATGTACAGATCGCTTCTGGGACCCCAAAATATTGAATTTTCGGGTGTCTAGGGAAAGAATTTGAGATATAAACCGGTACAGAAAATGCATGCACATATCGACTTTTGCGCACCTAAAAGATCGATTTTCAATATGTTTTTTGGCCTGTATTTTGAAAAAATCTCTAACACGGAGTAGGCATGTACAGATCCCTTCTGGGACCCCTAAATATCGAATTTTCGGGTGCTTTGGGACTGAATTTGAGATATCGACTTTTTGGCACCTAAAAGATCGATTTTTAGCATGTTTTTAGCCTATATTTTGAAAATATTCTAGCACTGAGTATGCATGTACAGATCGCTTCTGGGACCCCTAAATATCGAATTTTCGGGTGTTTTGAGCCTGAATTTGAGATATAAACGGGTACTGAAGATGCATGCACATATCGACTTTTGGGCACCTAAAACATTGATTTTGAGCATGTTTTGGGCCTGTATTTTGTAAATACTCTAACACGGAGTAGGCATGTACAGATCGCTTCTGGGATCCGATAATATCGAATTTTCGGGTGTTTTGGGCCCGAATTTGAGATATCGCCTTTACGCACCTAAAATATCGATTTTTAGCATGTTTTGAGCCTATACTTTGAAAATATTCTAGCACTGAGTAGGCATGTACAGATCGCTTCTGGGACCCCAAAATATCGAATTTTCGGGTGTTTTGAGAATGAATTTGAGATATAAACGAGTACAGAAGATGCATGCACATATCGACTTTTAGGCACCTAAAATATCGATTTTGAGCATGTTTTGAGCCTATATTTTGAAAACATTCTAGCACTGAGATATACATGTACATATCGCTTCTGGGACCCCAAAATATCGAATTTTCGGGTGTTTAGGGCCAGAATTTGAGATATAAACGGGTACAGAAGATGCATGCACATATCGACTTTTGGGCACCTAAAAGATCGATTTTCAGTATGTTTTTGGCCTGTATTTTGAAAATACTCTAACACGGAGTAGGCATGTACAGATCGCTTATGGGACCCCTAAATATCGAATTTTCGGGTGTTTTGTGCCTTAATTTGAGATATCGACTTTTTGGCAACTAAAATATTGATTTTTAGCATGTTTTTAGCCTATATTTTGAAAATATTCTAGCACTGAGTAGGCATGTACAGATCGCTTCTGGGACCCCAAAATATCGAATTTTCGGGTGCTTTGAGCCTGAGTTTGAGATATAAACAAGTACAGAAGATGAATGCACATATCGACGTTTGGGCACCTAAAATATCGATTTTGAACATGTTTTGGGCCTGTATTTTGAAAACACTCTAACACGGAGTAGGCATGTACAGATCGCTTCTGGGACCCCAAAATATCGAATTTTCGGGTGTTTTGAGCCTGAATTTGAGATATAAACCGTTACTGAAGATGCATGCACATATCGACTTTTGGGCACCTAAAACATTGATTTTGAGCATGTTTTGGGCCTGTATTTTGTAAATACTCTAACACGGAGTAGGCATGTACAGATCGCTTCTGGGACCCCAAAATATCGAAGTTTCGGGTGTTTAGGGTCAGAATTTGAGATATAAACGCGTACAGAAGATGCATGCACGTATCGACTTTTGGGCACCTAAAAGATCGATTTTCGGTATGTTTTTGGCCTGTATTTTGAAAATACTCTAACACGGAGTAGGCATGTACAGATCGCTTCTGGGACCCCAAAATATCGAATTTTCGGGTGTTTTGGGCCTGAATTTGAGATATCGCCTTTACGCACCTAAAATATCGATTTTTAGCATGTTTTGAGCCTATATTTTGAAAATATTCTAGCATTGAGTAGGCATGTACAGATCGCTTCTGGGACCCCAAAATATCGAATTTTCGGGTGTTTTGAGCTTGAATCTAAGATATAAACGAGTACAGAAGATGCATGCACATATCGACTTTTGGGCACCTAAAATATCGATTTTCAGTATGTTTTTGGGCTGTATTTTGAAAATACTCTAACACGGAGTAGGCATGTACAGATTGCTTCTGGGATCCCTAAATATCGAATTTTCGGGTGTTTTGGGACTGAATTTGAGATATCGACTTTTTGGCACCTAAAATATCGATTTTTAGCATGTTTTTAGCCTATATTTTGAAAATATTCTAGCACTGAGCATGTACAGATTGTTTCTGGGACCCCAAAATATTGAATTTTTGAGTGTTTAGAGCCTGAATTTGAGATATAAACGGGTACAGAAAATACATGCACATATTGACTCTGGGCATCTAAAATATCGATTTTCAGCATGTTTTGGGCATGTATTTTGAAAATACTCTAGCACTGAGTAGGCATGTACAGATCGCTTCTGGGACCCCAAAATATCGAATTTTCGGGTGTTTAGAGACTGAATTTGAGATATAAACGAGTACAGAAGATGCATGCACATATCGACTTTTGGGCACCTAAAAGATCGATTTTCAGTATGTTTTTGGCCTGTATTTTGAAAATACTCTAGCACGGAGTAGGCATGTACAGATCGCTTCTGGGACCCATAAATATCGAATTTTCGGGTGTTTTGGGACTGAATTTGAGATATCGACTTTTTGGCACCTAAAATATCGATTTTTAGCATGTTTTTAGCCTATATTTTGAAAATATTCTAGCACTGAGTAGGTATGTACAGATTGCTTCAGGGACCCAAAAATATCGAATTTTCGGGTGTTTTGAGCCTGAATTCGAGATATAAACGGGTACAAAAGATGCATGCACATATCGACTTTTGCGCACCTAAAAGATCGATTTTCAGTATGTTTTTTGGCCTGTATTTTGAAAAATTCTCTAACACGGAGTAGGCATGTACAGATCCCTTCTGGGACCCCTAAATATCGAATTTTCGGGTGCTTTGGGACTGAATTTGAGATATCGACTTTTTGGCACCTAAAAGATCGATTTTTAGCATGTTTTTAGCCTATATTTTGAAAATATTCTAGCACTGAGTATGCATGTACAGATCGCTTCTGGGACCCCAAAATATCGAATTTTCGGGTGTTTTGAGCCTGAATTTGAGATATAAACGGGTACTGAAGATGCATGCACATATCGACTTTTGGGCACCTAAAACATTGATTTTGAGCATGTTTTGGGCCTGTATTTTGTAAATACTCTAACACGGAGTAGGCATGTACAGATCGCTTCTGGGATCCGATAATATCGAATTTTCGGGTGTTTTGGGCCCGAATTTGAGATATCGCCTTTACGCACCTAAAATATCGATTTTTAGCATGTTTTGAGCCTATACTTTGAAAATATTCTAGCACTGAGTAGGCATGTACAGATCGCTTCTGGGACCCCAAAATATCGAATTTTCGGGTGTTTTGAGCCTGAATTTGAGATATAAACGAGTACAGAAGATGCATGCACATATCGACTTTTGGGCACCTAAAATATCGATTTTGAGCATGTTTTGAGCCTATATTTTGAAAACATTCTAGCACTGAGATATACATGTACATATCGCTTCTGGGACCCCAAAATATCGAATTTTCGGGTGTTTAGGGCCAGAATTTGAGATATAAACGGGTACAGAAGATGCATGCACATATCGACTTTTGGGCACCTAAAAGATCGATTTTCAGTATGTTTTTGGCCTGTATTTTGAAAATACTCTAACACGGAGTAGGCATGTACAGATCCCTTCTGGTACCCCTAAATATCGAATTTTCGGGTGTTTTGGGCCTTAATTTGAGATATCGACTTTTTGTCACCTAAAATATCGATTTTTAGCATGTTTTTAGCCTATAGTTTGATAATATTCTAGCACTGAGTAGGCATGTACAGATTGCTTCTGGGACCCCAAAATATCGAATTTTCGGGTGTTTTGAGCCTGAATTTGAGATATAAACGGGTACTGAAGGTGCATGCACATATCGACTTTTTGGCACCTAAAACATCGATTTTGAGCATGTTTTGGGCCTGTATTTTGAAAATACTCTAACACGGATTAGGCATGTACAGATCGCTTATGGGACCCCTAAATATCGAATTTTCGGGTGTTTTGTGCCTTAATTTGAGATATCGACTTTTTGGCACCTAAAATATTGATTTTTAGCATGTTTTTAGCCTATATTTTGAAAATATTCTAGCACTAAGTAGGCATGTACAGATCGCTTCTGGGACCCCAAAATATCGAATTTTCGGGTGCTTTGAGCCTGAGTTTGAGATATAAACGAGTACAGAAGATGCATGCACATATCGACGTTTGGGCACCTAAAATATCGATTTTGAACATGTTTTGGGCCTGTATTTTGAAAACACTCTAACACGGAGTAGGCATGTACAGATCGCTTCTGGGACCCCAAAATATCGAATTTTCGGGTGTTTTGAGCCTGAATTTGAGATATAAACCGGTACTGAAGATGCATGCACATATCGACTTTTGGGCACCTAAAACATTGATTTTGAGCATGTTTTGGGCCTGTATTTTGTATAAACTCTAACACGGAGTAGGCATGTACAGATCGCTTCTGGGACCCCAAAATATCGAAGTTTCGGGTGTTTAGGGTCAGAATTTGAGATATAAACGCGTACAGAAGATGCATGCACGTATCGACTTTTGGGCACCTAAAAGATCGATTTTCGGTATGTTTTTGGCCTGTATTTTGAAAATACTCTAACACGGAGTAGGCATGTACAGATCGCTTCTGGGACCCCAAAATATCGAATTTTCGGGTGTTTTGGGCCTGAATTTGAGATATCGCCTTTACGCACCTAAAATATCGATTTTTAGCATGTTTTGAGCCTATATTTTGAAAATATTCTAGCATTGAGTAGGCATGTACAGATCGCTTCTGGGACCCCAAAATATCGAATTTTCGGGTGTTTTGAGCTTGAATTTAAGATATAAACGAGTACAGAAGATGCATGCACATATCGACTTTTGGGCACCTAAAATATCGATTTTCAGTATGTTTTTGGGCTGTATTTTGAAAATACTCTAACACGGAGTAGGCATGTACAGATTGCTTCTGGGATCCCTAAATATCGAATTTTCGGGTGTTTTGGGACTGAATTTGAGATATCGACTTTTTGGCACCTAAAATATCGATTTTTAGCATGTTTTTAGCCTATATTTTGAAAATATTCTAGCACTGAGCATGTACAGATTGTTTCTGGGACCCCAAAATATTGAATTTTTGAGTGTTTAGAGCCTGAATTTGAGATATAAACGGGTACAGAAAATACATGCACATATTGACTCTGGGCATCTAAAATATCGATTTTCAGCATGTTTTGGGCATGTATTTTGAAAATACTCTAGCACTGAGTAGGCATGTACAGATCGCTTCTGGGACCCCAAAATATCGAATTTTCGGGTGTTTAGAGACTGAATTTGAGATATAAACGAGTACAGAAGATGCATGCACATATCGACTTTTGGGCACCTAAAAGATCGATTTTCAGTATGTTTTTGGCCTGTATTTTGAAAATACTCTAGCACGGAGTAGGCATGTACAGATCGCTTCTGGGACCCATAAATATCGAATTTTCGGGTGTTTTGGGACTGAATTTGAGATATCGACTTTTTGGCACCTAAAATATCGATTTTTAGCATGTTTTTAGCCTATATTTTGAAAATATTCTAGCACTGAGTAGGTATGTACAGATTGCTTCTGGGACCCAAAAATATCGAATTTTCGGGTGTTTTGAGCCTGAATTCGAGATATAAACGGGTACAAAAGATGCATGCACATATCGACTTTTGCGCACCTAAAAGATCGATTTTCAGTATGTTTTTTGGCCTGTATTTTGAAAAATTCTCTAACACGGAGTAGGCATGTACAGATCCCTTCTGGGACCCCTAAATATCGAATTTTCGTGTGCTTTGGGACTGAATTTGAGATATCGACTTTTTGGCACCTAAAAGATCGATTTTTAGCATGTTTTTAGCCTATATTTTGAAAATATTCTAGCACTGAGTATGCATGTACAGATCGCTTCTGGGACCCCAAAATATCGAATTTTCGGGTGTTTTGAGCCTGAATTTGAGATATAAACGGGTACTGAAGATGCATGCACATATCGACTTTTGGGCACCTAAAACATTGATTTTGAGCATGTTTTGGGCCTGTATTTTGTAAATACTCTAACACGGAGTAGGCATGTACAGATCGCTTCTGGGATCCGATAATATCGAATCTTCGGGTGTTTTGGGCCCGAATTTGAGATATCGCCTTTACGCACCTAAAATATCGATTTTTAGCATGTTTTGAGCCTATACTTTGAAAATATTCTAGCACTGAGTAAACATGTACAGATCGCTTCTGGGACCCCAAAATATCGAATTTTCGGGTGTTTTGAGCCTGAATTTGAGATATAAACGAGTACAGAAGATGCATGCACATATCGACTTTTGGGCACCTAAAATATCGATTTTGAGCATGTTTTGAGCCTATATTTTGAAAACATTCTAGCACTGAGATATACATGTACATATCGCTTCTGGGACCCCAAAATATCGAATTTTCGGGTGTTTAGGGCCAGAATTTGAGATATAAACGGGTACAGAAGATGCATGCACATATCGACTTTTGGGCACCTAAAAGATCGATTTTCAGTATGTTTTTGGCCTGTATTTTGAAAATACTCTAACACGGAGTAGGCATGTACAGATCCCTTCTGGTACCCCTAAATATCGAATTTTCGGGTGTTTTGGGCCTTAATTTGAGATATCGACTTTTTGTCACCTAAAATATCGATTTTTAGCATGTTTTTAGCCTATAGTTTGATAATATTCTAGCACTGAGTAGGCATGTACAGATTGCTTCTGGGACCCCAAAATATCGAATTTTCGGGTGTTTTGAGCCTGAATTTGAGATATAAACGGGTACTGAAGGTGCATGCACATATCGACTTTTTGGCACCTAAAACATCGATTTTGAGCATGTTTTGGGCCTGTATTTTGAAAATACTCTAACACGGATTAGGCATGTACAGATCGCTTATGGGACCCCTAAATATCGAATTTTCGGGTGTTTTGTGCCTTAATTTGAGATATCGACTTTTTGGCACCTAAAATATTGATTTTTAGCATGTTTTTAGCCTATATTTTGAAAATATTCTAGCACTAAGTAGGCATGTACAGATCGCTTCTGGGACCCCAAAATATCGAATTTTCGGGTGCTTTGAGCCTGAGTTTGAGATATAAACGAGTACAGAAGATGCATGCACATATCGACGTTTGGGCACCTAAAATATCGATTTTGAACATGTTTTGGGCCTGTATTTTGAAAACACTCTAACACGGAGTAGGCATGTACAGATCGCTTCTGGGACCCCAAAATATCGAATTTTCGGGTCTTTTGAGCCTGAATTTGAGATATAAACCGGTACTGAAGATGCATGCACATATCGACTTTTGGGCACCTAAAACATTGATTTTGAGCATGTTTTGGGCCTGTATTTTGTATAAACTCTAACACGGAGTAGGCATGTACAGATCGCTTCTGGGACCCCAAAATATCGAAGTTTCGGGTGTTTAGGGTCAGAATTTGAGATATAAACGCGTACAGAAGATGCATGCACGTATCGACTTTTGGGCACCTAAAAGATCGATTTTCGGTATGTTTTTGGCCTGTATTTTGAAAATACTCTAACACGGAGTAGGCATGTACAGATCGCTTCTGGGACCCCAAAATATCGAATTTTCGGGTGTTTTGGGCCTGAATTTGAGATATCGCCTTTACGCACCTAAAATATCGATTTTTAGCATGTTTTGAGCCTATATTTTGAAAATATTCTAGCATTGAGTAGGCATGTACAGATCGCTTCTGGGACCCCAAAATATCGAATTTTCGGGTGTTTTGAGCTTGAATTTAAGATATAAACGAGTACAGAAGATGCATGCACATATCGACTTTTGGGCACCTAAAATATCGATTTTCAGTATGTTTTTGGGCTGTATTTTGAAAATACTCTAACACGGAGTAGGCATGTACAGATTGCTTCTGGGATCCCTAAATATCGAATTTTCGGGTGTTTTGGGACTGAATTTGAGATATCGACTTTTTGGCACCTAAAATATCGATTTTTAGCATGTTTTTAGCCTATATTTTGAAAATATTCTAGCACTGAGCATGTACAGATTGTTTCTGGGACCCCAAAATATTGAATTTTTGAGTGTTTAGAGCCTGAATTTGAGATATAAACGGGTACAGAAAATACATGCACATATTGACTCTGGGCATCTAAAATATCGATTTTCAGCATGTTTTGGGCATGTATTTTGAAAATACTCTAGCACTGAGTAGGCATGTACAGATCGCTTCTGGGACCCCAAAATATCGAATTTTCGGGTGTTTAGAGACTGAATTTGAGATATAAACGAGTACAGAAGATGCATGCACATATCGACTTTTGGGCACCTAAAAGATCGATTTTCAGTATGTTTTTGGCCTGTATTTTGAAAATACTCTAGCACGGAGTAGGCATGTACAGATCGCTTCTGGGACCCATAAATATCGAATTTTCGGGTGTTTTGGGACTGAATTTGAGATATCGACTTTTTGGCACCTAAAATATCGATTTTTAGCATGTTTTTAGCCTATATTTTGAAAATATTCCAGCACTGAGTAGGTATGTACAGATTGCTTCTGGGACCCAAAAATATCGAATTTTCGGGTGTTTTGAGCCTGAATTCGAGATATAAACGGGTACAAAAGATGAATGCACATATCGACTTTTGCGCACCTAAAAGATCGATTTTCAGTATGTTTTTTGGCCTGTATTTTGAAAAATTCTCTAACACGGAGTAGGCATGTACAGATCCCTTCTGGGACCCCTAAATATCGAATTTTCGGGTGCTTTGGGACTGAATTTGAGATATCGACTTTTTGGCACCTAAAAGATCGATTTTTAGCATGTTTTTAGCCTATATTTTGAAAATATTCTAGCACTGAGTATGCATGTACAGATCGCTTCTGGGACCCCAAAATATCGAATTTTCGGGTGTTTTGAGCCTGAATTTGAGATATAAACGGGTACTGAAGATGCATGCACATATCGACTTTTGGGCACCTAAAACATTGATTTTGAGCATGTTTTGGGCCTGTATTTTGTAAATACTCTAACACGGAGTAGGCATGTACAGATCGCTTCTGGGATCCGATAATATCGAATCTTCGGGTGTTTTGGGCCCGAATTTGAGATATCGCCTTTACGCACCTAAAATATCGATTTTTAGCATGTTTTGAGCCTATACTTTGAAAATATTCTAGCACTGAGTAGGCATGTACAGATCGCTTCTGGGACCCCAAAATATCGAATTTTCGGGTGTTTTGAGCCTGAATTTGAGATATAAACGAGTACAGAAGATGCATGCACATATCGACTTTTGGGCACCTAAAATATCGATTTTGAGCATGTTTTGAGCCTATATTTTGAAAACATTCTAGCACTGAGATATACATGTACATATCGCTTCTGGGACCCCAAAATATCGAATTTTCGGGTGTTTAGGGCCAGAATTTGAGATATAAACGGGTACAGAAGATGCATGCACATATCGACTTTTGGGCACCTAAAAGATCGATTTTCAGTATGTTTTTGGCCTGTATTTTGAAAATACTCTAACACGGAGTAGGCATGTACAGATCCCTTCTGGTACCCCTAAATATCGAATTTTCGGGTGTTTTGGGCCTTAATTTGAGATATCGACTTTTTGTCACCTAAAATATCGATTTTTAGCATGTTTTTAGCCTATAGTTTGATAATATTCTAGCACTGAGTAGGCATGTACAGATTGCTTCTGGGACCCCAAAATATCGAATTTTCGGGTGTTTTGAGCCTGAATTTGAGATATAAACGGGTACTGAAGGTGCATGCACATATCGACTTTTTGGCACCTAAAACATCGATTTTGAGCATGTTTTGGGCCTGTATTTTGAAAATACTCTAACACGGAGTAGGCATGTACAGATCGCTTATGGGACCCCTAAATATCGAATTTTCGGGTGTTTTGTGCCTTAATTTGAGATATCGACTTTTTGGCACCTAAAATATTGATTTTTAGCATGTTTTTAGCCTATATTTTGAAAATATTCTAGCACTAAGTAGGCATGTACAGATCGCTTCTGGGACCCCAAAATATCGAATTTTCGGGTGCTTTGAGCCTGAGTTTGAGATATAAACGAGTACAGAAGATGCATGCACATATCGACGTTTGGGCACCTAAAATATCGATTTTGAACATGTTTTGGGCCTGTATTTTGAAAACACTCTAACACGGAGTAGGCATGTACAGATCGCTTCTGGGACCCCAAAATATCGAATTTTCGGGTGTTTTGAGCCTGAATTTGAGATATAAACCGGTACTGAAGATGCATGCACATATCGACTTTTGGGCACCTAAAACATTGATTTTGAGCATGTTTTGGGCCTGTATTTTGTATAAACTCTAACACGGAGTAGGCATGTACAGATCGCTTCTGGGACCCCAAAATATCGAAGTTTCGGGTGTTTAGGGTCAGAATTTGAGATATAAACGCGTACAGAAGATGCATGCACGTATCGACTTTTGGGCACCTAAAAGATCGATTTTCGGTATGTTTTTGGCCTGTATTTTGAAAATACTCTAACACGGAGTAGGCATGTACAGATCGCTTCTGGGACCCCAAAATATCGAATTTTCGGGTGTTTTGGGCCTGAATTTGAGATATCGCCTTTACGCACCTAAAATATCGATTTTTAGCATGTTTTGAGCCTATATTTTGAAAATATTCTAGCATTGAGTAGGCATGTACAGATCGCTTCTGGGACCCCAAAATATCGAATTTTCGGGTGTTTTGAGCTTGAATTTAAGATATAAACGAGTACAGAAGATGCATGCACATATCGACTTTTGGGCACCTAAAATATCGATTTTCAGTATGTTTTTGGGCTGTATTTTGAAAATACTCTAACACGGAGTAGGCATGTACAGATTGCTTCTGGGATCCCTAAATATCGAATTTTCGGGTGTTTTGGGACTGAATTTGAGATATCGACTTTTTGGCACCTAAAATATCGATTTTTAGCATGTTTTTAGCCTATATTTTGAAAATATTCTAGCACTGAGCATGTACAGATTGTTTCTGGGACCCCAAAATATTGAATTTTTGAGTGTTTAGAGCCTGAATTTGAGATATAAACGGGTACAGAAAATACATGCACATATTGACTCTGGGCATCTAAAATATCGATTTTCAGCATGTTTTGGGCATGTATTTTGAAAATACTCTAGCACTGAGTAGGCATGTACAGATCGCTTCTGGGACCCCAAAATATCGAATTTTCGGGTGTTTAGGGACTGAATTTGAGATATAAACGAGTACAGAAGATGCATGCACATATCGACTTTTGGGCACCTAAAAGATCGATTTTCAGTATGTTTTTGGCCTGTATTTTGAAAATACTCTAGCACGGAGTAGGCATGTACAGATCCCTTCTGGGACCCCTAAATATCGAATTTTCGGGTGCTTTGGGACTGAATTTGAGATATCGACTTTTTGGCACCTAAAAGATCGATTTTTAGCATGTTTTTAGCCTATATTTTGAAAATATTCTAGCACTGAGTATGCATGTACAGATCGCTTCTGGGACCCCAAAATATCGAATTTTCGGGTGTTTTGAGCCTGAATTTGAGATATAAACGGGTACTGAAGATGCATGCACATATCGACTTTTGGGCACCTAAAACATTGATTTTGAGCATGTTTTGGGCCTGTATTTTGTAAATACTCTAACACGGAGTAGGCATGTACAGATCGCTTTTGGGATCCGATAATATCGAATTTTCGGGTGTTTTGGGCCCGAATTTGATATATCGCCTTTACGCACCTAAAATATCGATTTTTAGCATGTTTTGAGCCTATACTTTGAAAATATTCTAGCACTGAGTAGGCATGTACAGATCGCTTCTGGGACCCCAAAATATCGAATTTTCGGGTGTTTTGAGCCTGAATTTGAGATATAAACGAGTACAGAAGATGCATGCACATATCGACTTTTGGGCACCTAAAATATCGATTTTGAGCATGTTTTGAGCCTATATTTTGAAAACATTCTAGCACTGAGATATACATGTACATATCGCTTCTGGGACCCCAAAATATCGAATTTTCGGGTGTTTAGGGCCAGAATTTGAGATATAAACGGGTACAGAAGATGCATGCACATATCGACTTTTGGGCACCTAAAAGATCGATTTTCAGTATGTTTTTGGCCTGTATTATGAAAATACTCTAACACGGAGTAGGCATGTACAGATCCCTTCTGGGACCCCTAAATATCGAATTTTCGGGTGTTTTGGGCCTTAATTTGAGATATCGACTTTTTGTCACCTAAAATATCGATTTTTAGCATGTTTTTAGCCTATAGTTTGATAATATTCTAGCACTGAGTAGGCATGTACAGATTGCTTCTGGGACCCCCAAATATCGAATTTTCGGGTGCTTTGAGCCTGAGTTTGAGATATAAACGAGTACAGAAGATGCATGCACATATCGACGTTTGGGCACCTAAAATATCGATTTTGAACATGTTTTGGGCCTGTATTTTGAAAACACTCTAACACGGAGTAGGCATGTACAGATCGCTTCTGGGACCCCAAAATATCGAATTTTCGGGTGTTTTGATCCTGAATTTGAGATATAAACCGGTACTGAAGATGCATGCACATATCGACTTTTGGGCACCTAAAACATTGATTTTGAGCATGTTTTGGGCCTGTATTTTGTAAATACTCTAACACGGAGTAGGCATGTACAGATCGCTTCTGGGACCCCAAAATATCGAAGTTTCGGGTGTTTAGGGTCAGAATTTGAGATATAAACGCGTACAGAAGATGCATGCACGTATCGACTTTTGGGCACCTAAAAGATCGATTTTCGGTATGTTTTTGGCCTGTATTTTGAAAATACTCTAACACGGAGTAGGCATGTACAGATCGCTTCTGGGACCCCAAAATATCGAATTTTCGGGTGTTTTGGGCCTGAATTTAAGATATAAACGAGTACAGAAGATGCATGCACATATCGACTTTTGGGCACCTAAAATATCGATTTTCAGTATGTTTTTGGGCTGTATTTTGAAAATACTCTAACACGGAGTAGGCATGTACAGATTGCTTCTGGGATCCCTAAATATCGAATTTTCGGGTGTTTTGGGACTGAATTTGAGATATCGACTTTTTGGCACCTAAAATATCGATTTTTAGCATGTTTTTAGCCTATATTTTGAAAATATTCTAGCACTGAGCATGTACAGATTGTTTCTGGGACCCCAAAATATTGAATTTTTGAGTGTTTAGAGCCTGAATTTGAGATATAAACGGGTACAGAAAATACATGCACATATTGACTCTGGGCATCTAAAATATCGATTTTCAGCATGTTTTGGGCATGTATTTTGAAAATACTCTAGCACTGAGTAGGCATGTACAGATCGCTTCTGGGACCCCAAAATATCGAATTTTCGGGTGTTTAGGGACTGAATTTGAGATATAAAAGAGTACAGAAGATGCATGCACATATCGACTTTTGGGCACCTAAAATATTGATTTTGAGCATGTTTTGGGCCTGTATTTTGTAAATACTCTAACACGGAGTAGGCATGTACAGATCGCTTCTGGGATCCGATAATATCGAATTTTCGGGTGTTTTGGGCCCGAATTTGAGATATCGCCTTTACGCACCTAAAATATCGATTTTTAGCATGTTTTGAGCCTATACTTTGAAAATATTCTAGCACTGAGTAGGCATGTACAGATCGCTTCTGGGACCCCAAAATATCGAATTTTCGGGTGTTTTGAGCCTGAATTTGAGATATAAACGAGTACAGAAGATGCATGCACATATCGACTTTTGGGCACCTAAAATATCGATTTTGAGCATGTTTTGAGCCTATATTTTGAAAACATTCTAGCACTGAGATATACATGTACATATCGCTTCTGGGACCCCAAAATATCGAATTTTCGGGTGTTTAGGGCCAGAATTTGAGATATAAACGGGTACAGAAGATGCATGCACATATCGACTTTTGGGCACCTAAAAGATCGATTTTCAGTATGTTTTTGGCCTGTATTTTGAAAATACTCTAACACGGAGTAGGCATGTACAGATACCTTCTGGGACCCCTAAATATCGAATTTTCGGGTGTTTTGGGCCTTAATTCGAGATATCGACTTTTTGTCACCTAAAATATCGATTTTTAGCATGTTTTTAGCCTATAGTTTGATAATATTCTAGCACTGAGTAGGCATGTACAGATTGCTTCTGGGACCCCAAAATATCGAATTTTCGGGTGTTTTGAGGCTGAATTTGAGATATAAACGGGTACTGAAGGTGCATGCACATATCGACTTTTTGGCACCTAAAACATCGATTTTGAGCATGTTTTGGGCCTGTATTTTGAAAATACTCTAACACGGAGTAGGCATGTACAGATCGCTTATGGGACCCCTAAATATCGAATTTTCGGGTGTTTTGTGCCTTAATTTGAGATATCGACTTTTTGGCACCTAAAATATTGATTTTTAGCATGTTTTTAGCCTATATTTTGAAAATATTCTAGCACTAAGTAGGCATGTACAGATCGCTTCTGGGACCCCAAAATATCGAATTTTCGGGTGCTTTGAGCCTGAGTTTGAGATATAAACGAGTACAGAAGATGCATGCACATATCGACGTTTGGGCACCTAAAATATCGATTTTGAACATGTTTTGGGCCTGTATTTTGAAAACACTCTAACACGGAGTAGGCATGTACAGATCGCTTCTGGGACCCCAAAATATCGAATTTTCGGGTGTTTTGAGCCTGAATTTGAGATATAAACCGGTACTGAAGATGCATGCACATATCGACTTTTGGGCACCTAAAACATTGATTTTGAGCATGTTTTGGGCCTGTATTTTGTAAATACTCTAACACGGAGTAGGCATGTACAGATCGCTTCTGGGATCCGATAATATCGAATTTTCGGGTGTTTTGGGCCCGAATTTGAGATATCGCCTTTACGCACCTAAAATATCGATTTTTAGCATGTTTTGAGCCTATACTTTGAAAATATTCTAGCACTGAGTAGGCATGTACAGATCGCTTCTGGGACCCCAAAATATCGAATTTTCGGGTGTTTTGAGCCTGAATTTGAGATATAAACGAGTACAGAAGATGCATGCACATATCGACTTTTGGGCACCTAAAATATCGATTTTGAGCATGTTTTGAGCCTATATTTTGAAAACATTCTAGCACTGAGATATACATGTACATATCGCTTCTGGGACCCCAAAATATCGAATTTTCGGGTGTTTAGGTCCAGAATTTGAGATATAAACGGGTACAGAAGATGCATGCACATATCGACTTTTGGGCACCTAAAAGATCGATTTTCAGTATGTTTTTGGCCTGTATTATGAAAATACTCTAACACGGAGTAGGCATGTACAGATCCCTTCTGGGACCCCTAAATATCGAATTTTCGGGTGTTTTGGGCCTTAATTTGAGATATCGACTTTTTGTCACCTAAAATATCGATTTTTAGCATGTTTTTAGCCTATAGTTTGATAATATTCTAGCACTGAGTAGGCATGTACAGATTGCTTCTGGGACCCCAAAATATCGAATTTTCGGGTGTTTTGAGCCTGAATTTGAGATATAAACGGGTACTGAAGGTACATGCACATATCGACTTTTTGGCACCTAAAACATCGATTTTGAGCATGTTTTGGGCTGTATTTTGAAAATACTCTAACACGGAGTAGGCATGTACAGATTGCTTCTGGGACCCCTAAATATCGAATTTTCGGGTGTTTTGGGACTGAATTTGAGATATCTACTTTTTGGCACCTAAAATATCGATTTTTAGCATGTTTTTAGCCTATATTTTGAAAATATTCTATCACTGAGCATGTACAGATTGTTTCTGGGACCCCAAAATATTGAATTTTTGAGTGTTTAGAGCCTGAATTTGAGATATAAACGGGTACAAAAGATGCATGCACATATCGACTTTTGGGCACCTAAAATATCGATTTTGAGCATGTTTTGAGCCTATATTTTGAAAATACTCTTACACGGAGTAGGCATGTACAGATCGCTTCTGGGACCCCAAAATATCGAATTTTCGGGTGTTTAGGGCCAGAATTTGAGATATAAACGCGTACAGAAGATGCATGCACAGATCGACTTTTGGGCACCTAAAAGATCGATTTTCAGTATGTTTTTGGCCTGTATTTTGAAAATACTCTAGCACGGAGTAGGCATGTACAGATCGCTTCTGGGACCCATAAATATCGAATTTTCGGTTGTTTTGGGACTGAATTTGAGATATCGACTTTTTGGCACCTAAAATATCGATTTTTAGCATGTTTTTAGCCTATATTTTGAAAATATTCTAGCATTGAGTAGGTATGTACAGATTGCTTCTGGGACCCAAAAATATCGAATTTTCGGGTGTTTTGAGCCTGAATTCGAGATATAAACGGGTACAAAAGATGCATGCACATATCGACTTTTGCGCACCTAAAAGATCGATTTTCAGTATGTTTTTTGGCCTGTATTTTGAAAAATTCTCTAACACGGAGTAGGCATATACAGATCCCTTCTGGGACCCCTAAATATCGAATTTTCGGGTGCTTTGGGACTGAATTTGAGATATCGACTTTTTGGCACCTAAAAAATCGATTTTTAGCATGTTTTTAGCCTATATTTTGAAAATATTCTAGCACTGAGTATGCATGTACAGATCGCTTCTGGGACCCCAAAATATCGAATTTTCGGGTGTTTTGAGCCTGAATTTGAGATATAAACGGGTACTGAAGATGCATGCACATATCGACTTTTGGGCACCTAAAACATTGATTTTGAGCATGTTTTGGGCCTGTATTTTGTAAATACTCTAACACGGAGTAGGCATGTACAGATCGCTTCTGGGATCCGATAATATCGAATTTTCGGGTGTTTTGGGCCCGAATTTGAGATATCGCCTTTACGCACCTAAAATATCGATTTTTAGCATGTTTTGAGCCTATACTTTGAAAATATTCTAGCACTGAGAAGGCATGTACATATCGCTTCTGGGACCCCAAAATATCGAATTTTCGGGTGTTTAGGGCCAGAATTTGAGATATAAACGGGTACAGAAGATGCATGCACATATCGACTTTTGCGCACCTAAAAGATCGATTTTCAGTATGTTTTTTGGCCTGTATTTTGAAAAATTCTCTAACACGGAGTAGGCATGTACAGATCCCTTCTGGGACCCCTAAATATCGAATTTTCGGGTGCTTTGGGACTGAATTTGAGATATCGACTTTTTGGCACCTAAAAGATCGATTTTTAGCATGTTTTTAGCCTATATTTTGAAAATATTCTAGCACTGAGTATGCATGTACAGATCGCTTCTGGGACCCCAAAATATCGAATTTTCGGGTGTTTTGAGCCTGAATTTGAGATATAAACGGGTACTGAAGATGCATGCACATATCGACTTTTGGGCACCTAAAACATTGATTTTGAGCATGTTTTGGGCCTGTATTTTGTAAATACTCTAACACGGAGTAGGCATGTACAGATCGCTTCTGGGATCCGATAATATCGAATTTTCGGGTGTTTTGGGCCCGAATTTGAGATATCGCCTTTACGCACCTAAAATATCGATTTTTAGCATGTTTTGAGCCTATACTTTGAAAATATTCTAGCACTGAGTAGGCATGTACAGATCGCTTCTGGGACCCCAAAATATCGAATTTTCGGGTGTTTTGAGCCTGAATTTGAGATATAAACGAGTACAGAAGATGCATGCACATATCGACTTTTGGGCACCTAAAATATCGATTTTGAGCATGTTTTGAGCCTATATTTTGAAAACATTCTAGCACTGAGATATACATGTACATATCGCTTCTGGGACCCCAAAATATCGAATTTTCGGGTGTTTAGGGCCAGAATTTGAGATATAAACGGGTACAGAAGATGCATGCACATATCGACTTTTGGGCACCTAAAAGATCGATTTTCAGTATGTTTTTGGCCTGTATTATGAAAATACTCTAACACGGAGTAGGCATGTACAGATCCCTTCTGGGACCCCTAAATATCGAATTTTCGGGTGTTTTGGGCCTTAATTTGAGATATCGACTTTTTGTCACCTAAAATATCGATTTTTAGCATGTTTTTAGCCTATAGTTTGATAATATTCTAGCACTGAGTAGGCATGTACAGATTGCTTCTGGGACCCCAAAATATCGAATTTTCGGGTGTTTTGAGCCTGAATTTGAGATATAAACGGGTACTGAAGGTACATGCACATATCGACTTTTTGGCACCTAAAACATCGATTTTGAGCATGTTTTGGGCCTGTATTTTGAAAATACTCTAACACGGAGTAGGCATGTACAGATCGCTTATGGGACCCCTAAATATCGAATTTTCGGGTGTTTTGTGCCTTAATTTGAGATATCGACTTTTTGGCACCTAAAATATTGATTTTTAGCATGTTTTTAGCCTATATTTTGAAAATATTCTAGCACTGAGTAGGCATGTACAGATCGCTTCTGGGACCCCAAAATATCGAATTTTCGGGTGCTTTGAGCCTGAGTTTGAGATATAAACGAGTACAGAAGATGCATGCACATATCGACGTTTGGGCACCTAAAATATCGATTTTGAACATGTTTTGGGCCTGTATTTTGAAAACACTCTAACACGGAGTAGGCATGTACAGATCGCTTCTGGGACCCCATAATATCGAATTTTCGGGTGTTTAGGGCCAGAATTTGAGATATAAACGGGTACAGAAGATGCATGCACATATCGACTTTTGGGCAACTAAAACATCGATTTTCAGTATGTTTTTGGCCTGTATTTTGAAAACACTCTAACACGGAGTAGGTATGTACAGATCGCTTCTGGGACCCCTAAATATCGAATTTTCGGGTGTTTTGAGCCTGAATTTGAGATATAAACGGGTACAGAAGATGCATGCACATATCGACTTTTGGGCACCTAAACGATCGATTTTCAGTATGTTTTTGGCCTGTATTTTGAAAATTCTCTAACACGGAATAAGCATGTACAGATCGCCTATGGGACCCATAAATATCGAATTTTCGGGTGTTTTGGGACTGAATTTGAGATATCGACTTTTTGGCACCTTAAACATCGATTTTTAGCATGTTTTTAGCCTATATAGTTTGAAAATATTCTAGCACTGAGTAGGCATGTACTGATTGCTTCTGGGACCCCAAAATATTGAATTTTCAGGTGTTTAGGGCCAGAATTTGAGATATAAACGGGTACAGAAGATAGAAGCACATATTGACTTTGGGCGTCTAAAATATCGATTTTCAGCTTGTTTTGGGTCAGTATTTTGAAAATACTCTAACACGGAGTAGGCATGTACAGATCGCTTCTAGGACCCCAAAATATCGAATTTTCGGGTGTTTTGAGCCTGAATTTGAGATATAAACGGGTACTGAAGATGCATTCACATATCGACTTTTGGGCACCTAAAACATCGATTTTTAGCCTGTTTTGAGCCTATATTTTGAAAATATTCTAGCACTGAGTAGGCATGTACAGATCGCTTCTGGGACCCCAAAATATCGAATTTTTGGGTGTTTTGAGCCTGAATTTGAGATATAAACGAGTACAGAAGATGCATGCACATATCGACTTTTGGGCACCTAAAATATCGATTTTGAGCATGTTTTGAGCCTATATTTTGAAAACATTCTAGCACATAGTAGGCATGTACAGATCGCTTCTGGGACACCAAAATATCGAATTTTCGGGTGTTTAGGGCCAGAATTTGAGATATAAACGGTACAGAAGATGCATGCACATATCGACTTTTGGGAACCTAAAACATCGATTTTCAGTATGTTTTTGGCCTGTATTTTGAAAATACTTTAACACGGAGTAGGCATGTACAGATCCCTTCTGGGACCCCTAAATATCGAATTTTCGGGTGTTTTGGTCCTTAATTTGAGATATCGACTTTTGGGCACCTAAAATATCGATTTTGAGCATGTTTTGAGCCTATATTTTGAAAACATTCTAGTACATAGTAGGCATGTACAGATCGCTTCTGGGACACCAAAATATCGACTTTTCGGGTGTTTAGGGCCAGAATTTGAGATATAAACGGGTACAGAAGATGCATGCACATATCGACTTTTGGGAACCAAAAAGATCGATTTTCAGTATGTTTTTGGCCTATATTTTGAAAATACTCTAACACGGAGTAGGCATGTACAGATCCCTTCTGGGACCCCTAAATATCGAATTTTCGGGTGTTTTGGTCCTTAATTTGTGATATCGACTTTTTGTCACCTAAAATATCGATTTTTAGCATGTTTTTAGCCTATATTTTGATAATATTCTAGCACTGAGTAGGCATGTACAGATTGCTTCTGGGACCCCAAAATATCGAATTTTCGGGTGTTTTGAGCCTGAATTTGAGATATAAACGGGTACTGAAGGTGCATGAACATTTCGACTTTTTGGCACCTAAAACATCGATTTTGAGCATGTTTTGGGCCTGTATTTTGAAAATACTCTTTGAGGGTTTTGAGCCTGAATTTGAGATATAAACGAGTACAGAAGATGCATGCACATATCGACTTTTGGACACCTAAAATATCGATTTTGAGCATGTTTTGAGCCTATATCTTGAAAACATTCTAGCACTGAGTAGGCATGTACAGATCGCTTCTTGGACCCCAAAATATAGAATTTTCGGGTGTTTTGAGCCTGAATTTGAGATATAAACAGGTATAGAAGAAGCATACACATATTGACTTTGGGTACCAAAAATATCGATTTTCAGCATGTTTTGGGCCTGAATTTTGAAAATACTCTAACACGGAGTAGGCATTTACAGATCGCTTCTGGGACCCCAAAATATCGAATTTTCGGGTGTTTTGGGCCTGAATTTGAGATATCGCCTTTACGCACCTAAAATATCGATTTTGAGAATGTTTTGAGCCTATATTTTGAAAATATTCTAGCACTGAGTAGGCATGTACAGATCGCTTCTGAGACCCCAAAATATTGAATTTTCGGGTATATTGAGCCTGAATTTGAGATATAAACGGGTACAGAAGATACATGCACATATTGACTTTGGGCATCTTAATTATAGATTTTCAGCATGTTTTGGGCCTGTATTTTGAAAATACTCTAACACGGAGTAGGCATGTACAGATCGCTTCTGGGACCCCAAAATATCGAATTTTCGTGTGTTTTGAGCTTGAATTTGAGATATAAACGAGTACAGAAGATGCATGAACATATCGACTTTTAGGCACCTAAAATATCGATTTTGAGCATGTTTTGAGCCTATATTTTGAAAACATTCTAGCTCTGAGTAGGCATGTACAGATCGCATCTGGGACCCCAAAATATTGAATTTTCGGGTATATTGAGCCTGAATTTGAGATATAAACGGGTACAGAAGATACATTCACATATCGACTTTTCGGCACCTAAAACATCGATTTTGAGCATGTTTTGGGCCTGTATTTTGTAAATACTCTAACACGGAGTAGGCATGTACAGATCGCTTCTGGGACCCCAAAATATCTAATTTTCGGGTGTTTTGGGACTGAATTTGAGATATCGACTTTTTGGCACCTAAAATATCGATTTTTAGCATGTTTTTAGCCTATATTTTGAAAATATTCTAGAACTGAGTAGGCATGTACAGATTGCTTCTGGGACCCCAAAATATTGAATTTTCGGGTGTTTTGAGCCTGAATTTGAGATATAAACGGGTACAGAAGATACATGCACATATTGACTTTGGGCATCTAAAATATCGATTTTCAGCATGTTTTATGCCTGTATTTTGAAAATACTCTAACACGGAATAGGCATGTACAGATCGCTTCTGGGACCCCAAAATATCGAATTTTCGGGTGTTTAGGGACAGAATTTGAGATATAAACGGGTACAGAAGATGCAAGCACATATCGACTTTTGGGCACCTAAAAGATCGATTTTCAGTATGTTTTTGGGCTGTATTTTGAAAATACTCTAACACGGAGTAGGCATGTACAGATCCCTTCTTGGACCCCTAAATATAGAATTTTCGGGTGTTTTGGGACTGAATTTGAGATATCGACTTTTTGGCACCTAAAATATCGATTTTTAGCATGTTTTTAGCCTATATTTTGAAAATATTCTAGCACTGAGTATGCATGTACAGATTGCTTCTGGGACCCCAAAATATTGAATTTTCGGATGTTTTGAGCCTGAAATTGAGATATAAACGGGTACATAAGATACATGCACATATTGACTTTGGGCATCTAAAATATCGATTTTCAGCATGTTTTGGGCCTGTATTTTGAAAATACTCTAACACGGAGTAGGCATGTACAGATCGCTTCTGGGACCCCAAAATATCGAATTTTCGGGTGTTTTGGGCCTGAATTTGAGATATCGCCTTTACGCACCTAAAATATCGATTTTGAGCATGTTTAGAGCCTATATTTTGAAAATATTCTAGCACTGAGTAGGCATGTGCAGATCCCTTCTGGGACCCCTAAATATCGAATTTTCGGGTGTTTTGGGACTGAATTTGAGATATCGACTTTTTGGCACCTAAAATATCGATTTTTAGCATGTTTTTGGCCTGTATTTTGAAAATACTCTAACACGGAGTAGGCATGTACAGATCGCTTCTGGGACCCCAAAATTTCGAATTTTCGGGTGTTTTGAGCCTGAATTTGAGATATAAACGGGTACTGAAGATGCAAGCCCATATCGACTATTGGGCACCTAAAACATCGATTTTCAGTATGTTTTTGGCCTGTTTTTTTAAAATACTCTAACACGGAGTAGGCATGTACAGATCCCTTCTGGGACCCCTAAATATCGAATTTTCGGGTGTTTTGGGACTGAATTTGAGATATCGACTTTTTGGCACCTAAATTATCGATTTTTAGCATGTTTTTAGCCTATATTTTGAAAATATTCTAGCACTGAGTAGGCATGTACAGATTGCTTCTGGGACCCCAAAATATTGAATTTTCGGTTGTTTTGAGCCTGAATTTGAGATATAAACGGGTACAGAAGATACATGCACATATTGACTTTGGGCATCTAAAATATCAATTTTCAGCATGTTTTGGGCCTGTATTTTGAAAATACTCTAACACGGAGTAGGCATGTACAGATCGCTTCTGGGACCCCAAAATATCGAATTTTCGGGTGTTTTGAGCCTGAATTTGAGATATAAACGGGTACTGAAGATGCATGCACATATCGACTTTTGGGCACCTAAAACATTGATTTTGAGCATGTTTTGGGCCAGTATTTTGAAAATATTCTAGCACTGAGTAGGCATGTACAGATCCCTTCTGGGACCCCTAAATATCGAATTTTCGGGTGTTTTGGGACTGAATTTGAGATATCGACTTTTTGTCACCTAAAATATCGATTTTCAGCATGTTTTGGGCCTGTATTTTGAAAATACACTAACACGGAGTAGGCATGTACAGATCGCTTCTGGGACCCCAAAATATCGAATTTTCGGTTGTTTTGAGCCTGAATTTGAGATATAAACGGGTACTGAAGATGCATGCACATATCGACTTTTGGGCACCTAAAACATCGATTTTGAGCATGTTTTGGGCCTGTATTTTGAAAATATTCTAGCACTGAGTAGGCATGTACAGATTGCTTCTGGGACCCCTAAATATCGAGTTTTAGGGTGTTTTGGGCCTTAATTTGAGATATCGCCTTTATGCAACTAAAATATCGATTTTTAGCATGTTTTGAGCCTCTATTTTGAAAATATTCTAGCACTGAGTAGGCATGTACAGATCGCTTCTGGGACCCCAAAATATCGAATTTTCGGGTGTTTTGAGCCTGAATTTGAGATATAAACGAGTACAGAAGATGCATGCACATATCGACTTTTGGGCACCTAAAATATCGATTTTGAGCATGTTTTGAGCATATATTTTGAAAACATTCTAGCACTGAGTAGGCATGTACAGATCGCTTCTGGGACCCAAAAATATCGAATTTTCGGGTGTTTAGGGCCAGAATTTGAAATATAAACGGGTACAGAAGATGCATGCACATATCGACTTTTGGGCACCTAAAAGATCGATTTTCAGTATGTTTTTGGCCTGTATTTTGAAAATACTCTAACACGGAGTAGGCATGTACAGATCCCTTCTGGGACCCCTAAATATCGAATTTTCGGGTGTTTTGGGACTGAATTTGAGATATCGACTTTTTGGCACTTAAATTATCGATTTTTAGAATGTTTTTAGCCTATATTTTGAAAATATTCTAGCACTGAGTAGGCATGTACAGATTGCTTCTGGGACCCCAAAATATTGAATTTTCGGGTGTTTTGAGCCTGAATTTGAGATATAAAAGGGTACAGAAGATACATGCACATATTGACTTTGGGCATCTAAAATATCGATTTTCAGCATGTTTTGGGCCTGTATTTTAAAAATACTCTAACACGGAGTATACATGTACAGATTGCTTCTGGGACCCCAAAATATCGAATTTTCGGGTGTTTTGAGCCTGAATTTGAGATATAAACGGGAACTGAAGATGCATGCACATATCGACTTTTGGGCACCTAAAACATCGATTTTGAGCATGTTTTGGGCCTGGATTTTGAAAATACTCTAACACGGAGTAGGCATGTACAGATCGCTTCTGGGACCCCAAAATATCGAATTTTCGGGTGTTTTGGGCCTGAATTTGAGATATCGCCTTTACGCACCTAAAATATCGATTTTTAGCATGTTTTAAGCCTATATTTTGATAATATTCTAGCACTGAGTAGGCATGTACAGCTCGCTTCTGGGACCCAAAAATATCGAATTTTTATGTGTTTTGAGCTTGAATTTGAGATATAAACGAGTACAGAAGTTGCATGCACATATCGACTTTTGGGCACCAAAAATATCGATTTTGAGCATGTTTTGAGCCTATAATTTGAAAACATTCTAGCATTGAGTAGGCATGTACAGATCGCTTCTGGGACCCCAAAATATCGAATTTTTGGGTGTTTTGAGCCTGAATTTGAGATATAAACGAGTATAGAAGATTCATACACATATTGACTTTGGGCACCAAAAATATCGATTTTCAGCATGTTTTGGGCCTGAATTTTGAAAATACTCTAACACGGTGTAGGCATGTACAGATCTCTTCTGGGACCCCAAAATATCAAATTTTTGGGTATTTAGGGCCAGAATTTGAGATATAAAAGTGTACAGAAGATGCATGCACATATCGACTTTTGGGCACCTAAAAGATCGATTTTCAGTATGTTTTTGGGCTGTATTTTGAAAATACTCTAACACGGAGTAGGCATGTACAGATCCCTTCTGGGGCCCCTAAATATAGAATTTTCGGGTGTTTTGGGCCTGAATTTGAGATATCGCCTTTACGCACCTAAAATATCGATTTTTAGCATGTTTTGAGCCTATATTTTGAAAATATTCTAGCACTGAGTAGGCATGTACAGATCCCTTCTGGGACCCCTAAATATCGAATTTTCGGGTGTTTTGGGACTGAATTTGAGATATCGACTTTTTGGCACCTAAAATATCGATTTTTAGCGTGTTTTTAGCCTATATTTTGAAAATATTCTAGCACTGAGTAGGCATGTACAGATTGCTTCTGGGACCCCAAAATATTAAATTTTCGGGTTTTTTGAGCCTGAATTTGAGATATAAACGGTTACAGAAGATACATGCACATATTGACTTTGGGCATCTAAAATATCGATTTTAAGCATGTTTTGGGCCTGTATTTTGAAAATACTCTAACACGGAGTAGGCATGTACAGATCGCTTCTGGGACCCCAAAATATCGAATTTTCGGGTGTTTTGAGCCTGAATTTGATATATAAACGGGTACTGAAGATGCATGCACATATCGACTTTTGGGCACCTAAAACATTGATTTTGAGCATGTTTTGGGACTGTATTTTGAAAATATTCTAGCACTGAGTAGGCATGTACAGATGGCTTCTGGGACCCCTAAATATTGAATTTTCGGGTGTTTTGGGCTTTAATTTGAGATATCGCCTTTACGCACCTAAAATATCGATTTTTAGCATGTTTTGAGCTTATATTTTGAAAATATTCTAGCACTGAGTAGGTTTGTACAGATCGCTTCTGGGACCCCAAAATATTGAATTTTCGGGTGTTTTGAGCCTGAATTTGAGATATAAACGAGTACAGAAGATGCATGCACATATCGACTTTTGGGCACCAAAAATATCGATTTTGAGCATGTTTTGAGCCTATAATTTGAAAACATTCTAGCATTGAGTAGGCATGTACAGCAGATCGCTTCTGGGACCCCAAAATATCGAATTTTTGGGTGTTTTGAGCCTGAATTTGAGATATAAACGAGTATAGAAGATGCATACACATATTGACTTTGGGCACCAAAAATATCGATTTTCAGCATGTTTTTGGCCTGAATTTTGAAAATACTCTAACACGGTGTAGGCATGTACAGATCTCTTCTGGGACCCCAAAATATCAAATTTTCGGGTATTTAGGGCCAGAATTTGAGATATAAAAGTGTACAGAAGATGCATGCACATATCGACTTTTGGGCACCTAAAAGATCGATTTTCAGTATGTTTTTGGGCTGTATTTTGAAAATACTCTAACACGGAGTAGGCATGTACAGATCCCTTCTGGGACCCCTAAATATAGAATTTTCGGGTGTTTTGGGCCTGAATTTGAGATATCGCCTTTACGCACCTAAAATATCGATTTTTAGCATGTTTTAAGCCTATATTTTGAAAATATTCTAGCACTGAGTAGGCATGTACAGATCCCTTCTGGGACCCCTAAATATCGAATTTTCGGGTGTTTTGGTACTGAATTTGAGATATCGACTTTTTGGCACCTAAAATATCGATTTTTAGCGTGTTTTTAGCCTATATTTTGAAAATATTCTAGCACTGAGTAGGCATGTACAGATTGCTTCTGGGACCCCAAAATATTAAATTTTCGGGTTTTTTGAGCCTGAATTTGAGATATAAACGGTTACAGAAGATACATGCACATATTGACTTTGGGCATCTAAAATATCGATTTTAAGCATGTTTTGGGCCTGTATTTTGAAAATACTCTAGCATTGAGTAGGCATGTACAGATCGCTTCAGGGACCCCAAAATATCGAATTTTCGGGTGTTTTGAGCCTGAATTTGAGATATAAACGAGTGTAGAAGATGCATACACATATTGACTTTGGGCTCCAAAAATATCAATTTTCAGCATGTTTTGGGCCTAAATTTTGAAAATACTGTAACACGGTGTAGGCATGTACAGATCGCTTCTGGGACCCCAAAATATCAAATTTTCGGGTGTTTAGGGCCAGAATTTGAGATATAAACGGGTACAGAAGATGCATGCACATATCGACTTTTGGGCACCTAAAAGATCGATTTTCAGTATGTTTTTGGCCTGTATTTTGAAAATACTCTTACACGGAGTAGGTATGTACAGATCCCTTTTGGGACCCATAAATATAGAATTTTCGGCTGTTTTGGGACTGAATTTGAGATATCGACTTTTTGGCACCTAAAATATCGATTTTTAGCATGTTTTTAGCCTATATTTTGAAAATATTCTAGCACTGAGTAGGCATGTACAGATTGCTTCTGGGACCCCAATATATTGAATTTTCGGGTGTTTTGAGCCTGAATTTGAGATATAAACGGGTACAGAAGATACATGCACATGTTGACTTTGGGCATCTAAAATATCGATTTTCAGAGTGTTTTGGGCCTGTATTTTGAAAATACTCTAACACGGAGTAGGTATGTACAGATCGCTTCTGGGACCCCAAAATATCGAATTTTCGGGTTTTTTGGGCCTGAATTTGAGATATCGCCTTTACGCACCTAAAATATCGATTTTTAGCATGTTTTGAGCCTATATTTTGAAAATATTCTAGCACTGAGTAGGCATGTACAGATCCCTTCTGGGACCCCTAAATATCGAATTTTCGGGTGTTTTGGGACTGAATTTGAGATATCGACTATTTAGCACCTAAAATATCGATTTTTAGCATGTTTTTTGCCTATAGTTTGAAAATATTCTAGAACTGAGTAGGCATGTACAGATTGCTTCTGGGACCCCAAAATATTGAATTTTGGGGTGTTTTGAGCCTGAATTTGAGATATAAACGGGTACAGAAGATACATGCACATATTGACTTTGGGCATCTAAAATATCGATTTTCAGCATGTTTTGGGCCTGTATTTTGAAAATACTCTAATACGGAGTAGGCATGTACAGATCCCTTCTGGGACCCCAAAATATCGGATTTTCGGGTGTTTTGGGCCTGAATTTGAGATATCGCCTTTACGCACCTAAAATATCGATTTTTAGCATGTTTTGAGCCTATATTTTGAAAATATTCTAGCACGGAGTAGGCATGTACAGATTGCTTCTGGGGACCCCAAAATATTGAATTTTCGGGTGTTTTGAGCCTGAATTTGAGATATAAACGAGTACAGAAGATACATGCACATAATGACTTTGGGCATCTAAAATATCGATTTTCAGCATGTTTTGGGCTTGTATTTTGAAAATACTCTAACACGGAGTAGACATGTACAGATTGCTTCTGGGACCCCAAAATATCGAATTTTCGGGTGTTTTGGGCCTGAATTTGAGATATCGCCTTTACGCACCTAAAATATCGATTTTTAGCATGTTTTGAGCCTATATTTTGAAAATATTCTAGCACTGAGTAGGCATGTACAGATCGCTTTTGGGACCCCAAAATATCAAATTTTCGGGTGTTTTGAGCTTGAATTTGAGATATAAACGAGTACAGAAGATGTAATATCGACTTTTGGGCACCTAAAATATCGATTTTGAGCATGTTTTGAGCCTATATTTTGAAAACATTCTAGCACTGAGTAGGCATGTACAGATCGCTCCTGGGACCCCTAAATATCGAATTTTCGGGGTGTTTTGGGTCTTAATTTGAGAAATTGACTTTTTGGCACCTAAAATATCGATTTTTAGCATTTTTTTAGCCTATATTTTGAAAATATTCTAGCACTGAGTAGGCATGTACAGATTGCTTCTGGGACCCCAAAATATTGAATTTTCGGGTGTTTTGAGCCTGAATTTGAGATATAAACGGGTACAGAAGATACATGCACATATTGACTTTGGGCATCTAAAATATCGATTTTCACCATGTTTTGGGCATGTATTTTGAAAATACTCTAACACGGAGTAGGCATGTACAGATCGCTTCTGGGACCCCAAACTATCGAATTTTCGGGTGTTTTGAGCCTGAATTTGAGATATAAACGGGTACTGAAGATGCATGCACATATCGACTTTTTGGCATCTAAAACATTGATTTTGAGCATGTTTTGGCCTGTATTTTGAAAATACTCTAACACGGAGAAGGCATGTACAGATCACTTCTGGGACCCCAAAATATCGGATTTTCGGGTGTTTTGGGCCATAATTTGATATATCGACTTTTTGGCACCTAAAATATCGATTTTTAGCATGTTTTTAGCCTATATTTGAAAATATTGTAGCACTGAGTAGGCATGTACAGATTGCTTCTGGGACCCCAAAATATTGAATTTTCGGGTGTTTTGAGCCTGAATTTGAGATATAAACGGGTACAGAAGATACATGCACATATTGACTTTGGGCATCTAAAATATCGATTCTCAGCATGTTTTGGGCCTGTATTTTGAAAATACTCTAACACGGAGTAGGCATGTACAGATCGCTTCTGGGGCCCCAAAATATCGAATTTTCGGGTGTTTTGAGCCTGAATTTGAGATATAAACGGGTACTGAAGATGCATGCACATATCGACTTTTGGGCACCTAAAACATCGATTTTGAGCATGTTTTGGGCCTGTATTTTGAAAATACTCTAACACGGAGTAGGCATATACAGATCGCTTCTGGGACCCCAAAATATCGAATTTTCGGGTATTTTGGGCTTGAATTTGACATATCGCCTTTAAGCACCTAAAATATCGATTTTTAGCATGTTTTGAGCCTATATTTTGAAAATATTCTAGCACTGAGTAGGCATGTACAGATCGCTTCTGGGACCCCTAAATATCGAATTTTCGGGTGTTTTGGGCCTTAATTTGAGATATCGACTTTTTGGCACCTAAAATATCGATTTTTAGCATGTTTTTAGCCTATATTTTGAAAATATTCTAGCACTGAGTAGGCATGTACAGATTGCTTCTGGGACCCCTAACTATCGAATTTTCGGGTGTTTTGGGCCTTAATTTGAGATATCTCCTTTATGCACCTAAAATATCGATTTTCAGCTTGTTTTGAACCTATATTTTGAAAATATTCTAGCACTGAGTAGGCATGTACAGATCGCTTCTGGGACCCCAAAATGTCGAATTTTCGGGTGTTTTGAGCCTGAATTTGAGATAAAAACGAGTACAGAAGATGCATGCACATATCGACTTTTGGGCAACTAAAATATCGATTTTGAGCATGATTTGAGCCTATATTTTGAAAACATTCTAGCACTGAGTAGGCATGTACAGATAGCTTCTGGGACCCCAAAATATCGAATTTTCGGGTGTTTTGAGCCTGAATTTGAGATATAAACGAGTATAGAAGATGCATACACATATTGACTATGGGCAACAAAAATATCGATTTTCTGCATGTTTTGGGCCTGAATTTTGAAAATACTCTAACACGGAGTAGGAATGTACAGATCGCTTCTGGGACCCCAAAATATCGAATTTTCGGGTGTTTAGGGCCAGAATTTGAAATATAAACGGGTACAGAAGATGCATGCACATATCGACTTTTGGGCACATAAAAGATCGATTTTCAGTATGTTTTTGGCCTGTATTTTGAAAATACTCTAACACGGAGTAGGCATGTAAAGATCGCTTCTGGGGCCCCAAAATATCGAATTTTCGGGTGTTTTGAGCCTGAATTTGAGATATAAACGGGTACTGAAGATGCATGCACATATCGACTTTTGGGCACCTAAAACATCGATTTTGAGCATGTTTTGGGCCTGTATTTTGAAAATACTCTAACACGGAGTAGGCATGTACAGATCGCTTCTGGGACCCCAAAATATCGAATTTTCGGGTATTTTGGGCTTGAATTTGACATATCGCCTTTAAGCACCTAAAATATCGATTTTTAGCATGTTTTGAGCCTATATTTTGAAAATATTCTAGCACTGCGTAGGCATGTACAGATCGCTTCTGGGACCCCTAAATATCGAATTTTCGGGTGTTTTGGGCCTTAATTTGAGATATCGACTTTTTGGCACCTAAAATATCGATTTTTAGCATGTTTTTAGCCTATATTTTGAAAATATTCTAGCACTGAGTAGGCATGTACAGATTGCTTCTGGGACCCCTAACTATCGAATTTTCGGGTGTTTTGGGCCTTAATTTGAGATATCGCCTTAATGCACCTAAAATATCGATTTTCAGCTTGTTTTGAGCCTATATTTTGAAAATATTCTAGCACTGAGTAGGCATGTACAGATCGCTTCTGGGACCCCAAAATGTCGAATTTTCGGGTGTTTTGAGCCTGAATTTGAGATAAAAACGAGTACAGAAGATGCATGCACATATCGACTTTTGGGCAACTAAAATATCGATTTTGAGCATGATATGAGCCTATATTTTGAAAACATTCTAGCACTGAGTAGGCATGTACAGATCGCTTCTGGGACCCCAAAATATCGAATTTTCGGGTGTTTTGAGCCTGAATTTGAGATATAAACGAGTATAGAAGATGCATACACATATTGACTTTGGGCAACAAAAATATCGATTTTCTGCATGTTTTGGGCCTGAATTTTGAAAATACTCTAACACGGAGTAGGAATGTACAGATCGCTTCTGGGACCCCAAAATATCGAATTTTCGGGTGTTTAGGGCCAGAATTTGAAATATAAACGGGTACAGAAGATGCATGCACATATCGACTTTTGGGCACATAAAAGATCGATTTTCAGTATGTTTTTGGCCTGTATTTTGAAAATACTCTAACACGGAGTAGGCATGTACAGATCCCTTCTGGGACCCCTAAATATCGAATTTTCGGGTGTTTTGGGACTGAATTTGATATATCGACTTTTTGGCACCTAAATTATCGATTTTTAGCATGTTTTGAGCCTATATTTTGAAAATATTCTAGCACTGAGTAGGCATGTACAGATCGCTTTTGGGACCCCAAAATATCAAATTTTCGGGTGTTTTGAGCTTGAATTTGAGATATAAACGAGTACAGAAGATGCATGCACATATCGACTTTTGGGCACCTAAAATATCGATTTTGAGCAAGTTTTGAGCCTATATTTTGAAAACATTCTAGCACTGAGTAGGCATGTACAGATCGCTCCTGGGACTCCTAAATATCGAATTTGCGGGTGTTTTGGGTCTTAATTTGAGAAATCGACTTTTTGGCACCTAAAATATCGATTTTTAGCATGTTTTTAGCCTATATTTTGAAAATATTCTAGCACTGAGTAGGCATGTACAGATTGCTTCTGGGACCCCAAAATATTGAATTTTCGGGTGTTTTGAGCCTGAATTTGAGTTATAAACGGGTACAGAAGATACATGCACATATTGACTTTGGGCATCTAAAATATCAATTTTCAGCATGTTTTGGGCATGTATTTTGAAAATACTCTTAACACGGAGTAGGCATGTACAGATCGCTTCTGGGACCCCAAAATATCGAATTTTCGGGTGTTTTGAGCCTGAATTTGAGATATAAACGGGTACTGAAGATGCATGCACATATCGACTTTTTGGCATCTAAAACATCGGTTTTGAGCATGTTTTGGGCCTGTATTTTGAAAATACTCTAACACGGAGTAGGCATGTACAGATCGCTTCTGGGACCCCAAAATATCGGATTTTCGGGTGTTTTGGGCCATAATTTGATATATCGACTTTTTGGCACCTAAAATATCGATTTTTAGCATGTTTTTAGCCTATATTTTGAAAATATTCTAGCACTGAGTAGGCATGTACAGATTGCTTCTGGGACCCCTAAATATCGAATTTTCGGGTGTTTTGGGCCTTAATTTGAGATATCGCCTATATGCACCTAAAATATCGATTTTCAGCTTGTTTTGAGCCTATATTTAGAAAATATTCTAGCACTGAGTAGGCATGTACAGATCGCTTCTGGGACCCCAAAATATCGAATTTTCGGGTGTTTTGAGCCTGAATTTGAGATATAAACGAGTACAGAAGATGCATGCACATATCGACTTTTGGGCACCTAAAATATCGATTTTGAGCATGTTTTGAGCCTATATTTTGAAAACATTCTAGCACGGAGTAGGCATGTACAGATCGCTTCTGGGACCCCAAAATATCGAATTTTCGGGTGTTTTGAGCCTGAATTTGAGATATAAACGAGTATAGAAGATGCATACACATATTGACTTTGGGCACCAAAAATATCGATTTTCTGCATGTTTTGGGCCTGAATTTTGAAAATACTCTAACACGGAGTAGGAATGTACAGATCGCTTCTGGGACCCCAAAATATCGAATTTTCGGGTGTTTAGGGCCAGAATTTGAAATATAAACGGGTACAGAAGATGCATGCACATATCGACTTTTGGGCACCTAAAAGATCGATTTTCAGTATGTTTTTGGCCTGTATTTTGAAAATACTCTAACACGGAGTAGGCATGTACAGATCCCTTCTGGGACCCCTAAATATCGAATTTTCGGGTGTTTTGGGACTGAATTTGAGATATCGACTTTTTGGCACCTAAATTATCGATTCTTAGCATGTTTTGAGCCGATATTTTGAAAATATTCTAACACGGAGTAGGCATGTACAGATCGCTTCTGGGACCCCTAAATATCGAATTTTCGGGTGTTTAGGGCCAGAATTTGAGATATAATCGGGCACAGAAGATGCATGCACATATCGACTTTTGGGCACCTAAAAGATCAATTTTCAGTATGTTTTTGGCCTGTATTTTAAAAATACTCTAACACGGAGTAGGCATGTATAGATCGCTTCTGGGAACCCTAAATATCGAATTTTCGGGTGTTTTTGGCCTTAATTTGAGATATCGCCTTTATGCACCTAAAATATCGATTTTTAGCATGTTTTGAGCCTATATTTTAAAAATATTCTAGCACTGAGTAGGCATGTACAGATCGCTTCTGGGACCCCAAAATATCGAATTTTCGGGTGTTTTGAGCCTGAATTTGAGATATAAACGAGTACAGAAGATACATGCACATATTGACTTTCGGGCACCTAAAATATCGATTTTCAGCATGTTTTCGGCATGTATTTTGAAAATACTCTAACACGGAGTAGGCATGTACAGATCGCTTCTTTGACCCCAAAATATCGAATTTTCGGGTGTTTTGAGCCTGAATTTGAGATATAAACGGGTACTGAAGATGCATGCACATATCGACTTTTGGGCACCTAAAACATCGATTTTGAGCATGTTTTGGGCCTGTATTTTGAAAATACTCTGACACGGAGTAGGCATGTACAGATCGCTTCTGGGACCCCAAAATATCGAATTTTCGGGTGTTTTGAGCCTGAATTTGAGATATCGCCTTTACGCACCTAAAATATCGATTTTTAGCATGTTTTGAGCCTATATTTTGAAAATATTCTAGCACTGAGTAGGCATGTACAGATCGCTTATGGGACCCCAAAATATCGAATTTTCGGGTGTTTTGAGCCTGAATTTGAGATATAAACGGGTACTTAAGATGCATGCACATATTGACTTTGGGCATCTAAAATATCGATTTTCAGCATGTTTTGGGCATGTATTTTGAAAATACTCTAACACGGAGTAGGCATGTACAGATCGCTTCTGGGACCCAAAATTATCGAATTTTCGGGTGTTTTGAGCCTGAATTAGAGATATAAACGGGTACAGAAGATACATGCACTTATTGACCTTGGGCATCTAAAATATCGATTTTCAGCATAGTTTGGGCATGTATTTTGAAAATACTCTAACACGGAGTAGGCATGTACAGATCGCTTCTGGGACCCCTAAATATCGAATTTTCGGGTGTTTTGGTCCTTAATTTGAGATATCGACTTTTTGGCACTTAAAATATCGATTTTTAGCATGTTTTTTGCCTATATTTTGAAAATATTCTAGCACTAAGTAGGCTTGTACAGATCGCTTCTGGGACCCCAAAATATCGAATTTTCGGGTGTTTTAAGCCTGAATTTGAGATATAAACGAATACTGAAGGTGCATGCACATATCGACTTTTTGGCACCTAAAACATCGATTTTGAGCATGTTTCGGGCCTGTATTTTGAAAATACTCTAACACGGAGTAGGCATGTACAGATCGCTTCTGGGACCCCTAAATATCGAATTTTCCGGTGTTTAGGGCCAGAATTTGAGATATAATTGGGCACAGAAGATGCATGCACATATCGACTTTTGGGCACCTAAAAGATCAATTTTCAGTATGTTTTTGGCCTGTATTTTAAAAATACTCTAACACGGAGTAGGCATGTATAGATCGCTTCTGGGACCCCTAAATATCGAATTTTCGGGTGTTTTTGGCCTTAGTTTGTGATATCGACTTTTTGGCACCTAAAATATCGATTTTTAGCATGTTTTTAGCCTATATTTTGAAAATATTCTAGCACTCAGTAGGCATGTACAGATCGCTTCTGGGACCCCAAAATATCGAATTTTCTAGTATTTTGAGCCTGAATTTGAGATATAAACGGGTACAGAAGATACATGCACATATTGACTTTGGGCATCTAAAATATCGATTTTCAGCATGTTTTGGGCATGTATTTTGAAAATACTCTAACACGGAGTAGACATGTACAGATCGCTTCGGGAACCCCAAAATATCGAATTTTCGGGTGTTTTGAGCCTGAATTTGAGATATAAACGGGTTCTGAAGGTGCATGCACATATCGACTTTTGGGCACCTAAAACATCGATTTTGAGAATGTTTTGGGCCTGTATTTTGAAAATACTCTAACACGGAGTAGGCATGTACAGATCGCTTCTGGGACCCAAAAATATCGAATTTTCGGGTGTTTAGGGCCAGAATTTGAGATATAAACGGGTACAGAAGATGCATGCACATATCGACTTTTGGGCACCTAAAAGATCAATTTTCAGTATGTTTTTGGCCTGTATTTTGAAAATACTCTAACAAGGAGTAGGCATGTACAGATCGCTTCTGGGACCCCTAAATATCGAATTTTCGGGTGTTTTGGGCCTTAATTTGAGATATCGCCTTTACGCACCTAAAAAATCGATTTTTAGCATGTTTTTAGCCTATATTTTGAAAATATTCTAGCACTGAGTAGGCATGTACAGATCGCTTCTGGGACCATTAAATATTGAATTTTCGGGTGTTTTGAGCCTGAATTTGAGATATAAACGAGTACAGAAGATGCATTCACATATCGACTTTCGGGCACCTAAAATATCGATTTTGAGCATGTTTTGAGCCGAGATTTTTAAAACATTCTAGCACTGAGTAGGCATGTACAGATCGCTTCTGGGACCCCGAAATATCGAATTTTCGGGTGTTTAGGGCCAGAATTTGAGATATAAACGGGTACAGAAGATGCATGCACATATCGTCTTTTGGGCACCTAAAAGATCGATTTTCAGTATGTTTTTGGCCTGTATTTTGAAAATACTCTAACAAGGAGTAGGCATGTACAGATCCCTTCTGGGACCCCTAAATATCGAATTTTCGGGTGTTTTGGGACTGAATTTGAGATATCGACTTTTGGGCACCTAAAACATCGATTTTGAGCATGTTTTGGACCTGTATTTTGAAAATACTCTAACACTGAGTAGGCATGTACAGATAGCCTCTGGGACCCCAAAATATCGAATTTTCGGGTGTTTTGAAACTGCATTTGAGATATCGCCTTTACGCACCTAAAATATCGATTTTTAGCATGTTTTCAGCCTATATTTTGAAAATATTATAGCACTGAGTAGGCATGTACAGATCGCTTCTGGGACCCCTAAATATCGAATTTTCGGGTGTTTTGAGCTTGAATTTGAGATATAAACGAGTACAGAAGATGCATGCACATATCTACTTTTGGGCACCTAAAATATCGATTTTGAGCATGTTTTGAGCCTATATTTTGAAAACATTCTAGCACTGAGTAGACATGTACAGATCGCTTCTGGGACCCCAAAATATTGAATTTTCGGGTGTTTTGGGACTGAATTTGATATATCGACTTTTTGGCACCTAAAATATCGATTTTCAGCATGTTTTGGGCATGTATTTTGAAAATACTCTAACAGATCGCTTCTGGGACCCCAAAATATCGAATTTTCGGGTGTTTTGAGCCTGAATTTGAGATATAAACGAGTACAGAAGATGCATGCACATATCGACTTTTGGGCACCTAAAATATCGATTTTGAGCATGTTTTGAGCCTTTATTTTTAAAACATTCTAGCACTGAGTAGACATGTACAGATCGCTTCTGGGACCCCAAAATATTGAATTTTCAGGTGTTTTGTGACTGAATTTGAGATATCGACTTTTTGGCACCTAAAATATCGATTTTCAGCATGTTTTGGGCATGTATTTTGAAAATACTCTAACACGGAGTAGGCATGTACAGATCGCTTCTGGGACCCCTAAATATCGAATTTTCGGGTGTTTAGGGCCAGAATTTGAGATATAATCGGGCACAGAAGATGCATGCACATATCGACTTTTGGGCACCTAAAAGATCAATTTTCAGTATGTTTTTGGCCTGTATTTTAAAAATACTCTAACACGGAGTAGGCATGTATAGATCGCTTCTGGGACCCCTAAATATCGAATTTTCGGGTGTTTTTGGCCTTAATTTGAGATATCGCCTTTATGCACCTAAAATATCGATTTTTAGCATGTTTTGAGCCTATATTTTGAAAATATTCTAGCACTGAGTAGGCATGTACAGATCACTTCTGGGACCCCAAAATATCGAATTTTCGGGTGTTTTGAGCCTGAATTTGAGATATAAACGAGTACAGAAGATGCATGCACATATCGAATTTCGGGCACCTAAAATATCGATTTTGAGCATGTTTTGAGCCTATATTTTGAAAACATTCTAGCACTGAGTAGGCATGTACAGATCGCTTCTGGGACCCCGAAATATCGAATTTTCGGGTGTTTAGGGCCAGAATTTGAGATAGAAACGGGTGCATATGATACATGCACATATTGACTTTGGGCATCTAAAATATCGAATTTTCGGGTGTTTTGAGCCTGAATTTGAGATATAAACGGGTACTGAAGATGCATGCACATATCGACTTTTGGGCACCTAAAATATCGATTTTGAGCATGTTTTGGGCCTGTATTTTGAAAATACTCTGACACGGAGTAGGCATGTACAGATCGCTTCTGGGACCCCAAAATATCGAATTTTCGGGTGTTTTGAGCCTGAATTTGAGATATAAACGAGTACAGAAGATCCATGCACATATCGACTTTCGGGCACCTAAAATATCGATTTTGAGCATGTTTTGAGCCTATATTTTGAAAACATTCTAGCACTGAGTAGGCATGTACAGATTGCTTCTGGAACCCCGAAATATCGAATTTTCGGGTGTTTAGGGCCAGAATTTGAGATAGAAACGGGTACAGAAGATGCATGCACATATCGACTTTTGGGCACCTAAAAGATCGATTTTCAGTATGTTTTTGGCCTGTATTTTGAAAATACTCTAACATGGAGTAGGCATGTACAGATCGCCTCTGGGACCCCAAAATATCGAATTTTCGGGTGTTTTGAACCTGAATTTGAGATATCGCCTTTACGCACCTAAAATATCGATTTATAGCATGTTTTCAGCCTATATTTTGAAAATATTCTAGCACTGAGTAGGCATGTACAGATCGCTTCTGGGACCCCTAAATATCGAATTTTCGGGTGTTTTGAGCTTGAATTTGAGATATAAACGAGTACAGAAGATGCATGCACATATCTACTTTTGGGCACCTAAAATATCGATTTTGAGCATGTTTTGAGCCTTTATTTTGAAAACATTCTAGCACTGAGTAGACATGTACAGATCGCTTCTGGGACCCCAAAATATTGAATTTTCGGGTGTTTTGGGACTGAATTTGAGATATCGACTTTTTGGCACCTAAAATATCGATTTTCAGCATGTTTTGGGCATGTATTTTGAAAATACTCTAACACGGAGTAGGCATGTACAGATAGCTTCTATGACCCCAAAATATCGAATTTTCGGGTGTTTTGAGCCTGAATTTGAGATATAAACGAGTACAGAAGATGCATGCACATATCGACTTTTGGGCACCTAAAATATCGATTTTGAGCATGTTTTGAGCCTATATTTTTAAAACATTCTAGCACTGAGTAGACATGTACAGATCGCTTCTGGGACCCCAAAGTATTGAATTTTCAGGTGTTTTGGGACTGAATTTGAGATATCGACTTTATGGCACCTAAAATATCGATTTTCAGCATGTTTTGGGCATGTATTATGAAAATACTCTAACACGGAGTAGGCATCTACAGATCGCTTCTGGGACCCCAAAATATCGAATTTTCGGGTGTTTTGAGCCTGAATTTGAGATATAAACGGGTACTGAAGATGCATGCACATATCGACTTTTGGGCACCTAAAACATCGATTTTGAGCATGTTTTGGGGCTGTATTTTGTAAATACTCTAACACGGAGAAGGCATGTACAGATCGCTTCTGGGACCCTATAATATCGAGTTTTCGGGTGTTTTGAGCCTGAATTTGAGATATAAACGAGTACAGAAGATGCATGCACATATCGACTTTCGGGCACCTAAAATATCGATTTTGAGCATGTTTTGAGCCTATATTTTGAAAACATTCTAGCACTGAGTAGGCATGTACAGATCGCTTCTGGGACCCCGAAAAATCGAATTTTCGGGTGTTTAGGGCCAGAATTTGAGATAGAAACGGGTACATAAGATACATGCACATATTGACTTTTTGGCACCTAAAACATCGATTTTGAGCATGTTTCGGGCTTGTATTTTGAAAATACTCTAACACGGAGTAGGCATGTACAGATCGCTTCTGGGACCCCTAAATATCGAATTTTCGGGTGCTTTGAGCATAAATTTGAGATATAAACGGGTACAGAAGATTCATGCACATATTGACTTTGGGCATCTAAAATATCGATTTTCAGCATGTTTTGGGCATGTATTTTGAAAATACTCTAACACGGAGTAGGCATGTACAGATCGCTTCTTTGACATCAAAATATCGAATTTTCGGGTGTTTTGAGCCTGAATTTGAGATATAAACGGGTACTGAAGGTGCATGCACATATCGACTTTTGGGCACCTAAAACATCGATTTTGAGCATGTTTTGGGCCTGTATTTTGAAAATACTCTAACACGGAGTAGGCATGTACAGATCGCTTCTGGGACCCAAAAATATCGAATTTTCGGGTTTTTAGGGCAAGAATTTGAGATATAAACGGGTACAGAAGATGCATGCACATATCGACTTTTGGGCACCTAAAAGATCAATTTTCAGTATGTTTTTGGCCTGTATTTTGAAAATACTCTAACAAGGAGTAGGCATGTACAGATCGCTTTAGGGACCCCTAAATATCGAATTTTTGGGTGTTTTGGGCCTTAATTTGAGATATCGCCTTTACGCACCTAAAATATCGATTTTTAGCATGTTTTTAGCCTATATTTTGAAAATATTCTAGCACTGAGTAGGCATGTACAGATCGCTTCTGGGACCATTAAATGTCGAATTTTCGGGTGTTTTGAGCCTGAATTTGAGGTATAAACGAGTACAGAAGATGCATTCACATATCGACTTTCGGGCACCTAAAATATCGATTTTGAGCATGTTTTGAGCCTATATTTTGAAAACATTCTAGAACTGAGTAGGCATGTACAGATCGCTTCTTGGACCTCGAAATATCGAATTTTCGGGTGTTTAGGGCCAGAATTTGAGATAGAAACGGGTAGAGAAGATGCATGCACATATCGTCTTTTGGGCACCTAAAAGATCGATTTTCAGTATGTTTTTGGCCTGTATTTTGAAAATACTCTAACATGGAGTAGGCATGTACAGATCCCTTCTGGGACTCCTAAATATCGAATTTTCGGGTGTTTTGGGACTGAATTTGAGATATCGACTTTTGGGCACCTAAAACATCGATTTTGAGCATGTTTTGGACCTGTATTTTGAAAATACTCTAACACTGAGTAGGCATGTACAGATAGCCTCTGGGACCCCAAAATATCGAATTTTCGGGTGTTTTGAACCTGAATTTGAGATATCGCCTTTACGCACCTAAAATATCGATTTTTAGCATGTTTTCAGCCTATATTTTGAAAATATTATAGCACTGAGTAGGCATGTACAGATCGCTTCTGGGACCCCTAAATATCGAATTTTCGGGTGTTTTGAGCTTGAATTTGAGATATAAACGAGTACAGAAGATGCATGCACATATCTACTTTTGGGCACCTAAAATATCGATTTTAGGCATGTTTTGAGCCTATATTTTGAAAACATTCTAGCACTGAGTAGACATGTACAGATCGCTTCTGGGACCCCAAAATATTGAATTTTCGGGTGTTTTGGGACTGAATTTGATATATCGACTTTTTGGCACCTAAAATATCGATTTTCAGCATGTTTTGGGCATGTATTTTGAAAATACTCTAACACGGAGTAGGCATGTACAGATCGCTTCTGGGACCCCAAAATATCGAATTTTCGGGTGTTTTGAGCATGAATTTGAGATATAAACGAGTATAGAAGATGCATGCACATATCGACTTTTGGGCACCTAAAATATCGATTTTGAGCATGTTTTGAGCCTTTATTTTTAAAACATTCTAGCACTGAGTAGACATGTACAGATCGCTTCTGGGACCCCAAAATATTGAATTTTCAGGTGTTTTGTGACTGAATTTGAGATATCGACTTTTTGGCACCTAAAATATCGATTTTCAGCATGTTTTGGGCATGTATTTTGAAAATACTCTAACACGGAGTAGGCATGTACAGTTCGCTTCTGGGACCCCTAAATATCGAATTTTCGGGTGTTTAGGGCCAGAATTTGAGATATAATCGGGCACAGAAGATTCATGCACATATCGACTTTTGGGCACCTAAAAGATCAATTTTCAGTATGTTTTTGGCCTGTATTTTAAAAATACTCTAACACGGAGTAGGCATGTATAGATCGCTTCTGGGACCCCTAAATATCGAATTTTCGGGTGTTTTTGGCCTTAATTTGAGATATCGCCTTTATGCACCTAAAATATCGATTTTTAGCATGTTTTGAGCCTATATTTTGAAAATATTCTAGCACTGAGTAGGCATGTACAGATCGCTTCTGGGACCATAAAATATCGAATTTTCGGGTGTTTTGAGCCTGAATTTGAGATATAAACGAGTACAGAAGATGCATGCACATATCGACTTTCGGGCACCTAAAATATCGATTTTGAGCATGTTTTGAGCCTATATTTTGAAAACATTCTAGCACTGAGTAGGCATGTACTGATCGCTTCTGGGACCCCGAAATATCGAATTTTCGGGTGTTTAGGGCCAGAATTTGAGAGAAAAACGGGTACATATGATACATGCACATATTGACTTTGGGCATCTAAAATATCGATTTTCAGCATGTTTTGGGCATGTATTTTGAAAATACTCTAACACGGAGTAGGCATGTACAGATCGCTTCTTTGACCCCAAAATATCGAATTTTCGGGTGTTTTGAGCCTGAAATTGAGATATAAACGGGTACTGAAGATGCACGCACATATCGACCTTTGGGCACCTAAAACATCGATTTTGAGCATGTTTTGGGCCTGTATTTTGAAAATACTCTAACACGGAGTAGGCATGTACTGATCGCTTCTGGGACCCCAAAATATCGAATTTTCGGGTGTTTTGAGCCTGAATTTGAGATATAAACGAGTACAGAAGATCCATGCACATATCGAATTTCGGGCACCTAAAATATCGATTTTGAGCATGTTTTGAGCCTATATTTTGAAAACATTCTAGCACTGAGTAGGCATGTACAGATCGCTTCTGGGACCCCGAAATATCGAATTTTCGGGTGTTTAGGGCCAGAATTTGAGATAGAAACGGGTACAGAAGATGCATGCACATATCGACTTTTGGGCACCTAAAAGATCGATTTTCAGTATGTTTTTGGCCTGTATTTTGAAAATACTCTAACATGGAGTAGGCATGTACAGATCGCCTCTGGGACCCCAAAATATCGAATTTTCGGGTGTTTTGAACCTGAATTTGAGATATCGCCTTTACGCACCTAAAATATCGATTTTTAGCATGTTTTCAGCCTATATATTGAAAATATTATAGCACTGAGTAGGCATGTACAAATCGCTTCTGGGACCCCTAAATATCGAATTTTCGGGTGTTTTGAGCTTGAATTTGAGATATAAACGAGTACAGAAGATGCATGCACATATCTACTTTTGGGCACCTAAAATATCGATTTTGAGCATGTTTTGAGCCTTTATTTTGAAAATATTCTAGCACTGAGTAGACATGTACAGATCGCTTCTGGGACCCCAAAATATTGAATTTTCGGGTGTTTTGGGACTGAATTTGAGATATCGACTTTTTGACACCTAAAATATCGATTTTCAGCATGTTTTGGGCATGTATTTTGAAAATACTCTAACACGGAGTAGGCATGTACAGATAGCTTCTGGGACCCCAAAATATCGAATTTTCGGGTGTTTTGAGCCTGAATTTGAGATATAAACGAGTACAGAAGATGCATGCACATATCGACTTTTGGGCACCTAAAATATCGATTTTGAGCATGTTTTGAGCCTATAATTTTAAAACATTCTAGCACTGAGTAGACATGTACAGATCTCTTCTGGGACCCCAAAATATTGAATTTTCAGGTGTTTTGGGACTGAATTTGAGATATCGACTTTTTGGCACCTAAAATATCGATTTTCAGCATGTTTTGGGCATGTATTTTGAAAATACTCTAACACGGAGTAGGCATGTACAGATCGCTTCTGGGACCCCAAAATATCGAATTTTCGGGTGTTTTGAGCCTGAATTTGAGATATAAACGGGTACTGAAGATGCATGCACATATCGACTTTTGGGCACCTAAAACATCGATTTTGAGCATGTTTTGGGGCTGTATTTTGTAAATACTCTAACACGGAGAAGGCATGTACAGATCGCTTCTGGGACCCTATAATTTCGAATTTTCGGGTGTTTTGAGCCTGAATTTGAGATATAAACGAGTACAGAAGATGCATGCACATATCGTCTTTTGGGCACCTAAAAGATCGATTTTCAGTATGTTTTTGGCCTGTATTTTGAAAATACTCTAACAAGGAGTAGGCATGTACAGATCCCTTCTGGGACCCCTAAATATCGAATTTTCGGGTGTTTTGGGACTGAATTTGAGATATCGACTTTTGGGCACCTAAAACATCGATTTTTAGCATGTTTTGGACCTGTATTTTGAAAATACTCTAACACCGAGTAGGCATGTACAGATAGCGTCTGGGACCCCAAAATATCGAATTTTCGGATGTTTTGAACCTGAATTTGAGATATCGCCTTTACGCACCTAAAATATCGATTTTTAGCATGTTTTCAGCCTATATTTTGAAAATATTATAGCACTGAGTAGGCATGTACAGATCGCTTCTGGGACCCCTAAATATCGAATTTTCGGGTGTTTTGAGCTTGAATTTGAGATATAAACGAGTACAGAAGATGCATGCACATATCTACTTTTGGGCACCTAAAATATCGATTTTGAGCATGTTTTGAGCCTATATTTTGAAAACATTCTAGCACTGAGTAGACATGTACAGATCGCTTCTGGGACCCCAAAATATTGAATTTTCGGGTGTTTTGGGACTGAATTTGATATATCGAATTTTTGGCACCTAAAATATCGATTTTCAGCATGTTTTGGGCATGTATTTTGAAAATACTCTAACAGATCGCTTCTGGGACCCCAAAATATCGAATTTTCGGGTGTTTTGAGCCTGAATTTGAGATATAAACGAGTACAGAAGATGGATGCACATATCGACTTTTGGGCACCTAAAATATCGATTTTGAGCATGTTTTGAGCCTTTATTTTTAAAACATTCTAGCACTGAGTAGACATGTACAGATCGCTTCTGGGACCCCAAAATATTGAATTTTCAGGTGTTTTGTGAATGAATTTGAGATATCGACTTTTTGGCACCTAAAATATCGATTTTCAGCATGTTTTGGGCATGTATTTTGAAAATACTCTAACACGGAGTAGGCATGTACAGATCGCTTCTGGGACCCCTAAATATCGAATTTTCGGGTGTTTAGGGCCAGAATTTGAGATATAATCGGGCACAGAAGATGCATGCACATATCGACTTTTGTGCACCTAAAAGATCAATTTTCAGTATGTTTTTGGCCTGTATTTTAAAAATACCCTAACACGGAGTAGGCATGTATAGATCGCTTCTGGGACCCCTAAATATCGAATTTTCGGGTGTTTTTGGCCTTAATTTGAGATATCGCCTTTATGCACCTAAAATATCGATTTTTAGCATGTTTTGAGCCTATATTTTGAAAATATTCTAGCACTGAGTAGGCATGTACAGATCACTTCTGGGACCCCAAAATATCGAATTTTCGGGTGTTTTGAGCCTGAATTTGAGATATAAACGAGTACAGAAGATGCATGCACATATCGACTTTCGGGCACCTAAAATATCGATTTTGAGCATGTTTTGAGCCTATATTTTGAAAACATTCTAGCACTGAGTAGGCATGTACAGATCGCTTCTGGGACCCCGAAATATCGAATTTTCGGGTGTTTAGGGCCAGAATTTGAGATAGAAACGGGTGCATATGATACATGCACATATTGACTTTGGGCATCTAAAATATCGAATTTTCGGGTGTTTTGAGCCTGAATTTGAGATATAAACGGGTACTGAAGATGCATGCACATATCGACTTTTGGGCACCTAAAACATCGATTTTGAGCATGTTTTGGGCCTGTATTTTGAAATTACTCTGACACGGAGTAGGCATGTACAGATCGCTTCTGGGACCCGAAAATATCGAATTTTCGGGTGTTTTGAGCCTGAATTTGAGATATAAACGAGTACAGAAGATCCATGCACATATCGACTTTCGGGCACCTAAAATATCGATTTTGAGCATGTTTTGAGCCTATATTTTGAAAACATTCTAGCACTGAGTAGGCATGTACAGATTGCTTCTGGAACCCCGAAATATCGAATTTTCGGGTGTTTAGGGCCAGAATTTGAGATAGAAACGGGTACAGAAGATGCATGCACATATCGACTTTTGGGCACCTAAAAGATCGATTTTCAGTATGTTTTTGGCCTGTATTTTGAAAATACTCTAACATGGAGTAGGCATGTACAGATCGCCTCTGGGACCCCAAAATATCGAATTTTCGGGTGTTTTGAACCTGAATTTGAGATATCGCCTTTACGCACCTAAAATATCGATTTATAGCATCTTTTCAGCCTATATTTTGAAAATATTCTAGCACTGAGTAGGCATGTACAGATCGCTTCTGGGACCCCTAAATATCGAATTTTCGGGTGTTTTGAGCTTGAATTTGAGATATAAACGAGTACAGAAGATGCATGCACATATCTACTTTTGGGCACCTAAAATATCGATTTTGAGCATGTTTTGAGCCTTTATTTTGAAAACATTCTAGCACTGAGTAGACATGTACAGATCGCTTCTGGGGCCCCAAAATATTGAATTTTCGGGTGTTTTGGGACTGAATTTGAGATATCGACTTTTTGGCACCTAAAATATCGATTTTCAGCATGTTTTGGGCATGTATTTTGAAAATACTCTAACACGGAGTAGGCATGTACAGATAGCTTCTGGGACCCCAAAATATCGAATTTTCGGGTGTTTTGAGCCTGAATTTGAGATATAAACGAGTACAGAAGATGCATGCACATATCGACTTTTGGGCACCTAAAATATCGATTTTCAGCATGTTTTGAGCCTATATTTTTAAAACATTCTAGCACTGAGTAGACATGTACAGATCGCTTCTGGGACCCCAAAATATTGAATTTTCAGGTGTTTTGGGACTGAATTTGAGATATCGACTTTATGGCACCTAAAATATCGATTTTCAGCATGTTTTGGGCATGTATTATGAAAATACTCTAACACGGAGTAGGCATCTACAGATCGCTTCTGGGACCCCAAAATATCGAATTTTCGGGTGTTTTGAGCCTGAATTTGAGATATAAACGGGTACTGAAGATGCATGCACATATCGACTTTTGGGCACCTAAAACATCGATTTTGAGCATGTTTTGGGGCTGTATTTTGTAAATACTCTAACACGGAGAAGGCATGTACAGATCGCTTCTGGGACCCTATAATATCGAGTTTTCGGGTGTTTTGAGCCTGAATTTGAGATATAAACGAGTACAGAAGATGCATGCACATATCGACTTTCGGGCACCTAAAATATCGATTTTGAGCATGTTTTGAGCCTATATTTTGAAAACATTCTAGCACTGAGTAGGCATGTACAGATCGCTTCTGGGACCCCGAAAAATCGAATTTTCGGGTGTTTAGGGCCAGAATTTGAGATAGAAACGGGTACATAAGATACATGCACATATTGACTTTTTGGCACCTAAAACATCGATTTTGAGCATGTTTCGAGCCTGTATTTTGAAAATACTCTAACACGGAGTAGGCATGTACAGATCGCTTCTGGGACCCCTAAATATCGAATTTTCGGGTGTTTTGAGCCTAAATTTGAGATATAAACGGGTACAGAAGATACATGCACACATTGACTTTGGGCATCTAAAATATCGATTTTCAGCATGTTTTGGGCATGTATTTTGAAAATACTCTAACACGGAGTAGGCATGTACAGATCGCTTCTTTGACATCAAAATATCGAATTTTCGGGTGTTTTGAGCCTGAATTTGAGATATAAACGGGTACTGAAGGTGCATGCACATATCGACTTTTGGGCACCTAAAACATCGATTTTGAGCATGTTTTGGGCCTGTATTTTGAAAATACTCTAACACGGAGTAGGCATGTACAGATCGCTTCTGGGACCCAAAAATATCGAATTTTCGGGTGTTTAGGGCCAGAATTTGAGATATAAACGGGTACAGAAGATGCATGCACATATCGACTTTTGGGCACCTAAAAGATCAATTTTCAGTATGTTTTTGGCCTGTATTTTGAAAATACTCTAACAAGGAGTAGGCATGTACAGATCGCTTCTAGGACCCCTAAATATCGAATTTTCGGATGTTTTGGGCCTTAATTTGAGATATCGCCTTTACGCACCTAAAATATCGATTTTTAGCATGTTTTTAGCCTATATTTTGAAAATATTCTAGCACTGAGTAGGCATGTACAGATCGCTTCTGGGACCATTAAATGTCGAATTTTCGGGTGTTTTGAGCCTGAATTTGAGATATAAACGAGTACAGAAGATGCATTCACATATCGACTTTCGGGCACCTAAAATATCGATTTTGAGCATGTTTTGAGCCTATATTTTGAAAACATTCTAGAACTGAGTAGGCATGTACAGATCGCTTCTGGGACCTCGAAATATCGAATTTTCGGGTGTTTAGGGCCAGAATTTGAGATAGAAACGGGTACAGAAGATACATGCACATATCGTCTTTTGGGCACCTAAAAGATCGATTTTCAGTATGTTTTTGGCCTGTATTTTGAAAATACTCTAACATGGAGTAGGCATGTACAGATCCCTTCTGGGACCCCTAAATATTGAATTTTCGGGTGTTTTGGGACTGAATTTGAGATATCGACTTTTGGGCACCTAAAACATCGATTTTGAGCATGTTTTGGACCTGTATTTTGAAAATATTCTAACACGGAGTAGGCATGTACAGATCGCTTCTGGGACCCCTAAATATCGAATTTTCGGGTGTTTAGGGCCAGAATTTGAGATATAATCGGGCACAGAAGATGCATGCACATATCGACTTTTGGGCACCTAAAAGATCAATTTTCAGTATGTTTTTGGCCTGTATTTTAAAAATACTCTAACACGGAGTAGGCATGTATAGATCGCTTCTGGGACCCCTAAATATCGAATTTTCGGGTGTTTTTGGCCTTAATTTGAGATATCGCCTTTATGCACCTAAAATATCGATTTTTAGCATGTTTTGAGCCTATATTTTAAAAATATTCTAGCACTGAGTAGGCATGTACAGATCGCTTCTGGGACCCCAAAATATCGAATTTTCGGGTGTTTTGAGCCTGAATTTGAGATATAAACGAGTACAAAAGATGCATGCACATATCGACTTTCGGGCACCTAAAATATCGATTTTGAGCATGTTTTGAGCCTATATTTTGAAAACATTCTAGCACTGAGTAGGCATGTACAGATCGCTTATGGGACCCCGAAATATCGAATTTTCGGGTGTTTAGGGCCAGAATTTGAGATAGAAACGGGTACATAAGATACATGCACATATTGACTTTCGGGCACCTAAAATATCGATTTTCAGCATGTTTTCGGCATGTATTTTGAAAATACTCTAACACGGAGTAGGCATGTACAGATCGCTTCTTTGACCCCAAAATATCGAATTTTCGGGTGTTTTGAGCCTGAATTTGAGATATAAACGGGTACTGAAGATGCATGCACATATCGACTTTTGGGCACCTAAAACATCGATTTTGAGCATGTTTTGGGCCTGTATTTTGAAAATACTCTGACACGGAGTAAGCATGTACAGATCGCTTCTGGGACCCCAAAATATCGAATTTTCGGGTGTTTTGAGCCTGAATTTGAGATATCGCCTTTACGCACCTAAAATATCGATTTTTAGCATGTTTTGAGCCTATATTTTGAAAATATTCTAGCACTGAGTAGGCATGTACAGATCGCTTATGGGACCCCAAAATATCGAATTTTCGGGTGTTTTGAGCCTGAATTTGAGATATAAACGGGTACTTAAGATGCATGCACATATTGACTTTGGGCATCTAAAATATCGATTTTCAGCATGTTTTGGGCATGTATTTTGAAAATACTCTAACACGGAGTAGGCATGTACAGATCGCTTCTGGGACCCAAAATTATCGAATTTTCGGGTGTTTTGAGCCTGAATTAGAGATATAAACGGGTACAGAAGATACATGCACTTATTGACCTTGGGCATCTAAAATATCGATTTTCAGCATAGTTTGGGCATGTATTTTGAAAATACTCTAACACGGAGTAGGCATGTACAGATCGCTTCTGGGACCCCTAAATATCGAATTTTCGGGTGTTTTGGTCCTTAATTTGAGATATCGACTTTTTGGCACTTAAAATATCGATTTTTAGCATGTTTTTTGCCTATATTTTGAAAATATTCTAGCACTAAGAAGGCTTGTACAGATCGCTTCTGGGACCCCAAAATATCGAATTTTCGGGTGTTTTAAGCCTGAATTTGAGATATAAACGAATACTGAAGGTGCATGCACATATCGACTTTTTGGCACCTAAAACATCGATTTTGAGCATGTTTCGGGCCTGTATTTTGAAAATACTCTAACACGGAGTAGGCATGTACAGATCGCTTCTGGGACCCCTAAATATCGAATTTTCCGGTGTTTAGGGACAGAATTTGAGATATAATTGGGCACAGAAGATGCATGCACATATCGACTTTTGGGCACCTAAAAGATCAATTTTCAGTATGTTTTTGGCCTGTATTTTAAAAATACTCTAACACGGAGTAGGCATGTATAGATCGCTTCTGGGACCCCTAAATATCGAATTTTCGGGTGTTTTTGGCCTTAGTTTGTGATATCGACTTTTTGGCACCTAAAATATCGATTTTTAGCATGTTTTTAGCCTATATTTTGAAAATATTCTAGCACTCAGTAGGCATGTACAGATCGCTTCTGGGACCCCAAAATATCGAATTTTCTAGTATTTTGAGCCTGAATTTGAGATATAAACGGGTACAGAAGATACATGCACATATTGACTTTGGGCATCTAAAATATCGATTTTCAGCATGTTTTGGGCATGTATTTTGAAAATACTCTAACACGGAGTAGACATGTACAGATCGCTTCGGGAACCCCAAAATATCGAATTTTCGGGTGTTTTGAGCCTGAATTTGAGATATAAACGGGTTCTGAAGGTGCATGCACATATCGACTTTTGGGCACCTAAAACATCGATTTTGAGCATGTTTTGGGCCTGTATTTTGAAAATACTCTAACACGGAGTAGGCATGTACAGATCGCTTCTGGGACCCAAAAATATCGAATTTTCGGGTGTTTAGGGCCAGAATTTGAGATATAAACGGGTACAGAAGATGCATGCACATATCGACTTTTGGGCACCTAAAAGATCAATTTTCAGTATGTTTTTGGCCTGTATTTTGAAAATACTCTAACAAGGAGTAGGCATGTACAGATCGCTTCTGGGACCCCTAAATATCGAATTTTCGGGTGTTTTGGGCCTTAATTTGAGATATCGCCTTTACGCACCTAAAAAATCGATTTTTAGCATGTTTTTAGCCTATATTTTGAAAATATTCTAGCACTGAGTAGGCATGTACAGATCGCTTCTGGGACCATTAAATATCGAATTTTCGGGTGTTTTGAGCCTGAATTTGAGATATAAACGAGTACAGAAGATGCATTCACATATCGACTTTCGGGCACCTAAAATATCGATTTTGAGCATGTTTTGAGCCGATATTTTTAAAACATTCTAGCACTGAGTAGGCATGTACAGATCGCTTCTGGGACCCCGAAATATCGAATTTTCGGGTGTTTAGGGCCAGAATTTGAGATATAAACGGGTACAGAAGATGCATGCACATATCGTCTTTTGGGCACCTAAAAGATCGATTTTCAGTATGTTTTTGGCCTGTATTTTGAAAATACTCTAACAAGGAGTAGGCATGTACAGATCCCTTCTGGGACCCCTAAATATCGAATTTTCGGGTGTTTTGGGACTGAATTTGAGATATCGACTTTTGTTCACCTAAAACATCGATTTTGAGCATGTTTTGGACCTGTATTTTGAAAATACTCTAACACTGAGTAGGCATGTACAGATAGCCTCTGGGACCCCAAAATATCGAATTTTCGGGTGTTTTGAACCTGAATTTGAGATATCGCCTTTACGCACCTAAAATATCGATTTTTAGCATGTTTTCAGCCTATATTTTGAAAATATTATAGCACTGAGTAGGCATGTACAGATCGCTTCTGGGACCCCTAAATATCGAATTTTCGGGTGTTTTGAGCTTGAATTTGAGATATAAACGAGTACAGAAGATGCATGCACATATCTACTTTTGGGCACCTAAAATATCGATTTTGAGCATGTTTTGAGCCTATATTTTGAAAACATTCTAGCACTGAGTAGACATGTACAGATCGCTTCTGGGACCCCAAAATATTGAATTTTCGGGTGTTTTGGGACTGAATTTGATATATCGACTTTTTGGCACCTAAAATATCGATTTTCAGCATGTTTTGGGCATGTATTTTGAAAATACTCTAACAGATCGCTTCTGGGACCCCAAAATATCGAATTTTCGGGTGTTTTGAGCCTGAATTTGAGATATAAACGAGTACAGAAGATGCATGCACATATCGACTTTTGGGCACCTAAAATATCGATTTTGAGCATGTTTTGAGCCTTTATTTTTAAAACATTCTAGCACTGAGTAGACATGTACAGATCGCTTCTGGGACCCCAAAATATTGAATTTTCAGGTGTTTTGTGACTGAATTTGAGATATCGACTTTTTGGCACCTAAAATATCGATTTTCAGCATGTTTTGGGCATGTATTTTGAAAATACTCTAACACGGAGTAGGCATGTACAGATCGCTTCTGGGACCCCTAAATATCGAATTTTCGGGTGTTTAGGGCCAGAATTTGAGATATAATCGGGCACAGAAGATGCATGCACATATCGACTTTTGGGCACCTAAAAGATCAATTTTCAGTATGTTTTTGGCCTGTATTTTAAAAATACTCTAACACGGAGTAGGCATGTATAGATCGCTTCTGGGACCCCTAAATATCGAATTTTCGGGTGTTTTTGGCCTTAATTTGAGATATCGCCTTTATGCACCTAAAATATAGATTTTTAGCATGTTTTGAGCCTATATTTTGAAAATATTCTAGCACTGAGTAGGCATGTACAGATCACTTCTGGGACCCCAAAATATCGAATTTTCGGGTGTTTTGAGCCTGAATTTGAGATATAAACGAGTACAGAAGATGCATGCACATATCGACTTTCGGGCACCTAAAATATCGATTTTGAGCATGTTTTGAGCCTATATTTTGAAAACATTCTAGCACTGAGTAGGCATGTACAGATCGCTTCTGGGACCCCGAAATATCGAATTTTCGGGTGTTTAGGGCCAGAATTTGAGATAGAAACGGGTGCATATGATACATGCACATATTGACTTTGGGCATCTAAAATATCGAATTTTCGGGTGTTTTGAGCCTGAATTTGAGATATAAACGGGTACTGAAGATGCATGCACATATCGACTTTTGGGCACCTAAAACATCGATTTTGAGCATGTTTTGGGCCTGTATTTTGAAAATACTCTGACACGGAGTAGGCATGTACAGATCGCTTCTGGGACCCCAAAATATCGAATTTTCGGGTGTTTTGAGCCTGAATTTGAGATATAAACGAGTACAGAAGATCCATGCACATATCGACTTTCGGGCACCTAAAATATCGATTTTGAGCATGTTTTGAGCCTATATTTTGAAAACATTCTAGCACTGAGTAGGCATGTACAGATTGCTTCTGGAACCCCGAAATATCGAATTTTCGGGTGTTTAGGGCCAGAATTTGAGATAGAAACGGGTACAGAAGATGCATGCACATATCGACTTTTGGGCACCTAAAAGATCGATTTTCAGTATGTTTTTGGCCTGTATTTTGAAAATACTCTAACATGGAGTAGGCATGTACAGATCGCCTCTGGGACCCCAAAATATCGAATTTTCGGGTGTTTTGAACCTGAATTTGAGATATCGCCTTTACGCACCTAAAATATCGATTTATAGCATGTTTTCAGCCTATATTTTGAAAATATTCTAGCACTGAGTAGGCATGTACAGATCGCTTCTGGGACCCCTAAATATCGATTTTTCGGGTGTTTTGAGCTTGAATTTGAGATATAAACGAGTACAGAAGATGCATGCACATATCTACTATTGGGCACCTAAAATATCGATTTTGAGCATGTTTTGAGCCTTTATTTTGAAAACATTCTAGCACTGAGTAGACATGTACAGATCGCTTCTGGGACCCCAAAATATTGAATTTTCGGGTGTTTTGGGACTGAATTTGAGATATCGACTTTTTGGCACCTAAAATATCGATTTTCAGCATGTTTTGGGCATGTATTTTGAAAATACTCTAACACGGAGTAGGCATGTACAGATAGCTTCTGGGACCCCAAAATATCGAATTTTCGGGTGTTTTGAGCCTGAATTTGAGATATAAACGAGTACAGAAGATGCATGCACATATCGACTTTTGGGCACCTAAAATATCGATTTTGAGCATGTTTTGAGCCTATATTTTTAAAACATTCTAGCACTGAGTAGACATGTACAGATCGCTTCTGGGACCCCAAAGTATTGAATTTTCAGGTGTTTTGGGACTGAATTTGAGATATCGACTTTATGGCACCTAAAATATCGATTTTCAGCATGTTTTGGGCATGTATTATGAAAATACTCTAACACGGAGTAGGCATCTACAGATCGCTTCTGGGACCCCAAAATATCGAATTTTCGGGTGTTTTGAGCCTGAATTTGAGATATAAACGGGTACTGAAGATGCATGCACATATCGACTTTTGGGCACCTAAAACATCGATTTTGAGCATGTTTTGGGGCTGTATTTTGTAAATACTCTAACACGGAGAAGGCATGTACAGATCGCTTCTGGGACCCTATAATATCGAGTTTTCGGGTGTTTTGAGCCTGAATTTGAGATATAAACGAGTACAGAAGATGCATGCACATATCGACTTTCGGGCACCTAAAATATCGATTTTGAGCATGTTTTGAGCCTATATTTTGAAAACATTCTAGCACTGAGTAGGCATGTACAGATCGCTTCTGGGACCCCGAAAAATCGAATTTTCGGGTGTTTAGGGCCAGAATTTGAGATAGAAACGGGTACATAAGATACATGCACATATTGACTTTTTGGCACCTAAAACATCGATTTTGAGCATGTTTCGGGCTTGTATTTTGAAAATACTCTAACACGGAGTAGGCATGTACAGATCGCTTCTGGGACCCCTAAATATCGAATTTTCGGGTGCTTTGAGCCTAAATTTGAGATATAAACGGGTACAGAAGATTCATGCACATATTGACTTTGGGCATCTAAAATATCGATTTTCAGCATGTTTTGGGCATGTATTTTGAAAATACTCTAACACGGCGTAGGCATGTACAGATCGCTTCTTTGACATCAAAATATCGAATTTTCGGGTGTTTTGAGCCTGAATTTGAGATATAAACGGGTACTGAAGGTGCATGCACATATCGACTTTTGGGCACCTAAAACATCGATTTTGAGCATGTTTTGGGCCTGTATTTTGAAAATACTCTAACACGGAGTAGGCATGTACAGATCGCTTCTGGGACCCAAAAATATCGAATTTTCGGGTTTTTAGGGCCAGAATTTGAGATATAAACGGGTACAGAAGATGCATGCACATATCGACTTTTGGGCACCTAAAAGATCAATTTTCAGTATGTTTTTGGCCTGTATTTTGAAAATACTCTAACAAGGAGTAGGCATGTACAGATCGCTTCTGGGACCCCTAAATATCGAATTTTCGGGTGTTTTGGGCCTTAATTTGAGATATCGCCTTTACGCACCTAAAATATCGATTTTTAGCATGTTTTTAGCCTATATTTTGAAAATATTCTAGCACTGAGTAGGCATGTACAGATCGCTTCTGGGACCATTAAATGTCGAATTTTCGGGTGTTTTGAGCCTGAATTTGAGATATAAACGAGTACAGAAGATGCATTCACATATCGACTTTCGGGCACCTAAAATATCGATTTTGAGCATGTTTTGAGCCTATATTTTGAAAACATTCTAGAACTGAGTAGGCATGTACAGATCGCTTCTTGGACCTCGAAATATCGAATTTTCGGGTGTTTAGGGCCAGAATTTGAGATAGAAACGGGTACAGAAGATGCATGCACATATCGTCTTTTGGGCACCTAAAAGATCGATTTTCAGTATGTTTTTGGCCTGTATTTTGAAAATACTCTAACATGGAGTAGGCATGTACAGATCCCTTCTGGGACCCCTAAATATCGAATTTTCGGGTGTTTTGGGACTGAATTTGAGATATCGACTTTTGGGCACCTAAAACATCGATTTTGAGCATGTTTTGGACCTGTATTTTGAAAATACTCTAACACTGAGTAGGCATGTACAGATAGCCTCTGGGACCCCAAAATATCGAATTTTCGGGTGTTTTGAACCTGAATTTGAGATATCGCCTTTACGCACCTAAAATATCGATTTTTAGCATGTTTTCAGCCTATATTTTGAAAATATTATAGCACTGAGTAGGCATGTACAGATCGCTTCTGGGACCCCTAAATATTGAATTTTCGGGTGTTTTGAGCTTGAATTTGAGATATAAACGAGTACAGAAGATGCATGCACATATCTACTTTTGGGCACCTAAAATATCGATTTTAGGCATGTTTTGAGCCTATATTTTGAAAACATTCTAGCACTGAGTAGACATGTACAGATCGCTTCTGGGACCCCAAAATATTGAATTTTCGGGTGTTTTGGGACTGAATTTGATATATCGACTTTTTGGCACCTAAAATATCGATTTTCAGCATGTTTTGGGCATGTATTTTGAAAATACTCTAACACGGAGTAGGCATGTACAGATCGCTTCTGGGACCCCAAAATATCGAATTTTCGGGTGTTTTGAGCATGAATTTGAGATATAAACGAGTACAGAAGATGCATGCACATATCGACTTTTGGGCACCTAAAATATCGATTTTGAGCATGTTTTGAGCCTTTATTTTTAAAACATTCTAGCACTGAGTAGACATGTACAGATCGCTTCTGGGACCCCAAAATATTGAATTTTCAGGTGTTTTGTGACTGAATTTGAGATATCGAATTTTTGGCACCTAAAATATCGATTTTCAGCATGTTTTGGGCATGTATTTTGAAAATACTCTAACACGGAGTAGGCATGTACAGTTCGCTTCTGGGACCCCTAAATATCGAATTTTCGGGTGTTTAGGGCCAGAATTTGAGATATAATCGGGCACAGAAGATTCATGCACATATCGACTTTTGGGCACCTAAAAGATCAATTTTCAGTATGTTTTTGGCCTGTATTTTAAAAATACTCTAACACGGAGTAGGCATGTATAGATCGCTTCTGGGACCCCTAAATATCGAATTTTCGGGTGTTTTTGGCCTTAATTTGAGATATCGCCTTTATGCACCTAAAATATCGATTTTTAGCATGTTTTGGGCCTATATTTTGAAAATATTCTAGCACTGAGTAGGCATGTACAGATCGCTTCTGGGACCATAAAATATCGAATTTTCGGGTGTTTTGAGCCTGAATTTGAGATATAAACGAGTACAGAAGATGCATGCACATATCGACTTTCGGGCACCTAAAATATCGATTTTGAGCATGTTTTGAGCCTATATTTTGAAAACATTCTAGCACTGAGTAGGCATGTACTGATCGCTTCTGGGACCCCGAAATATCGAATTTTCGGGTGTTTAGGGCCAGAATTTGAGAGAGAAACGGGTACATATGATACATGCACATATTGACTTTGGGCATCTAAAATATCGATTTTCAGCATGTTTTGGGCATGTATTTTGAAAATACTCTAACACGGAGTAGGCATGTACAGATCGCTTCTTTGACCCCAAAATATCGAATTTTCGGGTGTTTTGAGCCTGAATTTGAGATATAAACGGGTACTGAAGATGCACGCACATATCGACCTTTGGGCACCTAAAACATCGATTTTGAGCATGTTTTGGGCCTGTATTTTGAAAATACTCTAACACGGAGTAGGCATGTACTGATCGCTTCTGGGACCCCAAAATATCGAATTTTCGGGTGTTTTGAGCCTGAATTTGAGATATAAACGAGTACAGAAGATCCATGCACATATCGACTTTCGGGCACCTAAAATATCGATTTTGAGCATGTTTTGAGCCTATATTTTGAAAACATTCTAGCACTGAGTAGGCATGTACAGATCGCTTCTGGGACCCCGAAATATCGAATTTTCGGGTGTTTAGGGCCAGAATTTGAGATAGAAACGGGTACAGAAGATGCATGCACATATCGACTTTTGGGCACCAAAAAGATCGATTTTCAGTATGTTTTTGGCCTGTATTTTGAAAATACTCTAACATGGAGTAGGCATGTACAGATCGCCTCTGGGACCCCAAAATATCGAATTTTCGGGTGTTTTGAACCTGAATTTGAGATATCGCCTTTACGCACCTAAAATATCGATTTTTAGCATGTTTTCAGCCTATATATTGAAAATATTATAGCACTGAGTAGGCATGTACAAATCGCTTCTGGGACCCCTAAATATCGAATTTTCGGGTGTTTTGAGCTTGAATTTGAGATATAAACGAGTACAGAAGATGCATGCACATATCTACTTTTGGGCACCTAAAATATCGATTTTGAGCATGTTTTGAGCCTTTATTTTGAAAATATTCTAGCACTGAGTAGACATGTACAGATCGCTTCTGGGACCCCAAAATATTGAATTTTCGGGTGTTTTGGGACTGAATTTGAGATATCGACTTTTTGGCACCTAAAATATCGATTTTCAGCATGTTTTGGGCATGTATTTTGAAAATACTCTAACACGGAGTAGGCATGTACAGATAGCTTCTGGGACCCCAAAATATCGAATTTTCGGGTGTTTTGAGCCTGAATTTGAGATATAAACGAGTACAGAAGATGCATGCACATATCGACTTTTGGGCACCTAAAATATCGATTTTGAGCATGTTTTGAGCCTATAATTTTAAAACATTCTAGCACTGAGTAGACATGTACAGATCTCTTCTGGGACCCCAAAATATTGAATTTTCAGGTGTTTTGGGACTGAATTTGAGATATCGACTTTTTGGCACCTAAAATATCGATTTTCAGCATGTTTTGGGCATGTATTTTGAAAATACTCTAACACGGAGTAGGCATGTACAGATCGCTTCTGGGACCCCAAAATATCGAATTTTCGGGTGTTTTGAGCCTGAATTTGAGATATAAACGGGTACTGAAGATGCATGCACATATCGACTTTTGGGCACCTAAAACATCGATTTTGAGCATGTTTTGGGGCTGTATTTTGTAAATACTCTAACACGGAGAAGGCATGTACAGATCGCTTCTGGGACCCTATAATTTCGAATTTTCGGGTGTTTTGAGCCTGAATTTGAGATATAAACGAGTACAGAAGATGCATGCACATATCGTCTTTTGGGCACCTAAAAGATCGATTTTCAGTATGTTTTTGGCCTGTATTTTGAAAATACTCTAACAAGGAGTAGGCATGTACAGATCCCTTCTGGGACCCCTAAATATCGAATTTTCGGGTGTTTTGGGACTGAATTTGAGATATCGACTTTTGGGCACCTAAAACATCGATTTTGAGCATGTTTTGGACCTGTATTTTGAAAATACTCTAACACTGAGTAGGCATGTACAGATAGCCTCTGGGACCCCAAAATATCGAATTTTCGGATGTTTTGAACCTGAATTTGAGATATCGCCTTTACGCACCTAAAATATCGATTTTTAGCATGTTTTCAGCCTATATTTTGAAAATATTATAGCACTGAGTAGGCATGTACAGATCGCTTCTGGGACCCCTAAATATCGAATTTTCGGGTGTTTTGAGCTTGAATTTGAGATATAAACGAGTACAGAAGATGCATGCACATATCTACTTTTGGGCACCTAAAATATCGATTTTGAGCATGTTTTGAGCCTATATTTTGAAAACATTCTAGCACTGAGTAGACATGTACAGATCGCTTCTGGGACCCCAAAATATTGAATTTTCGGGTGTTTTGGGACTGAATTTGATATATCGAATTTTTGGCACCTAAAATATCGATTTTCAGCATGTTTTGGGCATGTATTTTGAAAATACTCTAACAGATCGCTTCTGGGACCCCAAAATATCGAATTTTCGGGTGTTTTGAGCCTGAATTTGAGATATAAACGAGTACAGAAGATGCATGCACATATCGACTTTTGGGCACCTAAAATATCGATTTTGAGCATGTTTTGAGCCTTTATTTTTAAAACATTCTAGCACTGAGTAGACATGTACAGATCGCTTCTGGGACCCCAAAATATTGAATTTTCAGGTGTTTTGTGACTGAATTTGAGATATCGACTTTTTGGCACCTAAAATATCGATTTTCAGCATGTTTTGGGCATGTATTTTGAAAATACTCTAACACGGAGTAGGCATGTACAGATCGCTTCTGGGACCCCTAAATATCGAATTTTCGGGTGTTTAGGGCCAGAATTTGATATATAATCGGGCACAGAAGATGCATGCACATATCGACTTTTGGGCACCTAAAAGATCAATTTTCAGTATGTTTTTGGCCTGTATTTTAAAAATACCCTAACACGGAGTAGGCATGTATAGATCGCTTCTGGGACCCCTAAATATCGAATTTTCGGGTGTTTTTTGGCCTTAATTTGAGATATCGCCTTTATGCACCTAAAATATCGATTTTTAGCATGTTTTGAGCCTATATTTTGAAAATATTCTAGCACTGAGTAGGCATGTACAGATCGCTTCTGGGACCCCGAAATATCGAATTTTCGGGTGTTTAGGGCCAGAATTTGAGATAGAAACGGGTACAGAAGATGCATGCACATATCGACTTTTGGGCACCTAAAAGATCGATTTTCAGTATGTTTTTGGCCTGTATTTTGAAAATACTCTAACATGGAGTAGGCATGTACAGATCGCCTCTGGGACCCCAAAATATCGAATTTTCGGGTGTTTTGAACCTGAATTTGAGATATCGCCTTTACGCACCTAAAATATCGATTTATAGCATCTTTTCAGCCTATATTTTGAAAATATTCTAGCACTGAGTAGGCATGTACAGATCGCTTCTGGGACCCCTAAATATCGAATTTTCGGGTGTTTTGAGCTTGAATTTGAGATATAAACGAGTACAGAAGATGCATGCACATATCTACTTTTGGGCACCTAAAATATCGATTTTGAGCATGTTTTGAGCCTTTATTTTGAAAACATTCTAGCACTGAGTAGACATGTACAGATCGCTTCTGGGGCCCCAAAATATTGAATTTTCGGGTGTTTTGGGACTGAATTTGAGATATCGACTTTTTGGCACCTAAAATATCGATTTTCAGCATGTTTTGGGCATGTATTTTGAAAATACTCTAACACGGAGTAGGCATGTACAGATAGCTTCTGGGACCCCAAAATATCGAATTTTCGGGTGTTTTGAGCCTGAATTTGAGATATAAACGAGTACAGAAGATGCATGCACATATCGACTTTTGGGCACCTAAAATATCGATTTTCAGCATGTTTTGAGCCTATATTTTTAAAACATTCTAGCACTGAGTAGACATGTACAGATCGCTTCTGGGACCCCAAAATATTGAATTTTCAGGTGTTTTGGGACTGAATTTGAGATATCGACTTTATGGCACCTAAAATATCGATTTTCAGCATGTTTTGGGCATGTATTATGAAAATACTCTAACACGGAGTAGGCATCTACAGATCGCTTCTGGGACCCCAAAATATCGAATTTTCGGGTGTTTTGAGCCTGAATTTGAGATATAAACGGGTACTGAAGATGCATGCACATATCGACTTTTGGGCACCTAAAACATCGATTTTGAGCATGTTTTGGGGCTGTATTTTGTAAATACTCTAACACGGAGAAGGCATGTACAGATCGCTTCTGGGACCCTATAATATCGAGTTTTCGGGTGTTTTGAGCCTGAATTTGAGATATAAACGAGTACAGAAGATGCATGCACATATCGACTTTCGGGCACCTAAAATATCGATTTTGAGCATGTTTTGAGCCTATATTTTGAAAACATTCTAGCACTGAGTAGGCATGTACAGATCGCTTCTGGGACCCCGAAAAATCGAATTTTCGGGTGTTTAGGGCCAGAATTTGAGATAGAAACGGGTACATAAGATACATGCACATATTGACTTTTTGGCACCTAAAACATCGATTTTGAGCATGTTTCGAGCCTGTATTTTGAAAATACTCTAACACGGAGTAGGCATGTACAGATCGCTTCTGGGACCCCTAAATATCGAATTTTCGGGTGTTTTGAGCCTAAATTTGAGATATAAACGGGTACAGAAGATACATGCACACATTGACTTTGGGCATCTAAAATATCGATTTTCAGCATGTTTTGGGCATGTATTTTGAAAATACTCTAACACGGAGTAGGCATGTACAGATCGCTTCTTTGACATCAAAATATCGAATTTTCGGGTGTTTTGAGCCTGAATTTGAGATATAAACGGGTACTGAAGGTGCATGCACATATCGACTTTTGGGCACCTAAAACATCGATTTTGAGCATGTTTTGGGCCTGTATTTTGAAAATACTCTAACACGGAGTAGGCATGTACAGATCGCTTCTGGGACCCAAAAATATCGAATTTTCGGGTGTTTAGGGCCAGAATTTGAGATATAAACGGGTACAGAAGATGCATGCACATATCGACTTTTGGGCACCTAAAAGATCAATTTTCAGTATGTTTTTGGCCTGTATTTTGAAAATACTCTAACAAGGAGTAGGCATGTACAGATCGCTTCTAGGACCCCTAAATATCGAATTTTCGGGTGTTTTGGGCCTTAATTTGAGATATCGCCTTTACGCACCTAAAATATCGATTTTTAGCATGTTTTTAGCCTATATTTTGAAAATATTCTAGCACTGAGTAGGCATGTACAGATCGCTTCTGGGACCATTAAATGTCGAATTTTCGGGTGTTTTGAGCCTGAATTTGAGATATAAACGAGTACAGAAGATGCATTCACATATCGACTTTCGGGCACCTAAAATATCGATTTTGAGCATGTTTTGAGCCTATATTTTGAAAACATTCTAGAACTGAGTAGGCATGTACAGATCGCTTCTGGGACCTCGAAATATCGAATTTTCGGGTGTTTAGGGCCAGAATTTGAGATAGAAACGGGTACAGAAGATACATGCACATATCGTCTTTTGGGCACCTAAAAGATCGATTTTCAGTATGTTTTTGGCCTGTATTTTGAAAATACTCTAACATGGAGTAGGCATGTACAGATCCCTTCTGGGACCCCTAAATATTGAATTTTCGGGTGTTTTGGGACTGAATTTGAGATATCGACTTTTGGGCACCTAAAACATCGATTTTGAGCATGTTTTGGACCTGTATTTTGAAAATACTCTAACACTGAGTAGGCATGTACAGATAGCCTCTGGGACCCCAAAATATCGAATTTTCGGGTGTTTTGAACCTGAATTTGAGATATCGCCTTTACGCACCTAAAATATCGATTTTTAGCATGTTTTCAGCCTATATTTTGAAAATATTATAGCACTGAGTAGGCATGTACAGATCGCTTCTGGGACCCCTAAATATCGAATTTTCATGTGTTTTGAGCTTGAATTTGAGATATAAACGAGTACAGAAGATGCATGCACATATCTACTTTTGGGCACCTAAAATATCGATTTTAGGCATGTTTTGAGCCTATATTTTGAAAACATTCTAGCACTGAGTAGACATGTACAGATCGCTTCTGGGACCCCAAAATATTGAATTTTCGGGTGTTTTGGGACTGAATTTGATATATCGACTTTTTGGCACCTAAAATATCGATTTTCAGCATGTTTTGGGCATGTATTTTGAAAATACTCTAACACGGAGTAGGCATGTACAGATCGCTTCTGGGACCCCAAAATATCGAATTTTTGGGTGTTTTGAGCCTAAATTTGAGATATAAACGAGTACAGAAGATGCATGCACATATCGACTTTTGGGCACCTAAAATATCGATTTTGAGCATGTTTTGAGCCTTTATTTTTAAAACATTCTAGCACTGAGTAGACATGTACAGATCGCTTCTGGGACCCCAAAATATTGAATTTTCAGGTGTTTTGTGACTGAATTTGAGATATCGACTTTTTGGCACCTAAAATATCGATTTTCAGCATGTTTTGGGCATGTATTTTGAAAATACTCTAACACGGAGTAGGCATGTACAGTTCGCTTCTGGGACCCCTAAATATCGAATTTTCGGGTGTTAAGGGCCAGAATTTGAGATATAATCGGGCACAGAAGATGCATGCACATATCGACTTTTGGGCACCTAAAAGATCGATTTTCAGTATGTTTTTGGCCTGTATTTTGAAAATACTCTAACATGGAGTAGGCATGTACAGATCCCTTCTGGGACCCCTAAATATCGAATTTTCGGGTGTTTTGGGACTGAATTTGAGATATCGACTTTTGGGCACCTAAAACATCGATTTTGAGCATGTTTTGGACCTGTATTTTGAAAATACTCTAACACTGAGTAGGCATGTACAGATAGCCTCTGGGACCCCAAAATATCGAATTTTCGGGTGTTTTGAACCTGAATTTGAGATATCGCCTTTACGCACCTAAAATATCGATTTTTAGCATGTTTTCAGCCTATATTTTGAAAATATTATAGCACTGAGTAGGCATGTACAGATCGCTTCTGGGACCCCTAAATATCGAATTTTCGGGTGTTTTGAGCTTGAATTTGAGATATAAACGAGTACAGAAGATGCATGCACATATCTACTTTTGGGCACCTAAAATATCGATTTTAGGCATGTTTTGAGCCTATATTTTGAAAACATTCTAGCACTGAGTAGACATGTACAGATCGCTTCTGGGACCCCAAAATATTGAATTTTCGGGTGTTTTGGGACTGAATTTGATATATCGACTTTTTGGCACCTAAAATATCGATTTTCAGCATGTTTTGGGCATGTATTTTGAAAATACTCTAACACGGAGTAGGCATGTACAGATCGCTTCTGGGACCCCTAAATATCGAATTTTCGGGTGTTTTGAGCCTGAATTTGAGATATAAACGAGTACAGAAGATGCATGCACATATCGACTTTTGGGCACCTAAAATATCGATTTTGAGCATGTTTTGAGCCTTTATTTTTAAAACATTCTAGCACTGAGTAGACATGTACAGATCGCTTCTGGGACCCCAAAATATTGAATTTTCAGGTGTTTTGTGACTGAATTTGAGATATCGACTTTTTGGCACCTAAAATATCGATTTTCAGCATGTTTTGGGCATGTATTTTGAAAATACTCTAACACGGAGTAGGCATGTACAGTTCGCTTCTGGGACCCCTAAATATCGAATTTTCGGGTGTTTAGGGCCAGAATTTGAGATAGAAACGGGTACAGAAGATACATGTACATATCGTCTTTTGGGCACCTAAAAGATCGATTTTCAGTATGTTTTTGGCCTGTATTTTGAAAATACTCTAACATGGAGTAGGCATGTACAGATCCCTTCTGGGACCCCTAAATATCGAATTTTCGGGTGTTTTGGGACTGAATTTGAGATATCGACTTTTGGGCACCTAAAACATCGATTTTGAGCATGTTTTGGACCTGTATTTTGAAAATACTCTAACACTGAGTAGGCATGTACAGATAGCCTCTGGGACCCCAAAATATCGAATTTTCGGGTGTTTTGAACCTGAATTTGAGATATCGCCTTTACGCACCTAAAATATCGATTTTTAGCATGTTTTCAGCCTATATTTTGAAAATATTATAGCACTGAGTAGGCATGTACAGATCGCTTCTGGGACCCCTAAATATCGAATTTTCGGGTGTTTTGAGCTTGAATTTGAGATATAAACGAGTACAGAAGATGCATGCACATATCTACTTTTGGGCACCTAAAATATCGATTTTAGGCATGTTTTGAGCCTATATTTTGAAAACATTCTAGCACTGAGTAGACATGTACAGATCGCTTCTGGGACCCCAAAATATTGAATTTTCGGGTGTTTTGGGACTGAATTTGATATATCGACTTTTTGGCACCTAAAATATCGATTTTCAGCATGTTTTGGGCATGTATTTTGAAAATACTCTAACACGGAGTAGGCATGTACAGATCGCTTCTGGGACCCCAAAATATCGAATTTTCGGGTGTTTTGAGCCTGAATTTGAGATATAAACGAGTACAGAAGATGCATGCACATATCGACTTTTGGGCACCTAAAATATCGATTTTGAGCATGTTTTGAGCCTTTATTTTTAAAACATTCTAGCACTGAGTAGACATGTACAGATCGCTTCTGGGACCCCAAAATATTGAATTTTCAGGTGTTTTGTGACTGAATTTGAGATATCGACTTTTTGGCACCTAAAATATCGATTTTCAGCATGTTTTGGGCATGTATTTTGAAAATACTCTAACACGGAGTAGGCATGTACAGTTCGCTTCTGGGACCCCTAAATATCGAATTTTCGGGTGTTTAGGGCCAGAATTTGAGATATAATCGGGCACAGAAGATGCATGCACATATCGACTTTTGGGCACCTAAAAGATCGATTTTCAGTATGTTTTTGGCCTGTATTTTGAAAATACTCTAACATGGAGTAGGCATGTACAGATCCCTTCTGGGACCCCTAAATATCGAATTTTCGGGTGTTTTGGGACTGAATTTGAGATATCGACTTTTGGGCACCTAAAACATCGATTTTGAGCATGTTTTGGACCTGTATTTTGAAAATACTCTAACACTGAGTAGGCATGTACAGATAGCCTCTGGGACCCCAAAATATCGAATTTTCGGGTGTTTTGAACCTGAATTTGAGATATCGCCTTTACGCACCTAAAATATCGATTTTTAGCATGTTTTCAGCCTATATTTTGAAAATATTATAGCACTGAGTAGGCATGTACAGATCGCTTCTGGGACCCCTAAATATCGAATTTTCGGGTGTTTTGAGCTTGAATTTGAGATATAAACGAGTACAGAAGATGCATGCACATATCTACTTTTGGGCACCTAAAATATCGATTTTAGGCATGTTTTGAGCCTATATTTTGAAAACATTCTAGCACTGAGTAGACATGTACAGATCGCTTCTGGGACCCCAAAATATTGAATTTTCGGGTGTTTTGGGACTGAATTTGATATATCGACTTTTTGGCACCTAAAATATCGATTTTCAGCATGTTTTGGGCATGTATTTTGAAAATACTCTAACACGGAGTAGGCATGTACAGATCGCTTCTGGGACCCCAAAATATCGAATTTTCGGGTGTTTTGAGCCTGAATTTGAGATATAAACGAGTACAGAAGATGCATGCACATATCGACTTTTGGGCACCTAAAATATCGATTTTGAGCATGTTTTGAGCCTTTATTTTTAAAACATTCAAGCACTGAGTAGACATGTACAGATCGCTTCTGGGACCCCAAAATATTGAATTTTCAGGTGTTTTGTGACTGAATTTGAGATATCGACTTTTTGGCACCTAAAATATCGATTTTCAGCATGTTTTGGGCATGTATTTTGAAAATACTCTAACACGGAGTAGGCATGTACAGTTCGCTTCTGGGACCCCTAAATATCGAATTTTCGGGTGTTTAGGGCCAGAATTTGAGATATAATCGGGCACAGAAGATGCATGCACATATCGACTTTTGGGCACCTAAAAGATCGATTTTCAGTATGTTTTTGGCCTGTATTTTGAAAATACTCTAACATGGAGTAGGCATGTACAGATCCCTTCTGGGACCCCTAAATATCGAATTTTCGGGTGTTTTGGGACTGAATTTGAGATATCGACTTTTGGGCACCTAAAACATCGATTTTGAGCATGTTTTGGACCTGTATTTTGAAAATACTCTAACACTGAGTAGGCATGTACAGATAGCCTCTGGGACCCCAAAATATCGAATTTTCGGGTGTTTTGAACCTGAATTTGAGATATCGCCTTTACGCACCTAAAATATCGATTTTTAGCATGTTTTCAGCCTATATTTTGAAAATATTATAGCACTGAGTAGGCATGTACAGATCGCTTCTGGGACCCCTAAATATCGAATTTTCGGGTGTTTTGAGCTTGAATTTGAGATATAAACGAGTACAGAAGATGCATGCACATATCTACTTTTGGGCACCTAAAATATCGATTTTAGGCATGTTTTGAGCCTATATTTTGAAAACATTCTAGCACTGAGTAGACATGTACAGATCTCTTCTGGGACCCCAAAATATTGAATTTTAGGGTGTTTTGGGACTGAATTTGATATATCGACTTTTTGGCACCTAAAATATCGATTTTCAGCATGTTTTGGGCATGTATTTTGAAAATACTCTAACACGGAGTAGGCATGTACAGATCGCTTCTGGGACCCCAAAATATCGAATTTTCGGGTGTTTTGAGCCTGAATTTGAGATATAAACGAGTACAGAAGATGCATGCACATATCGACTTTTGGGCACCTAAAATATCGATTTTGAGCATGTTTTGAGCCTTTATTTTTAAAACATTCTAGCACTGAGTAGACATGTACAGATCGCTTCTGGGACCCCAAAATATTGAATTTTCAGGTGTTTTGTGACTGAATTTGAGATATCGACTTTTTGGCACCTAAAATATCGATTTTCAGCATGTTTTGGGCATGTATTTTGAAAATACTCTAACACGGAGTAGGCATGTACAGTTCGCTTCTGGGACCCCTAAATATCGAATTTTCGGGTGTTTAGGGCCGGAATTTGAGATATAATCGGGCACAGAAGATGCATGCACATATCGACTTTTGGGCACCTAAAAGATCAATTTTCAGTATGTTTTTGGCCTGTATTTTAAAAATACTCTAACACGGAGTAGGCATGTATAGATCGCTTCTGGGACCCCTAAATATCGAATTTTCGGGTGTTTTTGACCTTAATTTGAGATATCGCCTTTATGCACCTAAAATATCGATTTTTAGCATGTTTTGAGCCTATATTTTGAAAATATTCTAGCACTGAGTAGGCATGTACAGATCGCTTCTGGGACCATAAAATATCGAATTTTCGGGTGTTTTGAGCCTGAATTTGAGATATAAACGAGTACAGAAGATGCATGCACATATCGACTTTCGGGCACCTAAAATATCGATTTTGAGCATGTTTTGAGCCTATATTTTGAAAACATTCTAGCACTGAGTAGGCATGTACTGATCGCTTCTGGGACCCCGAAATATCGAATTTTCGGGTGTTTAGGGCCAGAATTTGAGATAGAAACGGGTACATATGATACATGCACATATTGACTTTGGGCATCTAAAATATCGATTTTCAGCATGTTTTGGGCATGTATTTTGAAAATACTCTAACACGGAGTAGGCATGTACAGATCGCTTCTTTGACCCCAAAATATCGAATTTTCGGGTGTTTTGAGCCTGAATTTGAGATATAAACGGGTACTGAAGATGCACGCACATATCGACTTTTGGGCACCTAAAATATCGATTTTGAGCATGTTTTGGGCCTGTATTTTGAAAATACTCTGAAACGGAGTAGGCATGTACAGATCGCTTCTGGGACCCCAAAATATCGAATTTTCGGGTGTTTTGAGCCTGAATTTGAGATATAAACGAGTACAGAAGATCCATGCACATATCGACTTTCGGGCACCTAAAATATCGATTTTGAGCATGTTTTGAGCCTATATTTTGAAAACATTCTAGCACTGAGTAGGCATGTACAGATCGCTTCTGGGACCCCGAAATATCGAATTTTCGGGTGTTTAGGGCCAGAATTTGAGATAGAAACGGGTACAGAAGATGCATGCACATATCGACTTTTGGGCACCTAAAAGATCGATTTTCAGTATGTTTTTGGCCTGTATTTTGAAAATACTCTAACATGGAGTAGGCATGTACAGATCGCCTCTGGGACCCCAAAATATCGAATTTTCGGGTGTTTTGAACCTGAATTTGAGATATCGCCTTTACGCACCTAAAATATCGATTTTTAGCATGTTTTCAGCCTATATATTGAAAATATTATAGCACTGAGTAGGCATGTACAAATCGCTTCTGGGAACCCTAAATATCGAATTTTCGGGTGTTTTGAGCTTGAATTTGAGATATAAACGAGTACAGAAGATGCATGCACATATCTACTTTTGGGCACCTAAAATATCGATTTTGAGCATGTTTTGAGCCTTTATTTTGAAAATATTCTAGCACTGAGTAGACATGTACAGATCGCTTCTGGGACCCCAAAATATTGAATTTTCGGGTGTTTTGGGACTGAATTTGAGATATCGACTTTTTGGCACCTAAAATATCGATTTTCAGCATGTTTTGGGCATGTATTTTGAAAATACTCTAACACGGAGTAGGCATGTACAGATAGCTTCTGGGACCCCTAAATATCGAATTTTCGGGTGTTTTGAGCCTGAATTTGAGATATAAACGAGTACAGAAGATGCATGCACATATCGACTTTTGGGCACCTAAAATATCGATTTTGAGCATGTTTTGAGACTATATTTTTAAAACATTCTAGCACTGAGTAGACATGTACAGATCGCTTCTGGGACCCCAAAATATTGAATTTTCAGGTTTTTTGGGACTGAATTTGAGATATCGACTTTTTGGCACCTAAAATATCGATTTTCAGCATGTTTTGGGCATGTATTTTGAAAATACTCTAACACGGAGTAGGCATGTACAGATCGCTTCTGGGACCCCAAAATATCGAATTTTCGGGTGTTTTGAGCCTGAATTTGAGATATAAACGGGTACTGAAGATGCATGCACATATCGACTTTTGGGCACCTAAAACATCGATTTTGAGCATGTTTTGGGGCTGTATTTTGTAAATACTCTAACACGGAGAAGGCATGTACAGATCGCTTCTGGGACCCTATAATTTCGAATTTTCGGGTGTTTTGAGCCTGAATTTGAGATATAAACGAGTACAGAAGATGCATGCACATATCGACTTTAGGGCACCTAAAATATCGATTTTGAGCATGTTTTGAGCCTATATTTTGAAAACATTCTAGCACTGAGTAGGCATGTACAGATCGCTTCTGGGACCCCGAAATATCGAATTTTCGGGTGTTTAGGGCCAGAATTTGAGATAGAAACGGGTACATAAGATACATGCACATATTGACTTTTTGGCACCTAAAACATCGATTTTGAGCATGTTTCGGGCCTGTATTTTGAAAATACTCTAACACGGAGTAGGCACGTACAGATCGCTTCTGGGACCCCAAAATATCGAATTTTCGGGTGTTTTGAGCCTGAATTTGAGATATCGCCTTTACGCACCTAACATATCGATTTTTAGCATGTTTTGAGCCTATATTTTGAAAATATTCTAGCACTGAGTAGGCATGTACAGATCGCTTCTGGGACCCCAAAATATCGAATTTTCGGGTGTTTTGAGCCTGAATTTGAGATATAAACGGGTACTTAAGATGCATGCACATATTGACTTTGGGCATCTAAAATATCGATTTTCAGCATGTTTTGGGCATGTATTTTGAAAATACTCTAACACGGAGTAGGCATGTACAGATCGCTTCTGGGACCCCAAATTATTGAATTTTCGGATGTTTTGAGCCTGAATTAGAGATATAAACGGGTACAGAAGATACATGCACTTATTGACCTCGGGCATCTAAAATATCGATTTTCAGCATAGTTTGGGCATGTATTTTGAAAATACTCTAACACGGAGTAGGCATGTACATATCGCTTCTGGGACCCCTAAATATCGAATTTTCGGGTGTTTTGGGCCTTAATTTGAGATATCGACTTTTTGGCACTTAAAATATCGATTTTTCGCATGTTTTTAGCCTATATTTTGAAAATATTCTAGCACTAAGTAGGCATGTACAGATCGCTTCTGGGACCCCAAAATATCGAATTTTCGGGTGTTTTAAGCCTGAATTTGAGATATAAACGAGTACTGAAGGTGCATGCACATATCGACTTTTTGGCACCTAAAACATCGATTTTGAGCATGTTTCGGGCCTGTATTTTGAAAATACTCTAACACGGAGTAGGCATGTACAGATCGCTTCTGGGACCCCTAAATATCGAATTTTCCGGTGTTTAGGGCCAGAATTTGAGATATAATCGGGCACAGAAGATGCATGCACATATCGACTTTTGGGCACCTAAAAGATCAATTTTCAGTATGTTTTTGGCCTGTATTTTAAAAATACTCTAACACGGAGTAGGCATGTATAGATCGCTTCTGGGACCCCTAAATATCGAATTTTCGGGTGTTTTTAGCCTTAATTTGTGATATCGACTTTTTGGCACCTAAAATATCGATTTTTAGCATGTTTTTAGCCTATATTTTGAAAATATTCTAGCACTCAGTAGGCATGTACAGATCGCTTCTGGGACCCCAAAATATCGAATTTTCGGGTGTTTTGAGCCTGAATTTGAGATATAAACGGGTACAGAAGATACATGCACATATTGACTTTGGGCATCTAAAATATCGATTTTCAGCATGTTTTGGGCATGTATTTTGAAAATACTCTAACACGGAGTAGGCATGTACAGATCCCTTCTGGGACCCCTAAATATCGAATTTTCGGGTGTTTTGGGACTGAATTTGAGATATCGACTTTTGGGCACCTAAAACATCGATTTTGAGCATGTTTTGGACCTGTATTTTGAAAATACTCTAACACGGAGTAGGCATGTACAGATCGCCTCTGGGACCCCAAAATATCGAATTTTCGGGTGTTTTGAACCTGAATTTGAGATATAGCCTTTACGCACCTAAAATATCGATTTTTAGCATGTTTTCAGCCTATATTTTGAAAATATTATAGCACTGAGTAGGCATGTACAGATCGCTTCTGGGACCCCTAAATATCGAATTTTCGGGTGTTTTGAGCTTGAATTTGAGATATAAACGAGTACAGAAGATGCATGCACATATCTACTTTTGGGCACCTAAAATATCGATTTTGAGCATGTTTTGAGCCTATATTTTGAAAACATTCTAGCACTGAGTAGACATGTACAGATCGCTTCTGGGACCCCAAAATATTGAATTTTCGGGTGTTTTGGGACTGAATTTGAGATATCGACTTTTTGGCACCTAAAATATCGATTTTCAGCATGTTTTGGGCATGTATTTTGAAAATACTCTAACACGGAGTAGGCATGTACAGATCGCTTCTGGGACCCCAAAATATCGAATTTTCGGGTGTTTTGAGCCTGAATTTGAGATATAAACGAGTACAGAAGATGCATGCACATATCGACTTTTGGGCACTTAAAATATCGATTTTGATCATGTTTTGAGCATATATTTTTAAAACATTCTAGCACTGAGTAGACATGTACAGATCGCTTTTGGGACCCCAAAATATTGAATTTTCAGGAGTTTTGGGACTGAATTTGAGATATCGACTTTTTGGCACCTAAAATATCGATTTTCAGCATGTTTTGGGCATATATTTTGAAAATACTCTAACACGGAGTAGGCATGTACAGATCGCTTCTGGGACCCCAAAATATCGAATTTTCGGGTGTTTTGAGCCTGAATTTGAGATATAAACGGGTACTGAAGATGCATGCACATATCGACTTTTGGGCACCTAAAACATCGATTTTGAGCATGTTTTGGGGCTGTATTTTGTAAATACTCTAACACGGAGAAGGCATGTACAGATCGCTTCTGGGACCCTATAATATCGAATTTTCGGGTGTTTTTGGCCTTAATTTGAGATATCGCCTTTACGCACCTAAAATATCGATTTTTAGCATGTTTCGAGCCTATATTTTGAAAATATTCTAGCACTGAGTAGGCATGTACAGATCGCTTCTGGGACCCCAAAATATCGAATTTTCGGGTGTTTTGAGCCTGAATTTGAGATATAAACGAGTACAGAAGATTCATGCACAAATCGAAATTTGGGCACCTAATATATCGATTTTGAGCATGTTTTGAGCCTATATTTTGAAAACATTCTAGCACTGAGTAGGCATGAACAGATCGCTTCTGGGACCCCCAAATATCGAATTTTCGGGTGTTTAGGGCCAGAATTTGAGATATAAACGGGTACAGAAGATGCATGCACATATCGACTTTTGGGCACCTAAAAGATCGATTTTCAGTATGTTTTTGGCCTGTATTTTGAAAATACTCTAACACGGAGTTGGCATGTACAGATCCCTTCTGGGACCCCTAAATATCGAATTTTCGGATGTTTTGGGACTGAATTTGAGATATCGACTTTTTGGCACCTAAAATATCGATTTTTTGCATGTTTTTGGCCTGTATATTGAAAATACTCTAACACGGAGTAGGCTTGTACAGATCCCTTCTGGGACCGCAAAATATCGAATTTTCGGGTGTTTTGGGCCTGAATTTGAGATATCGCCTTTACGCACCTAAAATATCGATTTTTAGCATGTTTTGAGCCTATATTTTGAAAATATTCTAGCACTGAGTAGGCATGTACAGATCGCTTCTGGGACCCCTAAATATCGAATTTTCGGGTGTTTTGGGCCTAAATTTGAGATATCGACTTTTCGGAACCTAAAACATCGATTTTGAGCATGTTTTGGGCCTGTATTTTGAAAATACTCTAAAACGTAGTAGGCATGTACAGATCGCTTCTGGGACCCCTAAATATAGAATTTTCGGGTGTTTTGGGCCTTAATTTGAGATATCGACTTTTTGGCACCTAAAATATCGATTTTTATCATGTTTTTAGCCTATATTTATTCAAAATATTCTAGCACTGAGTAGGCATGTACAGATTGCTTCTAGGACCCCAAAAAATTGAATTTTCGGGTGTTTAGGGCCAGAATTTGAGATATAAACGGGTACAGAAGATGCATGCACATATCGACTTTTGGGCACCTAAAATATCGATTTTGAGCATGTTTTGAGCCTATATTTTGAAAACACTCTAGCACTGAGTAGGCATGTACAGATCGCTTCTGGGACCCAAAAATATCGAATTTTCGGGTGTTTAGGGCCAGAATTTGAGATATAAACGGGTACAGAAGATGCATGCACATATCGACTTTTGGGCACCTAAAACATCGATTTAGAGCATGTTTTGGGCATGTATTTTGTAAATACTCTAACACGGAGTGGCCATGTACAGATCGCTTCTGGGACCCCTAAATATCGAATTTTCGGGTGTTTAGGGCCAGAATTTGAGATATAAACGGGTACAGAAGAAGCATGCACATATCGACTTTTGGGCACCTAAAACATCGATTTTGAGCATGTTTTGGGCCTGTATTTTGTAAATACTCTAACCCGGAGTGGGCATGTAGAGATCGCTTCTGGGACCCCATAATATCGAATTTTCGGGTGTTTTGGGCCTGAATTTGAGATATAAACGGGTACAGAAGATACATGCACATATTGACTTTGGGCATCTAATATATCGATTTTCAGCATGTTTTGGGCCTGTATTTTGAAAATACTCTAACACGAAGTAGGCATGTAGAGATTGCTTCTGGGACCCCAAAATATCGAATTTTCGGTTGTTTTGAGCCTGAAATTGAGATATGAACAAGAACAGAAGATGCATGCATATATCGACTTTTGAGCACCTAAAATATCGATTTTCAGCATGTTTTGAGCCTATATTTTGAATACATTCTAGCACTGAGTAGGCATGTACAGATCGCTTCTGGGACCCCAAAATATCGAATTTTCGGGTGTTTAGGGCCAGAATTTGAGATATAAACGGGTACAGAAGATGCATGCACATATCGACTTTTGGGCACCTAAAAGATCGATTTTCAGTATGTTTTTGGCCTGTATTTTGAAAATACTCTAACACGGAGTAGGCATGTACAGATCCATTCTGGGACCCCTAAATATCGAATTTTCGGGTGTTTTGGGACTGAATTTGAGATATCGAATTTTTGGCAAATAAAATATCGATTTTCAGCATGTTTTTAGCCTATATTTTGATAATATTCTAGCACTGAGTAGGCATGTACAGATTGCTTCTGGGACCCCAAAATATTGAATTTTCGGGTGTTTTGAGCCTGAATTTGAGATATAAACGTGTACAGAAGATACATGCACATATTGACTTCGGGCATCTAATATATCGATTTTCAGCATGTTTTGGGCCTGTATTTTGAAAATACTCTAACACGGAGTAGGCATGTACAGATCGCTTCTGGGACCCCAAAATATCGAATTTTCGGGTGTTTTGAGACTGAATTTGAGATATAAACGGGTACTGAAGATGCATGCACATATCGACTTTTGGGCACCTAAAACATCGATTTTGATCATATTTTGGGCCTGTATTTTGAAAATACTCTTATACGGAGTAAGCATGTACACATCGCTTCTGGGACCCCAAAATATCGAATTTTCGGGTGTTTTTTGCCTGAATTTCAGATATCGCTTTTACGCACCTAAAATATCGATTTTTAGCAAGTTTTGAGCCTATATTTTGAAAATATTCTAGCACTGAGTAGGCATGTACAGATCGCTTCTGGGACCCCAAAATATCGAATTTTCGGGTGTTTTGAGCCTGAATTTGAGATATGAACAAGAACAGAAGATGCATGCACATATCGACTTTTGGGCACCTAAAATATCGATTTTCAGCATGTTTTGAGCCTATATTTTGAAAACATTCTAGCACTGAGTAGGCATGTACAGATCGCTTCTGGGACCCCAAAATATCGAATTTTCGGGTGTTTAGGGCCAGAATTTGAGATATAAACGGGTACAGAAGATGCATGCACATATCGACTTTTGGGACCTAAAAGATCGATTTTCAGTATGTTTTTGGCCTGTATTTTGAAAATACTCTAACACGAAGTAGGCATGCACAGATCCCTTCTGGGACCCCTTAATATCGAATTTTTGGGTGTTTTGGGACTGAATTTGAGATATCGAAATTTTGGCACCTAAAATATCGATTTTCAGCATGTTTTTAGCCTATATTTTGATAATATTCTAGCACTGAGTAGGCATGTACAGATTGCTTCTGGGACCCCAAAATATTGAATTTTCGGGTGTTTTGAGCCTGAATTTGAGATATAAACGGGTACAGAAGATACATGCACATATGTACTTCGGGCATCTAATATATCGATTTTCAGCATGTTTTTGGCCTGTATTTTGAAAATACTCTAACACGGAGTAGGCATGTACAGATCGCTTCTGGGACCCCAAAATATCGAATTTTCGGGTGTTTTGAGACTGAATTTGAGATATAAACGGGTACTGAAGATGCATGCACATATCGACTTTTGGGCACCTAAAACATCGATTTTGATCATGTTTTGGGCCTGTATTTTGAAAATACTCTTATACGGAGTAAGCATGTACACATCGCTTCTGGGACCCCAAAATATCGAATTTTCGGGTGTTTTTTGCCTAAATTTGAGATATCGCCCTCACGCACCTAAAATATCGATTTCTAGCATGTTTTGAGCCTATATTTTGAAAATATTCAAGCACTGAGTAGGCATGTACAGATCGCTTCTGGGACCCCTAAATATCGAATTTTCGGGTGTTTTGGGCCTTAATTTGAGATATCGACTTTTTGGCACTCAAAATATCGATTTTTAGCATGTATTTAGCCTATATTTTGAAAATATTCTAGCACTGAGTAGGCATGTACAGATTGCTTCTGTGACCCCAAAATATCGAATTTTCGGGTGTTTTTAGCCTGAATTTGAGATATAAACGGGTACAGAAGATGCATGCACATATCGACTTTTGGGCACCTAAAATATCGATTTTGAGCATGTTTTGAGCCTATATTTTGAAAACATTCTAGCACTGAGTAGGCATGTACAGATCGCTTCTGGGACCCAAAAATATCGAATTTTCGGGTGTTTAGGGCCAGAATTTGAGATATAAAAGGGTACAGAAGATGCATGCACATATCGAATTTTGGGCACCTAAAAGATCGATTTTCAGTATGTTTTTGGCCTGTATTTTGAAAATACTCTAACACGGAGTAGGCATGTACAGATCCCTTTTGGGACCCCTAAATATCGAATTTTCGGGTGTTTTGGGACTGAATTTGAGATATCGCCTTTACGCACTTAAAATATCGATTTTTAGCATGTTTTGAGCCTATATTTTGAAAACATTCTAGCACTGAGTAGGCATGTACAGAATGCTTCTGGGACCCTAAAATATTGAATTTTCGGGTGTTTTGATCCTGAATTTGAGATATAAACGGGTACAGAAGATACATGCACATATTGTCTTTGGGAATCTAAAATATCGATTTTCAGCATGTTTTGGGCCTGTATTTTGAAAATACTCTAACACGGAGTAGGCATGTACAGATCGCTTCTTGGACCCCAAAATATCGAATTTTCGGGTGTTTTGGGCCTGAATTTGAGATATCGTTCTTACGCACCTAAAATATCGATTTTTAGCATGTTTTAAGCCTATATTTTGAAAATATTCTAGCACTGAGTAGGCATGTACAGATCGCTTCTGGGACCACAAAATATCGAATTTTCGGGTGTTTTGGGCCTTAATATGAGATATCGACTTTTTGGCACCTAAAATATCGATTTTTAGCATGTATTTAGCCTATATTTTGAAAATATTCTAGCACTGAGTAGGCATGTACAGATTGCTTCTGGGACCCCAAAATATCGAATTTTCGGGTGTTTTGAGCCTGAATTTGAGATATAAACGGGTACTGAAGGTGCATGCACATATCGACTTTTTGGCACCTAAAACATCGATTTTGAGCATGTTTTTGGCCTGTATTTTGAAAATACTCTAACACGGAGTAGGCATGTACAGATCGCTTCTGGGACCCCTATTATATAGATTTTTCGGGTGTTTTGGGCCTTAATTTGAGATATCGACTTTTTGGCACCTAAAATATCGATTTTTATCATGTTTTTAGCCTATATTTATTCAAATCATTCTAGCACTGAGTAGGCATGTACAGATTGCTTCTGGGATCCCAAAATATTGAATTTTCGGTGTTTAGTGCCAGAATTTGAGATATAAACGGGTATAGAAGATGCATGCACATATCGACTTTTGGGCACCTAAAATATCGATTTTGAGCATGTTTTGAGCCTGTATTTTGAAAATACTCTAACACGGAGTAGGCATGTACATATCGCTTCTGGGACCTCTAAATATCGAATTTTCGGGTGTTTTTGGCCTTAATTTGAGATATCGCCTTTACGCACCTAAAATATCGATTTTTAGCATGTTTTGAGCCTATATTTTGAAAATATTCTAGCACTGAGTAGGCATGTACAGATCGCTTCTGGGACCCCAAAATATATAATTTTCGGGTGTTTTGAGCCTGAATTTGAGATATAAACGAGTACAGAAGATGCATGCACATATCGACTTTTGGGCACCTAAAATATCGATTTTGAGCATGTTTTGAGCCTATATTTTGAAAACATTCTAGCACTGAGTAGGCATGTACAGATCGCTTCTGGGACCCCAAAATATCGATTTTTCGGGTGTTTAGGGCCAGAATTTGAGATAAAGCGGGTACAGAAGATGCATGCACATATCGACTTTTGTACACCTAAAAGATCGATTTTCAGTATGTTTTTGGCCTGTATTTTGAAAATACTCTAACACGGAGTAGGCATGTACAGATCCCTTCTGGGACCCCTAAATATCGAATTTTCGGGTGTTTTGGGACTGAATTTGAGATATCGACTTTTTTGCACCTAAAATATCGATTTTTAGCATGTTTTTAGCCTATATTTTGAAAATATTCTAGCACTGAGTAGGCATGTACAGATTGCTTCTGGGACCCCAAAATATTGAATTATCGGGTGTTTTGAGCCTGAATTTGAAATATAAACGGGTACAGTAGATGCATGCACATATTGACTTTGGGCATCTAAAATATCGATTTTCAGCATCTTTTGGGCCTGTATTTTGAAAATACTAGATCTAACACGGAGTAGGCTTGTACAGATCGCTTCTGGGACCCCAAAATATCGAATTTTCGGGTGTTTTGAGCCTGAATTTGAGATATAAACGGGTACTAAAGATGCATGCACATATCGACTTTTTGGCACCTAAAACATCGATTTTGAGCATGTTTTGGGCCTGTATTTTGAAAATACTCTAACACGGAGTACGCATGAACAGATCGCTTCTGGAACCCCAAAATATCGAATTTTTGGGTGTTTTGGGACTGAATTTGAGATATCGCCTTTATGCACCTAAAATATCGATTTTTAGCATGTTTTGAGCCTATATTTTGAAAATATTGTAGCACTGAGTAGGCATGTACAGATCGCTTCTGGGACCCTAAAATATTGAATTTTCGGGTGTTTTGAGCTTGAATTTGAGATATAAACGAGTACAGAAGATGCATACACATATCGACTTTTGGGCACCTAAAATATCGAATTTGAGCATGTTTTGAGCCTATATTTTGAAAAAATTCTAGCACTGAGTAGGCATGTACAGATCGCTTCTGGGATCCCAAAAAATTGAATTTTGGGGTGTTTAGGGCCAAAATTTGAGATATAAAAGGGTACAGAAGATGCATTCACATATCGACTTTTGGGCACCTAAAAGATCGATTTTCAGTATGTTTTTGGCCTGTATTTTGTAAATACTCTAACACGGAGTAGGCATGTACAGATTGCTTCTGGGACCCCTAAATATCGAATTTTCGGGTGTTTTGGGACTGAATTTGAGATATCGACTTTTTGGCACCTAAAATTTCGATTTTTAGCATGTTTTTAGCCTATATTTTGAAAATATTCTAGCAGTGAGTAGGCATGTACAGATTGCTTCTGGGACCCCAAAATATTGAATTTTCGGGTGTTTTGAGCCTGAATTTGAGATATTAACGGGTACAGAAGATACATGCACATATTGACTTTGGGCATCTAAAATATCGATCTTCAGCATGTTTTGGGCCTGTATTTTAAAAATACTCTAACACGGAGTAGGCATGTACAGATCGCTTCTGGAACCCCAAAATATTGAATTTTCGGGTGTTTTGAGCCTGAATTTGAGATATAAACGGGTACTGAAGATGTATGCACATATCGACTTTTTGGCACCTAAAACATCGATTTTGAGCATGTTTTGGGCCTGTATTTTGAAAACATTCTAGCACTGAGTAGGCATGTACAGATCGCTTCTGGGACCCAAAAATATCGAATTTTCGGGTGTTTTGGGCCAGAATTTGAGATATAAACGGGTACAGAAGATGCATGCACATATCGACTTTTGGGCACCTAAAAGATCGATTTTCAGTATGTTTTTGACCTGTATTTTGAAAATACTCTAACACGAAGTAGGCATGTACAGATCCCTTCTGGGACCCCTAAATATCGAATTTTCGGGTGTTTTGGGACTGAATTTGAGATATCGCCTTTACGCACCTAAAATATCGATTTTTAGCATGCTTTGAGCCTATATTTTGAAAATATTCTAGAACTGAGTAGGCATGTACAGATCGCTTCTGGGACCCCAAAATATCAAATTTTCGGGTGTTTTGAGCCTGAATTTGAGATATAAACCAGTACAGAAGATGCATGCACATATCGACTTTTGGGCACCTAAAATATCGATTTTGAGCATTTTTTGAGCCTATATTTTGAAAACATTCTAGCACTGAGTAGGCATGTACAGATTGCTTCTGGGACCCCAAAATATTGAATTTTCGGGTGTTTTGAGCCTGAATTTGAGATATAAACGGGTACAGAAGATTCATGCAATTTCGACTTTTGGGCACCTAAAACATCGATTTTGAGCATGTTTTGGGCCTGTGTTTTGAAAATACTCTAACACGGAGTAGGCATGTACACATCGCTTCTGGTACCCCAAAATATCGAATTTTCGGGTGTTTTGGGCCTGAATTTGAGATATCGCCTTTACGCACCTAAAATATCGATTTTTAGCATGTTTTGAGCCTATATTTTGAAAATATTCTAGCACTGAGTAGGCATGTACAGATAGCTTCTGGGACCCCTAAATATCAAATTTTCGGGTGTTTTGGGCCTTAATTTCAGATATCGACTTTTTGGCACCTAAAATATCGATTTTTAGCATGTTTTTAGCCTATATTTTGAAAATATTCTAGCACTGAGTAGGCATGTACAGATTGCTTCTGGGACCCCAAAATATCGTATTTTCGGGTGTTTTGAGCCTGAATTTGAGATATAAACGGGTACTGAAGGTGCATGCACATATCGACTTTTTTGCACCTAAAACATCGATTTTGAGCATGTTTTATGCCTGTATTTTGAAAATACTCTAACACGGAGTAGGCATGTACAGATCGCTTCTCGGACCCCTAAATATCGAATTTTCGGATGTTTTGGGACTGAATTTTAGATATCGACTTTTTGGCACCTAAAATATCGACTTTTTGCATGTTTTTAGCCTATATTTTGAAAATATTCTAGCACTGAGTAGGCATGTACAGATTGCTTCTGGGACCCCAAAATATTGAATTTTCGGGTGTTTAGGGCCAGAATTTGAGATATAAACGGGTACAGAAGATGCATGCACATATCGACTTTTGGGCACCTAAAATATCAATTTTGAGCATGTTTTGTGCCTATATTTTTAAAAAATTCTAGCACTGAGTAGGCATGTACAGATCGCTTCTGGGACCCAAAAATATCGAATTTTCGGGTGTTTAGGGCCAGAATTTGATATATAAACGGGTACAGAAGATGCATGCACATATCGACTTTTGGGCACCTAAAAGATCGATTTTCAGTATGTTTTTGGCCTGTATTTTGAAAATACTCTAACACGGAGTAGGCATGTACAGATCGCATCTGGGACCCCTAAATATCGAATTTTCGGGTGTTATGGGTCTTAATTTGAGATATCGACTTTTGGGCACCTAAAACATCGATTTTGAGCATGTTTTGGGCCTGTATTTTGAAAATACTCTAACACGGAGTACGCATGTACAGATTGCTTCTGGGACCCCTAAATATCGATTTTCCGGGTGTTTTTGGACTGAATTTGAGATATCGCCTTTACGCACCTAAAATATCGATTTTTAGCATGTTTTGAGGCTATATTTTGAAAATATTCTAGCACTGAGTAGGCATGTACAGATTGCTTTTGGGACCCCAAAATATTGAATTTTCGGGTGTTTTGAGCCTGAACTTGAGATATAAACAGTTACTGAAGATGCATGCACATATTAACTTTGGGCATCTAAAATATCGATTTTCAGTATATTTTGGGCCTGTAATTTGAAAATACTCTAATACGGAGTAGGCATGTACAGATCGCTTCTGGGACCCCAAAATATCGAATTTTCGGGTGTTTTGAGCCAGAATTTGAGATATAATCGGGTACAAAAGATACATGCACATATTGACTTTGGGCATCTAAAATATCGATTTTCAGCATGTTTTGGGCCTGTATTTTGAAAATACTCTAACACGGACTAGGCATGTACAGATCGCTTCTGGGACCCAAAAATATCGAATTTTCGGGTATTTTGAGCCTGAATTTGAGATATAAACGGGTACTGAAAATGCATGCACATATCAACTTTTGGGCTCCTAAAACATCGATTTTGAGCATGTTTTGGGCCTGTATTTTGAAAATACTCTAATACGGAGTAGGCATGTACAGATCGCTTCTGGGACCCCTAAATATCGAATTTTCGGGTGTTTTGGGCCTGAATTTGAGATATCGCCTTTACACACCTAAAATATCGATTTTTAGCATGTTTTGAGCCTATTTTTTGAAAATATTCTAGCACTGAGTAGGCATGTACAGATCGCTTCTGGGACCCCTAAATATCGAATTTTCGGATGTTTTTGGGACTGAATTTGAGATATCGACTTTTTGGCACCTAAAATATCGATTTTATGCATGTTTTTAGCCTATATTTTGAAAATATTTTAGCACTGAGTATGCATGTACAGATTGCTTCTGGGACCCCAAAATATTGAATTTGCGGGTGTTTAGGGCCAGAATTTGAGATATAAACGGGTACAGAAGATGCATGCACATATCGACTTTTGGGCACCTAAAATATCGATTTTGAGCATGTTTTGTGCCTATATTTTGAAAACATTCTAGCACTGAGTAGGCATGTACAGATCGCTTCTGGGACCCAAAAATATCGAATTTTCCGGTGTTTAGGGCCAGAATTTGAGATATAAACGGGTACAGAAGATGCATGCACATATCGACTTTTGGGCACCTAAAAGATCGATTTTCAGTATATTTTGGGCCTGTAATTTGAAAATACTCTAATACGGAGTAGGCATGTACAGATCGCTTCTGGGACCCCAAAATATCGAATTTTCGGGTGTTTCGAGCCTGAATTTGAGATATAAACGAGTACAGAAGATGCATGCACATATCGACTTTTGGCACCTAAAATATCGATTTTGAGCATGTTTTGAGCCTATATTTTGAAAACATTTTAGCACTGAGTAGGCATGTACAGATCGCTTGTGGGACCCAAAAATATCGAATTTTCGGGAGTTTAGGGCCAGAATTTGAAATATAAACGCGTACAGAAGATGCATGCACATATCGACTTTTGGGCACCTAAAAGATCGATTTTCAGTATGTTTTTGGCCTGTATCTTGAAAATACTCAAACACGGAGTAGGCATGTAGAAATCCCTTCTGGGACCCCTAAATATCGAATTTTCGGGTGTTTTGGGACTGAATTTGAGATATCGAATTTACGCACCTAAAATATCGATTTTTAGCATGTTTTGAGCCTATATTTTGAAAATATTCTAGCACTGAGTAGGCATGTACAGATTGCTTCTGGGACCCCAAAATATTGAATTTTCGGGTGTTTAGGGCCAGAATTTGAGATATAAACGGGTACAGAAGATGCATGCACATATCGACTTTTGGGCACCTAAAATATCGATTTTGAGCATGTTTTGAGCCTATATTTTGAAAACATTCTAGCACTGAGTAGGCATGTACAGATCGCTTCTGGGACCCAAAAATATCGAATTTTTCGGGTGTTTTGGGCCTAAATTTGAGATATCGCCTTTACGCACCTAAAATATCGATTTTTAGCATGTTTTGAGCCTATATTTTGAAAATATTTTAGCACTGAGTAGGCATGTACAGATCGCTTCTGGGACCCCAAAATATCGAATTTTCGGGTGTTTTCAGCTTGAATTTGAGATATAAACGAGTACAGAAGATGCATGCACATATCGACTTTTAGGCACCTAAAATATCGATTTTGAGCATGTTTTGAGCCTATATTTTGAAAACATTCTAGCACTGAGTAGGCATTTACAGATCGCTTCTGGGACCCAAAAATATCGAATTTTCCGGGTGTTTTGGGACTGAATTTGAAATATCGGCTTTACGCACCTAAAATATCGATTTTTAGCATGTTTTGAGGCTATATTTTGAAAATATTCTAGCACTGAGTAGGCATGTACAGATTGCTTTTGGGACCCCAAAATATTGAATTTTCGGGTGTTTTGAGCCTGAATTTGAAATATAAACGGGTACAGAAGATACATGCACATATTAACTTTGGGCATCTAAAATATCGATTTTCAGTATGTTTTGGGCCTGTATTTTGAAAATACTCTAACACGGAGTAGGCATGTACACATCGCTTCTGGGACCCCAAAATATCGAATTTATGGGTGTTTTGAGCCAGAATTTGAGATATAAACGGGTACAGAAGATACATGCACATATTGACTTTGGGCATCTAAAATATCGATTTTCAGCATGTTTTGGGCCTGTATTTTGAAAATACTCTAACACGGAGTAGGCATGTACAGATCGCTTCTGGGACCCAAAAATATCGAATTTTCGGGTGTTTTGAGCCTGAATTTGAGATATCGCCTTTACACACCTAAAATATCGATTTTTAGCATGTTTTGAGCCTATATTTTGAAAATATTCTAGCACTGAGTAGGCATGTACAGATCGCTTCTGGGACCCTTAAATATCGAATTTTAGGATGTTTTGGGACTGAATTTGAGATATCGACTTTTTGGCACCTAAAATATCGATTTTATGCATGTTTTTAGCCTATATTTTGAAAATATTCTAGCACTGAGTATGCATGTACAGATTGCTTCTGGGACCCCAAAATATTGAATTTTCGGGTGTTTAGGGCCAGAATTTGAGATATAAACGGGTACAGAAGATGCATGCACATATCGACTTTTGGGCACCTAAAATATCGATTTTGAGCATGTTTTGTGCCTATATTTTGAAAACATTCTAGCACTGAGTAGGCATGTACAGATCGCTTCTGGGACCCAAAAATATCGAATTTTCGGGTGTTTAGGGCCAGAATTTGAGATATAAACGGGTACAGAAGATGCATGCACATATCGACTTTTGGGCACCTAAAAGATCGATTTTCAGTATGTTTTTGGCCTGTATTTTGAAAATACTCTAACACGGAGTAGGCATGTACTGATCGCTTCTGAGACCCCTAAATATCGAATTTTCGGGTGTTTTGGGTCTTTATTTGAGATATCGCCTTTACGCACCTAAAATATCGATTTTTAGCATGTTTTGTGCCTATATTTTGAAAACATTCTAGCACTGAGTAGGCATGTACAGATCGCTTCTGGGACCCAAAAATATCGAATTTTCGGGTGTTTAGGGCCAGAATTTGATATATAAACGGGTACAGAAGATACATGCAAATATCGTCTTTTGGGAACCTAAAAGATCGATTTTCAGTATGTTTTTGGCCTGTATTTTGAAAATACTCTAACACGGATTAAGCATGTACAGATCCTTTCTGGGACCCCTAAATATCGAATTTTCGGGTGTTTTGGGACTGAAATTGAGATATCGACTTTTTTGCACCTAAAATATCGATTTTTAGCATGTTTTTAGCCTATATTTTGAAAATATTCTAGCACTGAGTAGGCATGTACAGATTGCTTCTGGGACCCCAAAATATCGAATTTTCGGGTGTTTTGAGCCTGAATTTGAGATATAAACGGGTACTGAAGATGCATGCACATATCGACTTTTGGGCACCTAAAACATCGATTTTAAGCATGTTTTGGGCCTGTATTCTGAAAATACTCTAATACGGAGTAGGCATGTACACATCGCTTCTGGGACCCCAAAATATCGAATTTTCGGGTGTTTTGGGCCTGAATTTGAGATATCGCCTTTACGCACCTAAAATATCGATTTGTAGCATGTTTTGAGCCTATATTTTGAAAATATTCTAGCACTGAGTAAGCATGTACAGATCGCTTCTGGGACCCCAAAATATTGAATTTACGGGTGTTTTGAGCCTGAATTTGAGATATTAACGGGTACAGAAGATACATGCACATATTGACTTTGGGCATCTAAAATATCGATTTTCAGCATGTTTTGGGCATGTATTTTGAAAATACTCTAGCACTGAGTAGGCATGTACAGATCGCTTCTGGGACCCCAAAATATCGAATTTTCGGGTGTTTCGAGCCTGAATTTGAGATATAAACGAGTACAGAAGATGCATGCACATATCGACTTTTGGGCACCTAAAAGATCGATTTTCAGTATGTTTTTGGCCTGTATCTTGAAAATACTCAAACACGGAGTAGGCATGTAGAAATCCCTTCTGGGACCCCTAAATATCGAATTTTCGGGTGTTTTGGGACTAGATTTGAGATATCGAATTTACGCACCTAAAATATCGATTTTTAGCATGTTTTGTGCCTATATTTTGAAAACATTCTAGCACTGAGTAGGCATGTACAGATTGCTTCTGGGACCCCAAAATATTGAATTTTCGGGTGTTTTGAGCCTGAATTTGAGATATAAACGGGTACGGAAGATACATGCACATATTAACTTTGGGCATCTAAAATATCGATTTTCAGTATGTTTTGGGCCTGTATTTTGAAAATACTCTAACACGGAGTAGGCATGTACACATCGCTTCTGGGACCCCAAAATATCGAATTTATGGGTGTTTTGAGCCAGAATTTGAGATATAAACGGGTACAGAAGATACATGCACATATTGACTTTGGGCATCTAAAATATCGATTTTCAGCATGTTTTGGGCCTGTATTTTGAAAATACTCTAACACGGAGTAGGCATGTACAGATCGCTTCTGGGACCCAAAAATATCGAATTTTCGGGTGTTTTGAGCCTGAATTTGAGATATCGCCTTTACACACCTAAAATATCGATTTTTAGCATGTTTTGAGCCTATATTTTGAAAATATTCTAGCACTGAGTAGGCATGTACAGATCGCTTCTGGGACCCTTAAATATCGAATTTTAGGATGTTTTGGGACTGAATTTGAGATATCGACTTTTTGGCACCTAAAATATCGATTTTATGCATGTTTTTAGCCTATATTTTGAAAATATTCTAGCACTGAGTATGCATGTACAGATTGCTTCTGGGACCCCAAAATATTGAATTTTCGGGTGTTTAGGGCCAGAATTTGAGATATAAACGGGTACAGAAGATGCATGCACATATCGACTTTTGGGCACCTAAAATATCGATTTTGAGCATGTTTTGTGCCTATATTTTGAAAACATTCTAGCACTGAGTAGGCATGTACAGATCGCTTCTGGGACCCAAAAATATCGAATTTTCGGGTGTTTAGGGCCAGAATTTGAGATATAAACGGGTACAGAAGATGCATGCACATATCGACTTTTGGGCACCTAAAAGATCGATTTTCAGTATGTTTTTGGCCTGTATTTTGAAAATACTCTAACACGGAGTAGGCATGTACTGATCGCTTCTGAGACCCCTAAATATCGAATTTTCGGGTGTTTTGGGTCTTTATTTGAGATATCGCCTTTACGCACCTAAAATATCGATTTTTAGCATGTTTTGTGCCTATATTTTGAAAACATTCTAGCACTGAGTAGGCATGTACAGATCGCTTCTGGGACCCAAAAATATCGAATTTTCGGGTGTTTAGGGCCAGAATTTGATATATAAACGGGTACAGAAGATACATGCAAATATCGTCTTTTGGGAACCTAAAAGATCGATTTTCAGTATGTTTTTGGCCTGTATTTTGAAAATACTCTAACACGGATTAAGCATGTACAGATCCTTTCTGGGACCCCTAAATATCGAATTTTCGGGTGTTTTGGGACTGAAATTGAGATATCGACTTTTTTGCACCTAAAATATCGATTTTTAGCATGTTTTTAGCCTATATTTTGAAAATATTCTAGCACTGAGTAGGCATGTACAGATTGCTTCTGGGACCCCAAAATATCGAATTTTCGGGTGTTTTGAGCCTGAATTTGAGATATAAACGGGTACTGAAGATGCATGCACATATCGACTTTTGGGCACCTAAAACATCGATTTTAAGCATGTTTTGGGCCTGTATTCTGAAAATACTCTAATACGGAGTAGGCATGTACACATCGCTTCTGGGACCCCAAAATATCGAATTTTCGGGTGTTTTGGGCCTGAATTTGAGATATCGCCTTTACGCACCTAAAATATCGATTTGTAGCATGTTTTGAGCCTATATTTTGAAAATATTCTAGCACTGAGTAAGCATGTACAGATCGCTTCTGGGACCCCAAAATATTGAATTTACGGGTGTTTTGAGCCTGAATTTGAGATATTAACGGGTACAGAAGATACATGCACATATTGACTTTGGGCATCTAAAATATCGATTTTCAGCATGTTTTGGGCATGTATTTTGAAAATACTCTAGCACTGAGTAGGCATGTACAGATCGCTTCTGGGACCCCAAAATATCGAATTTTCGGGTGTTTCGAGCCTGAATTTGAGATATAAACGAGTACAGAAGATGCATGCACATATCGACTTTTGGGCACCTAAAAGATCGATTTTCAGTATGTTTTTGGCCTGTATCTTGAAAATACTCAAACACGGAGTAGGCATGTAGAAATCCCTTCTGGGACCCCTAAATATCGAATTTTCGGGTGTTTTGGGACTAGATTTGAGATATCGAATTTACGCACCTAAAATATCGATTTTTAGCATGTTTTGTGCCTATATTTTGAAAACATTCTAGCACTGAGTAGGCATGTACAGATTGCTTCTGGGACCCCAAAATATTGAATTTTCGGGTGTTTTGAGCCTGAATTTGAGATATAAACGGGTACGGAAGATACATGCACATATTAACTTTGGGCATCTAAAATATCGATTTTCAGTATGTTTTGGGCCTGTATTTTGAAAATACTCTAACACGGAGTAGGCATGTACAGATCGCTTCTGGGACCCCAAAATATCGAATTTTTGGGTGTTTTGAGCCAGAATTTGAGATATAAACGGGTACAGAAGATACATGCACATATTGACTTTGGGCATTTAAAATATCGATTTTCAGCATGTTTTGGGCCTGTATTTTGAAAATACTCTAACACGGAGTAGGCATGTACAGATCGCTTCTGGGACCCAAAAATATCGAATTTTCGGGTGTTTTGAGCCTGAATTTGAGATATAAACGGGTACTGAAGATGCATGCACATATCGACTTTTGGGCACCTAAAACATCGATTTTGAGCATGTTTTGGGCCTGTATTTTGAAAATACTCTAACACGGAGTAGGCATGTACAGATTGCTTCTGGGACCCCTAAATATCGAATTTTCGGGTGTTTTGGGCCTGAATTTGAGATATCGCCTTTACACACCTAAAATATCGATTTTTAGCATGTTTTGAGCCTATATTTTGAAAATATTCTAGCACTGAGTAGGCATGTACAGATCGCTTCTGGGACCCTTATATATCGAATTTTCGGATGTTTTGGGACTGAATTTGAGATATCGACTTTTTGGCACCTAAAATATCGATTTTATGCATGTTTTTAGCCTATATTTTGAAAATATTCTAGCACTGAGTATGCATGTACAGATTGCTTCTGGGACCCAAAAATATTGAATTTTCGGGTGTTTAGGGCCAGAATTTGAGATATAAACGGGTACAGAAGATGGATGCACATATCGACTTTTGGGCACCTAAAATATCGATTTTGAGCATGTTTTGTGCCTATATTTTGAAAACATTCTAGCACTGAGTAGGCATGTACAGATCGCTTCTGGGACCCAAAAATATCGAATTTTCGGGTGTTTTGAGCCTGAATTTGAGATATCGCCTTTACACACCTAAAATATCGATTTTTAGCATGTTTTGAGCCTATATTTTGAAAATATTCTAGCACTGAGTAGGCATGTACAGATCGCTTCTGGGACCCTTAAATATCGAATTTTAGGATGTTTTGGGACTGAATTTGAGATATCGACTTTTTGGCACCTAAAATATCGATTTTATGCATGTTTTTAGCCTATATTTTGAAAATATTCTAGCACTGAGTATGCATGTACAGATTGCTTCTGGGACCCCAAAATATTGAATTTTCGGGTGTTTAGGGCCAGAATTTGAGATATAAACGGGTACAGAAGATGCATGCACATATCGACTTTTGGGCACCTAAAATATCGATTTTGAGCATGTTTTGTGCCTATATTTTGAAAACATTCTAGCACTGAGTAGGCATGTACAGATCGCTTCTGGGACCCAAAAATATCGAATTTTCGGGTGTTTAGGGCCAGAATTTGAGATATAAACGGGTACAGAAGATGCATGCACATATCGACTTTTGGGCACCTAAAAGATCGATTTTCAGTATGTTTTTGGCCTGTATTTTGAAAATACTCTAACACGGAGTAGGCATGTACTGATCGCTTCTGAGACCCCTAAATATCGAATTTTCGGGTGTTTTGGGTCTTTATTTGAGATATCGCCTTTACGCACCTAAAATATCGATTTTTAGCATGTTTTGTGCCTATATTTTGAAAACATTCTAGCACTGAGTAGGCATGTACAGATCGCTTCTGGGACCCAAAAATATCGAATTTTCGGGTGTTTAGGGCCAGAATTTGATATATAAACGGGTACAGAAGATACATGCAAATATCGTCTTTTGGGAACCTAAAAGATCGATTTTCAGTATGTTTTTGGCCTGTATTTTGAAAATACTCTAACACGGATTAAGCATGTACAGATCCTTTCTGGGACCCCTAAATATCGAATTTTCGGGTGTTTTGGGACTGAAATTGAGATATCGACTTTTTTGCACCTAAAATATCGATTTTTAGCATGTTTTTAGCCTATATTTTGAAAATATTCTAGCACTGAGTAGGCATGTACAGATTGCTTCTGGGACCCCAAAATATCGAATTTTCGGGTGTTTTGAGCCTGAATTTGAGATATAAACGGGTACTGAAGATGCATGCACATATCGACTTTTGGGCACCTAAAACATCGATTTTAAGCATGTTTTGGGCCTGTATTCTGAAAATACTCTAATACGGAGTAGGCATGTACACATCGCTTCTGGGACCCCAAAATATCGAATTTTCGGGTGTTTTGGGCCTGAATTTGAGATATCGCCTTTACGCACCTAAAATATCGATTTGTAGCATGTTTTGAGCCTATATTTTGAAAATATTCTAGCACTGAGTAAGCATGTACAGATCGCTTCTGGGACCCCAAAATATTGAATTTACGGGTGTTTTGAGCCTGAATTTGAGATATTAACGGGTACAGAAGATACATGCACATATTGACTTTGGGCATCTAAAATATCGATTTTCAGCATGTTTTGGGCATGTATTTTGAAAATACTCTAGCACTGAGTAGGCATGTACAGATCGCTTCTGGGACCCCAAAATATCGAATTTTCGGGTGTTTCGAGCCTGAATTTGAGATATAAACGAGTACAGAAGATGCATGCACATATCGACTTTTGGGCACCTAAAAGATCGATTTTCAGTATGTTTTTGGCCTGTATCTTGAAAATACTCAAACACGGAGTAGGCATGTAGAAATCCCTTCTGGGACCCCTAAATATCGAATTTTCGGGTGTTTTGGGACTAGATTTGAGATATCGAATTTACGCACCTAAAATATCGATTTTTAGCATGTTTTGTGCCTATATTTTGAAAACATTCTAGCACTGAGTAGGCATGTACAGATTGCTTCTGGGACCCCAAAATATTGAATTTTCGGGTGTTTTGAGCCTGAATTTGAGATATAAACGGGTACGGAAGATACATGCACATATTAACTTTGGGCATCTAAAATATCGATTTTCAGTATGTTTTGGGCCTGTATTTTGAAAATACTCTAACACGGAGTAGGCATGTACAGATCGCTTCTGGGACCCCAAAATATCGAATTTTTGGGTGTTTTGAGCCAGAATTTGAGATATAAACGGGTACAGAAGATACATGCACATATTGACTTTGGGCATTTAAAATATCGATTTTCAGCATGTTTTGGGCCTGTATTTTGAAAATACTCTAACACGGAGTAGGCATGTACAGATCGCTTCTGGGACCCAAAAATATCGAATTTTCGGGTGTTTTGAGCCTGAATTTGAGATATAAACGGGTACTGAAGATGCATGCACATATCGACTTTTGGGCACCTAAAACATCGATTTTGAGCATGTTTTGGGCCTGTATTTTGAAAATACTCTAACACGGAGTAGGCATGTACAGATTGCTTCTGGGACCCCTAAATATCGAATTTTCGGGTGTTTTGGGCCTGAATTTGAGATATCGCCTTTACACACCTAAAATATCGATTTTTAGCATGTTTTGAGCCTATATTTTGAAAATATTCTAGCACTGAGTAGGTATGTACAGATCGCTTCTGGGACCCTTATATATCGAATTTTCGGATGTTTTGGGACTGAATTTGAGATATCGACTTTTTGGCACCTAAAATATCGATTTTATGCATGTTTTTAGCCTATATTTTGAAAATATTCTAGCACTGAGTATGCATGTACAGATTGCTTCTGGGACCCAAAAATATTGAATTTTCGGTTGTTTAGGGCCAGAATTTGAGATATAAACGGGTACAGAAGATGGATGCACATATCGACTTTTGGGCACCTAAAATATCGATTTTGAGCATGTTTTGTGCCTATATTTTGAAAACATTCTAGCACTGAGTAGGCATGTACAGATCGCTTCTGGGACCCAAAAATATCGAATTTTCGGGTGTTTAGGGCCAGAATTTGAGATATAAACGGGTACAGAAGATGCATGCACATATCGACTTTTGGGCACCTAAAAGATCGATTTTCAGTATGTTTTTGGCCTGTATTTTGAAAATACTCTAACACGGAGTAGGCATGTACTGATCGCTTCTGAGACCCCTAAATATCGAATTTTCGGGTGTTTTGGGTCTTTATTTGAGATATCGCCTTTACGCACCTAAAATATCGATTTTTAGCATGTTTTGTGCCTATATTTTGAAAACATTCTAGCACTGAGTAGGCATGTACAGATCGCTTCTGGGACCCAAAAATATCGAATTTTCGGGTGTTTAGGGCCAGAATTTGAGATATAAACGGGTACAGAAGATGCATGCACATATCGTCTTTTGGGAACCTAAAAGTTCGATTTTCAGTATGTTTTTGGCCTGTATTTTGAAAATACTCTAACACGGAGTAAACATGTACAGATCCTTTCTGGGACCCCTAAATATCGAATTTTCGGGTGTTTTGGGACTGAAATTGAGATATCGACTTTTTTGCACCTAAAATATCGATTTTTAGCATGTTTTTAGCCTATATTTTGAAAATATTCTAGCACTGAGTAGGCATGTACAGATTGCTTCTGGGACCCCAAAATATCGAATTTTCGGGTGTTTTGAGCCTGAATTTGAGATATAAACGGGTACTGAAGATGCATGCACATATCGACTTTTGGGCACCTAAAACATCGATTTTGAGCATGTTTTGGGCCTGTATTCTGAAAATACTCGAATACGGAGTAGGCATGTACACATTGCTTCTGGGACCACAAAATATCGAATTTTCGGGTGTTTTGGGCCTGAATTTGAGATATCGCCTTTACTCACCTAAAATATCGATTTGTAGCATGTTTTAAGCCTATATTTTGAAAATATTCTAGCACTGAGTAAGCATGTACAGATCGCTTCTGGGACCCCAAAATATTGAATTTACGGGTGTTTTGAGCCTGAATTTGAGATATTAACGGGTACAGAAGATACATGCACATATTGACTTTGGGCATCTAAAATATCGATTTTCAGCATGTTTTGGGCATGTATTTTGAAAATACTCTAGCACTGAGTAGGCATGTACAGATCGCTTCTGGGACCCCAAAATATCGAATTTTCGGGTGTTTCGAGCCTGAATTTGAGATATAAACGAGTACAGAAGATGCATGCACATATCGACTTTTGGGCACCTAAAAGATCGATTTTCAGTATGTTTTTGGCCTGTATCTTGAAAATACTCAAACACGGAGTAGGCATGTAGAAATCCCTTCTGGGACCCCTAAATATCGAATTTTCGGGTGTTTTGGGACTAGATTTGAGATATCGAATTTACGCACCTAAAATATCGATTTTTAGCATGTTTTGTGCCTATATTTTGAAAACATTCTAGCACTGAGTAGGCATGTACAGATTGCTTCTGGGACCCCAAAATATTGAATTTTCGGGTGTTTTGAGCCTGAATTTGAGATATAAACGGGTACGGAAGATACATGCACATATTAACTTTGGGCATCTAAAATATCGATTTTCAGTATGTTTTGGGCCTGTATTTTGAAAATACTCTAACACGGAGTAGGCATGTACAGATCGCTTCTGGGACCCCAAAATATCGAATTTTTGGGTGTTTTGAGCCAGAATTTGAGATATAAACGGGTACAGAAGATACATGCACATATTGACTTTGGGCATTTAAAATATCGATTTTCAGCATGTTTTGGGCCTGTATTTTGAAAATACTCTAACACGGAGTAGGCATGTACAGATCGCTTCTGGGACCCAAAAATATCGAATATTCGGGTGTTTTGAGCCTGAATTTGAGATATAAACGGGTACTGAAGATGCATGCACATATCGACTTTTGGGCACCTAAAACATCGATTTTGAGCATGTTTTGGGCCTGTATTTTGAAAATACTCTAACACGGAGTAGGCATGTACAGATTGCTTCTGGGACCCCTAAATATCGAATTTTCGGGTGTTTTGGGCCTGAATTTGAGATATCGCCTTTACACACCTAAAATATCGATTTTTAGCATGTTTTGAGCCTATATTTTGAAAATATTCTAGCACTGAGTAGGTATGTACAGATCGCTTCTGGGACCCTTATATATCGAATTTTCGGATGTTTTGGGACTGAATTTGAGATATCGACTTTTTGGCACCTAAAATATCGATTTTATGCATGTTTTTAGCCTATATTTTGAAAATATTCTAGCACTGAGTATGCATGTACAGATTGCTTCTGGGACCCAAAAATATTGAATTTTCGGGTGTTTAGGGCCAGAATTTGAGATATAAACGGGTACAGAAGATGGATGCACATATCGACTTTTGGGCACCTAAAATATCGATTTTGAGCATGTTTTGTGCCTATATTTTGAAAACATTCTAGCACTGAGTAGGCATGTACAGATCGCTTCTGGGACCCAAAAATATCGAATTTTCGGGTGTTTAGGGCCAGAATTTGAGATATAAACGGGTACAGAAGATGCATGCACATATCGACTTTTGGGCACCTAAAAGATCGATTTTCAGTATGTTTTTGGCCTGTATTTTGAAAATACTCTAACACGGAGTAGGCATGTACTGATCGCTTCTGAGACCCCTAAATATCGAATTTTCGGGTGTTTTGGGTCTTTATTTGAGATATCGCCTTTACGCACCTAAAATATCGATTTTTAGCATGTTTTGTGCCTATATTTTGAAAACATTCTAGCACTGAGTAGGCATGTACAGATCGCTTCTGGGACCCAAAAATATCGAATTTTCGGGTGTTTAGGGCCAGAATTTGAGATATAAACGGGTACAGAAGATGCATGCACATATCGTCTTTTGGGAACCTAAAAGTTCGATTTTCAGTATGTTTTTGGCCTGTATTTTGAAAATACTCTAACACGGAGTAAACATGTACAGATCCTTTCTGGGACCCCTAAATATCGAATTTTCGGGTGTTTTGGGACTGAAATTGAGATATCGACTTTTTTGCACCTAAAATATCGATTTTTAGCATGTTTTTAGCCTATATTTTGAAAATATTCTAGCACTGAGTAGGCATGTACAGATTGCTTCTGGGACCCCAAAATATCGAATTTTCGGGTGTTTTGAGCCTGAATTTGAGATATAAACGGGTACTGAAGATGCATGCACATATCGACTTTTGGGCACCTAAAACATCGATTTTGAGCATGTTTTGGGCCTGTATTCTGAAAATACTCGAATACGGAGTAGGCATGTACACATTGCTTCTGGGACCACAAAATATCGAATTTTCGGGTGTTTTGGGCCTGAATTTGAGATATCGCCTTTACTCACCTAAAATATCGATTTGTAGCATGTTTTAAGCCTATATTTTGAAAATATTCTAGCACTGAGTAAGCATGTACAGATCGCTTCTGGGACCCCAAAATATTGAATTTACGGGTGTTTTGAGCCTGAATTTGAGATATTAACGGGTACAGAAGATACATGCACATATTGACTTTGGGCATCTAAAATATCGATTTTCTGCATGTTTTGGGCATGTATTTTGAAAATACTCTAGCACTGAGTAGGCATGTACAGATTGCTTCTGGGACCCCAAAATATTGAATTTTCGGGTGTTTAGGGCCAGAATTTGAGATATAAACGGGTACAGAAGATGCATGCACATATCGACTTTTGGGCACCTAAAATATCGATTTTGAGCATGTTTTGAGCCTATATTTTGAAAACATTCTAGCACTGAGTAGGCATGTACAGATCGCTTCTGGGACCCAAAAATATCGAATTTTTCGGGTGTTTTGGGCCTAAATTTGAGATATCGCCTTTACGCACCTAAAATATCGATTTTTAGCATGTTTTGAGCCTATATTTTGAAAATATTCTAGCACTGAGTAGGCATGTACAGATCGCTTCTGGGACCCCAAAATATCGAATTTTCGGGTGTTTTGAGCTTGAATTTGAGATATAAACGAGTACAGAAGATGCATGCACATATCGACTTTTAGGCACCTAAAATATCGATTTTGAGCATGTTTTGAGCCTTTATTTTGAAAACATTCTAGCACTGAGTAGGCATGTACAGATCGCTTCTGGGACCCCAAAATATCGAATTTTCGGGTGTTTTGGGCCTGAATTTGAGATATCGCCTTTACGCACCTAAAATATCGATTTTTAGCATGTTTTGAGCCTATATTTTGAAAATATTCTAGCACTGAGTAGGCATGTACAGATCGCTTCTGGGACCCCAAAATATCGAATTTTTGGGTGTTTTGAGCTTGAATTTGAGATATAAACGAGTACAGAAGATGCATGCACATATCGACTTTTAGGCACCTAAAATATCGATTTTGAGCATGTTTTGAGCCTATATTTTGAAAACATTTTAACACTGAGTAGGCATGTACAGATCGCTTCTGGGATCCCAAAATATTGAATTTTCGGGTTTTTAGGGCCAGAATTTGAGATATAAAAGGGTACAGAAGATGTATGCACATATCGACTTTTGGGCACCTAAAAGATCGATTTTCAGTATGTTTTTGGCCTGTTTTTTTTTAAATACTCTAACACGGAGTAGGCATGTACAGATTACTTCTGGGACCCCTAAATATCGAATTTTCGGGTGTTTTGGGACTGAATTTGAGATATCGACTTTTTGGCACCTAAAATATCGATTTTTAGCATGTTTTTAGCCTATATTTTGAAAATATTCTAGCACTGAGTAGGCATGTACAGATTGCTTCTGGGACCCCAAAATATTGAATTTTCGGGAGTTTTGAGCCTGAATTTGAGATATAAACGGGTACAGAAGATACATGCACATATTGACTTTGGGCATCTAAAATATCGATTTTCTGCATGTTTTGGGCATGTATTTTGAAAATACTCTAACACTGAGTAGGAATGTACAGATCGCTTCTGGGACCCCAAAATATCGAATTTTCGGGTGTTTTATGCCTGAATTTGAGATATAAACGAGTACAGAAGATGCATGCACATATCGACTTTTGGGCACCTAAAATATCGATTTTGAGCATGTTTTTGGCCTGTATTTTGAAAACACTCTAACACGGAGTAGGCATGTACAGATCGCTTCTGGGACCCCATAATATCGAATTTTCGGGTGTTTAGGGCCAGAATTTGAGATATAAACGGATACAGAAGATGCATGCACATATCGACTTTTGGGCACCTAAAAGATCGATTTTCAGTATGTTTTTGGCCTGTATTTTGAAAATACTCTAACACGGAGTAGGCATGTACAGATTGCTTCTGGGACCCCTAAATATCGAATTTTCGGGTGTTTTGGGACTGAATTTGAGATATCGACTTTTTGGCACCTAAAATATCAATTTTTAGCATGTTTTTAGCCTATATTTTGAAAATATTCTTGCACTGAGTAGGCTTGTACAGATTGCTTCTGGGACCCAAAAATATTGAATTTTATGGTGTTTTGAGCCTGAATTTGAGATATAAACGGGTACAGAAGATTCATGCACTTTGGGCATCTAAAATATCGATTTTAAGCATGTTTTGGGCCTGTATTTTGAAAACACTCTAACACGGAGTAGGCATGTACAGATCGCTTCTGGGACCCTATAATATCGAATTTTCGGGTGTTTAGGGCCAGATTTTGAGATGTAAACGGGTACAGAAGATGCATGCACATATCGACTTTTGGTCACTTAAAAGATCGATTTTCAGTATGTTTTTGGCCTGTATTTTGAAAATACTCTAACACGGAGTAGGCATGTACAGATCGCTTCTGGGACCCCTAAATATCGAATTTTCGGGTGTTTTGGGACTGAATTTGAGATATCGACTTTTTGGCACCAAAAATATCGATTTTTAGCATGTTTTTAGCCTATATTTTGAAAACATTCTAGCACTAAGTAGGCATGTACAGATTACTTCTGGGACCCCAAAATATTGAATTTTCGGGTGTTTTGAGCCTGAATTTGAGATATAAACGGGTACAGAAGATGCATGCACATATCGACTTTTGGGCACCTAAAATATCGATTTTGAGCATGTTTTGAGCATATATTTTGAAAACATTTTAGCACTGAGTAGGCATGTACAGATCGTTTCTGGGACCCCAAAATATCAAATTTTCGGGTGTTTTGAGCTTGAATTTGAGATTTAAACGAGTAAAGAAGATGCATACACATATCGACTTTTGGGCACCTAAAATATCGAATTTGAGCATGTTTTGAGCCTATATTTTGAAAACATTCTAGCACTGAGTAGGCATGTACAGATCGCTTCTGGGACCCAAAAATATCGAATTTTCGGGTGTTTTGGGCCTGAATTTGAGATATAAAAGGGTACAGAAGATGCTTGTACATATCGACTTTTGGGCACCTAAAAGATCGATTATCAGTATGTTTTTGGCTTGTATTTTGAAAATACTCTAACACTAAGTAGGCATGTACAGATTGCTTCTGGGCCCCCTAAATATCGAATTTTCGGGTGTTTTGAGCCTTAATTTGAGATATTAACGGGTACAGAAGATACATGCACATATTGACTTTTGGCATCTAAAATATCGATTTTCAGCATGTTTTGAGCCAATATTTTAAAAACATTCTAGCACTGAGTAGGCATGTACAGATCACTTCTGGGACAAAAAAAATATCGAATTTTCGGGTGTTTAGGGCCAGAATTTGAGATATAAACGGGTACAGAAGATGCATGCACATATCGACTTTTGGTCACCTAAAAGATCGATTTTCAGTATGTTTTGGCCTGTATTTTGAAAATACTCAAACACGGAGTAGGCATGTACAGATCCCTTCTGGGACCCCTAAATATAGAATTTTCGGGTGTTTTGGGACTGAATTTGAGATATCGCCTTTACGCACCTAAAATATCGATTTTTAGCATGTTTTTGAGCCTATATTTTGAAAATATTCTAGCACTGAGTAGACATGTACAGATTGCTTCTGGGACCCCAAAATATTGAATTTTCGGGTGTTTAGGGCCAGAATTTGAGATATAAACGTGTACAGAAGATGCATGCACATATCGACTTTTGGGCACCTAAAATATCGATTTTGAGCATGTTTTGAGCCTATATTTTGAAAACATTCTAGCACTGAGTAGGCATGTACAGATCGCTTCTGGGACCCAAAAATATCGAATTTTCGGGTGTTTTGGGCCTTAATTTGAGATATAAAAGGGTACAGAAGATGCATGCACATATCGACTTTTGGGCACCTAAAACATCGATTTTCAATATGTTTTTGGCCTGTATTTTGAAAATACTCTAACACGGAGTAGGCATGTACAGATTGCTTCTGGGACCCCTAAATATAGAATTTTCGGGTGTTTTGGGCCTGAATTTGAGATATCGACTTTTTGGCACCTAAAATATCGATTTTTATCATGTTTTTAGCCTATATTTTGAAAATATTCAAGCACTGAGTAGGCATGTACAGATTGCTTCTGGGGTGTTTTGAGCCTGAATTTGATATATAAACGGGTACAGAAGATACATGCACATATTGACTTTGGGCACCTAAAACATCGATTTTGAGCATGTTTTGGGCCTGTACTTTGAAAATACTCTAACACGGAGTAGGCATGTACGCATCGCTTCAGGGACCCCAAAATATCGAATTTTCGGGTGTTTTGGGCCTGAATTTGAGATATCGCCTTTACGCACCTAAAATATCGATTTTTAGCATGTTTTGAGCCTATATTTTGAAAATATTCTAGCACTGAGTAGGCATGTACAGATCGCTTCTGGGACCCCTAAATATCGAATTATCGGGTGTTTTGAGCCTTAATTTGAGATATCGACTTTTTTGCACATAAAATATCGATTTTTAGCATGTTTTTAGCCAATATTTTGAAAATATTCTAGCACTGAGTAGGCATGTACAGATCGCTTCTGGGACCCAAAAATATCGAATTTAAGGGTGTTTAGGGCCAGAATTTGATATATAAACGGGTACAGAAGATGCATGCACATATCGACTTTTGGGCACCTAAAAGATCGATTTTCAGTATGTTTTTGGCCTGTATATTGAAAATACTCTAACACGGAGTAGGCATGTACAGATCCCTTCTGGGACCCCTAAATATCGAATTTTCGGGTGTTTTGGGACTGAATTTCAGATATCGCCTTCACGCACCTAAAATATCGATTTTTAGCATGTTTTGAGCCTATATTTTGAAAATATTCTAGCACTGAGTAGGCATGTACAGATTGCTTCTGGGACCCCAAAATATTGAATTTTCGGGTGTTTAGGGCCAGAATTTGAGATATAAACGGGTACAGAAGATGCATGCACATATCGACTTTTGGGCACCTAAAATATCGATTTTGAGCATGTTTTGAGCCTATATTTTGAAAACATTTTAGCACTGAGTAGGCATGTACAGATCGCTTCTGGGACCCCAAAATATCGAATTTTCGGGTGTTTTGAGCTTGAATTTGAGATATAAACGAGTACAGAAGATGCATACACATATCGACTTTTGGGCACCTAAAATATCGAATTTGAGCATGTTTTGAGCCTATATTTTGAAAACATTCTAGCACTGAGTAGGCATGTACAGATCGCTTCTGGGACCCCAAAATATTAAATTTTCGGGTGTTTAGGGCCAGAATTTGAGTTATAAAACGGTACAGAAGATGCATGCACATATCGACTTTTGGGCACCTAAAAGATCGATTATCAGTATGTTTTTGGCCTGTATTTTGAAAATACTCTAACACGGAGAAGGCATGTACAGATTGCTTCTGGGACCCCTAAATATCGAATTTTTGGGTGTTTTGAGCTTGAATTTGAGATATTAACGGGTACAGAAGATACATGCACTTATTGACTTTGGGCATCTAAAATATCGATTTTCAGCATGTTTTGGGCATGTATTTTGAAAATACTCTAGCACTGAGTAGGCATGTACAGATCGCTTCTGGGACCCCAAAATATCGAATTTTCGGGTGTTTTGAGCCTGAATTTGAGATATAAACGAGTACAGAAGATGCATGCACATATCGACTTTTGGCACCTAAAATATCGATTTTGATCATGTTTTGAGCCTATATTTTAAAAACATTCTAGCACTGAGTAGGCATGTACAGATCACTTCTGGGACCCAAAAATATCGAATTTTCGGGTGTTTAGTGCCAGAATTTGAGATATAAACGGGTACAGAAGATGCATGCACATATCGACTTTTGGGCACCTGAAAGATCGATTTTCAGTATGTTTTGGCCTGTATTTTGAAAATACTCAAACACGGAGTAGGCATGTACAGATCCTTTCTGGGACCCCTAAATATCGAATTTTCGGGTGTTTTGGGACTGAATTTGAGATATCGCCTTTACGCACCTAAAATATCGATTTTTAGCATGTTTTCAGCCTATATTTTGAAAATATTCTAGCACTGAGTAGGCATGTACAGATTGCTTCTGGGACCCCAAAATATTGAATTTTTGGGTGTTTAGGGCCAGAATTTGAGATATAAACGGGTACAGATGATGCATGCACATATCGACTTTTGGGCATCTAAAATATCGATTTTGAGCATGTTTTGAGCCTATATTTTGAAAACATTCTAGCACGGAGTAGGCATGTACAGATCGCTTCTGGGACCCCAAAATATCGAATTTTCGGGTGTTTTGGGCCTGAATTTGAGATATAAACGAGTACAGAAGATTCATGCACATACCGACTTTTGGGCACCTAAAATATCGATTTTGAGCATGTTTTGAGCCTATATTTTGAAAACATTCTAGCACTGAGTAGGCATGTACAGATCGCTTCTGGGACCCCAAAATATTGAATTTTCGGGTGTTTAGGGCCAGAATTTGAGATATAAAAGGGTACAGAAGATGCATGCACATATCGACTTTTGGGCACCTAAAAGATCGATTTTCAGTATGTTTTTGGCCTGTATTTTGAAAATACTCTAACACGGTGTAGGCATGTACAGATTGCTTCTGGGACCCCTAAATATAGAATTTTCGGGTGTTTTGGGACTGAATTTGAGATATCGACTTTTAGGCACCTAAAATATCGATTTTTAGCATGTTTTTAGCCTATATTTTGAAAATATTCAAGCACTGAGTAGGCATGTACAGATTGCTTCTGGGGTGTTTTGAGCCTGAATTTGATATATAAACGGATACAGAAGATACATGCACATATTGACTTTGGGCACCTAAAACATCGATTTTCAGCATGTTTTGGGCCTGTATTTTGAAAATACTCTAACACGGAGTAGGCATGTACACATCGCTTCTGGGACCCCAAAATATCGAATTTTCGGGTATTTTGGGCCTGAATTTGAGATATCGCCTTTACGCACCTAAAATATTGATTTTTAGCATGTTTTGAGCCTATATTTTGAAAATATTCTAGCACTGAGTAGGCATGTACTGATCGCTTCTGGGACCCCTAAATATTGAATTTTCGGGTGTTTTGGGCCTTAATTTGAGATATCGACTTTTTTGCACCTAAAATATCGATTTTTAGCATGTTTTTAGCCTATATTTTGAAAATATTCTAGCACTGAGTAGGCATGTACAGATTGCTTCTGGGACCCCCAAATATCGAAATTTCGGGTGTTTTGAGCCTGAATTTGAGATATAAACGGGTACTGAAGGTGCATGCACATATCGACTTTTTGGCACCTAAAACATCGATTTTGAGCATGTTTTTGGCCTGTATTTTAAAAATACTCTAACACGGAGAAGGCATGTACAGATCGCTTCTGGGACCCCAAAATATTGAATTTTCGGGTGTTTAGGGCCAGAATTTGAGATATAAAAGGGTACAGAAGATGCATGTACATATCGACTTTTGGGCACCTAAAAGATCGATTATCAGTATGTTTTTGGCTTGTATTTTGAAAATACTCTAACACTAAGTAGGCATGTACAGATTGCTTCTGGGCCCCCTAAATATCGAATTTTCGGGTGTTTTGAGCCTTAATTTGAGATATTAACGGGTACAGAAGATACATGCACATATTGACTTTGGGCATCTAAAATATCGATTTTCAGCATGTTTTGAGCATGTATTTTGAAAATACTCTAGCACTGAGTAGGCATGTACAGATCGCTTCTGGGACCCCAAAATATCGAATTTTCGGGTGTTTCGAGCCTGAATTTGAGATATAAACGAGTACAGAAGATGCATGCACATATCGACTTTTGGCACCTAAAAAATCGATTTGGAGCATGTTTTTAGCCTATATTTTAAAAACATTCTAGCACTGAGTAGGCATGTACAGATCACTTCTGGGACCCAAAAATATCGAATTTTCGGGTGTTTAGGGCCAGAATTTGAGATATAAACGGGTACAGAAGATGCATGCACATATCGACTTTTGGTCACCTAAAAGATCGATTTTCAGTATGTTTTGGCCTGTATTTTGAAAATACTCAAACACGGAGTAGGCATGTACAGATCCCTTCTGGGACCCCTAAATATAAAATTTTCGGGTGTTTTTTGGCCTGAATTTGAGATATCGACTTTTTGGCACCTAAAATATCGATTTTTAGCATGTTTTTAGCCTATATTTTGAAAATATTCAAGCACTGAGTAGGCATGTACAGATTGCTTCTGGGGTGTTTTGAGCCTGAATTTGATATATAAACGGGTACAGAAGATACATGCACATATTGACTTTGGGCACCTAAAACATCGATTTTGAGCATGTTTTGGGCCTGTACTTATAAAATACTCTAACACGGAGTAGGCATGTACGCATCGCTTCTGGGACCCCAAAATATCGAATTTTCGGGTGTTTTGGGCCTGAATTTGAGATATCGCCTATACGCACCTAAAATATCGATTTTTAGCATGTTTTGAGCCTATATTTTGAAAATATTCTAGCACTGAGTAGGCATGTACAGATCGCTTCTGGGACCCCTAAATATCGAATTTTCGGGTGTTTTGAGCCTTAATTTGAGATATCGACTTTTTTGCACATAAAATATCGATTTTTAGCATGTTTTTAGCCTATATTTTGAAAATATTCTAGCACTGAGTAGGCATGTACAGATTGCTTCTGGGACCCCAAAATATCGAAATTTCGGGTGTTTTGAGCCTGAATTTGAGATGTAAACGGGTACTGAAAGTGCATGCACATATCGACTTTTTGGCACCTAAAATATCGATTTTGAGCATATTTTGAGCCTATATTTTGAAAACATTCTAGCACTGAGTAGGCATGTACAGATTGCTTCTGGGACCCCAAAATATTAAATTTTCGGGTGTTTAGGGCCAGAATTTGAGTTATAAAACGGTACAGAAGATGCATGCACATATCGTCTTTTGGGCACCTAAAAGATCGATTATCAGTATGTTTTTGGCCTGTATTTTGAAAATACTCTAACACGGAGAAGGCATCTACAGATTGCTTCTGGGACCCCTAAATATCGAATTTTTGGGTGTTTTGAGCTTGAATTTGAGATATTAACGGGTACAGAAGATACATGCACTTATTGACTTTGGGCATCTAAAATATCGATTTTCAGCATGTTTTGGGCATGTATTTTGAAAATACTCTAGCACTGAGTAGGCATGTACAGATCGCTTCTGGGACCACAAAATATCGAATTTTCGGGTGTTTTGAGCCTGAATTTGAGATATAAACGATTACAGAAGATGCATGCACATATCGACTTTTGGCACCTAAAATATCGATTTTGATCATGTTTTGAGCCTATATTTTAAAAACATTCTAGCACTGAGTAAGCATGTACAGATCACTTCTGGGACCCAAAAATATCGAATTTTCGGGTGTTTAGTGCCAGAATTTGAGATATAAACGGGTACAGAAGATGCATGCACATATCGACTTTTGGGCACCTGAAAGATCGATTTTCAGTATGTTTTGGCCTGTATTTTGAAAATACTCTAAAACGGAGTAGGCATGTACAGATCCTTTCTGGGACCCCTAAATATCGAATTTTCGGGTGTTTTGGGACTGAATTTGTGATATCTCCTTTACGCACCTAAAATATCGATTTTTAGCATGTTTTCAGCCTATATTTTGAAAATATTCTAGCACTGAGTAGGCATGTACAGATTGCTTCTGGGACCCCAAAATATTGAATTTTTGGGTGTTTAGGGCCAGAATTTGAGATATAAACGGGTACAGATGATGCATGCACATATCGACTTTTGGGCATCTAAAATATCGATTTTGAGCATGTTTTGAGCCTATATTTTGAAAACATTCTAGCACTGAGTAGGCATATACAGATCGCTTCTGGGACCCCAAAATATCGAATTTTCGGGTGTTTTGGGCCTGAATTTGAGATATAAACGAGTACAGAAGATTCATGCACATACCGACTTTTGGGCACCTAAAATATCGATTTTGAGCATGTTTTGAGCCTATATTTTGAAAACATTCTAGCACTGAGTAGGCATGTACAGATCGCTTCTGGGACCCCAAAATATTGAATTTTCGGGTGTTTAGGGCCAGAATTTGAGATATAAAAGGGTACAGAAGATGCATGCACATATCGACTTTTGGGCACCTAAAAGATCGATTTTCAGTATGTTTTTGGCCTGTATTTTGAAAATACTCTAAAACGGAGTAGGCATGTACAGATTGCTTCTGGGACCCCTAAATATAGAATTTTCGGGTGTTTTGGGACTGAATTTGAGATATCGACTTTTAGGCACCTAAAATATCGATTTTTAGCATGTTTTTAGCCTATATTTTGAAAATATTCAAGCACTGAGTAGGCATGTACAGATTGCTTCTGGGGTGTTTTGAGCCTGAATTTGATATATAAACGGATACAGAAGATACATGCACATATTGACTTTGGGCACCTAAAACATCGATTTTCAGCATGTTTTGGGCCTGTATTTTGAAAATACTCTAACACGGAGTAGGCATGTACACATCGCTTCTGGGACCCCAAAATATCGAATTTTCGGGTATTTTGGGCCTGAATTTGAGATATCGCCTTTACGCACCTAAAATATTGATTTTTAGCATGTTTTGAGCCTATATTTTGAAAATATTCTAGCACTGAGTAGGCATGTACAGATCGCTTCTGGGACCCCTAAATATTGAATTTTCGGGTGTTTTGGGCCTTAATTTGAGATATCGACTTTTTTGCACCTAAAATATCGATTTTTAGCATGTTTTTAGCCTATATTTTGAAAATATTCTAGCACTGAGTAGGCATGTACAGATTGCTTCTGGGACCCCCAAATATCGAAATTTCGGTTGTTTTGAGCCTGAATTTGAGATATAAACGGGTACTGAAGGTGCATGCACATATCGACTTTTTGGCACCTAAAACATCGATTTTGAGCATGTTTTTGGCCTGTATTTTAAAAATACTCTAACACGGAGAAGGCATGTACAGATCGCTTCTGGGACCCCTAAATATCGAATTTTCGGGTGTTTTGAGCTTGAATTTGAGATATTAACGGGTACAGAAGATACAAGCACTTATTGACTTTGGGCATCTAAAATATCGATTTTCAGCATGTTTTGGGCATGTATTTTGAAAATACTCTAGCACTGAGTAGGCATGTACAGATGGCTTCTGGGACCCCAAAATATCGAATTTTCGGGTGTTTTGAGCCTGAACTTGAGATATAAACGAGTAAAGAAGATGCATACACATATCGACTTTTGGGCACTTAAAATATCGAATTTGAGCATGTTTTGAGCCTATATTTTGAAAACATTCTAGCACTGAGTAGGCATGTACAGATCGCTTCTGGGACCCCAAAATATTGAATTTTCGGGTGTTTAGGGCCAGAATTTGAGATATAAAAGGGTACAGAAGATGCATGTACATATCGACTTTTGGGCACCTAAAAGATCGATTATCAGTATGTTTTTGGCTTGTATTTTGAAAATACTCTAACACTAAGTAGGCATGTACAGATTGCTTCTGGGCCCCGTAAATATCGAATTTTCGGGTGTTTTGAGCCTTAATTTGAGATATTAACGGGTACAGAAGATACATGCACATATTGACTTTGGGCATCTAAAATATCGATTTTCAGCATGTTTTGAGCATGTATTTTGAAAATACTCTAGCACTGAGTAGGCATGTACAGATCGCTTCTGGGACCCCAAAATATCGAATTTTCGGGTGTTTCGAGCCTGAATTTGAGATATAAACGAGTACAGAAGATGCATGCACATATCGACTTTTGGCACCTAAAAAATCGATTTGGAGCATGTTTTGAGCCTATATTTTAAAAACATTCTAGCACTGAGTAGGCATGTACAGATCACTTCTGGGACCCAAAAATATCGAATTTTCGGGTGTTTAGGGCCAGAATTTGAGATATAAACGGGTACAGAAGATGCATGCACATATCGACTTTTGGTCACCTAAAAGATCGATTTTCAGTATGTTTTGGCCTGTATTTTGAAAATACTCAAACACGGAGTAGGCATGTACAGATCCCTTCTGGGACCCCTAAATATAGAATTTTCGGGTGTTTTGGGCCTGAATTTGAGATATCGACTTTTTGGCACCTAAAATATCGATTTTTAGCATGTTTTTAGCCTATATTTTGAAAATATTCAAGCACTGAGTAGGCATGTACAGATTGCTTCTGGGGTGTTTTGAGCCTGAATTTGATATATAAACGGGTACAGAAGATACATGCACATATTGACTTTGGGCACCTAAAACATCGATTTTGAGCATGTTTTGAGCCTATATTTTGAAAACATTCTAGCACTGAGTAGGCATGTACAGATCGCTTCTGGGACCCAAAAATATCAAATTTAAGGGTGTTTAGGGCCAGAATTTGAGATATAAACGGGTACAGAAGATGCATGCACATATCGACTTTTGTGCACCTAAAAGATCGATTTTCAGTATGTTTTTGGCCTGTATATTGAAAATACTCTAACACGGAGTAGGCATGTACAGATCCCTTCTGGGACCCCTAAATATCGAATTTTCGGGTTTTTTGGGACTGAATTTCAGATATCGCCTTTACGCACCTAAAATATCGATTTTTAGCATGTTTTGAGCCTATATTTTGAAAATATTCTAGCACTGAGTAGGCATGTACAGATTGCTTCTGGGAACCCAAAATATTGAATTTTCGGGTGTTTAGGGCCAGAATTTGAGTTATAAACGGGTACAGAAGATGCATGCACATATCGACTTTTGGGCACCTAAAATATCGATTTTGAGCATGTTTTAAACCTATATTTTGAAAACATTTTAGCACTGAGTAGGCATGTACAGATCGCTTCTGGGACCCCAAAATATCGAATTTTCGGGTGTTTTGAGCTTGAATTTGAGATATAAACGAGTACAGAAGATGCATACACATATCGACTTTTGGGCACCTAAAATATCGAATTTGAGCATGTTTTGAGCCTATATTTTGAAAACATTCTAGCACTGAGTAGGCATGTACAGATCGCTTCTGAGACCCCAAAATATTGAATTTTCGGGTGTTTAGGGCCAGAATTTGAGTTATAAAACGGTACAGAAGATGAATGCACATAACGACTTTTGGGCACCTAAAAGATCGATTATCAGTATGTTTTTGGCCTGTATTTTGAAAATACTCTAACACGGAGTAGGCATGTACCGATTGCTTCTGGGACCCCTAAATATCGAATTTTCGGGTGTTTTGAGCTTGAATTTGAGATATTAACGGATACAGAAGATACATGCACTTATTGACTTTGGGCATCTAAAATATCGATTTTCAGCATGTTTTGGGCATGTATTTTGAAAATACTCTAGTACTGAGTAGGCATGTATAGATCGCTTCTGGGACCCCAAAATATCGAATTTTCGGGTGTTTTGAGCCTGAATTTGAGATATAAACGAGTACAGAAGATGCATGCACATATCGACTTTTGGCACCTAAAATATCGATTTTGATCATGTTTTGAGCCTATATTTTAAAAACAATCTAGCACTGAGTAGGCATGTACAGATCACTTCTGGGACCCAAAAATATCGAATTTTCGGGTGTTTAGTGCCAGAATTTGAGATACAAACGGGTACAGAAGATGCATGCACATATCGACTTTTAGGCACCTAAAAGATCGATTTTCAGTATGTTTTGGCCTGTATTTTGAAAATACTCAAACACGGAGTAGGCATGTACAGATCCTTTCTGGGACCCCTAAATATCGAATTTTCGGGTGTTTTGGGACTGAATTTGAGATATCGCCTTTACGCACCTAAAATATCGATTTTTAGCATGTTTTTAGCCTATATTTTGAAAATATTCAAGCACTGAGTAGGCATGTACAGATTGCTTCTGGGGTGTTTTGAGCCTGAATTTGATATATAAACGGGTACAGAAGATACATGCACATATTGACTTTGGGCACCTAAAACATCGATTTTGAGCATGTTTTGGGCCTGTACTTTGAAAATACTCTAACACGGAGTAGGCATGTACGCATCGCTTCTGGGACCCCAAAATATCGAATTTTCGGGTGTTTTGGGCCTGAATTTGAGATATCGACTTTACGCACCTAAAATATCGATTTTTAGCATGTTTTGAGCCTATATTTTGAAAATATTCTAGCACTGAGTAGGCATGTACAGATCGCTTCTGTGACCCCTAAATATCGAATTTTCGGGTGTTTTGAGCCTTAATTTGAGATATCGACTTTTTTGCACATAAAATATCGATTTTTAGCATGTTTTTAGCCAATATTTTGAAAATATTCTAGCACTGAGTAGGCATGTACAGATTGCTTCTGGGACCCCAAAATATTGAATTTTCGGGTGTTTAGGGCCAGAATTTGAGTTATAAACGGGTACAGAAAATGCATGCACATATCGACTTTTGGGCACCTAAAATATCGATTTTGAGCATGTTTTGAGCCTATATTTTGAAAACATTTTAGCACTGAGTAGGCATGTACAGATCGCTTCTGGGACCCCAAAATATCGAATTTTCGGGTGTTTTGAGCTTGAATTTGAGATATAAACGAGTACAGAAGATGCATACACATATCGACTTTTGGGCACCTAAAATATCGAATTTGAGCATGTTTTGAGCCTATATTTTGAAAACATTCTAGCACTGAGTAGGTATGTACAGATCGCTTCTGGGACCCCAAAATATTGAATTTTCGGGTGTTTAGGGCCAGAATTTGAGTTATAATACGGTACAGAAGATGCATGCACATATCGACTTTTGGGCACTTAAAAGATCGATTATCAGTATGTTTTTGGCCTGTATTTTGAAAATACTCTAACACGGAGAAGGCATGTACAGATTGCTTCTGGGACCCCTAAATATCGAATTTTCGGGTGTTTTGAGCTTGAATTTGAGATATTAACGGGTACAGAAGATACATGCACTTATTGACTTTGGGCATCTAAAATATCGATTTATAGCATGTTTTGGGCATGTATTTTGAAAATACTCTAGCACTGAGTAGGCATGTACAGATCGCTTCTGGGACCCCAAAATATCGAATTTTCGGGTGTTTTGAGCCTGAATTTGAGATATAAACGAGTACAGAAGATGCATGCACATATCGACTTTTGGCACCTAAAATATCGATTTTGATCATGTTTTGAGCCTATATTTTAAAAACATTCTAGCACTGAGTAGGCATGTACAGATCACTTCTGGGACCCAAAAATATCGAATTTTCGGGTGTTTAGTGCCAGAATTTGAGATATAAACGGGTACAGAAGATGCATGCACATATTGACTTTGGGCACCTAAAACATTGATTTTCAGCATGTTTTGGGCCTGTATTTTGAAAATACTCTAACACGGAGTAGGCATGTACAGATCCTTTCTGGGACCCCTAAATATAGAATTTTCGGGTGTTTTGGGACTGAATTTGAGATATCGCCTTTACGCACCTAAAATATCGATTTTTAGCAAGTTTTCAGCCTATATTTTGAAAATATTCTAGCACTGAGTAGGCATGTACAGATTGCTTCTGGGACCCCAAAATATTGAATTTTTGGGTGTTTAGGGCCAGAATTTGAGATATAAACGGGTACAGATGATGCATGCACATATCGACTTTTGGGCATCTAAAATATCGATTTTGAGCATGTTTTGAGCCTATATTTTGAAAACATTCTAGCACTGAGTAGGCATGTACAGATCGCTTCTGGGACCCCAAAATATTGAATTTTCGTGTGTTTAGGGCCAGAATTTGAGATATAAAAGGGTACAGAAGATGCATGCACATATCGACTTTTGGGCACCTAAAAGATCGATTTTCAGTATGTTTTTGGCCTGTATTTTGAAAATACTCTAACACGGAGTAGGCATGTACAGATTGCTTCTGGGACCCCTAAATATAGAATTTTCGGGTGTTTTGGGACTGAATTTGAGATATCGACTTTTAGGCACCTAAAATATCGATTTTTAACATGTTTTTAGCCTATATTTTTAAAATATTCAAGCACTGAGTAGGCATGTACAGATTGCTTCTGGGGTGTTTTGAGCCTGAATTTGATATATAAACGGGTACAGAAGATACATGCACATATTGACTTTGGGCACCTAAAACATTGATTTTCAGCATGTTTTGGGCCTGTATTTTGAAAATACTCTAACACGGAGTAGGCATGTACACATCGCTTCTGGGACAAAAAAATATCAAATTTTCGGGTGTTTTGGGCCTGAATTTGAGATATCGCCTTTACGCACCTAAAATATTGATTTTTAGCATGTTTTGAGCCTATATTTTGAAAATATTCTAGCACTGAGTAGGCATGTACAGATCGCTTCTGGGACCCCTAAATATTGAATTTTCGGGTGTTTTGGGCCTTAATTTGAGATATCGACTTTTTTGCACCTAAAATATCGATTTTTAGCATGTTTTTAGCCTATATTTTGAAAATATTCTAGCACTGAGTAGGCATGTACAGATTGCTTCTGGGACCCCCAAATATCGAAATTTCGGGTGTTTTGAGCCTGAATTTGAGATATAAACGGGTACTGAAGGTGCTTGCACATATCGACTTTTTGGCACCTAAAACATCGATTTTGAGCATGTTTTTGGCCTGTATTTTAAAAATACTCTAAAACGGAGAAGGCATGTACAGATCGCTTCTGGGACCCCTAAATATCGAATTTTCGGGTGTTTTGAGCTTGAATTTGAGATATTAACGGGTACAGAAGATACATGCACTTATTGACTTTGGGCATCTAAAATATAGATTTTCAGCATGTTTTGGGCATGTATTTTGAAAATACTCTAGCACTGAGTAGGCATGTACAGATCGCTTCTGGGACCCCAAAATATTGAATTTTCGGGTGTTTAGGGCCAGAATTTGAGATATAAAAGGGTACAGAAGATGCATGTACATATCGACTTTTGGGCACCTAAAAGATCGATTATCAGTATGTTTTTGGCTTGTATTTTGAAAATACTCTAACACTAAGTAGGCATGTACAGATTGCTTCTGGGCCCCCTAAATATCGAATTTTCGGGTGTTTTGAGCCTTAATTTGAGATATTAACGGGTACAGAAGATACATGCACATATTGACTTTGGGCATCTAAAATATCGATTTTCAGCATGTTTTGAGCATGTATTTTGAAAATACTCTAGCACTGAGTAGGCATGTACAGATCGCTTGTGGGACCCCAAAATATCGAATTTTCGGGTGTTTCGAGCCTGAATTTGAGATATAAACGAGTACAGAAGATGCATGCAGATATCGACTTTTGGCACCTAAAAAATCGATTTGGAGCATGTTTTGAGCCTATATTTTAAAAACATTCTAGCACTGAGTAGGCATGTACAGATCACTTCTGGGACCCAAAAATATCGAATTTTCGGGTGTTTAGGGCCAGAATTTGAGATATAAACGGGTACAGAAGATGCATGCACATATCGACTTTTGGTCACCTAAAAGATCGATTTTCAGTATGTTTTGGCCTGTATTTTGAAAATACTCAAACACGGAGTAGGCATGTACAGATCCCTTCTGGGACCCCTAAATATAGAATTTTCGGGTGTTTTGGGCCTGAATTTGAGATATCGACTTTTTGGCACCTAAAATATCGATTTTTAGCATGTTTTTAGCCTATATTTTGAAAATATTCAAGCACTGAGTAGGCATGTACAGATTGCTTCTGGGGTGTTTTGAGCCTGAAATTGATATATAAACGGGTACAGAAGATACATGCACATATTGACTTTGGGCACCTAAAACATCGATTTTGAGCATGTTTTGGGCCTGTACTTTGAAAATACTCTAACACGGAGTAGGCATGTACGCATCGCTTCTGGGACCCCAAAATATCGAATTTTCGTGTGTTTTGGGCCTGAATTTGAGATATCGCCTTTACGCACCTAAAATATCGATTTTGAGCATGTTTTGAGCCTATATTTTGAAAACATTTTAGCACTGAGTAGGCATGTACAGATCGCTTCTGGGACCCTAAAATATCGAATTTTCGGGTGTTTTGAGCTTGAATTTGAGATATAAACGAGTACAGAAGATGCATACACATATCGACTTTTGGGCACCTAAAATATCGAATTTGAGCATGTTTTGAGCCTATATTTTGAAAACATTCTAGCACTGAGTAGGCATGTACAGATCGCTTCTGGGACCCCAAAATATTGAATTTTCGGGTGTTTAGGGCCAGAATTTGAGTTATAAAACGGTACAGAAGATGCATGCACATATCGACTTTTGGCCACCTAAAAGATCGATTATCAGTATGTTTTTGGCCTGTATTTTGAAAATACTCTAACACGGAGTAGGCATGTACAGATTGCTTCTGGGACCCCTAAATATTGAATTTTCGGGTGTTTTGAGCTTGAATTTGAGATATTAACGGGTACAGAAGATACATGCACTTATTGACTTTGGGCATCTAAAATATCGATTTTCAGCATGTTTTGGGCATGTTTTTTGAAAATACTCTATCACTGAGTAGGCATGTACAGATCGCTTCTGGGTCCCCAAAATATCGAATTTTCGGGTGTTTTGAGCCTGAATTTGAGATATAAACGAGTACAGAAGATGCATGCACATATCGACTTTTGGCACCTAAAATATCGATTTTGATCATGTTTTGAGCCTATATTTTAAAAACATTCTAGCACTGAGTAGGCATGTACAGATCACTTCTGGGACCCAAAAATATCGAATTTTCGGGTGTTTAGTGCCAGAATTTGAGATACAAACGGGTACAGAAGATGCATGCACATATCGACTTTTAAGCAACTAAAAGATCGATTTTCAGTATGTTTTGGCCTGTATTTTGAAAATACTCAAACACGGAGTAGGCATGTACAGATCCTTTCTGGGACCCCTAAATATCGAATTTTCGGGTGTTTTGGGACTGAATTTGAGATATCGCCTTTACGCACCTAAAATATCGATTTTTAGCATGTTTTCAGCCTATATTTTGAAAATATTCTAGCACTGAGTAGGCATGTACAGATTGCTTCTGGGACCCCAAAATATTGAATTTTCGGGTGTTTAGGGCCAGAATTTGAGATATAAACGGGTACAGAAGATGCATGCACATATCGACTTTTGGGCATCTAAAATATCGATTTTGAGCATGTTTTGAGCCTATATTTTGAAAACATTCTAGCACTGAGTAGGCATGTACAGATCGCTTCTGGGACCCCAAAATATCGAATTTTCGGGTGTTTTGGGCCTGAATTTGAGATATAAACGAGTACAGAAGATTCATGCACATATCGACTTTTGGGCACCTAAAATATCGATTTTGAGCATGTTTTGAGCCTATATTTTAAAAACATTCTAGCACTGAGTAGGCATGTACAGATCGCTTCTGGGACCCCAAAATATTGAATTTTCGGGTGTTTAGGGCCAGAATTTGAGATATAAAAGGGTACAGAAGATGCATGCACATATCGACTTTTGGTCACCTAAAAGATCGATTTTCATTATGTTTTTGGCCTGTATTTTGAAAATACTCTAACACGGAGTAGGCATGTACAGATTTCTTCTGGGACCCCTAAATATAGAATTTTCGGGTGTTTTGGGACTGAATTTGAGATATAGACTTTTAGGCACCTAAAATATCGATTTTTAGCATGTTTTTAGCCTATATTTTGAAAATATTCAAGCACTGAGTAGGCATGTACAGATTGCTTCTGGGGTGTTTTGAGCCTGAATTTGATATATAAACGGGTACAGAAGATACATGCACATATTGAATTTGGGCACCTGAAACATCGATTTTCAGCATGTTTTGGGCCTGTATTTTGAAAATACTCTAACACGGAGTAGGCATGTACACATCGCTTCTGGGACCCCAAAATATCGAATTTTCGGGTGTTTTGGGACTGAATTTAAGATATCGCCTTTACGCACCTAAAATATTGATTTTTAGCATGTTTTGAGCCTATACTTTGAAAATATTCTAGCACTGAGTAGGCATGTACAGATTGCTTCTGGGACCCATAAATATGGAATTTTCGGGTGTTTAGGGCCAGAATTTGAGATATAAACGGGACTGAAGATGCATGCACATATCGACTTTTCGGCACCTAAAATATCGATTTTGAGCATGTTTTGAGCCTATATTTTGAAAACATTCTAGCACTGAGTAGGCATGTACAGATCGCTTCTGGGACCCCAAAATATTGAATTTTCGGGTGTTTAGGGCCAGAATTTGAGATATAAAAGGGTACAGAAGATGTATGCACATATCGACTTTTGGGCACCTAACAGATCGATTTTCAGTATGTTTTTGGCCTGTATTTTGAAAATACTCTAACACGGAGTAGGCATGTACAGATTGCTTCTGGGACCCCTAAATATCGAATTTTCGGGTGTTTTGGGACTGAATTTGAGATATCGACTTTTTGGCACCTAAAATTTCGATTTTTAGCATGTTTTTAGCCTATATTTTGAAAAAATTCTAGCACTGAGTAGGCATGTACAGATTGCTTCTGGGACCCCAAAATATTGAATTTTCGGGTGTTTTGACCCTGAATTTGAGATATAAACGGGTACAGAAGATACATGCACATATTGACTTTGGGCATCTAAAATATCGATTTTCAGCATGTTTTGGTCATGTATTTTGAAAATACTCTAGCACTGAGTAGGCATGTACAGATCGCTTCTGAGACCCCTAAATATCGAAGTTTCGGGTGTTTTGGGACTGAATTTGAGATATCGACTTTTTGGCACCTAAAATATCGATTTTCAGCGTGTTTTTAGCCTATATTTTGAAAATATTCTAGTACTGAGTAGCTATGTACAGATCGCTTCTGGGACCCTAAAATATTGAATTTTCGGGTGTTTAGGGCCAGAATTTGAGATATAAACGGGAACAGAAGGTGCATGCACATATCGACTTTTGCGCACCTAGAAGATCGATTTTCAGTATGTTTTTGGCCTGTATTTTGAAAATTCTCTATCACGGAGTAAGCATGTACAGATCGCTTCTGGGACCCCTAAATATCGAATTTTCGGGTGTTTTTGGACTGAATTTGAGATATCGACTTTTGGGCACCTAAAAGATCGATTTTTAGCATGTTTTTAACCTATATTTTGAAAATATTCTAGCACTGAGTAGGCATGTACAGATTGCTTCTGGGACCCCAAAATATTGAATTTTCGGGTGTTTTGAGACAGAATTTGAGATATAAACGGGTACAGAAGATGCATGCACATATCGACTTTTGGGCACCTAAAATATCGATTTTGAGCATGTTTTGAGCCTATATTTTGAAAACATTCTAGCACTGAGTAGGCATGTACAGATCGCTTCTGGGACCCAAAAATATCGAATTTTCGGGTGTTTTGGGCCTGAATTTGAGATATCGCCTTTACGCACCTAATATATCGATTTTTAGCATGTTTTGAGCCTATATTTTGAAAATATTCAAGCACTGAGTAGGCATGTACAGATTGCTTCTGGGGTGTTTTGAGCCTGAATTTGATATATAAACGGGTACAGAAGATACATGCACATATTGACTTTTCGGCACCTAAAATATCGATTTTGAGCATGTTTTGAGCCTATATTTTGAAAACATTCTAGCACTGAGTAGGCATGTACAGATCGCTTCTGGGACCCCAAAATATTGAATATTCGGGTGTTTAGGGCCAGAATTTGAGATATAAAAGGGTACAGAAGATGCATGCACAAATCGACTTTTGGGCACCTAAAAGATCGATTTTCAGTATGTTTTTGGCCTGTATTTTGAAAATACTCTAACACGGAGTAGGCATGTACAGATTGCTTCTGGGACCCCTAAATATAGAATTTTCGGGTGTTTTGGGACTGAATTTGAGATATCGACTTTTTGGCACCTAAAATATCGATTTTTAGCATGTTTTTAGCCTATATTTTGAAAATATTCAAGCACTGAGTAGGCATGTACAGATTGCTTCTGGGACCCCAAAATATCGAATTTTCGGGTGTTTTGAGCCTGAATTTGAGATATAAACGGGTACTGAAAGTGCATGCACATATCGACTTTTTGGCACCTAAAACATCGATTTTGAGCATGTTTTGGGCCTGTATTTTGAAAATACTCTAACACCGAGTAGGCATGTACAGATCGCTTCTGGGACCCCTAAATATTGAATTTTCGGATGTTTTGGGACTGAATTTGAGATATCGACTTTATGGCACCTAAAATATCGATTTTTAGCATGTTTTTTGCCTATATTTTGAAAATATTCTAGCACTGAGTAGGCATGTACAGACTGCTTCTGGGACCCCAAAATATTGAATTTTCGGGTGTTTAGGGCCAGAATTTGATATATAAACGGGTGCAGAAGATGCATGCAAATATAGACTTTTGGGCACCTAAAAGATCGATTTTCAGTATGTTTTGGCCTGTATTTTGAAAATACTCTAACACCGAGTAGGCATGTACAGATCGCTTCTGGGACCCCTAAATATCGAATTTTCGGGTGTTTTGGGCCCTTAATTTGAGATATAAACGGGTACTGAACATGCATGCACATATCGACTTTTGGGCACCTAAAATATAGATTTTGAGCATGTTTTGAGCCTATATTTTGAAAACATTCTAGCACTGAGTAGGCATGTTCAGTTTGCTTCTGTGACCCCAAAATATTGAATTTTCGGGTGTTTTGAGCATGAATTAGAGATATCGACTTTTTGGCACCTAAAATATCGATTTTTAGCATGTTTTTTGCCTATATTTTGAAAATATTCTAGCACTGAGTAGGCATGTACAGATTGCTTCTGGGACCCCAAAATATTTAATTTTCTGGTGTTTTGAGCCTGAATTTGAGATATAAACGGGTGCAGAAGATACATGCACATATTGACTTTGGGCATCTAAAATATCGATTTTCAGCATGTTTTGGGCATGTATTTTGAAAATACTCTATCACTGAGTAAGCATGTACAGATCGCCTCTGGGACCCCAAAATATCGAATTTACGGGTGTTTTGGGACTGAATTTGAGATATCGACTTTTTGGCACCTAAAAGATCGATTTTTAGCATGTTTTTAGCCTATATTTTAAAAATATTCTAGTACTGAGTAGGCATGTAGAGATTGCTTCTGGGAACCCAAAATATTGAATTTTCGGGTGTTTTGAGCCTGAATTTGAGATATAAACGGGTACAGAAGATACATGCACATATTGACTTTGGGCATCTAAAATATCGATTTTCAGCATGTTTTGGGCCTGTAATTTGAAAATACTCTAACAATTAGTAGGCATGTACAGATCGCTTCTGGGACCCCAAAATATCGAAATTTCGGGTGTTTTGGGCCTGAATTTGAGATATGAACGGGTACTAAAGATGCATGCACATATCGACTTTTGGGCACCTAAAACATCGATTTTTAGCATGTTTTGGGCCTGTATTTTGAAAATACTCTAACACGGAGTAGGCATGTACACATCGCTTCTGGGACCCCAAAATATCGAATTTTCGGGTGTTTTGGGCCTGAATTTGAGATATCGCCTCTACGCACCTAAAATATCGATTTTTAGCATGTTTTGAGCCTATATTTTGAAAATATTCTAGCACTGAGTAGGCATGTACAGATCGCTTCTGGGACCCCTAAATATCGAATGTTCGCGTGTTTTGGGCCTTAATTTGATATATCGACTTTTTGGCACCTAAAATATCGATTTTTAGCATGTTTTTAGCCTATATTTTGAAAATATTCTAGCACTGAGTAGGCATGTACAGATTGCTTCTGGGACCCCAAAATATTGAATTTTCGGGTGTTTTGAGCCTGAATTTGAGATATAAACGGGTACAGAAGATACATGCACATATTGACTTTGGGCATCTAAAATATCGATTTTCAGCATGTTTTGGGTCTGTATTTTGAAAATACTCTAACACGGAGTAGGCATGTACAGATCGCTTCTGGGACCCCAAAATATCGAAATTTCGGGTGTTTTGGGCCTGAATTAGAGATATAAACGGGTACTGAAGATGCATGCACATATCGACTTTTGGGCACCTAAAACATCGATTTTGAGCATGTTTTGGGCCTGTATTTTGAAAATACTCTAACACGTAGTAGTTATGTACACATCGCTTCTGGGACCCCAAAATATCGAATTTTCGGGTGTTTTGGGCCAGAATTTGAGATATCGCCTTTACGCACCTAAAATATCGATTTTTAGTATGTTTTGAGCCTATATTTTGAAAATATTCTAGCACTGAGTAGGCATGTACAGATCGCTTCTGGGACCCCTAAATATCGAATTTTCGGGTGTTTTGGGCCTTAATTTGAGATATCGACTTTTTGGCACCTAAAATATCGATTTTTAGCATGTTTTTAGCCTATATTTTGAAAATATTCTAGCACTGAGTAGGCATGTACAGATTGCTTCTGGGACCCCAAAATATTGAATTTTCGGGTGTTTTGAGCCTGAATTTGAGATATAAACGGGTACAGAAGATACATGCACATATTGACTTTGGGCATCTAAAATATCGATTTTCAGCATGTTTTGGGCCTGTATTTTGAAAATACTCTAACACGGAGTAGGCATGTACAGATCGCTTCTGGGACCCCAAAATATCGAATTTTCGGGGATTTTGAGCCTGAATTTGAGATATAAACGGGTACTGAACATGCATGCACATATCGACTTTTGGGCACCTAAAACATCGATTTTGAGCATGTTTTGGGCCTGTATTTTGAAAATAATCTAACACGGAGTACGCATGTACAGATCGCTTCTGGGGCCCCAAAATATCGATTTTTCGGGTGTTTAGGGCCAGAATTTGAGATATAAACGGGTACAGAAGATGCATGCACTTATCGACTTTTGGGCACCTAAAAGATCTATTTTCAGTATGTTTTTGGCCTGTATTTTGAAAATAGTCTAACACGGAGTAGGCATGTACAGATCCCTTCTGGGACCCTTAAATATCGAATTTTCGGGTGTTTTGGGCCTTTATTTGAGATATCGACTTTTTGGCACCTAAAATATCGATTTTTAGCATGTTTTTCGCCTATATTTTGAAAATATTCTAGCTCTGAGTAGGCATGTACAAATTGCTTCTGGGACCCCAAAATATCGAATTTTCGGGTGTTTTGAGCCTGAATCCGAGATATAAACGGGTACTGAAGGTGCATGCAGATATCGACTTTTTGGCACCTAAAACATAGATTTTGAGCATGTTTTGGGCCTGTATTTTGAAAATACTCTAACACGGAGTAGGCATGTACAGATCGCTTCTGGGACCCCTAAATATCGAATTTTCGGATGTTTTGGGACTGAATTTGAGATATCGACTTTTTGGCACCTAAAATATCGATTTTTAGCATGTTTTTAGCCTATATTTTGAAAATATTCTAGCACTGACTAGGCATGTACAGATTGCTTCTGGGACCCCAGAATTTTGAATTTTCGGGTGTTTAGGGCCAGAATTTGAGATATAAACGCGTACAAAAGATGCATGCACATATCGACTTTTGGGCACCTAAAATATCGATTTTGAGCATGTTTTGAGCCTATATTTTGAAAACATTCTAGCACTGAGTAGGCATGTACAGATCGCTTCTGGAACCCAAAAATATCGAATTTTCTGGTGTTTAGGGCCAGAATTTGAGATATAAACGGGTACAGAAGATGCATGCACATATCGACTTTTGGGCACCTAAAAGATCGATTTTCAGTATGTTTTTGGCCGGTATTTTGAAAATACTCTAACACGGAGTAGGCATGTACAGATCGCTTCAGGGACCCGTAAATATCGAATTTTCGGGTGTTTTGGGCCTTAATTTGAGATATCGCCTTTACGCACCTAAAATATCGATTTTTATCATGTTTTGAGCCTGTTTTTTGAAAATATTCTAGCACTGAGTAGGCATGAACAGATCGCTTCTGGGACCCCAAAATATTGAATTTTCGGGTGTTTTGAGCCTGAATTTGAAATATATACGAGTACAGAAGATGCATGCACATATCGACTTTTGGGCACCTAAAATATCGATTTTGAGCATGTTTTGAGCCTATATTTTGAAAACATTCTAGCACTGAGTAGGCATGTACAGATCACTTCTGGGACCCCAAAATATCGATTTTTCGGTGTTTAGGGCCAGAATTTGAGATATAAACAGGTAAAGAAGATGCATGCACATATCGACTTTTGGGCACTTAAAAGATCGATTTTCAATATGTTTTTGGCCTGTATTTTGAAAATACTCTAACACGGAGTAGGCATGTACAGATCCCTTTTAAGACCAATAAATATCGAATTTTCGGTTGTTTTGGGACTGAATTTGAGATATCGCCTTTACGCACCTAAAATATCGATTTTGAGCATGTTTTGAGCCTATATTTTGAAAACATTCTAGCACTGAGTAGGCATGTACAGATCGCTTCTGGGACCCCAAAATATCGATTTTTCGGGTGTTTAGGGCCAGAATTTGAGATATAAACGGGTACAGAAGATGCATGCACATATCGACTTTTGGGCACCTAAAAGATCGATTTTCAGTATGTTTTTGGCCTGTATTTTGAAAATACTCTAACACGGAGTAGGCATGTACAGATCCCTTCTGGGACCCCTAAATATCGAATTTTCGGGTGTTTTGGGACTGAATTTGAGATATCGCCTTTACGCACCTAAAATATCGATTTTTAGCATGTTTTGAACCTATATTTTGAAAATATTCTAGCACTGAGTAGGCATGTACAGATTGCTATTGTTACCCCAAAATATTGAATTTTCGGGTGTTTTGAGCCTGAATTTGAGATATAAACGGGTACTGAACATGCATGCACATATCGACTTTTGGGCACCTAAAACATCGATTTTGAGCATGTTTTGGGCCTGTATTTTGAAAATACTCTAACACGTAGTACGCATGTACAGATCGCTTCTGGGGCCCCAAAACATCGAATTTTCGGGTGTTTTGGGCCTGAATTTGAGATATCGCCTTTACGCACCTAAAATATCGATTTTTAGCATGTTTTGAGCCTATATTTTGAAAATATTCTAGCACTGAGTTTGCATGTACAGATCGCTTCTGGGACCCCAAAATATCGAATTTTCGGGTGTTTTGAGCTTGAATTTGAGATATAAACGAGTACAGAAGATGCATGCACATATATTCTTTTGGGCACCTAAAATATCGATTTTGAGCATGTTTTGAGCCTATATTTTGAAAACATTCTAGCACTGAGTAGGCATGTACAGATCGCTTCTGGGACCCCAAAATATCGTTTTTTCGGGTGTTTAGGGCCAGAATTTGAGATATAAACGGGTACAGAAGATGCATGCACTTATCGACTTTTGGGCACCTAAAAGATCTATTTTCAGTATGTTTTTGGCCTGTATTTTGAAAATAGTCTAACACGGAGTAGGCATGTACAGATCCCTTCTGGGACCCTTAAATATCGAATTTTCGGGTGTTTTGGGCCTTTATTTGAGATATCGACTTTTTGGCACCTAAAATATCGATTTTTAGCATGTTTTTCGCCTATATTTTGAAAATATTCTAGCTCTGAGTAGGCATGTACAAATTGCTTCTGGGACCCCAAAATATTGAATTTTCGGGTGTTTTGAGCCTGAATTTGAGATATAAACGGGTACAGAAGATACATGCACATATTGACTTTGGGCATCTAAAATATCGATTTTCAGCATGTTTTGGGCCTGTATTTTGAAAATACTCTAACACGGAGTAGGCATGTACAGATCGCTTCTGGGACCCCAAAATATCGAATTTTCGGGGATTTTGAGCCTGAATTTGAGATATAAACGGGTACTGAACATGCATGCACATATCGACTTTTGGGCACCTAAAACATCGATTTTGAGCATGTTTTGGGCCTGTATTTTGAAAATAATCTAACACGGAGTACGCATGTACAGATCGCTTCTGGGGCCCCAAAATATCGAATTTTCGGGTGTTTTGGGCCTGAATTTGAGATATCGCCTTTACGCACCTAAAATATCGATTTTTAGCATGTTTTGAGCCTATATTTTGAAAATATTCTAGCACTGAGTTGGCATGTACAGATCGCTTCTGGGACCCCAAAATATCGAATTTTCGGGTGTTTTGAGCTTGAATTTGAGATATAAACGAGTACAGAAGATGCATGCACATATTGTCTTTTGGGCACCTAAAATATCGATTTTGAGCATGTTTTGAGCCTATATTTTGAAAACATTCTAGCACTGAGTAGGCATGTACAGATCGCTTCTGGGACCCCAAAATATCGATTTTTCGGGTGTTTAGGGCCAGAATTTGAGATATAAACGGGTACAGAAGATGCATGCACTTATCGACTTTTGGGCACCTAAAAGATCTATTTTCAGTATGTTTTTGGCCTGTATTTTGAAAATAGTCTAACACGGAGTAGGCATGTACAGATCCCTTCTGGGACCCTTAAATATCGAATTTTCGGGTGTTTTGGGCCTTTATTTGAGATATCGACTTTTTGGCACCTAAAATATCGATTTTTAGCATGTTTTTCGCCTATATTTTGAAAATATTCTAGCTCTGAGTAGGCATGTACAAATTGCTTCTGGGACCCCAAAATATCGAATTTTCGGGTGTTTTGAGCCTGAATCCGAGATATAAACGGGTACTGAAGGTGCATGCAGATATCGACTTTTTGGCACCTAAAACATAGATTTTGAGCATGTTTTGGGCCTGTATTTTGAAAATACTCTAACACGGAGTAGGCATGTACAGATCGCTTCTGGGACCCCTAAATATCGAATTTTCGGATGTTTTGGGACTGAATTTGAGATATCGACTTTTTGGCACCTAAAATATCGATTTTTAGCATGTTTTTAGCCTATATTTTGAAAATATTCTAGCACTGACTAGGCATGTACAGATTGCTTCTGGGACCCCAGAATTTTGAATTTTCGGGTGTTTAGGGCCAGAATTTGAGATATAAACGCGTACAAAAGATGCATGCACATATCGACTTTTGGGCACCTAAAATATCGATTTTGAGCATGTTTTGAGCCTATATTTTGAAAACATTCTAGCACTGAGTAGGCATGTACAGATCGCTTCTGGAACCCAAAAATATCGAATTTTCTGGTGTTTAGGGCCAGAATTTGAGATATAAACGGGTACAGAAGATGCATGCACATATCGACTTTTGGGCACCTAAAAGATCGATTTTCAGTATGTTTTTGGCCGGTATTTTGAAAATACTCTAACACGGAGTAGGCATGTACAGATCGCTTCAGGGACCCGTAAATATCGAATTTTCGGGTGTTTTGGGCCTTAATTTGAGATATCGCCTTTACGCACCTAAAATATCGATTTTTATCATGTTTTGAGCCTGTTTTTTGAAAATATTCTAGCACTGAGTAGGCATGAACAGATCGCTTCTGGGACCCCAAAATATTGAATTTTCGGGTGTTTTGAGCCTGAATTTGAAATATATACGAGTACAGAAGATGCATGCACATATCGACTTTTGGGCACCTAAAATATCGATTTTGAGCATGTTTTGAGCCTATATTTTGAAAACATTCTAGCACTGAGTAGGCATGTACAGATCACTTCTGGGACCCCAAAATATCGATTTTTCGGTGTTTAGGGCCAGAATTTGAGATATAAACAGGTAAAGAAGATGCATGCACATATCGACTTTTGGGCACTTAAAAGATCGATTTTCAATATGTTTTTGGCCTGTATTTTGAAAATACTCTAACACGGAGTAGGCATGTACAGATCCCTTTTAAGACCAATAAATATCGAATTTTCGGTTGTTTTGGGACTGAATTTGAGATATCGCCTTTACGCACCTAAAATATCGATTTTGAGCATGTTTTGAGCCTATATTTTGAAAACATTCTAGCACTGAGTAGGCATGTACAGATCGCTTCTGGGACCCCAAAATATCGATTTTTCGGGTGTTTAGGGCCAGAATTTGAGATATAAACGGGTACAGAAGATGCATGCACATATCGACTTTTGGGCACCTAAAAGATCGATTTTCAGTATGTTTTTGGCCTGTATTTTGAAAATACTCTAACACGGAGTAGGCATGTACAGATCCCTTCTGGGACCCCTAAATATCGAATTTTCGGGTGTTTTGGGACTGAATTTGAGATATCGCCTTTACGCACCTAAAATATCGATTTTTAGCATGTTTTGAACCTATATTTTGAAAATATTCTAGCACTGAGTAGGCATGTACAGATTGCTATTGTTACCCCAAAATATTGAATTTTCGGGTGTTTTGAGCCTGAATTTGAGATATAAACGGGTACTGAACATGCATGCACATATCGACTTTTGGGCACCTAAAACATCGATTTTGAGCATGTTTTGGGCCTGTATTTTGAAAATACTCTAACACGTAGTACGCATGTACAGATCGCTTCTGGGGCCCCAAAATATCGAATTTTCGGGTGTTTTGGGCCTGAATTTGAGATATCGCCTTTACGCACCTAAAATATCGATTTTTAGCATGTTTTGAGCCTATATTTTGAAAATATTCTAGCACTGAGTTTGCATGTACAGATCGCTTCTGGGACCCCAAAATATCGAATTTTCGGGTGTTTTGAGCTTGAATTTGAGATATAAACGAGTACAGAAGATGCATGCACATATATTCTTTTGGGCACCTAAAATATCGATTTTGAGCATGTTTTGAGCCTATATTTTGAAAACATTCTAGCACTGAGTAGGCATGTACAGATCGCTTCTGGGACCCCAAAATATCGTTTTTTCGGGTGTTTAGGGCCAGAATTTGAGATATAAACGGGTACAGAAGATGCATGCACTTATCGACTTTTGGGCACCTAAAAGATCTATTTTCAGTATGTTTTTGGCCTGTATTTTGAAAATAGTCTAACACGGAGTAGGCATGTACAGATCCCTTCTGGGACCCTTAAATATCGAATTTTCGGGTGTTTTGGGCCTTTATTTGAGATATCGACTTTTTGGCACCTAAAATATCGATTTTTAGCATGTTTTTCGCCTATATTTTGAAAATATTCTAGCTCTGAGTAGGCATGTACAAATTGCTTCTGGGACCCCAAAATATCGAATTTTCGGGTGTTTTGAGCCTGAATCCGAGATATAAACGGGTACTGAAGGTGCATGCAGATATCGACTTTTTGGCACCTAAAACATAGATTTTGAGCATGTTTTGGGCCTGTATTTTGAAAATACTCTAACACGGAGTAGGCATGTACAGATCGCTTCTGGGACCCCTAAATATCGAATTTTCGGATGTTTTGGGACTGAATTTGAGATATCGACTTTTTGGCACCTAAAATATCGATTTTTAGCATGTTTTTAGCCTATATTTTGAAAATATTCTAGCACTGACTAGGCATGTACAGATTGCTTCTGGGACCCCAGAATTTTGAATTTTCGGGTGTTTAGGGCCAGAATTTGAGATATAAACGCGTACAAAAGATGCATGCACATATCGACTTTTGGGCACCTAAAATATCGATTTTGAGCATGTTTTGAGCCTATATTTTGAAAACATTCTAGCACTGAGTAGGCATGTACAGATCGCTTCTGGAACCCAAAAATATCGAATTTTCTGGTGTTTAGGGCCAGAATTTGAGATATAAACGGGTACAGAAGATGCATGCACATATCGACTTTTGGGCACCTAAAAGATCGATTTTCAGTATGTTTTTGGCCGGTATTTTGAAAATACTCTAACACGGAGTAGGCATGTACAGATCGCTTCAGGGACCCGTAAATATCGAATTTTCGGGTGTTTTGGGCCTTAATTTGAGATATCGCCTTTACGCACCTAAAATATCGATTTTTATCATGTTTTGAGCCTGTTTTTTGAAAATATTCTAGCACTGAGTAGGCATGAACAGATCGCTTCTGGGACCCCAAAATATTGAATTTTCGGGTGTTTTGAGCCTGAATTTGAAATATATACGAGTACAGAAGATGCATGCACATATCGACTTTTGGGCACCTAAAATATCGATTTTGAGCATGTTTTGAGCCTATATTTTGAAAACATTCTAGCACTGAGTAGGCATGTACAGATCACTTCTGGGACCCCAAAATATCGATTTTTCGGTGTTTAGGGCCAGAATTTGAGATATAAACAGGTAAAGAAGATGCATGCACATATCGACTTTTGGGCACTTAAAAGATCGATTTTCAGTATGTTTTTGGCCTGTATTTTGAAAATACTCTAACACGGAGTAGGCATGTACAGATCCCTTTTAAGACCAATAAATATCGAATTTTCGGTTGTTTTGGGACTGAATTTGAGATATCGCCTTTACGCACCTAAAATATCGATTTTGAGCATGTTTTGAGCCTATATTTTGAAAACATTCTAGCACTGAGTAGGCATGTACAGATCGCTTCTGGGACCCCAAAATATCGATTTTTCGGGTGTTTAGGGCCAGAATTTGAGATATAAACGGGTACAGAAGATGCATGCACATATCGACTTTTGGGCACCTAAAAGATCGATTTTCAGTATGTTTTTGGCCTGTATTTTGAAAATACTCTAACACGGAGTAGGCATGTACAGATCCCTTCTGGGACCCCTAAATATCGAATTTTCGGGTGTTTTGGGACTGAATTTGAGATATCGCCTTTACGCACCTAAAATATCGATTTTTAGCATGTTTTGAACCTATATTTTGAAAATATTCTAGCACTGAGTAGGCATGTACAGATTGCTATTGTTACCCCAAAATATTGAATTTTCGGGTGTTTTGAGCCTGAATTTGAGATATAAACGGGTACTGAACATGCATGCACATATCGACTTTTGGGCACCTAAAACATCGATTTTGAGCATGTTTTGGGCCTGTATTTTGAAAATACTCTAACACGTAGTACGCATGTACAGATCGCTTCTGGGGCCCCAAAATATCGAATTTTCGGGTGTTTTGGGCCTGAATTTGAGATATCGCCTTTACGCACCTAAAATATCGATTTTTAGCATGTTTTGAGCCTATATTTTGAAAATATTCTAGCACTGAGTTTGCATGTACAGATCGCTTCTGGGACCCCAAAATATCGAATTTTCGGGTGTTTTGAGCTTGAATTTGAGATATAAACGAGTACAGAAGATGCATGCACATATATTCTTTTGGGCACCTAAAATATCGATTTTGAGCATGTTTTGAGCCTATATTTTGAAAACATTCTAGCACTGAGTAGGCATGTACAGATCGCTTCTGGGACCCCAAAATATCGTTTTTTCGGGTGTTTAGGGCCAGAATTTGAGATATAAACGGGTACAGAAGATGCATGCACTTATCGACTTTTGGGCACCTAAAAGATCTATTTTCAGTATGTTTTTGGCCTGTATTTTGAAAATAGTCTAACACGGAGTAGGCATGTACAGATCCCTTCTGGGACCCTTAAATATCGAATTTTCGGGTGTTTTGGGCCTTTATTTGAGATATCGACTTTTTGGCACCTAAAATATCGATTTTTAGCATGTTTTTCGCCTATATTTTGAAAATATTCTAGCTCTGAGTAGGCATGTACAAATTGCTTCTGGGACCCCAAAATATCGAATTTTCGGGTGTTTTGAGCCTGAATCCGAGATATAAACGGGTACTGAAGGTGCATGCAGATATCGACTTTTTGGCACCTAAAACATAGATTTTGAGCATGTTTTGGGCCTGTATTTTGAAAATACTCTAACACGGAGTAGGCATGTACAGATCGCTTCTGGGACCCCTAAATATCGAATTTTCGGATGTTTTGGGACTGAATTTGAGATATCGACTTTTTGGCACCTAAAATATCGATTTTTAGCATGTTTTTAGCCTATATTTTGAAAATATTCTAGCACTGACTAGGCATGTACAGATTGCTTCTGGGACCCCAGAATTTTGAATTTTCGGGTGTTTAGGGCCAGAATTTGAGATATAAACGCGTACAAAAGATGCATGCACATATCGACTTTTGGGCACCTAAAATATCGATTTTGAGCATGTTTTGAGCCTATATTTTGAAAACATTCTAGCACTGAGTAGGCATGTACAGATCGCTTCTGGAACCCAAAAATATCGAATTTTCTGGTGTTTAGGGCCAGAATTTGAGATATAAACGGGTACAGAAGATGCATGCACATATCGACTTTTGGGCACCTAAAAGATCGATTTTCAGTATGTTTTTGGCCGGTATTTTGAAAATACTCTAACACGGAGTAGGCATGTACAGATCGCTTCAGGGACCCGTAAATATCGAATTTTCGGGTGTTTTGGGCCTTAATTTGAGATATCGCCTTTACGCACCTAAAATATCGATTTTTATCATGTTTTGAGCCTGTTTTTTGAAAATATTCTAGCACTGAGTAGGCATGAACAGATCGCTTCTGGGACCCCAAAATATTGAATTTTCGGGTGTTTTGAGCCTGAATTTGAAATATATACGAGTACAGAAGATGCATGCACATATCGACTTTTGGGCACCTAAAATATCGATTTTGAGCATGTTTTGAGCCTATATTTTGAAAACATTCTAGCACTGAGTAGGCATGTACAGATCACTTCTGGGACCCCAAAATATCGATTTTTCGGTGTTTAGGGCCAGAATTTGAGATATAAACAGGTAAAGAAGATGCATGCACATATCGACTTTTGGGCACTTAAAAGATCGATTTTCAGTATGTTTTTGGCCTGTATTTTGAAAATACTCTAACACGGAGTAGGCATGTACAGATCCCTTTTAAGACCAATAAATATCGAATTTTCGGTTGTTTTGGGACTGAATTTGAGATATCGCCTTTACGCACCTAAAATATCGATTTTGAGCATGTTTTGAGCCTATATTTTGAAAACATTCTAGCACTGAGTAGGCATGTACAGATCGCTTCTGGGACCCCAAAATATCGATTTTTCGGGTGTTTAGGGCCAGAATTTGAGATATAAACGGGTACAGAAGATGCATGCACATATCGACTTTTGGGCACCTAAAAGATCGATTTTCAGTATGTTTTTGGCCTGTATTTTGAAAATACTCTAACACGGAGTAGGCATGTACAGATCCCTTCTGGGACCCCTAAATATCGAATTTTCGGGTGTTTTGGGACTGAATTTGAGATATCGCCTTTACGCACCTAAAATATCGATTTTTAGCATGTTTTGAACCTATATTTTGAAAATATTCTAGCACTGAGTAGGCATGTACAGATTGCTATTGTTACCCCAAAATATTGAATTTTCGGGTGTTTTGAGCCTGAATTTGAGATATAAACGGGTACTGAACATGCATGCACATATCGACTTTTGGGCACCTAAAACATCGATTTTGAGCATGTTTTGGGCCTGTATTTTGAAAATACTCTAACACGTAGTACGCATGTACAGATCGCTTCTGGGGCCCCAAAATATCGAATTTTCGGGTGTTTTGGGCCTGAATTTGAGATATCGCCTTTACGCACCTAAAATATCGATTTTTAGCATGTTTTGAGCCTATATTTTGAAAATATTCTAGCACTGAGTTTGCATGTACAGATCGCTTCTGGGACCCCAAAATATCGAATTTTCGGGTGTTTTGAGCTTGAATTTGAGATATAAACGAGTACAGAAGATGCATGCACATATATTCTTTTGGGCACCTAAAATATCGATTTTGAGCATGTTTTGAGCCTATATTTTGAAAACATTCTAGCACTGAGTAGGCATGTACAGATCGCTTCTGGGACCCCAAAATATCGTTTTTTCGGGTGTTTAGGGCCAGAATTTGAGATATAAACGGGTACAGAAGATGCATGCACTTATCGACTTTTGGGCACCTAAAAGATCTATTTTCAGTATGTTTTTGGCCTGTATTTTGAAAATAGTCTAACACGGAGTAGGCATGTACAGATCCCTTCTGGGACCCTTAAATATCGAATTTTCGGGTGTTTTGGGCCTTTATTTGAGATATCGACTTTTTGGCACCTAAAATATCGATTTTTAGCATGTTTTTCGCCTATATTTTGAAAATATTCTAGCTCTGAGTAGGCATGTACAAATTGCTTCTGGGACCCCAAAATATCGAATTTTCGGGTGTTTTGAGCCTGAATTCGAGATATAAACGGGTACTGAAGGTGCATGCAGATATCGACTTTTTGGCACCTAAAACATAGATTTTGAGCATGTTTTGGGCCTGTATTTTGAAAATACTCTAACACGGAGTAGGCATGTACAGATCGCTTCTGGGACCCCTAAATATCGAATTTTCGGATGTTTTGGGACTGAATTTGAGATATCGACTTTTTGGCACCTAAAATATCGATTTTTAGCATGTTTTTAGCCTATATTTTGAAAATATTCTAGCACTGACTAGGCATGTACAGATTGCTTCTGGGACCCCAAAATTTTGAATTTTCGGGTGTTTAGGGCCAGAATTTGAGATATAAACGCGTACAAAAGATGCATGCACATATCGACTTTTGGGCACCTAAAATATCGATTTTGAGCATGTTTTGAGCCTATATTTTGAAAACATTCTAGCACTGAGTAGGCATGTACAGATCGCTTCTGGAACCCAAAAATATCGAATTTTCTGGTGTTTAGGGCCAGAATTTGAGATATAAACGGGTACAGAAGATGCATGCACATATCGACTTTTGGGCACCTAAAAGATCGATTTTCAGTATGTTTTTGGCCGGTATTTTGAAAATACTCTAACACGGAGTAGGCATGTACAGATCGCTTCTGGGACCCGTAAATATCGAATTTTCGGGTGTTTTGGGCCTTAATTTGAGATATCGCCTTTACGCACCTAAAATATCGATTTTTAGCATGTTTTGAGCCTATATTTTGAAAATATTCTAGCACTGAGTTGGCATGTACAGATCGCTTCTGGGACCCCAAAATATCGAATTTTCGGGTGTTTTGAGCTTGAATTTGAGATATAAACGAGTACAGAAGATGCATGCACATATTGTCTTTTGGGCACCTAAAATATCGATTTTGAGCATGTTTTGAGCCTATATTTTGAAAACATTCTAGCACTGAGTAGGCATGTACAGATCGCTTCTGGGACCCCAAAATATCGATTTTTCGGGTGTTTAGGGCCAGAATTTGAGATATAAACGGGTACAGAAGATGCATGCACTTATCGACTTTTGGGCACCTAAAAGATCTATTTTCAGTATGTTTTTGGCCTGTATTTTGAAAATAGTCTAACACGGAGTAGGCATGTACAGATCCCTTCTGGGACCCTTAAATATCGAATTTTCGGGTGTTTTGAGCCTTTATTTGAGATATCGACTTTTTGGCACCTAAAATATCGATTTTTAGCATGTTTTTCGCCTATATTTTGAAAATATTCTAGCTCTGAGTAGGCATGTACAAATTGCTTCTGGGACCCCAAAATATCGAATTTTCGGGTGTTTTGAGCCTGAATCCGAGATATAAACGGGTACTGAAGGTGCATGCAGATATCGACTTTTTGGCACCTAAAACATAGATTTTGAGCATGTTTTGGGCCTGTATTTTGAAAATACTCTAACACGGAGTAGGCATGTACAGATCGCTTCTGGGACCCCTAAATATCGAATTTTCGGATGTTTTGGGACTGAATTTGAGATATCGACTTTTTGGCACCTAAAATATCGATTTTTAGCATGTTTTTAGCCTATATTTTGAAAATATTCTAGCACTGACTAGGCATGTACAGATTGCTTCTGGGACCCCAAAATTTTGAATTTTCGGGTGTTTAGGGCCAGAATTTGAGATATAAACGCGTACAAAAGATGCATGCACATATCGACTTTTGGGCACCTAAAATATCGATTTTGAGCATGTTTTGAGCCTATATTTTGAAAACATTCTAGCACTGAGTAGGCATGTACAGATCGCTTCTGGAACCCAAAAATATCGAATTTTCTGGTGTTTAGGGCCAGAATTTGAGATATAAACGGGTACAGAAGATACATGCACATATCGACTTTTGGGCACCTAAAAGATCGATTTTCAGTATGTTTTTGGCCGGTATTTTGAAAATACTCTAACACGGAGTAGGCATGTACAGATCGCTTCAGGGACCCGTAAATATCGAATTTTCGGGTGTTTTGGGCCTTAATTTGAGATATCGCCTTTACGCACCTAAAATATCGATTTTTATCATGTTTTGAGCCTGTTTTTTGAAAATATTCTAGCACTGAGTAGGCATGAACAGATCGCTTCTGGGACCCCAAAATATTGAATTTTCGGGTGTTTTGAGCCTGAATTTGAAATATATACGAGTACAGAAGATGCATGCACATATCGACTTTTGGGCACCTAAAATATCGATTTTGAGCATGTTTTGAGCCTATATTTTGAAAACATTCTAGCACTGAGTAGGCATGTACAGATCACTTCTGGGACCCCAAAATATCGATTTTTCGGTGTTTAGGGACAGAATTTGAGATATAAACAGGTAAAGAAGATGCATGCACATATCGACTTTTGGGCACTTAAAAGATCGATTTTCAGTATGTTTTTGGCCTGTATTTTGAAAATACTCTAACACGGAGTAGGCATGTACAGATCCCTTTTAAGACCAATAAATATCGAATTTTCGGTTGTTTTGGGACTGAATTTGAGATATCGCCTTTACGCACCTAAAATATCGATTTTGAGCATGTTTTGAGCCTATATTTTGAAAACATTCTAGCACTGACTAGGCATGTACAGATCGCTTCTGGGACCCCAAAATATCGATTTTTCGGGTGTTTAGGGCCAGAATTTGAGATATAAACGGGTACAGAAGATGCATGCACATATCGACTTTTGGGCACCTAAAAGATCGATTTTCAGTATGTTTTTGGCCTGTATTTTGAAAATACTCTAACACGGAGTAGGCATGTACAGATCCCTTCTGGGACCCCTAAATATCGAATTTTCGGGTGTTTTGGGACTGAATTTGAGATATCGCCTTTACGCACCTAAAATATCGATTTTTAGCATGTTTTGAACCTATATTTTGAAAATATTCTAGCACTGAGTAGGCATGTACAGATTGCTATTGTTACCCCAAAATATTGAATTTTCGGGTGTTTTGAGCCTGAATTTGAGATATAAACGGGTACTGAACATGCATGCACATATCGACTTTTGGGCACCTAAAACATCGATTTTGAGCATGTTTTGGGCCTGTATTTTGAAAATACTCTAACACGGAGTACGCATGTACAGATCGCTTCTGGGGCCCCAAAATATCGAATTTTCGGGTGTTTTGGGCCTGAATTTGAGATATCGCCTTTACGCACCTAAAATATCGATTTTTAGCATGTTTTGAGCCTATATTTTGAAAATATTCTAGCACTGAGTTTGCATGTACAGATCGCTTCTGGGACCCCAAAATATCGAATTTTCGGGTGTTTTGAGCTTGAATTTGAGATATAAACGAGTACAGAAGATGCATGCACATATATTCTTTTGGGCACCTAAAATATCGATTTTGAGCATGTTTTGAGCCTATATTTTGAAAACATTCTAGCACTGAGTAGGCATGTACAGATCGCTTCTGGGACCCCAAAATATCGTTTTTTCGGGTGTTTAGGGCCAGAATTTGAGATATAAACGGGTACAGAAGATGCATGCACTTATCGACTTTTGGGCACCTAAAAGATCTATTTTCAGTATGTTTTTGGCCTGTATTTTGAAAATAGTCTAACACGGAGTAGGCATGTACAGATCCCTTCTGGGACCCTTAAATATCGAATTTTCGGGTGTTTTGGGCCTTTATTTGAGATATCGACTTTTTGGCACCTAAAATATCGATTTTTAGCATGTTTTTCGCCTATATTTTGAAAATATTCTAGCTCTGAGTAGGCATGTACAAATTGCTTCTGGGACCCCAAAATATCGAATTTTCGGGTGTTTTGAGCCTGAATTCGAGATATAAACGGGTACTGAAGGTGCATGCAGATATCTACTTTTTGGCACCTAAAACATAGATTTTGAGCATGTTTTGGGCCTGTATTTTGAAAATACTCTAACACGGAGTAGGCATGTACAGATAGCTTCTGGGACCCCTAAATATCGAATTTTCGGATGTTTTGGGACTGAATTTGAGATATCGACTTTTTGGCACCTAAAATATCGATTTTTAGCATGTTTTTAGCCTATATTTTGAAAATATTCTAGCACTGACTAGGCATGTACAGATTGCTTCTGGGACCCCAAAATTTTGAATTTTCGGGTGTTTAGGGCCAGAATTTGAGATATAAACGCGTACAAAAGATGCATGCACATATCGACTTTTGGGCACCTAAAATATCGATTTTGAGCATGTTTTGAGCCTATATTTTGAAAACATTCTAGCACTGAGTAGGCATGTACAGATCGCTTCTGGAACCCAAAAATATCGAATTTTCTGGTGTTTAGGGCCAGAATTTGAGATATAAACGGGTACAGAAGATGCATGCACATATCGACTTTTGGGCACCTAAAAGATCGATTTTCAGTATGTTTTTGGCCGGTATTTTGAAAATACTCTAACACGGAGTAGGCATGTACAGATCGCTTCTGGGACCCGTAAATATCGAATTTTCGGGTGTTTTGGGCCTTAATTTGAGATATCGCCTTTACGCACCTAAAATATCGATTTTTATCATGTTTTGAGCCTGTTTTTTGAAAATATTCTAGCACTGAGTAGGCATGAACAGATCGCTTCTGGGACCCCAAAATATTGAATTTTCGGGTGTTTTGAGCCTGAATTTGAAATATATACGAGTACAGAAGATGCATGCACATATCGACTTTTGGGCACCTAAAATATCGATTTTGAGCATGTTTTGAGCCTATATTTTGAAAACATTCTAGCACTGAGTAGGCATGTACAGATCACTTCTGGGACCCCAAAATATCGATTTTTCGGTGTTTAGGGCCAGAATTTGAGATATAAACAGGTAAAGAAGATGCATGCACATATCGACTTTTGGGCACTTAAAAGATCGATTTTCAGTATGTTTTTGGCCTGTATTTTGAAAATACTCTAACACGGAGTAGGCATGTACAGATCCCTTTTAAGACCAATAAATATCGAATTTTCGGGTGTTTTGGGACTGAATTTGAGATATCGCCTTTACGCACCTAAAATATCGATTTTGAGCATGTTTTGAGCCTATATTTTGAAAACATTCTAGCACTGACTAGGCATGTACAGATCGCTTCTGGGACCCCAAAATATCGATTTTTCGGGTGTTTAGGGCCAGAATTTGAGATATAAACGGGTACAGAAGATGCATGCACATATCGACTTTTGGGCACCTAAAAGATCGATTTTCAGTATGTTTTTGGCCTGTATTTTGAAAATACTCTAACACGGAGTAGGCATGTACAGATCCCTTCTGGGACCCCTAAATATCGAATTTTCGGGTGTTTTGGGACTGAATTTGAGATATCGCCTTTACGCACCTAAAATATCGATTTTTAGCATGTTTTGAACCTATATTTTGAAAATATTCTAGCACTGAGTAGGCATGTACAGATTGCTATTGTTACCGCAAAATATTGAATTTTCGGGTGTTTTGAGCCTGAATTTGAGATATAAACGGGTACTGAACATGCATGCACATATCGACTTTTGGGCACCTAAAACATCGATTTTGAGCATGTTTTGGGCCTGTATTTTGAAAATACTCTAACACGGAGTACGCATGTACAGATCGCTTCTGGGGCCCCAAAATATCGAATTTTCGGGTGTTTTGGGCCTGAATTTGGGATATCGCCTTTACGCACCTAAAATATCGATTTTTAGCATGTTTTGAGCCTATATTTTGAAAATATTCTAGCACTGAGTTGGCATGTACAGATCGCTTCTGGGACCCCAAAATATCGAATTTTCGGGTGTTTTGAGCTTGAATTTGAGATATAAACGAGTACAGAAGATGCATGCACTTATCGACTTTTGGGCACCTAAAAGATCTATTTTCAGTATGTTTTTGGCCTGTATTTTGAAAATAGTCTAACACGGAGTAGGCATGTACAGATCCCTTCTGGGACCCTTAAATATCGAATTTTCGGGTGTTTTGGGCCTTTATTTGAGATATCGACTTTTTGGCACCTAAAATATCGATTTTTAGCATGTTTTTCGCCTATATTTTGAAAATATTCTAGCTCTGAGTAGGCATGTACAAATTGCTTCTGGGACCCCAAAATATCGAATTTTCGGGTGTTTTGAGCCTGAATCCGAGATATAAACGGGTACTGAAGGTGCATGCAGATATCGACTTTTTGGCACCTAAAACATAGATTTTGAGCATGTTTTGGGCCTGTATTTTGAAAATACTCTAACACGGAGTAGGCATGTACAGATCGCTTCTGGGACCCCTAAATATCGAATTTTCGGATGTTTTGGGACTGAATTTGAGATATCGACTTTTTGGCACCTAAAATATCGATTTTTAGCATGTTTTTAGCCTATATTTTGAAAATATTCTAGCACTGACTAGGCATGTACAGATTGCTTCTGGGACCCCAAAATTTTGAATTTTCGGGTGTTTAGGGCCAGAATTTGAGATATAAACGCGTACAAAAGATGCATGCACATATCGACTTTTGGGCACCTAAAATATCGATTTTGAGCATGTTTTGAGCCTATATTTTGAAAACATTCTAGCACTGAGTAGGCATGTACAGATCGCTTCTGGGACCCCAAAATATCGATTTTTCGGGTGTTTAGGGCCAGAATTTGAGATATAAACGGGTACAGAAGATGCATGCACATATCGACTTTTGGGCACCTAAAAGATCGATTTTCAGTATGTTTTTGGCCGGTATTTTGAAAATACTCTAACACGGAGTAGGCATGTACAGATCCCTTCTGGGACCCCTAAATATCGAATTTTCGGGTGTTTTGGGACTGAATTTGAGATATCGCCTTTACGCACCTAAAATATCGATTTTTAGCATGTTTTGAACCTATATTTTGAAAATATTCTAGCACTGAGTAGGCATGTACAGATTGCTATTGTTACCGCAAAATATTGAATTTTCGGGTGTTTTGAGCCTGAATTTGAGATATAAACGGGTACTGAACATGCATGCACATATCGACTTTTGGGCACCTAAAACATCGATTTTGAGCATGTTTTGGGCCTGTATTTTGAAAATACTCTAATACGGAGTACGCATGTACAGATCGCTTCTGGGGCCCCAAAATATCGAATTTTCGGGTGTTTTGGGCCTGAATTTGGGATATCGCCTTTACGCACCTAAAATATCGATTTTTAGCATGTTTTGAGCCTATATTTTGAAAATATTCTAGCACTGAGTTGCCATGTACAGATCGCTTCTGGGACCCCAAAATATCGAATTTTCGGGTGTTTTGAGCTTGAATTTGAGATATAAACGAGTACAGAAGATGGATGCACATATTGTCTTTTGGGCACCTAAAATATCGATTTTGAGCATGTTTTGAGCCTATATTTTGAAAACATTCTAGCACTGAGTAGGCATGTACAGATCGCTTCTGGGACCCCAAAATATCGATTTTTCGGGTGTTTAGGGCCAGAATTTGAGATATAAACGGGTACAGAAGATGCATGCACTTATCGACTTTTGGGCACCTAAAAGATCTATTTTCAGTATGTTTTTGGCCTGTATTTTGAAAATAGTCTAACACGGAGTAGGCATGTACAGATCCCTTCTGGGACCCTTAAATATCGAATTTTCGGGTGTTTTGGGCCTTTATTTGAGATATCGACTTTTTGGCACCTAAAATATCGATTTTTAGCATGTTTTTCGCCTATATTTTGAAAATATTCTAGCTCTGAGTAGGCATGTACAAATTGCTTCTGGGACCCCAAAATATCGAATTTTCGGGTGTTTTGAGCCTGAATCCGAGATATAAACGGGTACTGAAGGTGCATGCAGATATCGACTTTTTGGCACCTAAAACATAGATTTTGAGCATGTTTTGGGCCTGTATTTTGAAAATACTCTAACACGGAGTAGGCATGTACAGATCGCTTCTGGGACCCCTAAATATCGAATTTTCGGATGTTTTGGGACTGAATTTGAGATATCGACTTTTTGGCACCTAAAATATCGATTTTTAGCATGTTTTTAGCCTATATTTTGAAAATATTCTAGCACTGACTAGGCATGTACAGATTGCTTCTGGGACCCCAAAATTTTGAATTTTCGGGTGTTTAGGGCCAGAATTTGAGATATAAACGCGTACAAAAGATGCATGCACATATCGACTTTTGGGCACCTAAAATATCGATTTTGAGCATGTTTTGAGCCTATATTTTGAAAATGTTCTAGCACTGAGTAGGCATGTACAGATCGCTTCTGGAACCCAAAAATATCGAATTTTCTGGTGTTTAGGGCCAGAATTTGAGATATAAACGGGTACAGAAGATGCATGCACATATCGACTTTTGGGCACCTAAAAGATCGATTTTCAGTATGTTTTTGGCCGGTATTTTGAAAATACTCTAACACGGAGTAGGCATGTAGAGATCGCTTCAGGGACCCGTAAATATCGAATTTTCGGGTGTTTTGGGCCTTAATTTGAGATATCGCCTTTACGCACCTAAAATATCGATTTTTATCATGTTTTGAGCCTGTTTTTTGAAAATATTCTAGCACTGAGTAGGCATGAACAGATCGCTTCTGGGACCCCAAAATATTGAATTTTCGGGTGTTTTGAGCCTGAATTTGAAATATATACGAGTACAGAAGATGCATGCACATATCGACTTTTGGGCACCTAAAATATCGATTTTGAGCATGTTTTGAGCCTATATTTTGAAAACATTCTAGCACTGAGTAGGCATGTACAGATCACTTCTGGGACCCCAAAATATCGATTTTTCGGTGTTTAGGGCCAGAATTTGAGATATAAACAGGTAAAGAAGATGCATGCACATATCGACTTTTGGGCACTTAAAAGATCGATTTTCAGTATGTTTTTGGCCTGTATTTTGAAAATACTCTAACACGGAGTAGGCATGTACAGATCCCTTTTAAGACCAATAAATATCGAATTTTCGGGTGTTTTGGGACTGAATTTGAGATATCGCCTTTACGCACCTAAAATATCGATTTTGAGCATGTTTTGAGCCTATATTTTGAAAACATTCTAGCACTGACTAGGCATGTACAGATCGCTTCTGGGACCCCAAAATATCGATTTTTCGGGTGTTTAGGGCCAGAATTTGAGATATAAACGGGTACAGAAGATGCATGCACATATCGACTTTTGGGCACCTAAAAGATCGATTTTCAGTATGTTTTTGGCCTGTATTTTGAAAATACTCTAACACGGAGTAGGCATGAACAGATCCCTTCTGGGACCCCTAAATATCGAATTTTCGGGTGTTTTGGGACTGAATTTGAGATATCGCCTTTACGCACCTAAAATATCGATTTTTAGCATGTTTTGAACCTATATTTTGAAAATATTCTAGCACTGAGTAGGCATGTACAGATTGCTATTGTTACCGCAAAATATTGAATTTTCGGGTGTTTTGAGCCTGAATTTGAGATATAAACGGGTACTGAACATGCATGCACATATCGACTTTTGGGCACCTAAAACATCGATTTTGAGCATGTTTTGGGCCTGTATTTTGAAAATACTCTAATACGGAGTACGCATGTACAGATCGCTTCTGGGGCCCCAAAATATCGAATTTTCGGGTGTTTTGGGCCTGAATTTGGGATATCGCCTTTACGCACCTAAAATATCGATTTTTAACATGTTTTGAGCCTATATTTTGAAAATATTCTAGCACTGAGTTGGCATGTACAGATCGCTTCTGGGACCCCAAAATATCGAATTTTCGGGTGTTTTGAGCTTGAATTTGAGATATAAACGAGTACAGAAGATGGATGCACATATTGTCTTTTGGGCACCTAAAATATCGATTTTGAGCATGTTTTGAGCCTATATTTTGAAAACATTCTAGCACTGAGTAGGCATGTACAGATCGCTTCTGGGACCCCAAAATATCGATTTTTCGGGTGTTTAGGGCCAGAATTTGAGATATAAACGGGTACAGAAGATGCATGCACTTATCGACTTTTGGGCACCTAAAAGATCTATTTTCAGTATGTTTTTGGCCTGTATTTTGAAAATAGTCTAACACGGAGTAGGCATGTACAGATCCCTTCTGGGACCCTTAAATATCGAATTTTCGGGTGTTTTGGGCCTTTATTTGAGATATCGACTTTTTGGCACCTAAAATATCGATTTTTAGCATGTTTTTCGCCTATATTTTGAAAATATTCTAGCTCTGAGTAGGCATGTACAAATTGCTTCTGGGACCCCAAAATATCGAATTTTCGGGTGTTTTGAGCCTGAATCCGAGATATAAACGGGTACTGAAGGTGCATGCAGATATCGACTTTTTGGCACCTAAAACATAGATTTTGAGCATGTTTTGGGCCTGTATTTTGAAAATACTCTAACACGGAGTAGGCATGTACAGATCGCTTCTGGGACCCCTAAATATCGAATTTTCGGATGTTTTGGGACTGAATTTGAGATATCGACTTTTTGGCACCTAAAATATCGATTTTTAGCATGTTTTTAGCCTATATTTTGAAAATATTCTAGCACTGACTAGGCATATACAGATTGCTTCTGGGACCCCAAAATTTTGAATTTTCGGGTGTTTAGGGCCAGAATTTGAGATATAAACGGGTACAGAAGATGCATGCACATATCGACTTTTGGGCACCTAAAAGATCGATTTTCAGTATGTTTTTGGCCGGTATTTTGAAAATACTCTAACACGGAGTAGGCATGTACAGATCGCTTCAGGGACCCGTAAATATCGAATTTTCGGGTGTTTTGGGCCTTAATTTGAGATATCGCCTTTACGCACCTAAAATATCGATTTTTATCATGTTTTGAGCCTGTTTTTTGAAAATATTCTAGCACTGAGTAGGCATGAACAGATCGCTTCTGGGACCCCAAAATATTGAATTTTCGGGTGTTTTGAGCCTGAATTTGAAATATATACGAGTACAGAAGATGCATGCACATATCGACTTTTGGGCACCTAAAATATCGATTTTGAGCATGTTTTGAGCCTATATTTTGAAAACATTCTAGCACTGAGTAGGCATGTACAGATCACTTCTGGGACCCCAAAATATCGATTTTTCGGTGTTTAGGGCCAGAATTTGAGATATAAACAGGTAAAGAAGATGCATGCACATATCGACTTTTGGGCACTTAAAAGATCGATTTTCAGTATGTTTTTGGCCTGTATTTTGAAAATACTCTAACACGGAGTAGGCATGTACAGATCCCTTTTAAGACCAATAAATATCGAATTTTCGGTTGTTTTGGGACTGAATTTGAGATATCGCCTTTACGCACCTAAAATATCGATTTTTAGCATGTTTTGAACCTATATTTTGAAAATATTCTAGCACTGAGTAGGCATGTACAGATTGCTATTGTTACCCCAAAATATTGAATTTTCGGGTGTTTTGAGCCTGAATTTGAGATATAAACGGGTACTGAACATGCATGCACATATCGACTTTTGGGCACCTAAAACATCGATTTTGAGCATGTTTTGGGCCTGTATTTTGAAAATACTCTAACACGGAGTACGCATGTACAGATCGCTTCTGGGGCCCCAAAATATCGAATTTTCGGGTGTTTTGGGCCTGAATTTGAGATATCGCCTTTACGCACCTAAAATATCGATTTTTAGCATGTTTTGAGCCTATATTTTGAAAATATTCTAGCACTGAGTTGGCATGTACAGATCGCTTCTGGGACCCCAAAATATCGAATTTTCGGGTGTTTTGAGCTTGAATTTGAGATATAAACGAGTACAGAAGATGCATGCACATATATTCTTTTGGGCACCTAAAATATCGATTTTGAGCATGTTTTGAGCCTATATTTTGAAAACATTCTAGCACTGAGTAGGCATGTACAGATCGCTTCTGGGACCCCAAAATATCGTTTTTTCGGGTGTTTAGGGCCAGAATTTGAGATATAAACGGGTACAGAAGATGCATGCACTTATCGACTTTTGGGCACCTAAAAGATCTATTTTCAGTATGTTTTTGGCCTGTATTTTGAAAATAGTCTAACACGGAGTAGGCATGTACAGATCCCTTCTGGGACCCTTAAATATCGAATTTTCGGGTGTTTTGGGCCTTTATTTGAGATATCGACTTTTTGGCACCTAAAATATCGATTTTTAGCATGTTTTTCGCCTATATTTTGAAAATATTCTAGCTCTGAGTAGGCATGTACAAATTGCTTCTGGGACCCCAAAATATCGAATTTTCGGGTGTTTTGAGCCTGAATTCGAGATATAAACGGGTACTGAAGGTGCATGCAGATATCGACTTTTTGGCACCTAAAACATAGATTTTGAGCATGTTTTGGGCCTGTATTTTGAAAATACTCTAACACGGAGTAGGCATGTACAGATCGCTTCTGGGACCCCTAAATATCGAATTTTCGGATGTTTTGGGACTGAATTTGAGATATCGACTTTTTGGCACCTAAAATATCGATTTTTAGCATGTTTTTAGCCTATATTTTGAAAATATTCTAGCACTGACTAGGCATGTACAGATTGCTTCTGGGACCCCAAAATTTTGAATTTTCGGGTGTTTAGGGCCAGAATTTGAGATATAAACGCGTACAAAAGATGCATGCACATATCGACTTTTGGGCACCTAAAATATCGATTTTGAGCATGTTTTGAGCCTATATTTTGAAAATGTTCTAGCACTGAGTAGGCATGTACAGATTGCTTCTGGGACCCCAAAATATTGAATTTTCGGGTGTTTTGAGCCTGAATTTGAGATATAAACGGGTACAGAAGATACATGCACATATTGACTTTGGACATCTAAAATATCGATTTTCAGCATGTTTTGGCCCTGTATTTTGAAAATACTCTAACACGGAGTAGGCATGTACAGATCGCTTCTGGGACCCCAAAATATCAAATTTTCGGGTGTTTTGAGCCTGAATTTGAGATATAAACGGGTACTGAACATGCATGCACATATCGACTTTTGGGCACCTAAAATATCGATTTTGTGCATGTATTGAGCCTATATTTTGAAAACATTCTAGCACTGAGTAGGCATGTACAGATCGCTTCTGGGACCCAAAAATATCGAATTTTCGGGTGTTTAGGGCCAGAATTTGAGATATAAACGGGTACAGAAGATACATGCACATATCGACTTTTGGGCACCTAAAAGATCGATTTTCAGTATGTTTTTGGCATGTATTTTGAAAATACTCTAACACGGAGTAGGCATGTACAGATCGCTTCTGGGACCCGTAAATATCGAATTTTCGGGTGTTTTGGGCCTTAATTTGAGATATCGCCTTTACGCACCTAAAATATCGATTTTTAGCATGTTTTGAGCCTGTTTTTTGAAAATATTCTAGCACTGAGTAGGCATGAACAGATCGCTTCTGGGACCCCAAAATATTGAATTTTCGGGTGTTTTGAGCCTGAATTTGAAATATAAACGAGTACAGAAGATGCATGCACATATCGACTTTTGGGCACCTAAAAGATCGATTTTCAGTATGTTTTTGGCCTGTATTTTGAAAATACTCTAACACGGAGTAGGCATGTACAGATCACTTTTAAGACCAATAAATATCGAATTTTCGGGTGTTTTGGGACTGAATTTGAGATATCGCCTTTACGCACCTAAAATATCGATTTTGAGCATGTTTTGAGCCTATATTTTGAAAACATTCTAGCACTGAGTAGGCATGTACAGATCGCTTCTGGTACCCCAAAATATCGATTTTTCGGGTGTTTAGGGCCAGAATTTGAGATATAAACGGGTACAGAAGATGCATGCACATATCGACTTTTGGGCACCTAAAAGATCGATTTTCAGTATGTTTTTGGCCTGTAATTTGAAAATACTCTAACACGGAGTAGGCATGTACAGATCCCTTCTGGGACCCCTAAATATCGAATTTTCGGGTGTTTTGGGACTGAATTTGAGATATCGCCTTTACGCACCTAAAATATCGATTTTTAGCATGTTTTGAACCTATATTTTGAAAATATTCTAGCACTGAGTAGGCATGTACAGATTACTTCTGTTACCCCAAAATATTGAATTTTCGGGTGTTTTGAGCCTGAATTTGAGATATAAACGGGTACAGAAGATACATGCACATATTGACTTTGGGCATCTAAAATATCGATTTTCAGCATGTTTTGGGCCTGTATTTTGAAAATACTCTAACACGGAGTAGGCATGTACAGATCGCTTCTGGGACCCCAAAATATCGAATTTTCGGGTGTTTTGAGCCTGAATTTGAGATATAAATGGGTACTGAACATGCATGCACATATCGACTTTTGGGCACCTAAAACATCGATTTTGAGCATGTTTTGGGCCTGTATTTTGAAAATACTCTAACACGGAGTAGGCATGTACAGATCGCTTCTGGGGCCCCAAAATATCGAATTTTCGGGTGTTTTGGGCCTGAATATGAGATATCGCCTATACGCACCTAAAATATCGATTTTTAGCATGTTTTGAGCCTATATTTTGAAAATATTCTAGCACTGAGTAGGCATGTACAGATCGCTTCTGGGACCCCAAAATATCGATTTTTCGGGTGTTTAGGGCCAGAATTTGAGATATAAACGGGTACAGAAGATGCATGCACTTATCGACTTTTGGGCACCTAAAAGATCGATTTTCAGTATGTTTTTGGCCTGTATTTTGAAAATAGTCTAACACGGAGTAGGCATGTACAGATCGCTTCTGGGACCCGTAAATATCGAATTTTCGGGTGTTTTGGGCCTTAATTTGAGATATCGCCTTTACGCACCTAAAATATCGATTTTTAGCATGTTTTGAGCCTGTTTTTTGAAAATATTCTAGCACTGAGTAGGCATGAACAGATCGCTTCTGGGACCCCAAAATATTGAATTTTCGGGTGTTTTGAGCCTGAATTTGAAATATAAACGAGTACAGAAGATGCATGCACATATCGACTTTTGGGCACCTAAAAGATCGATTTTCAGTATGTTTTTGGCCTGTATTTTGAAAATACTCTAACACGGAGTAGGCATGTACAGATCCCTTTTAAGACCAATAGATATCGAATTTTCGGGTGTTTTGGGACTGAATTTGAGATATCGCCTTTACGCACCTAAAATATCGATTTTGAGCATGTTTTGAGCCTATATTTTGAAAACATTCTAGCACTGAGTAGGCATGTACAGATCGCTTCTGGGACCCCAAAATATCGATTTTTCGGGTGTTTAGGGCCAGAATTTGAGATGTAAACGGGTACAGAAGATGCATGCACATATCGACTTTTGGGCACCTAAAAGATCGATTTTCAGTATGTTTTTGGCCTGTAATTTGAAAATACTCTAACACGGAGTAGGCATGTACAGATCCCTTCTGGGACCCCTAAATATCGAATTTTCGGGTGTTTTGGGACTGAATTTGAGATATCGCCTTTACGCACCTAAAATATCGATTTTTAGCATGTTTTGAACCTATATTTTGAAAATATTCTAGCACTGAGTAGGCATGTACAGATTACTTCTGTTACCCCAAAATATTGAATTTTCGGGTGTTTTGAGCCTGAATTTGAGATATAAACGGGTACAGAAGATACATGCACATATTGACTTTGGGCATCTAAAATATCGATTTTCAGTATGTTTTGGGCCTGTATTTTGAAAATACTCTAACACGGAGTAGGCATGTACAGATCGCTTCTGGGACCCCAAAATATCGAATTTTCGGGTGTTTTGAGCCTGAATTTGAGATATAAACGGGTACTGAACATGCATGCACATATCGACTTTTGGGCACCTAAAACATCGATTTTGAGCATGTTTTGGGCCTGTATTTTGAAAATACTCTAACACGGAGTAGGCATGTACAGATCGCTTCTGGGGCCCCAAAATATCGAATTTTCGGGTGTTTTGGGCCTGAATTTGAGATATCGCCTATACGCACCTAAAATATCGATTTTTAGCATGTTTTGAGCCTATATTTTGAAAATATTCTAGCACTGAGTTGGCATGTACAGATCGCTTCTGGGACCCCAAAATATCGAATTTTCGGGTGTTTTGAGCTTGAATTTGAGATATAAACGAGTACAGAAGATGGATGCACATATTGTCTTTTGGGCACCTAAAATATCGATTTTGAGCATGTTTTGAGCCTATATTTTGAAAACATTCTAGCACTGAGTAGGCATGTACAGATCGCTTCTGGGACCCCAAAATATCGATTTTTCGGGTGTTTAGGGCCAGAATTTGAGATATAAACGGGTACAGAAGATGCATGCACTTATCGACTTTTGGGCACCTAAAAGATCGATTTTCAGTATGTTTTTGGCCTGTATTTTGAAAATAGTCTAACACGGAGTAGGCATGTACAGATCCCTTCTGGGACCCTTAAATATCGAATTTTCGGGTGTTTTGGGACTGAATTTGAGATATCGACTTTTTGGCACCTAAAATATCGATTTTTAGCATGTTTTTAGCCTATATTTTGAAAATGTTCTAGCACTGAGTAGGCATGTACAGATTGCTTCTGGGACCCCAAAATATTGAATTTTCGGGTGTTTTGAGCCTGAATTTGAGATATAAACGGGTACAGAAGATACATGCACATATTGACTTTGGGCATCTAAAATATTGATTTTCAGCATGTTTTGGCCCTGTATTTTGAAAATACTCTAACACGGAGTAGGCATGTACAGATCGCTTCTGGGACCCCAAAATATCAAATTTTCGGGTGTTTTGAGCCTGAATTTGAGATATAAACGGGTACTGAACATGCATGCACATATCGACTTTTGGGCACCTAAAATATCGATTTTGAGCATGTATTGAGCCTATATTTTGAAAACATTCTAGCACTGAGTAGGCATGTACAGATCGCTTCTGGGACCCAAAAATATCGAATTTTCGGGTGTTTAGGGCCAGAATTTGAGATATAAACGGGTACAGAAGATGCATTCACATATCGACTTTTGGGCACCTAAAAGATCGATTTTCAGTATGTTTTTGGCCTGTATTTTGAAAATACTCTAACACGGAGTAGGCATGTACAGATCGCTTCTGGGACCCGTAAATATCGAATTTAGGGTGTTTTGGGCCTTAATTTGAGATATCGCCTTTACGAACCTAAATTATCGATTTTTAGCATGTTTTGAGCCTGTTTTTTGAAAATATTCTAGCACTGAGTAGGCATGTACAGATTGCTTCTGGGACCCCAAAATATTGAATTTTCGTGTGTTTTGAGCCTGAATTTGAGATATAAACGGGTACAGAAGATACATGCACATATTGACTTTGGGCATCTAAAATATCGATTTTCAGCATGTTTTGGGCCTGTATTTTGAAAATACTCTAACACGGAGTAGGCATGTACAGATCGCTTCTGGGACCCCAAAATATCGAATTTTCGGGTGTTTTGAGCCTGAATTTGAGATATAAACGGGTACTGAACATGCATGCACATATCAACTTTTGGGCACCTAAAACATCGATTTTGAGCATGTTTTGGGCCTGTATTTTGAAAATACTCTAACACGGAGTACGCATGTACAGATCGCTTCTGGGACCCCTAAATATCGAATTTTCGGGTGTTTTGGGCCTGAATTTGAGATATCGCCTTTACGCACCTAAAATATCGATTTTTAGGATGTTTTTCGCCTATATTTTGAAAATATTCTAGCACTGAGTAGGCATGTACAGATCGCTTCTTGGACCCCAAAATATTGAATTTTCGGGTGTTTTGAGCCTGAATTTGAGATATAAACGAGTACAGAAGATGCATGCACATATCGACTTTTGGGCACCTAAAATATCGATTTTGAGCATGTTTTGAGCCTATATTTTGAAAACATTCTAGCACTGAGTAGGCATGTACAGATCGCTTCTGGGACCCCAAAATATCGATTTTTCGGGTGTTTAGGGCCAGAATTTGAGATATAAACAGGTAAAGAAGATGCATGCACATATCGACTTTTGGGCACCTAAAAGATCAATTTTCAGTATGTTTTTGGCCTGTATTTTGAAAATACTCTAACACGGAGTAGGCATGTACAGATCCCTTTTAAGACCAATAAATATCGAATTTTCGGGTGTTTTGGGACTGAATTTGAGATATTGCCTTTACGCACCTAAACTATCGATTTTGAGCATGTTTTGAGTCTATATTTTGAAAACATTCTAGCACTGAGTAGGCATGTACAGATCGCTTCTGGGACCCCAAAATATCGATTTTTCGGGTGTTTAGGGCCAGAATTTGAGATATAAACGGGTACAGAAGATGCATGCACATATCGACTTTTGGGCACCTAAAAGATCGATTTTCAGTATGTTTTTGGCCTGTATTTTGAAAATACTCTAACACGGAGTAGGCATGTACAGATCCCTTCTGGGACCCCTAAATATCGAATTTTCGGGTGTTTTGGGACTGAATTTGAGATATCGACTTTTTGGCACCTAAAATATCGATTTTTAGCATGTTTTGAGCCTATATTTTGAAAATATTCTAGCACTGAGTAGGCATGTACAGATTGCTTCTGGGACCCAAAAATATTGAATTTTCGGGTGTTTTGAGCCTGAATTTGAGATATAAACGGGTACAGAAGATACATGCACATATTGACTTTGTTCATCTAAAATATCGATTTTCAGCATGTTTTGGGCCTGTATTTTGAAAATACTCTAACACGGAGTAGGCATGTACAGATCGCTTCTGGGACCCCAAAATATCGAATTTTCGGGAGTTTTGAGCCTGAATTTGAGATATAAACGGGTACTGAACATGCATGCACATATCAACTTTTGGGCACCTAAAACATCGATTTTGAGAATGTTTTAGGCCTATATTTTGAAAATACGCTAACACGGAGTACGCATGTACAGATCGCTTCTGGGGCCCCAAAATATCGAATTTTCGGGTGTTTTGGGCCTGAATTTGAGATATCGCCTTTACGCACCTAAAATATCGATTTTTAGCATGTTTTGAGCCTATATTTTGAAAATATTCTAGCACTGAGTTGGCATGTACAGATCGCTTCTGGGACCCCAAAATATCGAATTTTCGGGTGTTTTGAGCTTGAATTTGAGATATAAACGAGTACAGAAGATGGATGCACATATTGTCTTTTGGGCACCTAAAATATCGATTTTGAGCATGTTTTGAGCCTATATTATGAAAACATTCTAGCACTGAGTAGGCATGTACAGATCGCTTCTGGGACCCCAAAATATCGATTTTTCGGGTGTTTAGGGCCAAAATTTGAGATATAAACGGGTACAGAAGATGCATGCACTTATCGACTTTTGGGCACCTAAATAATCGATTTTTAGTATGTTTTTGGCCTGTATTTTGAAAATAGTCTAACACGGAGTAGGCATGTACAGATCCCTTCTGGGACCCTTAAATATCGAATTTTCGGGTGTTTTGGGACTGAATTTGAGATATCGACTTTTTGGCACCTAAAATATCGATTTTTAGCATGTTTTTAGCCTATATTTTGAAAATGTTCTAGCACTGAGTAGGCATGTACAGATTGCTTCTGGGACCCCAAAATATTGAATTTTCGGGTGTTTTGAGCCTGAATTTGAGATATAAACGGGTACAGAAGATACATGCACATATTGACTTTGGGCATCTAAAATATCGATTTTCAGCATGTTTTGGCCCTGTATTTTGAAAATACTCTAACACGGAGTAGGCATGTACAGATCGCTTCTGGGACCCCAAAATATCAAATTTTCGGGTGTTTTGAGCCTGAATTTGAGATATAAACGGGTACTGAACATGCATGCACATATCGACTTTTGGGCACCTAAAATATCGATTTTGAGCATGTATTGAGCCTATATTTTGAAAACATTCTAGCACTGAGTAGGCATGTACAGATCGCTTCTGGGACCCAAAAATATCGATTTTTCGGGTGTTTAGGGCCAGAATTTGAGATATAAACGGGTACAGAAGATGCATGCACATATCGACTTTTGGGCACCTAAAAGATCGATTTTCAGTATGTTTTTGGAATGTATTTTGAAAATACTCTAACACGGAGTAGGCATGTACAGATCGCTTCTGGGACCCCTAAATATCGAATTTTCGGGTGTTTTGGGACTGAATTTGAGATATCGCCCTTACGCACCTAAAATATCGATTTTTAGCATGTTTTGAGCCTATATTTTGAAAATATTCTAGCACTGAGTAGGCATGTACAGATTGCTACTGGGACCCGAAAATATTGAATTTTCGGGTGTTTTGAGCCTGAATTTGAGATATAAACGGGTACAGAAGATACATGCACATATTGACTTTGGGCATCTAAAATATCGATTTTCAGCATGTTTTGGGCCTGTATTTTGAAAATACTCTAACACAGAGTAGGCATGTACAGATCGCTTCTGGGACCCCAAAATATCGATTTTTCGGGTGTTTAGGGCCAGAATTTGAGATATAAACGGGTACAGAAGATGCATGCACTTATCGACTTTTGGGCACCTAAAAGATAGATTTTCAGTATGTTTTAGGCCTGTATTTTGAAAATACTCTAACACGGAGTAGGCATGTACACATCGCTTCTGGGACCCCAAAATATCGAATTTTCGGGTGTTTTGGGCCTGAATTTGAGATATCGCCTATACGCACCTAAAATATCGATTTTTAGTACGTTTTGAGCCTATATTTTGAAAATATTCTAGCACTGAGTAGGCATGTACAGATCGCTTCTGGGACCCCAAAATATCGAATTTTCGGGTGTTTTGGGCCTGAATTTGAGATATCGCCTATATGCACCTAAAATATCGATTTTTAACATGTTTTGAGCCTATATTTTGAAAATATTCTAGCACTGAGTAGGCATGTACAGATCGCTTCTGGGACCCCAAAATATCGAATTTTCGGGTGTTTTGAGCTTGAATTTGAGATATAAACGAGTACAGAAGATGCATGCACATATTGACTTTTGGGCACCTAAAATATCGATTTTGAGCATGTTTTGAGCCTATATTTTGAAAACATTCTAGCACTGAGTAGGCATGTACAGATCGCTTCTGGGACCCCAAAATATCGATTTTTCGGGTGTTTAGGTCCAGAATTTGAGATATAAACGGGTACAGAAGATGCATGCACTTATCGACTTTTGGGCACCTAAAAGATAGATTTTCAGTATGTTTTTGGCGTGTATTTTGAAAATAGTCTAACACGGAGTAGGCATGTACAGATCCCTTCTGGGACTCTTAAATATCGAATTTTCGGGTGTTTTGGGACTGAATTTGAGATATCGACTTTTTGGCACCTAAAATATCGATTTTTAGCATGTTTTTATCCTATATTTTGAAATTATTCTAGCACTGAGTAGGCATGTACAGATTGCTTCTGGGACCCCAAAATATTGAATTTTCAAGTGTTTTGAGCCTGAATTTGAGATATAAACGGGTACAGAAGATACATGCACATATTGACTTTGGGCATCTAAAATATCGATTTTCAGCATGTTTTGTGCCTGTATTTTGAAAATACTCTAACACGGAGTAGGCATGTACAGATCTCTTCTGGGACCCCAAAATATCAAATTTTCGGGTGTTTCGAGCCTGAATTTGAGATATAAACGGGTACTGAACATGCATGCACATATCGACTTTTGGGCACCTAAAACATCGATTTCGAGCATGTTTTGGGCCTGTATTTTGAAAATACTCTAACACGGAGTACGCATGTACAGATCGCTTCTGGGACCCCAAAATATCGAATTTTCGGGTGTTTTGGGCTTGAATTTGAGATATCGCCTATATGCACCTAAAATATCGATTTTTAGCATGTTTTGAGCCTATATTTTGAAAATATTCTAGCACTGAGTAGGCATGTACAGATCGCTTCTGGGACCCCAAAATATCGAATTTTCGGGTGTTTTGAGCTTGAATTTGAGATATAAACGAGTACAGAAGATGCATGCACATATTGACTTTTGGGCACCTAAAATATCGATTTTGAGCATGTTTTGAGCCTATATTTTAAACAACATTCTAGCACTGAGTAGGCATGTACAGATCGCTTCTGGGACCCCAAAATATCGTTTTTTCGGGTGTTTAGGGCCAGAATTTGAGATATAAACGGGTACAGAAGATGCATGCACTTATCGACTTTTGGGCACCTAAAAGATAGATTTTCAGTATGATTTTGGCGTGTATTTTGAAAATAGTCTAACACGGAGTAGGCATGTACAGATCCCTTCTGGGACCCTTAAATATCGAATTTTCGGGTGTTTTGGGACTGAATTTGAGATATCGACTTTTTGGCACCTAAAATATCGATTTTTAGCATGTTTTTAGCCGATATTTTGAAAATATTCTAGCACTGAGTAGGCATGTACAGATTGCTTCTGGGACCCCAAAATATTGAATTTTCGAGTGTTTTGAGCCTGAATTTGAGATATAAACGGGTACAGAAGATACATGCACATATTGACTTTGGGCATCTAAAATATCGATTTTCAGCATGTTTTGTGCCTGTATTTTGAAAATACTCTAACACGGAGTAGGCATGTACAGATCTCTTCTGGGACCCCAAAATATCAAATTTTCGGGTGTTTCGAGCCTGAATTTGAGATATAAACGGGTACTGAACATGCATGCACATATCGACTTTTGGGCACCTAAAACATCGATTTCGAGCATGTTTTGGGCCTGTATTTTGAAAATACTCTAACACGGAGTACGCATGTACAGATCGCTTCTGGGACCCCAAAATATCGAATTTTCGGGTGTTTTGGGCCTGAATTTGAGATATCGCCTATATGCACCTAAAATATCGATTTTTAGCATGTTTTGAGCCTATATTTTGAAAATATTCTAGCACTGAGTAGGCATGTACAGATCGCTTCTGGGACAACAAAATATCGAATTTTCGGGTGTTTTGAGCTTGAATTTGAGATATAAACGAGTACAGCAGATGCATGCACATATTGACTTTTGGGCACCTAAAATATCGATTTTGAGCATGTTTTGAGCCTATATTTTAAACAACATTCTAGTACTGAGTAGGCATGTACAGATCGCTTCTGGGACCCCAAAATATCGATTTTTCGGGTGTTTAGGGCCAGAATTTGAGATATAAACGGGTACAGAAGATGCATGCACTTATCGACTTTTGGGCACCTAAAAGATAGATTTTCAGTATGATTTTGGCGTGCATTTTGAAAATAGTCTAACACGGAGTAGGCATGTACAGATCCCTTCTGGGACTCTTAAATATCGAATTTTCGGGTGTTTTGGGACTGAATTTGAGATATCGACTTTTTGGCACCTAAAATATCGATTTTTAGCATGTTTTTAGCCGATATTTTGAAAATATTCTAGCACTGAGTAGGCATGTACAGATTGCTTCTGGGACCCCAAAATATTGAATTTTCGAGTGTTTTGAGCCTGAATTTGAGATATAAACGGGTACAGAAGATACATGCACATATTGACTTTGGGCATCTAAAATATCGATTTTCAGCATGTTTTGTGCCTGTATTTTGAAAATACTCTAACACGGAGTAGGCATGTACAGATCTCTTCTGGGACCCCAAAATATCAAATTTTCGGGTGTTTCGAGCCTGAATTTTAGATATAAACGGGTACTGAACATGCATGCACATATCGACTTTTGGGCACCTAAAACATCGATTTCGAGCATGTTTTGGGCCTGTATTTTGAAAATACTCTAACACGGAGTACGCATGTACAGATCGCTTCTGGGACCCCAAAATATCGAATTTTCGGGTGTTTTGGGCCTGAATTTGAGATATCGCCTATATGCACCTAAAATATCGATTTTTAGCATGTTTTGAGCCTATTTTTTGAAAATATTCTAGCACTGAGTAGGCATGTACAGATCGCTTCTGGGACCCCAAAATATCGAATTTTCGGGTGTTTTGAGCTTGAATTTGAGATATAAACGAGTACAGAAGATGCATGCACATATTGAATTTTGGGCACCTAAAATATCGATTTTGAGCATGTTTTGAGCCTATATTTTGAAAACATTCTAGCACTGAGTAGGCATGTACAGATCGCTTCTGGGACCCAAAAATATCGATTTTTCGGGTGTTTAGGGCCAGAATTTGAGATATAAACGGGTACAGAAGATGCATGCACATATCGACTTTTGGGCACCTAAAATATCGATTTTTAGCATGTTTTTAGCCTATATTTTGAAAATATTCTAGCACTGAGTAGGCATGTACAGATTGCTTCTGGGACCCCTAAATATTGAATTTTCGAGTGTTTTGAGCCTGAATTTGAGATATAAACGGGTACAGAAGATACATGCACATATTGACTTTGGGCATCTAAAATATCGATTTTCAGCATGTTTTGTGCCTGTATTTTGAAAATACTCTAACACGGAGTAGGCATGTACAGATCTCTTCTGGGACCCCAAAATATCAAATTTTCGGGTGTTTTGAGCCTGAATTTGAGATATAAACGGGTACTGAACATGCAGGCACATATCGACTTTTGGGCACCTAAAATATCGATTTTGAGCATGTTTTGAGCCTATATTTTGAAAACATTCTAGCACTGAGTAGGCATGTACAGATCGCTTCTGGGACCCAAAAATATCGAATTTTGGAGTGTTTAGTGCCAGAATTTGAGATATAAACGGGTAGAGAAGATGCATGCACATATCGACTTTTGGGCACCTAAAAGATCGATTTTCAGTATGTTTTTGGCCTGTATTTTGAAAATACTCTAACACGGAGTAGGCATGTACAGATCGCTTCTGTAACCCCTAAATATCGAATTTTCGGGTGTTTTGGGCCTTAATTTGATATATCGCCTTTACGCACATAAAATATCGATTTTTAGAATGTTTTGAGCCTATATTTTGAAAATATCCTAGCACTGAGTAGGCATGTACAGATCGCTTCTGGAACCCCAAAATATTGAATTTTCGGGTGTTTTGAGACTGAATTTGAGATATAAACAAGTACAGAAGATGCATGCACATATCGACTTTTGGGCACCAAAAATATCGATTTTGAGCATGTTTTGAGCCTATATTTTGAAAACATTCTAGCACTGAGTAGGCATGTACAGATCGCTTCTGAACCCCAAAATATCGATTTTTCGGGAGTTTAGGTCCAGAATTTGAGATATAAACGGGTACAGAAGATGCATGCACATATCGACTTTTGGGCACCTAAAAGATCGATTTTCAGTATGTTTTTGGCCTGTATTTTGAAAATACTCTAACACGGAGTAGGCATGTACAGATCCCTTCTGGGACCCCTAAATATCGAATTTTCGGGTGTTTTGGGACTGAATTTGAGATATCGACTTTTTGGCACCTAAAATATCGATTTTTAGCATGTTTTTAGCCTATATTTTGAAAATATTCTAGCACTGAGTAGGCATGTACAGATTGCTTCTGGGACCCCAAAATATTGAATTTTCGGGTGTTTTGAGCCTGAATTTGAGATATAAACGGGTACAGAAGATACATGCACATATTGACTTTGGGCATCTAAAATATCGTTTTTCAGCATGTTTTGGCCCTGTATTTTCAAAATACTCTAACACGGAGTAGGCATGTACAGATCGCTTCTGGAACCCCAAAATATCGAATTTTCGGGTGTTTTGAGCCTGAATTTGAGATATAAACGGGTACTGAAGATGCATGCACATATCGACTTTTGGGCACTTAAAACATCGATTTTGAGCATGTTTTAGGCCTGTATTTTGAAAAATACTCTAACACGGAGTAGGCATGTACACATCGCTTCTGGAACCCCAAAATATCGAATTTTCGGGTGTTTTGGGCCTGAATTTGAGATATCGCCTATACGCACCTAAAATATCGATTTTTAGTATGTTTTGAGCCTATATTTTGAAAATATTCTAGCAATGAGTAGGCATGTACAGATCCCTTCTGGGACCCCTAAATATCGAATTTTCGGGTGTTTTGGGCCTTAATTTGAGATATCGACTTTTTGGCACCTAAAATATCGATTTTTCGGATGTTTTTAGCCTATATTTTGAAAATATTCTAGCACTGAGTAGGCATGTACAGATCGCTTCTGGGACCCCAAAATATTGAATTTTCGGGTGTTTTGAGCCTGAATTTGAGATATAAACGAGTACAGAAGATGCATGCACATATCGACTTTTGGGCACCTAAAATATCGATTTTGAGCATGTTTTGAGCCTTTATTTTGAAAACATTCTAGCACTGAGTAGGCATGTACAGATCACTTCTGGGACCCCAAAATATCGATTTTTCGGGTGTTTAGGGCCAGAATTTGAGATATAAACGGGTACAGAAGATGCATGCACATATCGACTTTTGGGCACCTAAAAGATCGATTTTCAGTATGTTTTTGGCCTGTATTTTGAAAATACTCTAACACGGAGTAGGCATGTACAGATCCATTCTGGGACCCCTAAATATCGAATTTTCGGGTGTTTTGGGACTGAATTTGAGATATCGACTTTTTGGCACCTAAAATATCGATTTTTAGCATGTTTTTAGCCTATATTTTGAAAATATTCTAGCACTGAGTAGACATGTACAGATTGCTTCTGGGACCCCAAAATATTGAATTTTCGGGTGTTTTGAGCCTGAATTTGAGATATAAACGGGTACAGAAGATACATGCACATATTGACTTTGGGCATCTAAAATATCGATTTTCTGCATGTTTTGGGCCTGTATTTTGAAAATACTCTAACACGGAGTAGGCATGTACAGATCGCTTCTGGAACCCCAAAATATCGAATTTTCGGGTGTTTTGAGCCTGAATTTGAGATATAAAAGGGTACTGAACATGCATACACATATCGACTTTTGGGCACCTAAAACATCGATTTCGAGCATGTTTTGGGCCTGTATTTTGAAAATACTCTAGCACGGAGTACGCATGTACAGATCGCTTCTGGGACCCCAAAATATCGAATTTTCGGGTGTTTTGGGCCTGAATTTGAGATATCGCCTATATGCACCTAAAATATCGATTTTTAGCATGTTTTGAGCCTATATTTTGAAAATATTCTAGCACTGAGTGGGCATGTACAGATCGCTTCTGGGACCCCAAAATATCGAATTTTCGGGTGTTTTGAGCTTGAATTTGAGATATAAACGAGTACAGAAAATGCATGCACATATTGACTTTTGGGCACCTAAAATATCGATTTTGAGCATGTTTTGAGCCTATATTTTGAAAACATTCTAGCACTGAGTAGGCATGTACAGATCGCTTCTGGGACCCCAAAATATCGATTTTTCGGGTGTTTAGGGCCAGAATTTGAGATATAAACGGGTACAGAAGATGCATGCACTTATCGACTTTTGGGCACCTAAAAGATAGATTTTCAGTATGTTTTTGGCGTGTATTTTGAAAATAGTCTAACACGGAGTAGGCATTTACAGATCCCTTCTGGGACCCTTAAATATCGAATTTTCGGGTGTTTTGGGACTGAATTTGAGATATCGACTTTTTGGCACCTAAAATATCGATTTTTAGCATGTTTTTAGCCTATATTTTGAAAATATTCTAGCACTGAGTAGGCATGTACAGATTGCTTCTGGGACCCCAAAATATTGAATTTTCGAGTGTTTTGAGCCTGAATTTGAGATATAAACGGGTACAGAAGATACATGCACATATTGACTTTGGGCATCTAAAATATCGATTTTCAGCATGTTTTGTGCCTGTATTTTGAAAATACTCTAACACGGAGTAGGCATGTACAGATCTCTTCTGGGACCCCAAAATATCAAATTTTCGGGTTTTTTGAGCCTAAATTTGAGATATAAACGGGTACTGAACATGCAAGCACATATCGACTTTTGGGCACCTAACATATCGATTTTGAGCATGTTTTGAGCCTATATTTTGAAAACATTCTAGCACTGAGTAGGCATGTACAGATCGCTTCTGGGACCCAAAAATATCGAATTTTCGGGTGTTTAGGGCCAGAATTTGAGATATAAACGGGTAGAGAAGATGCATGCACATATCGACTTTTGGGCACCTAAAAGATCGATTTTCAGTATGTTTTTGGCCTGTATTTTGAAAATACTCTAACACGGAGTAGGCATGTACAGATCGCTTCTGTAACCCCTAAATATCGAATTTTCGGGTGTTTTGGGCCTTAATTTGAGATATCGCCTTTACACACATAAAATATCGATTTTTAGAATGTTTTGAGCCTATATTTTGAAAATATCCTAGCACTGAGTAGGCATGTACAGATCGCTTCTGGGACCTCAAAATATTGAATTTTCGGGTGTTTTGAGACTGAATTTGAGATATAAACGAGTACAGAAGATGCATGCACATATCGACTTTTGGGCACCTAAAATATCGATTTTGAGCATGTTTTGAGCCTATATTTTAAAAACATTCTAGCACTGAGTAGGCATGTACAGATCGCTTCTGGGACCCCAAAATATCGATTTTTCGGGAGTTTAGGGCCAGAATTTGAGATATATACGGGTACTGAACATGCATGCACATATCGACTTTTGGGCACCTAACATATCGATTTTGAGCATGTTTTAACCCTATATTTTGAAAACATTCTAGCACTGAGTAGGCATGTACAGATCGCTTCTGGGACCCCAAAATATCGAATTTTCGGGTGTTTAGGGCCAGAATTTGAGATATAAACGGGTAGAGAAGATGCATGCACATATCGACTTTTGGGCACCTAAAAGATCGATTTTCAGTATGTTTTTGGCCTGTATTTTGAAAATACTCTAACACGGAGTAGGCATGTACAGATCGCTTCTGTAACCCCTAAATATCGAATTTTCGGGTGTTTTGGGCCTTAATTTGAGATATCGCCTTTACACACATAAAATATCGATTTTTAGAATGTTTTGAGCCTATATTTTGAAAATATCCTAGCACTGAGTAGGCATGTACAGATCTCTTCTGGGACCCCAAAATATTGAATTTTCGGGTGTTTTGAGACTGAATTTGAGATATAAACGAGTACAGAAGATGCATGCACATATCGACTTTTGGGCACCTAAAATATCGATTTTGAGCATGTTTTGAGCCTATATTTTGAAAACATTCTAGCACTGAGTAGGCATGTACAGATCGCTTCTGGGACACCAAAATATCGATTTTTCGGGAGTTTAGGGCCAGAATTTGAGATATAAACGGGTACAGAAGATGCATGCACATATCGACTTTTGGGCACCTAAAAGATCGATTTTCAGTATGTTTTTGGGCTGTATTTTGAAAATACTCTAACACGGAGTAGGCATGTACAGATCCCTTCTGGGACCCCTAAATATTGAATTTTCGGGTGTTTTGGGACTGAATTTGAGATATCGACATTTTGGCACCTAAAATATCGATTTTTAGCATGTTTTTAGCCTATATTTTGAAAATATTCTAGCACTGAGTAGGCATGTACAGATTGCTTCTGGGACCCCTAAATATTGAATTTTCGGGTGTTTTGAGCCTGAATTTGAGATATAAACGGGTACAGAAGATACATGCACATATTGACTTTGGGAATCTAAAATATCGACTTTCAGCATGTATTGGGCCTGTATTTTGAAAATACTCTAACACGGAGTAGGCATGTACAGATCGCTTCTGGGACCCAAAAATATCGAATTTTCGGGTGTTTTTAGCCTGAATTTGAGATATAAACGGGTACTGAAGGTGCATGCAGATATCGACTTTTTGGCACCTAAAACATCGATTTTGAGCATGTTTTGGGCCTGTATTTTGAAAATACTCTAACACAGAGTACGCATGTACAGATCGCTTCTGGGACCCCAAAATATCGAATTTTCGGGTGTTTTGGGCCTGAATTTGAGATATCGCCTTTACGCACCTAAAATATCGATTTTTAGCATGTTTTTAGCCTATATTTTGAAAATATTCTAGCACTGAGTAGGCATGTACAGATCGCTTCTGGAACCCCAAAATATCGAATTTTCGGGTGTTTTGGGCCTGAATGTGAGATATCGCCTATATGCACCTAAAATATCGATTTTTAACATGTTTTGAGCCTATATTTTGAAAATATTCTAGCACTGAGTAGGCATGTACAGATCGCTTCTGGGACCCCAAAATATCGAATTTTCTAGTGTTTTGAGCTTGAATTTGAGATATAAACGAGTACAGAAGATGCATGCACATATTGACTTTTGGGCACCTAAAATATCGATTTTCAGTATGTTTTAGGCCTGTATTTTGAAAATACTCTAACACGGAGTAGGCATGTACACATCGCTTCTGGGACCCCAAAATATCGAATTTTCGGGTGTTTTGGGCCTGAATTTGAGATATCGCCTATACGCACCTAAAATATCGATTTTTAGTACGTTTTGAGCCTATATTTTGAAAATATTCTAGCACTGAGTAGGCATGTACAGATCGCTTCTGGGACCCCAAAATATCGAATTTTCGGGTGTTTTGGGCCTGAATGTGAGATATCGCCTATATGCACCTAAAATATCGATTTTTAACATGTTTTGAGCCTATATTTTGAAAATATTCTAGCACTGAGTAGGCATGTACAGATCGCTTCTGGGACCCCAAAATATCGAATTTTCTAGTGTTTTGAGCTTGAATTTGAGATATAAACGAGTACAGAAGATGCATGCACATATTGACTTTTGGGCACCTAAAATATCGATTTTGAGCATGTTTTGAGCCTATATTTTGAAAACATTCTAGCACTGAGTAGGCATGTACAGATCGCTTCTGGGACCCCAAAATATCGATTTTTCGGGTGTTTAGGTCCAGAATTTGAGATATAAACGGGTACAGAAGATGCATGCACTTATCGACTTTTGGGCACCTAAAAGATAGATTTTCAGTATGTTTTTGGCGTGTATTTTGAAAATAGTCTAACACGGAGTAGGCATGTACAGATCCCTTCTGGGACTCTTAAATATCGAATTTTCGGGTGTTTTGGACTGAATTTGAGATATCGACTTTTTGGCACCTAAAATATCGATTTTTAGCATGTTTTTAGCCTATATTTTGAAATTATTCTAGCACTGAGTAGGCATGTACAGATTGCTTCTGGGACCCCAAAATATTGAATTTTCAAGTGTTTTGAGCCTGAATTTGAGATATAAACGGGTACAGAAGATACATGCACATATTGACTTTGGGCATCTAAAATATCGATTTTCAGCATGTTTTGTGCCTGTATTTTGAAAATACTCTAACACGGAGTAGGCATGTACAGATCTCTTCTGGGACCCCAAAATATCAAATTTTCGGGTGTTTCGAGCCTGAATTTGAGATATAAACGGGTACTGAACATGCATGCACATATCGACTTTTGGGCACCTAAAACATCGATTTCGAGCATGTTTTGGGCCTGTATTTTGAAAATACTCTAACACGGAGTACGCATGTACAGATCGCTTCTGGGACCCCAAAATATCGAATTTTCGGGTGTTTTGGGCCTGAATTTGAGATATCGCCTATATGCACCTAAAATATCGATTTTTAGCATGTTTTGAGCCTATATTTTGAAAATATTCTAGCACTGAGTAGGCATGTACAGATCGCTTCTGGGACCCCAAAATATCGAATTTTCGGCTGTTTTGAGCTTGAATTTGAGATATAAACGAGTACAGAAGATGCATGCACATATTGACTTTTGGGCACCTAAAATATCGATTTTGAGCATGTTTTGAGCCTATATTTTAAACAACATTCTAGTACTGAGTAGGCATGTACAGATCGCTTCTGGGACCCCAAAATATCGATTTTTCGGGTGTTTAGGGCCAGAATTTGAGATATAAACGGGTACAGAAGATGCATGCACTTATCGACTTTTGGGCACCTAAAAGATAGATTTTCAGTATAATTTTGGCGTGTATTTTGAAAATAGTCTAACACGGAGTAGGCATGTACAGATCCCTTCTGGGACTCTTAAATATCGAATTTTCGGGTGTTTTGGGACTGAATTTGAGATATCGACTTTTTGGCACCTAAAATATCGATTTTTAGCATGTTTTTAGCCGATATTTTGAAAATATTCTAGCACTGAGTAGGCATGTACAGATTGCTTCTGGGACCCCTAAATATTGAATTTTCGAGTGTTTTGAGCCTGAATTTGAGATATAAACGGGTACAGAAGATACATGCACATATTGACTTTGGGCATCTAAAATATCGATTTTCAGCATGTTTTGTGCCTGTATTTTGAAAATACTCTAACACGGAGTAGGCATGTACAGATCTCTTCTGGGACCCCAAAATATCAAATTTTCGGGTGTTTTGAGCCTGAATTTGAGATATAAACGGGTACTGAACATGCAGGCACATATCGACTTTTGGGCACCTAAAATATCGATTTTGAGCATGTTTTGAGCCTATATTTTGAAAACATTCTAGCACTGAGTAGGCATGTACAGATCGCTTCTGGGACCCAAAAATATCGAATTTTGGAGTGTTTAGTGCCAGAATTTGAGATATAAACGGGTAGAGAAGATGCATGCACATATCGACTTTTGGGCACCTAAAAGATCGATTTTCAGTATGTTTTTGGCCTGTATTTTGAAAATACTCTAACACGGAGTAGGCATGTACAGATCGCTTCTGTAACCCCTAAATATCGAATTTTCGGGTGTTTTGGGCCTTAATTTGATATATCGCCTTTACGCACATAAAATATCGATTTTTAGAATGTTTTGAGCCTATATTTTGAAAATATCCTAGCACTGAGTAGGCATGTACAGATCGCTTCTGGAACCCCAAAATATTGAATTTTCGGGTGTTTTGAGACTGAATTTGAGATATAAACAAGTACAGAAGATGCATGCACATATCGACTTTTGGGCACCAAAAATATCGATTTTGAGCATGTTTTGAGCCTATATTTTGAAAACATTCTAGCACTGAGTAGGCATGTACAGATCGCTTCTGAACCCCAAAATATCGATTTTTCGGGAGTTTAGGGCCAGAATTTGAGATATAAACGGGTACAGAAGATGCATGCACATATCGACTTTTGGGCACCTAAAAGATCGATTTTCAGTATGTTTTTGGCCTGTATTTTGAAAATACTCTAACACGGAGTAGGCATGTACAGATCCCTTCTGGGACCCCTAAATATCGAATTTTCGGGTGTTTTGGGACTGAATTTGAGATATCGACTTTTTGGCACCTAAAATATCGATTTTTAGCATGTTTTTAGCCTATATTTTGAAAATATTCTAGCACTGAGTAGGCATGTACAGATTGCTTCTGGGACCCCAAAATATTGAATTTTCGGGTGTTTTGAGCCTGAATTTGAGATATAAACGGGTACAGAAGATACATGCACATATTGACTTTGGGCATCTAAAATATCGTTTTTCAGCATGTTTTGGCCCTGTATTTTCAAAATACTCTAACACGGAGTAGGCATGTACAGATCGCTTCTGGAACCCCAAAATATCGAATTTTCGGGTGTTTTGAGCCTGAATTTGAGATATAAACGGGTACTGAAGATGCATGCACATATCGACTTTTGGGCACTTAAAACATCGATTTTGAGCATGTTTTAGGCCTGTATTTTGAAAAATACTCTAACACGGAGTAGGCATGTACACATCGCTTCTGGAACCCCAAAATATCGAATTTTCGGGTGTTTTGGGCCTGAATTTGAGATATCGACTTTTTGGCACCTAAAATATCGATTTTTAGCATGTTTTTAGCCTATATTTTGAAAATATTCTAGCACTGAGTAGACATGTACAGATTGCTTCTGGGACCCCAAAATATTGAATTTTCGGGTGTTTTGAGCCTGAATTTGAGATATAAACGGGTACAGAAGATACATGCACATATTGACTTTGGGCATCTAAAATATCGATTTTCAGCATGTTTTGGGCCTGTATTTTGAAAATACTCTAACACGGAGTAGGCATGTACAGATCGCTTCTGGAACCCCAAAATATCGAATTTTCGGGTGTTTTGAGCCTGAATTTGAGATATAAAAGGGTACTGAACATGCATACACATATCGACTTTTGGGCACCTAAAACATCGATTTCGAGCATGTTTTGGGCCTGTATTTTGAAAATACTCTAGCACGGAGTACGCATGTACAGATCGCTTCTGGGACCCCAAAATATCGAATTTTCGGGTGTTTTGGGCCTGAATTTGAGATATCGCCTATATGCACCTAAAATATCGATTTTTAGCATGTTTTGAGCCTATATTTTGAAAATATTCTAGCACTGAGTGGGCATGTACAGATCGCTTCTGGGACCCCAAAATATCGAATTTTCGGGTGTTTTGAGCTTGAATTTGAGATATAAACGAGTACAGAAAATGCATGCACATATTGACTTTTGGGCACCTAAAATATCGATTTTGAGCATGTTTTGAGCCTATATTTTGAAAACATTCTAGCACTGAGTAGGCATGTACAGATCGCTTCTGGGACCCCAAAATATCGATTTTTCGGGTGTTTAGGGCCAGAATTTGAGATATAAACGGGTACAGAAGATGCATGCACTTATCGACTTTTGGGCACCTAAAAGATAGATTTTCAGTATGTTTTTGGCGTGTATTTTGAAAATAGTCTAACACGGAGTAGGCATTTACAGATCCCTTCTGGGACCCTTAAATATCGAATTTTCGGGTGTTTTGGGACTGAATTTGAGATATCGACTTTTTGGCACCTAAAATATCGATTTTTAGCATGTTTTTAGCCTATATTTTGAAAATATTCTAGCACTGAGTAGGCATGTACAGATTGCTTCTGGGACCCCAAAATATTGAATTTTCGAGTGTTTTGAGCCTGAATTTGAGATATAAACGGGTACAGAAGATACATGCACATATTGACTTTGGGCATCTAAAATATCGATTTTCAGCATGTTTTGTGCCTGTATTTTGAAAATACTCTAACACGGAGTAGGCATGTACAGATCTCTTCTGGGACCCCAAAATATCAAATTTTCGGGTTTTTTGAGCCTAAATTTGAGATATAAACGGGTACTGAACATGCATGCACATATCGACTTTTGGGCACCTAACATATCGATTTTGAGCATGTTTTGAGCCTATATTTTGAAAACATTCTAGCACTGAGTAGGCATGTACAGATCGCTTCTGGGAACCAAAAATATCGAATTTTCGGGTGTTTAGGGCCAGAATTTGAGATATAAACGGGTAGAGAAGATGCATGCACATATCGACTTTTGGGCACCTAAAAGATCGATTTTCAGTATGTTTTTGGCCTGTATTTTGAAAATACTCTAACACGGAGTAGGCATGTACAGATCGCTTCTGTAACCTCTAAATATCGAATTTTCGGGTGTTTTGGGCCTTAATTTGAGATATCGCCTTTACACACATAAAATATCGATTTTTAGAATGTTTTGAGCCTATATTTTGAAAATATCCTAGCACTGAGTAGGCATGTACAGATCGCTTCTGGGACCTCAAAATATTGAATTTTCGGGTGTTTTGAGACTGAATTTGAGATATAAACGAGTACAGAAGATGCATGCACATATCGACTTTTGGGCACCTAAAATATCGATTTTGAGCATGTTTTGAGCCTATATTTTAAAAACATTCTAGCACTGAGTAGGCATGTACAGATCGCTTCTGGGACCCCAAAATATCGATTTTTCGGGAGTTTAGGGCCAGAATTTGAGATATATACGGGTACTGAACATGCATGCACATATCGACTTTTGGGCACCTAACATATCGATTTTGAGCATGTTTTAACCCTATATTTTGAAAACATTCTAGCACTGAGTAGGCATGTACAGATCGCTTCTGGGACCCAAAAATATCAAATTTTCGGGTGTTTAGGGCCAGAATTTGAGATATAAACGGGTAGAGAAGATGCATGCACATATCGACTTTTGGGCACCTAAAAGATCGATTTTCAGTATGTTTTTGGCCTGTATTTTGAAAATACTCTAACACGGAGTAGGCATGTACAGATCGCTTCTGTAACCCCTAAATATCGAATTTTCGGGTGTTTTGGGCCTTAATTTGAGATATCGCCTTTACACACATAAAATATCGATTTTTAGAATGTTTTGAGCCTATATTTTTTGAAAATATCCTAGCACTGAGTAGGCATGTACAGATCTCTTCTGGGACCCCAAAATATTGAATTTTCGGGTGTTTTGAGACTGAATTTGAGATATAAACGAGTACAGAAGATGCATGCACATATCGACTTTTGGGCACCTAAAATATCGATTTTGAGCATGTTTTGAGCCTATATTTTGAAAACATTCTAGCACTGAGTAGGCATGTACAGATCGCTTCTGGGACACCAAAATATCGATTTTTCGGGAGTTTAGGGCCAGAATTTGAGATATAAACGGGTACAGAAGATGCATGCACATATCGACTTTTGGGCACCTAAAAGATCGATTTTCAGTATGTTTTTGGGCTGTATTTTGAAAATACTCTAACACGGAGTAGGCATGTACAGATCCCTTCTGGGACCCCTAAATATTGAATTTTCGGGTGTTTTGGGACTGAATTTGAGATATCGACATTTTGGCACCTAAAATATCGATTTTTAGCATGTTTTTAGCCTATATTTTGAAAATATTCTAGCACTGAGTAGGCATGTACAGATTGCTTCTGGGACCCCTAAATATTGAATTTTCGGGTGTTTTGAGCCTGAATTTGAGATATAAACGGGTACAGAAGATACATGCACATATTGACTTTGGGAATCTAAAATATCGACTTTCAGCATGTTTTGGGCCTGTATTTTGAAAATACTCTAACACGGAGTAGGCATGTACAGATCGCTTCTGGGACCCAAAAATATCGAATTTTCGGGTGTTTTTAGCCTGAATTTGAGATATAAACGGGTACTGAAGGTGCATGCAGATATCGACTTTTTGGCACCTAAAACATCGATTTTGAGCATGTTTTGGGCCTGTATTTTGAAAATACTCTAACACAGAGTACGCATGTACAGATCGCTTCTGGGAACCCAAAATATCGAATTTTCGGGTGTTTTGGGCCTGAATTTGAGATATCGCCTTTACGCACCTAAAATATCGATTTTTAGCATGTTTTTAGCCTATATTTTGAAAATATTCTAGCACTGAGTAGGCATGTACAGATCGCTTCTGGAACCCCAAAATATCGAATTTTCGGGTGTTTTGAGCTTGAATTTGAGATATAAACGAGTACAGACTCATATTGACTTTTGGGCACCTAAAATATCGATTTTGAGCATGTTTTGAGCCTATATTTTGAAAACATTCTAGCACTGAGTAGGCATGTACAGATCGCTTCTGGGACCCCCAAATATAGATTTTTCGGGTGTTTAGGGCCAGAATTTGAGATATAAACGGGTACAGAAGATGCATGCACTTATCGACTTTTGGGCACCTAAAAGATCGATTTTCAGTATGTTTTTGGCGTGTATTTTGAAAATAGTCTAACACGGAGTAGGCATGTACAGATCCCTTCTGGGACCCCTAAATATCGAATTTTCGGGTGTTTTGGGACTGAATTTCAGATATCGACTTTTTGGCACCTAAAAGATCGATTTTTAGCATGTTTTTAGCCTATATTTTGAAAATATTCTAGCACTGAGTAGGCATGTACAGATTGCTTCTGGGACCCCAAAATATTGAATTTTCGGGTGTTCTGAGCCTGAATTTGAGATATAAACGGGTACAGAAGATACATGCACATATTGACTTTGGGCATCTAAAATATCGATTTTCAGCATGTTTTGGGCCTGTATTTTGAAAATACTCTAACACGGAGTAGGCATGTACAGATCGCTTTTGGGACCCCAAAATATCGAATTTTCGGGTGTTTTGAGCCTGAATTTGAGATATAAACGGGTACTGAACATGCATGCACATATCGACTTTTGGGCACCTAAAACATCGATTTTGAGCATGTTTTGGGCCTGTATTTTGAAAATACTCTAACACTGAGTACGCATGTACAGATCGCTTCTGGGACCCCAAAATATCGAATTTTCGGGTGTTTTGGGCATTAGTTTGAGATATCGCCTATACGCACCTAAAATACCGATTTTTAGCATGTTTTGAGCCTATATTTTAAAAATATTCTAGCACTGAGTAGGCATGTACAGATCACTTCTGGGACCCCAAAATATCGATGTTTCGGGTGTTTTGAGCTTGAATTTGAGATATAAACGACTACAGAAGATGCATGCACATATCGACTTTTGGGCACCTAAAATATCGATTTTGAGCATGTTTTGAGCCTATATTTTGAAAACATTCTAGCACTGAGTAGGCATGTACAGATCGCTTCAGGGACCCCAAAATATTGAATTTTGGGTGTTTACGGCCAGAATTTGAGATATAAAAGGGTACAGAAGGTGCATGCACATATCGACTTTTGGGCACATAAAAGATCGATTTTCGGTATGTTTTTGGCCTGTATTTTGAAAATACTCTAACACGGAGTAGGCATGTACAGATCGCTTCTGGGACCCCAAAATTTCGAATTTTCGGGTGTTTTGAGCCTGAATTTGAGATATAAACGAGTACATAAGATGCATGCACATTTCGACTTTTGGGCACCTAAAAGATCGATTTTCGGTATGTTTTTGGCCTGTATTTTGAAAATACTCTAACACGGAGTAGGCATGTACAGATCGCTTCTGGGACCCCTAAATATCGAATTTTCGGGTGTTTTGGGACTGAATTTGAGATATCGACTTTTTGGCACCTAAAATATCGATTTTTAGCATATATTTTGCCTATATTTTGAAAATATTCTAGCACTGAGTAGGCATGTACAGATCGCTTCTGGGACCCCAAAATATCGATTTTTCGGGTGTTTAGGGCCAGAATTTGAGATGTAAACGGGTACAGAAGATGCATGCACTTATCGACTTTTGGGCACCTAAAAGATCGATTTTCAGTATGTTTTTGGCCTGTATTTTCAAAATACTCTAACACGGAGTAGGCATGTACAGATCGCTTCTGGGACCCCAAAATATCGAATTTTCGGGTGTTTTGAGTCTGAATTTGAGATATAAACGGGTACTGAAGATGCATGCACATATCGACTTTTGAGCACTTAAAACATCGATTTTGAGCATGTTTTAGACCTGTATTTTGAAAATACTCTAACACGGAGTAGGCATGTACACATCGCTTCTGGGACCCCAAAATATCGAATTTTCGGGTGTTTTGGGCCTGAATTTGAGGTATCGCCTATACGCACCTAAAATATCGATTTATAGTATGTTTTGAGCCTATATTTTGAAAATATTCTAGCACTGAGTAGGCATGTACAGATCGCTTCTGGGACCCCTAAATATCGAATTTTCGGGTGTTTTGGGCCTTAATTTGAGATATCGACTTTTTGGCACCTAAAATATCGATTTTTAGGATGTTTTTAGCCTATATTTTGAAAATATTCTAGCACTGAGTAGGCATGTACAGATCGCTTCTGGGACCCCAAAATATTGAAATTTCGGGTGTTTTGAGCCTGAATTTGAGATATAAACGAGTACAGAAGATGCATGCACATATCGACTTTTGGGCACCTAAAATATCGATTTTGAGCATGTTTTGAGCCTATATTTTGAAAACATTCTAGCACTGAGTAGGCATGTACAGATCGCTTCTGGGACCCAAAAATATCGATTTTTCGGGTGTTTAGGGTCAGAATTTGAGATATAAACGGGTACAGAAGGTGCATGCACATATCGACTTTTGGGCACCTAAAAGATCGATTTTCAGTATGTTTTTGGCCTGTATCTTGAAAATACTCTAACACGGAGTAGGCATGTACAGATCCCTCCTGGGACCCCTAAATATCGAATTTTCGGGGGTTTTGGGACTGAATTTGAGATATCGACTTTTTTGCACCTAAAATATCGATTTTTAGCATGTTTTTAGCCTATATTTTGAAAATATTCTAGCACTGAGTAGGCATGTACAGATTGCTTCTGGGACCCCAAAATATTGAATTTTTGGGTGTTTTGAGCCTGAATTTGAGATATAAACTGGTACAGAAGATACATTCACATATTGACTTTGGGCATCTAAAATATCGATTTTCAGCATGTTTTGGGCCTGTATTTTGAAAATACTCTAACACGGAGTAGGCATGTACAGATCGCTTCTGGAGCCCCAAAATATCGAATTTTCGGGTGTTTTGAGCCAGAATTTGAGATATAAAAGGGTACTGAACATGCATGCACATATCGACTTTTGGGCACATAAAACATCGATTTCGAGCATGTTTTGGGCCTGTATTTTGAAAATACTCTAACACGGAGTACGCATGTACAGATCGCTTCTGGGACCCCAAAATATCGAATTTTCGGGTGTTTTGGGCCTAAATTTGAGATATCGGCTATACGCACCAAAAATATCGATTTTTAGCATGTTTTGAGCCTATATTTTGAAAATATTCTAGCACTGAGTTGGCATGTACAGATCGCTTCTAGGACCCCAAAATATCGAATTTTCGGGTGTTTTGAGCTTGAATTTGAGATATAAACGAGTACAGAATAATGCATGCACATATTGACTTTTGGGCACCTAAAATATCGATTTTCAGCATGTTTTGAGCCTATATTTTGAAAACATTCTAGCACTGAGTAGGCATGTACAGATCGCTTCTGGAACCCCAAAATATCGATTTTTCGGGTGTTTAGGGCCAGAATTTGAGATATAAACGGGTACAGAAGATGCATGCACTTATCGACTTTTGGGCACCTAAAAGATCGATTTTCAGTATGTTTTTGGCCTGTATTTTGAAAATACTCTAACACGGAGTAGGCATGTACAGATCGCTTCTGTAACCCCTAAATATCGAATTTTCAGGTGTTTTGGGCCTTAATTTGAGATATCGCCTTTACGCACATAAAATATCGATTTTTAGAATGTTTTGAGCATTTTTTTTTTAAATATCCTAGCACTGAGTAGGCATGTACAGTTCGCTTCTGGGACCCCAAAATATTGAATTTTCGGGTGTTTTGAGCTTGAATTTGAGATATAAACGAGTACAGAAGATGCATGCACATATCGACTTTTGGGCACCTAAAATATCGATTTTGAGCATGTTTTGAGCCTATATTTTGAAAATATTCTAGCACTGAGTAGGCATGTACAGATCGCTTCTGGGACCCCAAAATATCGATTTTTCGAAAGTTTAGGGCCTGAATTTGAGATATAAACGGGTACAGAAGATGCATGCACTTATCGACTTTTGGGCACCTAAAAGATCGATTTTCAGTATGTTTTTGGCCTGTATTTTGAAAATACTCTAACACGGAGTAGGCATGTACAGATCGCTTCTGTAACCCCTAAATATCGAATTTTCAGGTGTTTTGGGCCTTAATTTGAGATATCGCCTTTACGCACATAAAATATCGATTTTTAGAATGTTTTGAGCATTTTTTTTTTAAATATCCTAGCACTGAGTAGGCATGTACAGTTCGCTTCTGGGACCCCAAAATATTGAATTTTCGGGTGTTTTGAGCTTGAATTTGAGATATAAACGAGTACAGAAGATGCATGCACATATCGACTTTTGGGCACCTAAAATATCGATTTTGAGCATGTTTTGAGCCTATATTTTGAAAATATTCTAGCACTGAGTAGGCATGTACAGATCGCTTCTGGGACCCCAAAATATCGATTTTTCGAAAGTTTAGGGCCTGAATTTGAGATATAAACGGGTGCAGAAGATGCATGCACATATCGACTTTTGGGCACCTAAAAGATCGATTTTCAGTATGTTTTTGGCCTGTATTTTGAAAATACTCTAACACGGAGTAGGCATGTACAGATTCCTTCTGGGACCCCTAAATATCGAATTTTCGGGTGTTTTGGGACTGAATTTGAGATATCGACTTTTTGGCACCTAAAATATCGATTTTTAGCATGTTTTTAGCCTATATTTTGAAAATATTCTAGCACTGAGTAGGCATGTACAGATTGCTTCTGGGACCCCTAAATATTGAATTTTCGGGTGTTTTGAGCCTGAATTTGAGATATAAACGGGTACAGGAGATACATGCTCATATTGACTTTGGGCATCTAAAATATCGACTTTCAGCATGTTTTGGGCCTGTATTTTGGAAAATACTCTAACACGGATTAGGCATGTACAGATCGCTTCTGGGACCCCAAAATATCGAATTTTCGGGTGTTTTGAGCCTGAATTTGAGATATAAACGGGTACTGAAGGTGCATGCAGATATCGACTTTTTGGCACCTAAAACATCGATTTTGAGCATGTTTTGGGGCTGTATTTTGAAAATACTCTAACACAGAGTACGCATGTACAGATCGCTTCTGGGACCCCAAAATATCGAATTTTCGGGTGTTTTGGGCCTGAATTTGAGATATCGCCTTTACGCACCTAAAATATCGATTTTTAGCATGTTTTGAGCCTATATTTTGAAAATATTCTAGCACTGAGTAGGCATGTACAGATCGCTTTTGGGACCCCAAAATATCGAATTTTCGGGTGTTTTGAGCTTGAATTTGAGATATAAACGAGTACAGACTCATATTGACTTTTGGGCACCTAAAATATCGATTTTGAGCATGTTTTGAGCCTATATTTTGAAAACATTCTAGCACTGAGTAGGCATGTACAGATCGCTTCTGGGACCCCAAAATATCGAATTTTCGGGTGTTTAGGGCCAGAATTTGAGATATAAACGGGTACAGAAGATGCAGTCACATATCGACTTTTGGGCACCTAAAAGATCTATTTTCAGTATGTTTTAGGTCTGTATTTTGAAAATAGTCTAACACGGAGTAGGCATGTACAGATCCCTTCTGGGACCCCTAAATATCGAATTTTCGGGTGTTTTGGGACTGAATTTGAGATATCGACTTTTTGGCACCTAAAAGATCGATTTTTAGCATGTTTTTAGCCAATATTTTGAAAATATTCTAGCACTGAGTAGGCATGTACAGATTGCTTCTGGGACCCCAAAATATTGAATTTTCGGGTGTTCTGAGCCTGAATTTGAGATATAAACGGGTACAGAAGATGCATGCACATATCGACTTTTGCGCACCTAAAAAATCGATTTTCAGTATGTTTTTGGCCTGTATTTTGAAAATTCTCTAACACGGAGTAAGCATGTACAGATCGCCTCTGGGACCCCTAAATATCGAATTTTAGGGTGTTTTGGGACTGAATTTGAGATATCGACATTTTTGGCACCTAAAATATCGATTTTTAGCATATTTTTTGCCTATATTTTGAAAATATTCTAGCACTGAGTAGGCATGTACAGATTGCTTCTGGGACCCTAAAATATTGAATTTTCGGGTGTTTTGAGCCTGAATTTGAGATATAAACGGGTACAGAAGATACATGCACATATCGACTTTTGCGCACCTAAAAGATCGATTTTCAGTATGTTTTTGGGATGTATTTTGAAAATACTCTAACACGGAGTACGCTTGTACAGATCGCTTCTGGGACCCCAAAATATCGAATTTTCGGGTGTTTTGGGCCTGAATTTGAGATATCGCCTTTACGCACCTAAAATATCGGTTTTTAGCATGTTTTTAGCCTATATTTTGAAAATATTCTAGCACTGAGTAGGCATGTACAGATCGCTTCTGGGACCCCAAAATATCGAATTTTCGGGTGTTTTGAGCTTGAATTTGAGATATAAACGAGTACAGGAGATGCATGCACATATCGACTTTTGGGCACCTAAAATATCGATTTTTAGCATGTTTTGAGCCTATATTTTGAAAACATTCTAGCACTGAGTAGGCATGTACAGATCGCTTCTGGAACCCCAAAATATCGATTTTTCGGGTGTTTAGGGCCAGAATTTGAGATATAAACGGGTACAGAAGATGCATGCACTTATCGACTTTTGGGCACCTAAAAGATCGATTTTCAGTATGTTTTTGGCCTGTATTTTGAAAATACTCTAACACGGAGTAGGCATGTACAGATCGCTTCTGTAACCCCTAAATATCGAATTTTCAGGTGTTTTGGGCCTTAATTTGAGATATCGCCTTTACGCACATAAAATATCGATTTTTAGAATGTTTTGAGCATTTTTTTTTTAAATATCCTAGCACTGAGTAGGCATGTACAGTTCGCTTCTGGGACCCCAAAATATTGAATTTTCGGGTGTTTTGAGCTTGAATTTGAGATATAAACGAGTACAGAAGATGCATGCACATATCGACTTTTGGGCACCTAAAATATCGATTTTGAGCATGTTTTGAGCCTATATTTTGAAAATATTCTAGCACTGAGTAGGCATGTACAGATCGCTTCTGGGACCCCAAAATATCGATTTTTCGAAAGTTTAGGACCAGAATTTGAGATATAAACGGGTGCAGAAGATGCATGCACATATCGACTTTTGGGCACCTAAAAGATCGATTTTCAGTATGTTTTTGGCCTGTATTTTGAAAATACTCTAACACGGAGTAGGCATGTACAGATTCCTTCTGGGACCCCTAAATATCGAATTTTCGGGTGTTTTGGGACTGAATTTGAGATATCGGTTTTTTGGCACATAAAATATCGATTTATAGCATGTTTTTAGCCTATATTTTGAAAATATTCTAGCACTGAGTAGGCATGTACAGATTGCTTCTGGGACCCCTAAATATTGAATTTTCGGGTGTTTTGAGCCTGAATTTGAGATATAAACGGGTACAGGAGATACATGCTCATATTGACTTTGGGCATCTAAAATATCGACTTTCAGCATGTTTTGGGCCTGTATTTTGGAAAATACTCTAACACGGATTAGGCATGTACAGATCGCTTCTGGGACCCCAAAATATCGAATTTTCGGGTGTTTTGAGCCTGAATTTGAGATATAAACGGGTACTGAAGGTGCATGCAGATATCGACTTTTTGGCACCTAAAACATCGATTTTGAGCATGTTTTGGGGCTGTATTTTGAAAATACTCTAACACAGAGTACGCATGTACAGATCGCTTCTGGGACCCCAAAATATCGAATTTTCGGGTGTTTTGGGCCTGAATTTGAGATATCGCCTTTACGCACCTAAAATATCGATTTTTAGCATGTTTTGAGCCTATATTTTGAAAATATTCTAGCACTGAGTAGGCATGTACAGATCGCTTTTGGGACCCCAAAATATCGAATTTTCGGGTGTTTTGAGCTTGAATTTGAGATATAAACGAGTACAGACTCATATTGACTTTTGGGCACCTAAAATATCGATTTTGAGCATGTTTTGAGCCTATATTTTGAAAACATTCTAGCACTGAGTAGGCATGTACAGATCGCTTCTGGGACCCCAAAATATCGAATTTTCGGGTGTTTAGGGCCAGAATTTGAGATATAAACGGGTACAGAAGATGCAGTCACATATCGACTTTTGGGCACCTAAAAGATCTATTTTCAGTATGTTTTAGGTCTGTATTTTGAAAATAGTCTAACACGGAGTAGGCATGTACAGATCCCTTCTGGGACCCCTAAATATCGAATTTTCGGGTGTTTTGGGACTGAATTTGAGATATCGACTTTTTGGCACCTAAAAGATCGATTTTTAGCATGTTTTTAGCCAATATTTTGAAAATATTCTAGCACTGAGTAGGCATGTACAGATTGCTTCTGGGACCCCAAAATATTGAATTTTCGGGTGTTCTGAGCCTGAATTTGAGATATAAACGGGTACAGAAGATGCATGCACATATCGACTTTTGCGCACCTAAAAAATCGATTTTCAGTATGTTTTTGGCCTGTATTTTGAAAATTCTCTAACACGGAGTAAGCATGTACAGATCGCCTCTGGGACCCCTAAATATCGAATTTTAGGGTGTTTTGGGACTGAATTTGAGATATCGACATTTTTGGCACCTAAAATATCGATTTTTAGCATATTTTTTGCCTATATTTTGAAAATATTCTAGCACTGAGTAGGCATGTACAGATTGCTTCTGGGACCCTAAAATATTGAATTTTCGGGTGTTTTGAGCCTGAATTTGAGATATAAACGGGTACAGAAGATACATGCACATATCGACTTTTGCGCACCTAAAAGATCGATTTTCAGTATGTTTTTGGGATGTATTTTGAAAATACTCTAACACGGAGTACGCTTGTACAGATCGCTTCTGGGACCCCAAAATATCGAATTTTCGGGTGTTTTGGGCCTGAATTTGAGATATCGCCTTTACGCACCTAAAATATCGATTTTTAGCATGTTTTTAGCCTATATTTTGAAAATATTCTAGCACTGAGTAGGCATGTACAGATCGCTTCTGGGACCCCAAAATATCGAATTTTCGGGTGTTTTGAGCTTGAATTTGAGATATAAACGAGTACAGGAGATGCATGCACATATCGACTTTTGGGCACCTAAAATATCGATTTTTAGCATGTTTTGAGCCTATATTTTGAAAACATTCTAGCACTGAGTAGGCATGTACAGATCGCTTCTGGAACCCCAAAATATCGATTTTTCGGGTGTTTAGGGCCAGAATTTGAGATATAAACGGGTACAGAAGATGCATGCACTTATCGACTTTTGGGCACCTAAAAGATCGATTTTCAGTATGTTTTTGGCCTGTATTTTGAAAATACTCTAACACGGAGTAGGCATGTACAGATCGCTTCTGTAACCCCTAAATATCGAATTTTCAGGTGTTTTGGGCCTTAATTTGAGATATCGCCTTTACGCACATAAAATATCGATTTTTAGAATGTTTTGAGCATTTTTTTTTTAAATATCCTAGCACTGAGTAGGCATGTACAGTTCGCTTCTGGGACCCCAAAATATTGAATTTTCGGGTGTTTTGAGCTTGAATTTGAGATATAAACGAGTACAGAAGATGCATGCACATATCGACTTTTGGGCACCTAAAATATCGATTTTGAGCATGTTTTGAGCCTATATTTTGAAAATATTCTAGCACTGAGTAGGCATGTACAGATCGCTTCTGGGACCCCAAAATATCGATTTTTCGAAAGTTTAGGACCAGAATTTGAGATATAAACGGGTGCAGAAGATGCATGCACATATCGACTTTTGGGCACCTAAAAGATCGATTTTCAGTATGTTTTTGGCCTGTATTTTGAAAATACTCTAACACGGAGTAGGCATGTACAGATTCCTTCTGGGACCCCTAAATATCGAATTTTCGGGTGTTTTGGGACTGAATTTGAGATATCGGTTTTTTGGCACATAAAATATCGATTTATAGCATGTTTTTAGCCTATATTTTGAAAATATTCTAGCACTGAGTAGGCATGTACAGATTGCTTCTGGGACCCCTAAATATTGAATTTTCGGGTGTTTTGAGCCTGAATTTGAGATATAAACGGGTACAGGAGATACATGCTCATATTGACTTTGGGCATCTAAAATATCGACTTTCAGCATGTTTTGGGCCTGTATTTTGGAAAATACTCTAACACGGATTAGGCATGTACAGATCGCTTCTGGGACCCCAAAATATCGAATTTTCGGGTGTTTTGAGCCTGAATTTGAGATATAAACGGGTACTGAAGGTGCATGCAGATATCGACTTTTTGGCACCTAAAACATCGATTTTGAGCATGTTTTGGGGCTGTATTTTGAAAATACTCTAACACAGAGTACGCATGTACAGATCGCTTCTGGGACCCCAAAATATCGAATTTTCGGGTGTTTTGGGCCTGAATTTGAGATATCGCCTTTACGCACCTAAAATATCGATTTTTAGCATGTTTTGAGCCTATATTTTGAAAATATTCTAGCACTGAGTAGGCATGTACAGATCGCTTTTGGGACCCCAAAATATCGAATTTTCGGGTGTTTTGAGCTTGAATTTGAGATATAAACGAGTACAGACTCATATTGACTTTTGGGCACCTAAAATATCGATTTTGAGCATGTTTTGAGCCTATATTTTGAAAACATTCTAGCACTGAGTAGGCATGTACAGATCGCTTCTGGGACCCCAAAATATCGAATTTTCGGGTGTTTAGGGCCAGAATTTGAGATATAAACGGGTACAGAAGATGCAGTCACATATCGACTTTTGGGCACCTAAAAGATCTATTTTCAGTATGTTTTAGGTCTGTATTTTGAAAATAGTCTAACACGGAGTAGGCATGTACAGATCCCTTCTGGGACCCCTAAATATCGAATTTTCGGGTGTTTTGGGACTGAATTTGAGATATCGACTTTTTGGCACCTAAAAGATCGATTTTTAGCATGTTTTTAGCCAATATTTTGAAAATATTCTAGCACTGAGTAGGCATGTACAGATTGCTTCTGGGACCCCAAAATATTGAATTTTCGGGTGTTCTGAGCCTGAATTTGAGATATAAACGGGTACAGAAGATGCATGCACATATCGACTTTTGCGCACCTAAAAAATCGATTTTCAGTATGTTTTTGGCCTGTATTTTGAAAATTCTCTAACACGGAGTAAGCATGTACAGATCGCCTCTGGGAACCCTAAATATCGAATTTTAGGGTGTTTTGGGACTGAATTTGAGATATCGACATTTTTGGCACCTAAAATATCGATTTTTAGCATATTTTTTGCCTATATTTTGAAAATATTCTAGCACTGAGTAGGCATGTACAGATTGCTTCTGGGACCCTAAAATATTGAATTTTCGGGTGTTTTGAGCCTGAATTTGAGATATAAACGGGTACAGAAGATACATGCACATATCGACTTTTGCGCACCTAAAAGATCGATTTTCAGTATGTTTTTGGGATGTATTTTGAAAATACTCTAACACGGAGTACGCTTGTACAGATCGCTTCTGGGACCCCAAAATATCGAATTTTCGGGTGTTTTGGGCCTGAATTTGAGATATCGCCTTTACGCACCTAAAATATCGATTTTTAGCATGTTTTTAGCCTATATTTTGAAAATATTCTAGCACTGAGTAGGCATGTACAGATCGCTTCTGGGACCCCAAAATATCGAATTTTCGGGTGTTTTGAGCTTGAATTTGAGATATAAACGAGTACAGGAGATGCATGCACACATCGACTTTTGGGCACCTAAAATATCGATTTTTAGCATGTTTTGAGCCTATATTTTGAAAACATTCTAGCACTGAGTAGGCATGTACAGATCGCTTCTGGGACCCCAAAATATTGAATTTTCGGGTGTTTAGGGCCGGAATTTGAGATATAAAAGGGTACAGAAGATGCATGCACATATCGACTTTTGGGCACCTAAAAGATCGATTTTCAGTATGTTTTTGGCCTGTATTTTGAAAATACTCTAGCACGGATTGGGCATGTACAGATCGCTTCTGGGACCCCTAAATATCGAATTTTCGGGTGTTTTGGGACTGAATTTGAGATATCGACTTTTTGGCACCTAAAATATCGATTTTTAGCATGTTTTTAGCCTATATTTTGAAAATATTCTAGTACTGAGCATGTACAGATTGGTTCTGGGACCCCAAAATATTGAATTTTCGGGTGTTTTGAGCCTGAATTTGAGATATAAACGGGTACAGAAGATAGATGCACATATCGACTTTGGGCATCTAAAATATCGATTTTCAGCATGTTTTGGGCCTGTATTTTGAAAATACTCTAACACGGAGTAGGCATGTACAGATCGCTTCTGGGACCCCAAAATATCGAATTTTCGGGTGTTTTGGGACTGAATTTGAGATATCGAGTTTTTGGCACCTAAAATATCGATTTTAGCATGTTTTTAGCCTATATTTTGAAAATATTCTAGCACTGAGTAGGCATGTACAGATTGCTTCTGGGACCCAAAAATATTGAATTTTCGGGTGTTTTGAGCCTGAATTTGAGATATAAACGGGTACAGAAGATGCATGCACATATCGACTTTTGGGCACCTAAAAAATCGATTTTGAGCATGTTTTGAGCCTATATTTTGAAAACATTCTAGCACTGAGTAGGCATGTACAGATCGCTTCTGGGACCCCAAAATATCGAATTTTCGAGTGTTTTGAGCCTGAATTTGAGATATAAACGGGTACAGAAGATGCATGCACATATCGACTTTTGGGCACCTAAAATATCGATTTTGAGCATGTTTTGAGCCTATATTTTGAAAACATTCTAGCACTGAGTAGGCATGTACAGATCTCTTCTGGGACCCCAAAATATCGAATTTTCGAGTTTTTTGAGCCTGAATTTGAGATATAAACGAGTATAGAAGATGCATACACATATTGACTTAGTGCACCAAAAATATCGATTTTCAGCATGTTTTAGACCTGAATTTTGAAAATACTCTAACACGGAGTAGGCATGTACAGATCGCTTCTGGGACCCCAAAATATCGAATTTTCGGGTGTTTAGGGCCAGAATTTGAGATATAAACGCGTACAGAAGATGCATGCACATATCGACTTTTGGGCACCTAAAAGATCGATTTTCAGTATGTTTTTGGCCTGTATTTTGAAAATACTCTAACACGGAATAGGCATGTACAGATCGCTTCTGGGACCCCTAAATATCGAATTTTCGTGTGTTTTGGGACTGAATTTGAGATATCGACTTTTTGGCACCTAAAATATCGATTTTTAGCATGTTTTCAGCCTATATTTTGAAAATATTCTAGCACTGAGTATGCATGTACAGATTGCTTCTGGGACCCCAAAATAATGAATTTTCGGGTGTTTTGAGCCTGAATTTGAGATATAAACGGGTACAGAAGATACATGCACATATTAACTTTGGGAATCTAAAATATCGATTTTCAGCATGTTTTGGGCATGTATTTTGAAAATACTCTAACACGGAGTAGGCATGTACAGATCGCTTCTGGGACCCCAAAATATCTAATTTTCGGGTGTTTTGAGCCTGTATTTGAGATATAAACGGGTACTGAATATGCATGCACATATCGACTTTTAGGGACATAAAACATCGATTTTGAGCATGTTTTGGGCCTGTATTTTGTAAATACTGTAACACGGAGTAGGCATGTACAGATCGCTTCTGGGACCCCATAATATCGAATTTTCGGGTGTTTTGGGCCTGAATTTGAGATATCGCCTTTACGCACCTAAAATATCGATTTTTAGCATGTTTTGAGCCTATATTTTGAAAATATTCTAGCACTGAGTAGGCAAGTACAGATCGCTTCTGGGACCCCAAAATATCGAATTTTCGGGTGTTTTCAGTTTGAATTTGAGATATAAACGAGTATAGAAGATGCATGCACATATCGACTTTTGGGCACCTAAAATATCGATTTTTAGCATGTTTTGAGCCTATATTTTGAAAATATTCTAGCACTGAGTAGGCATGTACAGATCGCTTCTGGGAAACCAAATAATTGAATTTTCGGGTGTTTAGGGCCGGAATTTGAGATATAAAAGGGTACAGAAGATGCATGCACATATCGACTTTTGTGCACCTAATATATCGATTTTCAGAATGTTTTTGGCCTGTATTTTGAAAATATTCTAACACGGAGTAGGCATGTACAGATTGCTTCTGGGACCCCTAAATATCGAATTTTCGGGTGTTTTGGGACTGAATTTGAGATATCGACTTTTTAGCAACTAAAATATCGATTTTTAGCATGTTTTTAGCCTATACTTTGAAAATATTCTAGCACTGAGCATGTACAGATTGCTTCTGGGACCCCAAAATATTGAATTTTCGGGTGTTTTGAGCCTGAATTTGAGATATAAACGGGTACAGAAGATGCATGCACATATCGACTTTTGGGCACCTAAAAGATCGATTTTCAGTATGTTTTTGGCCTGTATTTTGAAAATACTCTAGCACGGAGTGGGCATGTACAGATCGCTTCTGGGACCCCTAAATATCGAATTTTCGGGTGTTTTGGGACTGAATTTGAGTTATCGCCTTTACGCACCTAAAATATCGATTTTTAGCATGTTTTTAGCCTATATTTTGAAAATATTCTAGCACTGAGTAGGCATGTACAGATCGCTTCTGGGACCCCAAAATATCGAATTTTCGGGTGTTTTGAGCTTGAATTTGAGATATAAACGAGTACAAGAGATGCATGCACATATCGACTTTTGGGCACCTAAAATATCGATTTTGAGCATGTTTTGAGCCTATATTTTGAAAACATTCTATCACTGAGTAGGCATGTACAGATTGCTTCTGGGACCCCAAAATATTGAATTTTCGGGTGTTTAGGGCCCGAATTTGAGATATAAAAGGGTACAGAAGATGCATGCACATATCGACTTTTGGGCACCTAATATATCGATTTTCAGTATGTTTTTGGCCTGTATTTTGAAAATATTCTAACACGGAGTAGGCATGTACAGATTGCTTCTGGGACTCCTAAATATCGAATTTTCGGGTGTTTTGGGACTGAATTTGAGATATCGACTTTTTGGCACCTAAAATATCGATTTTTAGCATGTTTTTAGCCTATATTTTGAAAATATTCTAGCACTGAGCATGTACAGATTGGTTCTGGGACCCCAAAATATTGAATTTTCGGGTGTTTTGAGCCTGAATTTGAGATATAAACGGGTTACAGAAGATACATGCACATATCGACTTTGGGCATCTAAAATATCGATTTTCAGCATGTTTTGGGCCTGTATTTTGAAAATACTCTAACACGGAGTAGGCATGTACAGATCGCTTCTGGGACCCCAAAATATCGAATTTTCGGGTGTTTTGGGACTGAATTTGAGATATCGAGTTTTTGGCACCTAAAATATCGATTTTAGCATCTTTTTAGACTATATATTGAAAATATTCTAGCACTGAGTAGGCATGTACAGATTGCTTCTGGGACCCAAAAATATCGAATTTTCGGGTGTTTTGAGCCAGAATTTGAGATATAAACGGGTACAGAAGATGCATGCACATATCGACTTTTGGGCACCTAAAATATCGATTTTGAGCATGTTTTGAGCCTATATTTTGAAAACATTCTAGCACTGAGTAGGCATGTACAGATCGCTTCTGGGACCCCAAAATATCGAATTTTCGAGTGTTTTGAGCCTGAATTTGAGATATAAACGAGTATAGAAGATGCATACACATATTGACTTAGGGCACCAAAAATATCGATTTTCAGCATGTTTTGGGCCTGTATTTTGAAAATACTCTAACACGGAGTAGGCATGTACAGATCGCTTCTGGGGCCCCAAAATATCGAATTTTCGGGGGTTTAGGGCCAGAATTTGAGATATAAACGCGTACAGAAGATGCATGCACATATCGACTTTTGGGCACCTAAAAGATCGATTTTCAGTATGTTTTTGGCCTGTATTTTGAAAATACTCTAACACGGAGTAGGCATGTACAGATCGCTTCTGGGACCCCTAAATATCGAATTTTCGGGTGTTTTGGGACTGAATTTGAGATATCGACTTTTTGGCACCTAAAATATCGATTTTTAGCATGTTTTTAGCCTATATTTTGAAAATATTCTAGCACTGAGTAGGCATGTACAGATCGCTTCTGGGACCCCAAAATATTGAATTTTTGGGTGTTTAGGGCCAGAATTTGAGATATTAACGGGTACAGAAAATGCATGCACATATCGACTTTTGCGCACCTAAAAGATCGATTTTCAGTATGTTTTTGGCCTGTATTTTGAAAATTCTCTAACACGGAGTAAGCATGTACAGATCGCCTCTGGGACCCCTAAATATCGAATTTTCGGGTGTTTTAGGACTGAATTTGAGATATCGACTTTTTAGCACCTAAAAGATCGATTTTTAGCATGTTTTCAGCCTATATTTTGAAAATATTATAGCACTGAGTATGCATGTACAGATTGCTTCTGGGACCCCAAAATAATGAATTTTCGGGTGTTTTGAGCCTGAATTTGAGATATAAACGGGTACAGAAGATACATGCACATATTGACTTTGTTCATCTAAAATATCGATTTCAGCATGTTTTGGGCATGTATTTTGAAAATACTCTAACACGGAGTAGGCATGTACAAATCGCTTCTGGGACCCCAAAATATCGAATTTTCGGGTGTTTTGAGCCTGAATTTGAGATATAAACGGGTACTGAAGATGCATGCACATATCGACTTTTGGGCACCTAAAACATCGATTTTGAGCATGTTTTGGGCCTGTATTTTGTAAATACTGTAACACGGAGTAGGCATGTACAGATCGCTTCTGGGACCCCATAATATCGAATTTTCGGGTGTTTTGGGCCTGAATTTGAGATATCGACTTTTTAGCACCTAAAAGATCGATTTTTAGCATGTTTTCAGCCTATATTTTGAAAATATTCTAGCACTGAGTAGGCAAGTACAGATCGCTTCTGGGACCCCAAAATATCGAATTTTCGGTGTTTTCAGTCTGAATTTGAGATATAAACGAGTATAAAAGATGCATGCACATATCGACTTTTGGGCTCCTAAAATATCGATTTTGAGCATGTTTTTAGCCTATATTTTGAAAATATTCTAGCACTGAGTAGGCATGTACAGATTGCTTCTGGGACCCAAAAATATCGAATTTTCGGGTGTTTTGAGCCTGAATTTGAGATATAAACGGGTACAGAACATACATGCACATATTGACTTTGGGCATCTAAAATATCGATTTTGAGCATGTTTTGGTCCTGTATTTTGAAAATACTCTAACACGGAGTAGGCATGTACAGATCGCTTCTGGGACCCAAAAATATCGAATTTTCGGGTGTTTTGAGCCTGAATTTGAGATATAAACGGGTACTGAAGACGCATGCACATATCGACTTCTGAGCACCTAAAACATCGATTTTGAGCTTGTTTTGGGCCTGTATTTTGAAAATACTCTAACACGGAGTACGCATGTACAGATCGCTTCTGGGACCCCAAAATATCGAATTTTCGGGTGTTTTGGGCCTGAATTTGAGATATCGCCTTTACGCACCTAAAATATCGATTTTTAGCATGTTTTGAGCCTATATTTTGAAAATATTCTAGCACTGAGTAGGCATGTACAGATAGCTTCTGGGACCCCAAAATATCGAATTTTCGGGTGTTTTGAGCTTGAATTTGAGATATAAACGAGTACAGGAGATGCCTGCACATATCGTCTTTTGGTCACCTAAAATATCGATTTTGAGCATGTTTTGAGCCTATATTTTGAAAACATTCTAGCACTGAGTAGGCATGTACAGATCGCTTCTGGGACCCCAAAATATTGAATTTTCGGGTGTTTAGGGCCGGAATTTGAGATATAAAAGGGTACAGAAGATGCATGCACATATCGACTTTTGGGCACCTAATATATCGATTTTCAGTATGTTTTTGGCCTGTATTTTGAAAATATTCTAACACGGAGTAGGCATGTACAGATTGCTTCTGGGACCCCTAAATATCGAATTTTCGGGTGTTTTGGGACTGAATTTGAGATATCGACTTTTTGGCACCTAAAATATCGATGGTTTTTAGCATGTTTTTAGCCTATATTTTGAAAATATTCTAGCACTGAGCATGTACAGATTGGTTCTGGGACCCCAAAATATTGAATTTTTGGGTGTTTTGAGCCTGAATTTGAGATATAAACGGGTTACAGAAGATACATGCACATATCGACTTTGGGCATCTAAAATATCGATTTTCAGCATGTTTTGGGCCTGTATTTTGAAAGTACTCAAACACGGAGTGGGCATGTACAGATCGCTTCTGGGACCGCAAAATATCGAATTTTCGGGTGTTTTGGGACTGAATTTGAGATATCGAGTTTTTGGCACCTAAAATATCGATTTTAGCATGTTTTTAGCCTATATTTTGAAAATATTCTAGCACTGAGTAGGCATGTACAGATTGCTTCTGGGACCCAAAAATATCGAATTTTCGGGTGTTTTGAGCCTGAATTTGAGATATAAATGGGTACAGAAGATGCATGCACATATCGACTTTTGGGCACCTAAAATATCGATTTTCAGTATGTTTTTGGCCTGTATTTTGAAAATACTTTAACACGGAGTAGGCATGTACAGATCGCTTCTGGGACCCCTAAATATCGAATTTTCGGGTGTTTTGGGACTGAATTTGAGATATCGACTTTTTGGCACCTAAAATATCGGTTTTTAGCATGTTTTTAGCCTATATTTTGAAAATATTCTAGCACTGATTAGGCATGTACAGATCGCTTCTGGGACCACAAAATATTGAATTTTCGGGTGTTTAGGGCCAGAATTTAAGATATAAACGGGTACAGAAAATGCATGCACATATCGACTTTTGCGTACCTAAAAGATCTATTTTCAGTATGTTTTTGGCCTGTATTTTGAAAATTCTCTAACACGGAGTAAGCATGTACAGATCGCCTCTGGGACCCCTAAATATCGAATTTTCGGGTGTTTTGGGACTGAATTTGAGATATCGACTTTTTAGCACCTAAAAGATCGATTTTTAGCATGTTTTTAGCCTATATTTTGAAAATATTCTAGCACTGAGTAGGCAAGTACAGATCGCTTCTGGGACCCCAAAATATCGAATTTTCGGGTGTTTTCAGTCTGAATTTGAGATATAAACGAGTATAGAAGATGCATGCACATATCGACTTTTGGGCACCTAAAATATCGATTTTGAGCATGTTTTTAGCCTATATTTTGAAAATATTCTAGCACTGAGTAGGCAAGTACAGATCGCTTCTGGGACCCCAAAATATCGAATTTTCGGGTGTTTAGTCCCAGAATTTAAGATATAAACGGGTACAGAAGATGCATGCACATATCGACTTTTGGGCACCTAAAAGATCGATTTTCAGTATGTTTTTGGCCTGTATTTTGAAAATACTCTAACACAGAGTAGGCATGTACAGAGTGCTTCTGGGACCCCTAAATATCGAATTTTCGGGTGTTTTGGTACTGAATTTGAGATATCGACTTTTTGGCACCTAAAATATCGATATTTAGCATGTTTTTAGCCTATATTTTGAAAATATTCCAGCACTGAGCATGTACAGATTGCTTCTGGGACCCCAAAATATTGAATTTTAGGGTGTTTTGAGCCTGAATTTGAGATATAAACGGGTACAGAAGATACATGCACATATTGACTTTGGGTATCTAAAATATCGATTTTCAGCATGTTTTGGGCATGTATTTTGAAAATACTCTAGCACTGAGTAGGCATGCACAGATCGCTTCTGGGACCCCAAAATATCGAATTTTCGGGTGTTTAGGGCCAGAATTTGAGATATAAACGGGTACAGAAGATGCATGCACATATCGACTATTGGGCACCTAAAATATCGATTTTCAGTATGTTTTTTGCCTGTATTTTGAAAATACTCTAACACGGAGTAGGCATGTACAGAGTGCTTCTGGGACCCCTAAATATCGAATTTTCGGGTGTTTTGGGACTGAATTTGAGATATCGACTTTTTGGCACCTAAAATATCGATTTTTAGCATGTTTTTAGCCTATATTTTGAAAATATTCCAGCACTGAGCATGTACAGATTGCTTCTGGGACCCCAAAATATTGCATTTTCGGGTGTTTTGAGCCTGAATTTGAGATATAAACGGGTACAGAAGATACATGCACATATTGACTTTGGGTATCTATAATATCGATTTTCAGCATGTTTTGGGCATGTATTTTTAAAATACTCTAGCACTGAGTAGGCATGTACAGATCGCTTCTGGGACCCCAAAATATCGAAGTTTCGGGTGTTTAGGGCCAGAATTTGAGATATAAACGGGTACAGAAGATGCATGCACATATCGACTTTTGGGCACCTAAAAGATCGATTTTCAGTATGTTTTTGGCCTGTATTTTGAAAATACTCTAGCACGGAGTAGGAATGTACAGATCGCTTCTGGGACCCCTAAATATCGAATTTTCGGGTGTTTTGGGACTGAATTTGAGATATCGACTTTTTGGCACCTAAAATATCGATTTTTAGCATGTTTTTAGCCTATATTTTGAAAATATTCTAGCACTGAATAGGCAAGTACAGATCGCTTCTGGGACCCCAAAATATCGAATTTTCGGGTGTTTTCAGTCTGAATTTGAGATATAAACGAGTATAGAAGATGCATGCACATATCGACTTTTGGGCACCTAAAATATCGATTTTGAGCATGTTTTGAGCCTATATTTTGAAAACATTCTAGCACTGAGTAGGCATGTACAGATCGCTTCTGGGACCCCAAAATATCGAATTTTCGGGTGTTTAGTCCCAGAATTTAAGATATAAACGGGTACAGAAGATGCATGCACATATCGACTATTGGGCACCTAAAATATCGATTTTCAGTATGTTTTTTGCCTGTATTTTGAAAATACTCTAACACGGAGTAGGCATGTACAGAGTGCTTCTGGGACCCCTAAATATCGAATTTTCGGGTGTTTTGGGACTGAATTTGAGATATCGACTTTTTGGCACCTAAAATATCGATTTTTAGCATGTTTTTAGCCTATATTTTGAAAATATTCCAGCACTGAGCATGTACAGATTGCTTCTGGGACCCCAAAATATTGCATTTTCGGGTGTTTTGAGCCTGAATTTGAGATATAAACGGGTACAGAAGATACATGCACATATTGACTTTGGGTATCTAAAATATCGATTTTCAGCATGTTTTGGGCATGTATTTTTAAAATACTCTAGCACTGAGTAGGCATGTACAGATCGCTTCTGGGACCCCAAAATATCGAAGTTTCGGGTGTTTAGGGACTGAATTTGAGATATCGACTTTTTGGCACCTAAAATATCGATTTTTAGCATGTTTTTAGCCTATATTTTGAAAATATTCTAGCACTGAGTAGGCTTGTACAGATTGCTTCTGGGACCCAAAAATATCGAGTTTTTGGGTGTTTTGAGCCTGAATTTGAGATATAAACGGTTACAGAAGATGCATGCACATATCGACTTTTGGGCACCTAAAATATCGATTTTGAGCATGTTTTAAGACTATATTTTGAAAACATTCTAGCACTGAGTAGGCATGTACAGATCGCTTCTGGGACCTCAAAATATCGAATTTTCAGGTGTTTTGAGCCTGAATTTGAGATATATACGAGTATAGAAGATGCATACACATATTGACTTTAGACACCAAAAATATCGATTTTCAGCATGTTTTGGGCCTGAATTTTGAAAATGCTCTAACACGAAGTAGGCATGTACAGATCGCTTCTGGGACCCCAAAATATCGAAGTTTCGGATGTTTAGGGCCAGAATTTGAAATACAAACGCGTACAGAAGATGCATGCACATATCGACTTTTGGGTACCTAAAAGATCGATTTTCAGTAGGTTTTAGGCCTGTATTTTGAAAATACTCTAACACGGAGTAGGCTTGTACAGATCGCTTCTGGGACCCCAAAATATTGAATTTTCGGGTGTTTTGAGTCTGAATTTGAGATATAAACGGGTACAGAAGATACATGCACATATTGACTTTGGGCATCTAAAATATCGATTTTCAGTATGTTTCGGGCCTGTATTTTGAAAATACTCTAACACGGAGTAGGCATGTACAGATCGCTTCTGGGACCCCATAATATTGAATTTTCGGGTGTTTTGGGCCTGAATTTGAGATATCGCCTTTACGCACTTAAAATATCGATTTATAGCATGTTTTGAGCCTATATTTTGAAAATATTCTAGCACTGAGTAGGCATGTACAGATCGCTTCTGGGACCCCATAATATCGAATTTTCGGGTGTTTTGAGCTTGAATTTAAGATATAAACGAGTACAGAAGATGCATGCACATATCGATTTTTGGGCACCTAAAACATCGATTTTGAGCATGTTTTAAGCCTATATTTTGAAAACATTCTAGCACTGAGTAGGCATGTACAGATCGCTTCTGGGACCCCATAATATTGAATTTTCGGGTGTCTAGGGCCAGAATTTGTGATATAAACTGGTACAGAAAATGCATGCACATATCGACTTTTGCGCACCTAAAAGATCGATTTTCAGTATGTTTTTGGCCTGTATTTTGAAAATTCTCTAACACGGAGTAAGCATATACAGATCGCCTCTGGGACCCCTAAATATCGTATTTTCGGGTGTTTTGGGACTGAATTTGAGATATCGACTTTTTGGCACCTAAAAGATCGATTTTAAGCATGTTTTTAGCCTATATTTTGAAAATATTCTAGCACTGAGTATGCATGTACAGATTGCTTCTCGGACCCCAAACTATCGAATTTTCGGGTGTTTTGAGTCTGAATTTGAGATATAAACGGGTACAGAAGATACATGCACATATTGACTTTGGGCATCTAAAATATCGATTTTGAGCATGTTTTGGGCCTGTATTTTGAAAATACTCTAACACGGAGTAGGCATGTACAGATCGCTTCTGGGACTCCATAATATCGAATTTTCGGGTGTTTTGGGCCTGAATTTGAGATATCGCCTTTACGCACTTAAAATATCGATTTATAGCATGTTTTGAGCCTATATTTTGAAAATATTCTAGCACTGAGTAGGCATGTACAGATCGCTTCTGGGACCCCAAAATATCGAATTTTCTGGTGTTTTGAGCTTGAATTTAAGATATAAACGAGTACAGAAGATGCATGCACATATCGACTTTTGGGCACCTAAAATATCGATTTTGAGCATGTTTTGAGCCTATATTTTGAAAACATTCTAGCACTGAGTAGGCATGTACAGATCGCTTCTGGGACCCCAAAATATTGAATTTTCGAGTGTTTAGGGCCAGAATTTGAGATATAAAGTGTACAGAAAATGCATGCACATATCGACTTTTGGGCATCTAAAATATCGATTTTCAGTATGTTTTTGGCCTGTATTTTAAAAATACTCTAACACCGAGTAGGCATGTACAGATCGCTTCTGGGACCCCTAAATATCGAAGTTTCGGGTGTTTTGGGACTGAATTTGAGATATCGACTTTTTAGCACCTAAAATATCGATTTTTAGCATGTTTTTAGCCTATATTTTAAAAATATTCTAGCACTGAGTAGGCATGTACAGATCGCTTCTGGGACCCCAAAATATTGAATTTTCGGGTGTCTAGGGCCAGAATTTGTGATATAAACGGGTACAGAAAATGCATACACATATCGACTTTTGCGCACCTAAAAGATCGATTTTCAGTATGTTTTTGGCCTGTATTTTGAAAATTCTCTAACACGGAGTAAGCATGTACAGATCGCCTCTGGGACCCCTAAATATCGAATTTTCGGGTGTTTTGGGACTGAATTTGAGATATCGACTTTTTGGCACCTAAAAGATCGATTTTAAGCATGTTTTTAGCCTATATTTTGAAAATATTCTAGCACTGAATATGCATGTACAGATTGCTTCTCGGACCCCAAAATATTGAATTTTCGGGTGTTTTGAGCCTGAATTTGAGATATAAACGGGTACAGAAGATACATGCACATATTGACTTTGGGCATCTAAAATATCAATTTTCAGCATGTTTTGGGCATGTATTTTGAAAATACTCTAACACGGAGAAGGCATGTATAGATTGCTTCTGGGACCCCAAAATATCGAATTTTCGGGTGTTTTGAGCCTGAATTTGAGATATCGCCTTTACGCACCTTAAATATCGATTTTTAGCATGTTTTGAGCCTTTATTTTGAAAATATTCTAGCACTGAGTAGGCATGTACAGATCGCTTCTGGGACCCCTAAATATCGAAGTTTCGGATGTTTTGGGACTGAATTTGAGATATCGACTTTTTGGCACCTAAAATATCGATTTTTAGCATGTTTTTGGCCTATATTTTGAAAATATTCTAGCACTGAGTAGGCATGTACAGATCGCTTCTAGGACCCCAAAATATTGAATTTTCGGGTGTTTAGGGCCAGAATTTGAGATATAAACGGGTACAGAAAATGCATGCACATATCGACTTTTGGGCACCTAAAAGATCGATTTTCAGTATGTTTTTGGCCTGTACTTTTAAAATTCTCTAACAAGGAGTATGCATGTACAGATTGCTTCTGGGACCCCAAAATATTGAATTTTCGGGTGTTTTGAGCCTGAATTTGAGATATAAACGGTTACAGAAGATACATGCACATATTGACTTTGGGCATCTAAAATATCGATTTTCAGCATGTTTTGGGCATGTATTTTGAAAATACTCTAACACGGAGTAGGCATGTACAGATCGCTTCTGGGACCCCAAAATATCGAATTTTCTGGTGTTTTGAGCCTGAATTTGAGATATAAACGGGTACTGAAGATGCATGCACATATCGACTTTTGGGCACCTAAAACATCGATTTTGAGCATGTTTTGGGCCTGTATTTTGTAAATACTCTAACACGGAGTAGGCATGTACAGATCGCTTCTGGGACCCCATAATATCGAATTTTCGGGTGTTTTGGGCATGAATTTGAGATATCGCCTTTACGCACCTAAAATATCGATTTTTAGCATGTTTTGAGCCTATATTTTGAAAATATTCTAGCACTGAGTAGGCATGTACAGATAGCTTCTGGGACCCCAAAATATCGAATTTTCGGGTGTTTTGAGCTTGAATTTGAGATATAAACGAGTACAGGAGATGCCTGCACATATCGTCTTTTGGTCACCTAAAATATCGATTTTGAGCATGTTTTGAGCCTATATTTTGAAAACATTCTAGCACTGAGTAGGCATGTACAGATCGCTTCTGGGACCCCAAAATATTGAATTTTCGGGTGTTTAGGGCCGGAATTTGAGATATAAAAGGGTACAGAAGATGCATGCACATATCGACTTTTGGGCACCTAATATATCGATTTTCAGTATGTTTTTGGCCTGTATTTTGAAAATATTCTAACACGGAGTAGGCATGTACAGATTGCTTCTGGGACCCCTAAATATCGAATTTTCGGGTGTTTTGGGACTGAATTTGAGATATCGACTTTTTGGCACCTAAAATATCGATGGTTTTTAGCATGTTTTTAGCCTATATTTTGAAAATATTCTAGCACTGAGCATGTACAGATTGGTTCTGGGACCCCAAAATATTGAATTTTTGGGTGTTTTGAGCCTGAATTTGAGATATAAACGGGTTACAGAAGATACATGCACATATCGACTTTGGGCATCTAAAATATCGATTTTCAGCATGTTTTGGGCCTGTATTTTGAAAGTACTCAAACACGGAGTGGGCATGTACAGATCGCTTCTGGGACCGCAAAATATCGAATTTTCGGGTGTTTTGGGACTGAATTTGAGATATCGAGTTTTTGGCACCTAAAATATCGATTTTAGCATGTTTTTAGCCTATATTTTGAAAATATTCTAGCACTGAGTAGGCATGTACAGATTGCTTCTGGGACCCAAAAATATCGAATTTTCGGGTGTTTTGAGCCTGAATTTGAGATATAAATGGGTACAGAAGATGCATGCACATATCGACTTTTGGGCACCTAAAATATCGATTTTCAGTATGTTTTTGGCCTGTATTTTGAAAATACTTTAACACGGAGTAGGCATGTACAGATCGCTTCTGGGACCCCTAAATATCGAATTTTCGGGTGTTTTGGGACTGAATTTGAGATATCGACTTTTTGGCACCTAAAATATCGGTTTTTAGCATGTTTTTAGCCTATATTTTGAAAATATTCTAGCACTGATTAGGCATGTACAGATCGCTTCTGGGACCACAAAATATTGAATTTTCGGGTGTTTAGGGCCAGAATTTAAGATATAAACGGGTACAGAAAATGCATGCACATATCGACTTTTGCGTACCTAAAAGATCTATTTTCAGTATGTTTTTGGCCTGTATTTTGAAAATTCTCTAACACGGAGTAAGCATGTACAGATCGCCTCTGGGACCCCTAAATATCGAATTTTCGGGTGTTTTGGGACTGAATTTGAGATATCGACTTTTTAGCACCTAAAAGATCGATTTTTAGCATGTTTTTAGCCTATATTTTGAAAATATTCTAGCACTGAGTAGGCAAGTACAGATCGCTTCTGGGACCCCAAAATATCGAATTTTCGGGTGTTTTCAGTCTGAATTTGAGATATAAACGAGTATAGAAGATGCATGCACATATCGACTTTTGGGCACCTAAAATATCGATTTTGAGCATGTTTTTAGCCTATATTTTGAAAATATTCTAGCACTGAGTAGGCAAGTACAGATCGCTTCTGGGACCCCAAAATATCGAATTTTCGGGTGTTTAGTCCCAGAATTTAAGATATAAACGGGTACAGAAGATGCATGCACATATCGACTTTTGGGCACCTAAAAGATCGATTTTCAGTATGTTTTTGGCCTGTATTTTGAAAATACTCTAACACAGAGTAGGCATGTACAGAGTGCTTCTGGGACCCCTAAATATCGAATTTTCGGGTGTTTTGGTACTGAATTTGAGATATCGACTTTTTGGCACCTAAAATATCGATATTTAGCATGTTTTTAGCCTATATTTTGAAAATATTCCAGCACTGAGCATGTACAGATTGCTTCTGGGACCCCAAAATATTGAATTTTAGGGTGTTTTGAGCCTGAATTTGAGATATAAACGGGTACAGAAGATACATGCACATATTGACTTTGGGTATCTAAAATATCGATTTTCAGCATGTTTTGGGCATGTATTTTGAAAATACTCTAGCACTGAGTAGGCATGCACAGATCGCTTCTGGGACCCCAAAATATCGAATTTTCGGGTGTTTAGGGCCAGAATTTGAGATATAAACGGGTACAGAAGATGCATGCACATATCGACTATTGGGCACCTAAAATATCGATTTTCAGTATGTTTTTTGCCTGTATTTTGAAAATACTCTAACACGGAGTAGGCATGTACAGAGTGCTTCTGGGACCCCTAAATATCGAATTTTCGGGTGTTTTGGGACTGAATTTGAGATATCGACTTTTTGGCACCTAAAATATCGATTTTTAGCATGTTTTTAGCCTATATTTTGAAAATATTCCAGCACTGAGCATGTACAGATTGCTTCTGGGACCCCAAAATATTGCATTTTCGGGTGTTTTGAGCCTGAATTTGAGATATAAACGGGTACAGAAGATACATGCACATATTGACTTTGGGTATCTATAATATCGATTTTCAGCATGTTTTGGGCATGTATTTTTAAAATACTCTAGCACTGAGTAGGCATGTACAGATCGCTTCTGGGACCCCAAAATATCGAAGTTTCGGGTGTTTAGGGCCAGAATTTGAGATATAAACGGGTACAGAAGATGCATGCACATATCGACTTTTGGGCACCTAAAAGATCGATTTTCAGTATGTTTTTGGCCTGTATTTTGAAAATACTCTAGCACGGAGTAGGAATGTACAGATCGCTTCTGGGACCCCTAAATATCGAATTTTCGGGTGTTTTGGGACTGAATTTGAGATATCGACTTTTTGGCACCTAAAATATCGATTTTTAGCATGTTTTTAGCCTATATTTTGAAAATATTCTAGCACTGAATAGGCAAGTACAGATCGCTTCTGGGACCCCAAAATATCGAATTTTCGGGTGTTTTCAGTCTGAATTTGAGATATAAACGAGTATAGAAGATGCATGCACATATCGACTTTTGGGCACCTAAAATATCGATTTTGAGCATGTTTTGAGCCTATATTTTGAAAACATTCTAGCACTGAGTAGGCATGTACAGATCGCTTCTGGGACCCCAAAATATCGAATTTTCGGGTGTTTAGTCCCAGAATTTAAGATATAAACGGGTACAGAAGATGCATGCACATATCGACTATTGGGCACCTAAAATATCGATTTTCAGTATGTTTTTTGCCTGTATTTTGAAAATACTCTAACACGGAGTAGGCATGTACAGAGTGCTTCTGGGACCCCTAAATATCGAATTTTCGGGTGTTTTGGGACTGAATTTGAGATATCGACTTTTTGGCACCTAAAATATCGATTTTTAGCATGTTTTTAGCCTATATTTTGAAAATATTCCAGCACTGAGCATGTACAGATTGCTTCTGGGACCCCAAAATATTGCATTTTCGGGTGTTTTGAGCCTGAATTTGAGATATAAACGGGTACAGAAGATACATGCACATATTGACTTTGGGTATCTAAAATATCGATTTTCAGCATGTTTTGGGCATGTATTTTTAAAATACTCTAGCACTGAGTAGGCATGTACAGATCGCTTCTGGGACCCCAAAATATCGAAGTTTCGGGTGTTTAGGGACTGAATTTGAGATATCGACTTTTTGGCACCTAAAATATCGATTTTTAGCATGTTTTTAGCCTATATTTTGAAAATATTCTAGCACTGAGTAGGCTTGTACAGATTGCTTCTGGGACCCAAAAATATCGAGTTTTTGGGTGTTTTGAGCCTGAATTTGAGATATAAACGGTTACAGAAGATGCATGCACATATCGACTTTTGGGCACCTAAAATATCGATTTTGAGCATGTTTTAAGACTATATTTTGAAAACATTCTAGCACTGAGTAGGCATGTACAGATCGCTTCTGGGACCTCAAAATATCGAATTTTCAGGTGTTTTGAGCCTGAATTTGAGATATATACGAGTATAGAAGATGCATACACATATTGACTTTAGACACCAAAAATATCGATTTTCAGCATGTTTTGGGCCTGAATTTTGAAAATGCTCTAACACGAAGTAGGCATGTACAGATCGCTTCTGGGACCCCAAAATATCGAAGTTTCGGATGTTTAGGGCCAGAATTTGAAATACAAACGCGTACAGAAGATGCATGCACATATCGACTTTTGGGTACCTAAAAGATCGATTTTCAGTAGGTTTTAGGCCTGTATTTTGAAAATACTCTAACACGGAGTAGGCTTGTACAGATCGCTTCTGGGACCCCAAAATATTGAATTTTCGGGTGTTTTGAGTCTGAATTTGAGATATAAACGGGTACAGAAGATACATGCACATATTGACTTTGGGCATCTAAAATATCGATTTTCAGTATGTTTCGGGCCTGTATTTTGAAAATACTCTAACACGGAGTAGGCATGTACAGATCGCTTCTGGGACCCCATAATATTGAATTTTCGGGTGTTTTGGGCCTGAATTTGAGATATCGCCTTTACGCACTTAAAATATCGATTTATAGCATGTTTTGAGCCTATATTTTGAAAATATTCTAGCACTGAGTAGGCATGTACAGATCGCTTCTGGGACCCCATAATATCGAATTTTCGGGTGTTTTGAGCTTGAATTTAAGATATAAACGAGTACAGAAGATGCATGCACATATCGATTTTTGGGCACCTAAAACATCGATTTTGAGCATGTTTTAAGCCTATATTTTGAAAACATTCTAGCACTGAGTAGGCATGTACAGATCGCTTCTGGGACCCCATAATATTGAATTTTCGGGTGTCTAGGGCCAGAATTTGTGATATAAACTGGTACAGAAAATGCATGCACATATCGACTTTTGCGCACCTAAAAGATCGATTTTCAGTATGTTTTTGGCCTGTATTTTGAAAATTCTCTAACACGGAGTAAGCATATACAGATCGCCTCTGGGACCCCTAAATATCGAATTTTCGGGTGTTTTGGGACTGAATTTGAGATATCGACTTTTTGGCACCTAAAAGATCGATTTTAAGCATGTTTTTAGCCTATATTTTGAAAATATTCTAGCACTGAGTATGCATGTACAGATTGCTTCTCGGACCCCAAACTATCGAATTTTCGGGTGTTTTGAGTCTGAATTTGAGATATAAACGGGTACAGAAGATACATGCACATATTGACTTTGGGCATCTAAAATATCGATTTTGAGCATGTTTTGGGCCTGTATTTTGAAAATACTCTAACACGGAGTAGGCATGTACAGATCGCTTCTGGGACTCCATAATATCGAATTTTCGGGTGTTTTGGGCCTGAATTTGAGATATCGCCTTTACGCACTTAAAATATCGATTTATAGCATGTTTTGAGCCTATATTTTGAAAATATTCTAGCACTGAGTAGGCATGTACAGATCGCTTCTGGGACCCCAAAATATCGAATTTTCTGGTGTTTTGAGCTTGAATTTAAGATATAAACGAGTACAGAAGATGCATGCACATATCGACTTTTGGGCACCTAAAATATCGATTTTGAGCATGTTTTGAGCCTATATTTTGAAAACATTCTAGCACTGAGTAGGCATGTACAGATCGCTTCTGGGACCCCAAAATATTGAATTTTCGAGTGTTTAGGGCCAGAATTTGAGATATAAAGTGTACAGAAAATGCATGCACATATCGACTTTTGGGCATCTAAAATATCGATTTTCAGTATGTTTTTGGCCTGTATTTTAAAAATACTCTAACACCGAGTAGGCATGTACAGATCGCTTCTGGGACCCCTAAATATCGAAGTTTCGGGTGTTTTGGGACTGAATTTGAGATATCGACTTTTTAGCACCTAAAATATCGATTTTTAGCATGTTTTTAGCCTATATTTTAAAAATATTCTAGCACTGAGTAGGCATGTACAGATCGCTTCTGGGACCCCAAAATATTGAATTTTCGGGTGTCTAGGGCCAGAATTTGTGATATAAACGGGTACAGAAAATGCATACACATATCGACTTTTGCGCACCTAAAAGATCGATTTTCAGTATGTTTTTGGCCTGTATTTTGAAAATTCTCTAACACGGAGTAAGCATGTACAGATCGCCTCTGGGACCCCTAAATATCGAATTTTCGGGTGTTTTGGGACTGAATTTGAGATATCGACTTTTTGGCACCTAAAAGATCGATTTTAAGCATGTTTTTAGCCTATATTTTGAAAATATTCTAGCACTGAATATGCATGTACAGATTGCTTCTCGGACCCCAAAATATTGAATTTTCGGGTGTTTTGAGCCTGAATTTGAGATATAAACGGGTACAGAAGATACATGCACATATTGACTTTGGGCATCTAAAATATCAATTTTCAGCATGTTTTGGGCATGTATTTTGAAAATACTCTAACACGGAGAAGGCATGTATAGATTGCTTCTGGGACCCCAAAATATCGAATTTTCGGGTGTTTTGAGCCTGAATTTGAGATATCGCCTTTACGCACCTTAAATATCGATTTTTAGCATGTTTTGAGCCTTTATTTTGAAAATATTCTAGCACTGAGTAGGCATGTACAGATCGCTTCTGGGACCCCTAAATATCGAAGTTTCGGATGTTTTGGGACTGAATTTGAGATATCGACTTTTTGGCACCTAAAATATCGATTTTTAGCATGTTTTTGGCCTATATTTTGAAAATATTCTAGCACTGAGTAGGCATGTACAGATCGCTTCTAGGACCCCAAAATATTGAATTTTCGGGTGTTTAGGGCCAGAATTTGAGATATAAACGGGTACAGAAAATGCATGCACATATCGACTTTTGGGCACCTAAAAGATCGATTTTCAGTATGTTTTTGGCCTGTACTTTTAAAATTCTCTAACAAGGAGTATGCATGTACAGATTGCTTCTGGGACCCCAAAATATTGAATTTTCGGGTGTTTTGAGCCTGAATTTGAGATATAAACGGTTACAGAAGATACATGCACATATTGACTTTGGGCATCTAAAATATCGATTTTCAGCATGTTTTGGGCATGTATTTTGAAAATACTCTAACACGGAGTAGGCATGTACAGATCGCTTCTGGGACCCCAAAATATCGAATTTTCTGGTGTTTTGAGCCTGAATTTGAGATATAAACGGGTACTGAAGATGCATGCACATATCGACTTTTGGGCACCTAAAACATCGATTTTGAGCATGTTTTGGGCCTGTATTTTGTAAATACTCTAACACGGAGTAGGCATGTACAGATCGCTTCTGGGACCCCATAATATCGAATTTTCGGGTGTTTTGGGCATGAATTTGAGATATCGCCTTTACGCACCTAAAATATCGATTTTTAGCATGTTTTGAGCCTATATTTTGAAAATATTCTAGCACTGAGTAGGCATGTACAGATCACTTCTGGGACCCCAAAATATCGAATTTTCGGGTGTTTTTTAGCCTGAATTTGAGATATAAACGAGTACAGAAAATGCATGCACATATCGACTTTTGGGCACCTAAAATATCGATTTTGAGCATGTTTTGAGCCTATATTTTGAAAACATTCTAGCACTGAGTAGGCATGTACAGATCGCTTTAGGGACCTCAAAATATCGAATTTTCGGGTGTTTACGGCCAGAATTTGAGATATAAACGGGTACAGAAGATGCATGTACATATCGACTTTTGGGCACCTAAAAGATCGATTTTCAGTATGTTTTTGGCCTGTATTTTGAAAATACTCTAACACGGAGTAGGCATGTACAGATCCCTTCTGGGACCCCTAAATATCGAATTTTCGGGTGTTTTGGGCCTTAATTTGAGATATCGACTTTTTGGCACCCAAAATATCGATTTTTAGCATGTTTTTAGCCAATATTTTGATAATATTCTAGCACTGAGTAGGCATGTACAGATTGCTTCTGGGACCCCAAAATATTGAATTTTCGGGTGTTTTGAGCCTGAATTTGAGATATAAACGGGTACAGAAGATACATGCATATATTGACTTTGGGCATCTAAAATATCGATTTTCAGCATGTTTTGGGCATGTATTTTGAAAATACTCTAACACGGAGTAGGCATGTACAGATCGCTTCAGGGACCCCAAAATATCGAATTTTCGGGTGTTTTGAGCCTGAATTTGAGATATAAACGGGTATTGAAGATGCATGCACATATCGACTTTTGGGCACCTAAAACATCGATTTTTAGCATGTTTTGAGCCTATATTTTGAAAATATTCTAGCACTGAGTAGGCATGTACAGATCGCTTCTGGGACCCCAAAATATCGAATTTTCGGGTGTTTTGAGCCTGAATTTGAGATATAAACGAGTATAGAAGATGCATGCACATATCGACTTTTGGGCACCTAAAATATCGATTTTGAGCATGTTTTGAGCCTATATTTTTAAAACATTCTAGCACTGAGTAGGCATGTACAGATCGCTTCTGGGACACCAAAATATCGAATTTTCGGGTGTTTTGGGCCAGAATTTGAGATATAAACGGGTACAGAAGATGCATGCACATATCGACTTTTGGGCACCTAAAAGATCGATTTTCAGTATGTTTTTGGCCTGTATTTTGAAAATACTCTAACACGGAGTAGGCATGTACATATCCCTTCTGGGACCCCTAAATATCGAATTTTCGGGTGTTTTGGGCCTTAATTTGAGATATCGACTTTTTGTCACCTAAAATATCGATTTTTAGCATGTTTTTAGCCTATATTTTGATAATATTCTAGCACTGAGTAGGCATGTACAGATTGCTTCTGGGACCCCAAAATATCGAATTTTCGGGTGTTTTGAGCCTGAATTTGAGATATAAACGGGTACTGAAGATGCATGCACCTATCGACTTTTGGGCACCTAAAACATCGATTTTGAGCATGTTTTGGGCCTGTATTTTGAAAATATTCTAACACGGAGTAAGCATGTACACATCACTTCTGGGACCCCAAAATATCGAATTTTCGGATGTTTTGGGCCTTAATTTGAGATATCGACTTTTTGGCACCTAAAATATCGATTTTTAGCATGTTTTTAGCCTATTTTTTGAAAATATTCTAGCACTGACTAGGCATGTACAGATCGCTTCTGGGACCCCAAAATATCGTATTTTCGGGTGTTTTGAGACTGAATTTGAGATATAAACGAGTACAGAAGATGCATGCACATATCGACTTTTGGGCACCTAAAATATCGATTTTTAGCATGTTTTGAGCCTATATTTTGAAAACATTCTAGCACATAGTAGGCATGTACAGATCGCTTCCAGGACCCCAAAATATCGAATTTTCGGGTGTTTAGGGTCAGAATTCGAGATATAAACGGGTACAGAAGATGCATGCACATATCGACTTTTGGGCACCTAAAAGATCGATTTTCAGTATGTTTTTGGCCTGTATTTTGAAAATACTCTAACACGGAGTAGGCATGTACAGATCCCTTCTGGGTCCCCTAAATATCGAATTTTCGGGTGTTTTGGGCCTTAATTTGAGATATCGACTTTTTGGCACCCAAAATATCGATTTTAGCATGTTTTTAGCCTATATTTTGATAATATTCTAGCACTGAGTAGGCATGTACAGATTGCTTCTGGGACCCCAAAATATTGAATTTTCGGGTGTTTTGAGCGTGAATTTGAGATATAAACGGGTACAGAAGATACATGCACATATTGACTTTGGGCATCTAAAATATCGATTTTCAGCATGTTTTGGGCATGTATTTTGAAAATACTCTAACACGGAGTAGGCATGTACAGATCGCTTCTGGGAACCCAAAATATCGAATTTTCGGGTGTTTTGAGCCTGAATTTGAGATATAAACGGGTACTGAAGATGCATGCACATATCGACTTTTGGGCACCTAAAACATCGATTTTTAGCATGTTTTGAGCCTATATTTTGAAAACATTCTAGTACATAGTAGGCATGTACAGATCGCTTCCAGGACCTCAAAATATTGATTTTTCGGGTGTTTAGGGCCAGAATTTGAGATATAAACGGGTACAGAAGATACATGCACATATTGACTTTGGGCATCTAAAATATCGATTTTCAGCATGTTTTGGGCATGTATTTTGAAAATACTCTAACACGGAGTAGGCATGTACAGATCGCTTCTGGGAACCCAAAATATCGAATTTTCGGGTGTTTTGAGGCTGAATTTGAAATATAAACGGGTACTGAAGATGCATGCACATATCGACTTTTGGGCACCTAAAACATCGATTTTGAGCATGTTTTGGGCCTGTATTTTGTAAATACTCTAACATGGAGTAGGCATGTACAGATCGCTTCTGGGACCCCATAATATCGAATTTTCGGGTGTTTTGGGCCTTAATTTGAGATATCGCCTTTACGCACCTAAAATATCGATTTTTAGCATGTTTTGAGCCTATATTTTGAAAATATTCTAGCACTGAGTAGGCATGTACAGATCACTTCTGGGACCCCAAAATATCGAATTTTCGGGTGTTTTGAGCCTGAATTTGAGATATAAACGAGTACAGAAAATGCATGCACATATCGACTTTTGGGCAACTAAAATATCGATTTTGAGCATGTTTTGAACCTATATTTTGAAAACATTCTAGCACTGAGTAGGCATGTACAGATCGCTTTAGGGACCTCAAAATATCGAATTTTCGGGTGTTTAGGGCCAGAATTTGAGATATAAACGGGTACAGAAGATGCATGTACATATCGACTTTTGGGAACCTAAAAGATCGATTTTCAGTATGTTTTTGGCCTGTATTTTGAAAATACTCTAACACGGAGTAGGCATGTACAGATCCCTTCTGGGACCGCTAAATATCGAATTTTCGGGTGTTTTGGGCCTTAATTTGAGATATCGACTTTTTGGCACCCAAAATATCGATTTTTAGCATGTTTTTTAGACAATATTTTTATAATATTCTAGCACTGAGTAGGCATGTACAGATTGCTTCTGGGACCCCAAAATATCGAATTTTCGGGTGTTTTGAGCCTGAATTTGAGATATAAACGGGTACAGAAGATACATGCATATATTGACTTTGGGCATCTAAAATATCGATTTTCAGCATGTTTTGGGCATGTATTTTGAAAATACTCTAACACGGAGTAGGCATGTACAGATCGCTTCTGGGACCCCAAAATATCGAATTTTCGGGTGTTTTGAGCCTGAATTTGAGATATAAACGGGTATTGAAGATGCATGCACATATCGACTTTTGGGCACCTAAAACATCGATTTTTAGCATGTTTTGAGCCTATATTTTGAAAATATTCTAGCACTGAGTAGGCATGTACAGATCGCTTCTGGGACCCCAAAATATCGAATTTTCGGGTGTTTTGAGCCTGAATTTGAGATATAAACGAGTATAGAAGATGCATGCACATATCGACTTTTGGGCACCTAAAATATCGATTTTGAGCATGTTTTGAGCCTATATTTTGAAAACATTCTAGCACTGAGTAGGCTTGTACAGATCGCTTCTGGGACACCAAAATATCGAATTTTCGGGTGTTTTGGGCCAGAATTTGAGATATAAACGGGTACAGAAGATGCATGCACATATCGACTTTTGGGCACCTAAAAGATCGATTTTCAGTATGTTTTTGGCCTGTATTTTGAAAATACTCTAACACGGAGTAGGCATGTACATATCCCTTCTGGGACCCCTAAATATCGAATTTTCGGGTGTTTTGGGCCTTAATTTGAGATATCGACTTTTTGTCACCTAAAATATCGATTTTTAGCATGTTTTTAGCCTATATTTTGATAATATTCTAGCACTGAGTAGGCATGTACAGATTGCTTCTGGGACCCCAAAATATCGAATTTTCGGGAGTTTTGAGCCTGAATTTGAGATATAAACGGGTACTGAAGATGCATGCACCTATCGACTTTTGGGCACCTAAAACATCGATTTTGAGCATGTTTTGGGCCTGTATTTTGAAAATATTCTAACACGGAGTAAGCATGTACACATCACTTCTGGGACCCCAAAATATCGAATTTTCGGATGTTTTGGGCCTTAATTTGAGATATCGACTTTTTGGCACCTAAAATATCGATTTTTAGCATGTTTTTAGCCTATTTTTTGAAAATATTCTAGCACTGAGTAGGCATGTACAGATCGCTTCTGGGACCCCAAAATATCGTATTTTCGGGTGTATTGAGACTGAATTTGAGATATAAACGAGTACAGAAGATGCATGCACATATCGACTTTTGGGCACCTAAAATATCGATTTTTAGCATGTTTTGAGCCTATATTTTGAAAACATTCTAGCACATAGTAGGCATGTACAGATCGCTTCCAGGACCTCAAAATATCGAATTTTCGGGTGTTTAGGGTCAGAATTGGAGATATAAACGGGTACAGAAGATGCATGCACATATCGACTTTTGGGCACCTAAAAGATCGATTTTCAGTATGTTTTTGGCTGTATTTTGAAAATACTCTAACACGGAGTAGGCATGTACAGATCCCTTCTGGGACCCCTAAATATCGAATTTTCGGGTGTTTTGGGCCTTAATTTGAGATATCGACTTTTTGGCACCCAAAATATCGATTTTTAGCATGTTTTTAGCCTATATTTTGATAATATTCTAGCACTGAGTAGGCATGTACAGATTGCTTCTGGGACCCCAAAATATTGAATTTTCGGGTGTTTTGAGCGTGAATTTGAGATATAAACGGGTACAGAAGATACATGCACATATTGACTTTGGGCATCTAAAATATCGATTTTCAGCATGTTTTGTGCCTGTATTTTGAAAATACTCTAACACGGAGTAGGCATGTACAGATCGCTTCTGGGACCCAAAAATATCGAATTTTCGGGTGTTTTGAGCCTGAATTTGAGATATAAACGGGTACTGAAGATGCATTCACATATCGACTTTTGGGCACCTAAAACATCGATTTTTAGCATGTTTTGAGCCTATATTTTGAAAACATTCTAGCACATAGTAGGCATGTACAGATCGCTTCCAGGACCTCAAAATATTGATTTTTCGGGTGTTTAGGGCCAGAATTTGAGATATAAACGGGTACAGAAGATGCATGCACATATCGACTTTTGGGCACCTAAAAGATCGATTTTCAGTATGTTTTTGGCCTGTATTTTGAAAATACTCTAACACGGAGTAGGCATGTACAGATCCCTTCTGGGACCCCTAAATATCGAATTTTCGGGTATTTTGGGCCTTAATTTGAGATATCGACTTTTTGTCACCTAAAATATCGATTTTTAGCATGTTTTTAGCGTATATTTTGATAATATTCTAGCACTGAGTAGGCATGTACAGATTGCTTCTGGGACCCCAAAATATCGAATTTTCGGGTGTTTTGAGCCTGAATTTGAGATATAAACGGGTACTGAAGGTGCATGCACATATCGACTTTTTGGAACCTAAAACATCGATTTTGAGCATGTTTTAGACCTGTATTTTGAAAATACTCTAACACGGAGTAGGCATGTACAGATCCCTTCTGGGACCCCTAAATATCGAATTTTCGGGTGTTTTGGGCCTTAATTTGAGATAGCGACTTTTTGGCACCCAAAATATCGATTTTTAGCATGTTTTTAGCCTATATTTTAATAATATTCTAGCACTGAGTAGGCATGTACAGATTGCTTCTGGGACCCCAAAATATTGAATTTTCGGGTGTTTTGAGCGTGAATTTGAGATATAAACGGGTACAGAAGATACATGCACATATTGACTTTGGGCATCTAAAATATCGATTTTCAGCATGTTTTGGGCATGTATTTTTAAAAATACTCTAACACGGAGTAGGCATGTACAGATCGCTTCTGGGACCCCAAAATATCGAATTTTCGGGTGTTTTGAGCCTGAATTTGAAATATAAACGGGTACTGAAGATGCATGCACATATCGACTTTTGGGCACCTAAAACATCGATTTTGAGCATGTTTTGGGCCTGTATTTTGTAAATACTCTATCACGGAGTAGGCATGTACAGATCGCTTCTGGGACCCCATAATACCGAATTTTCGGGTGTTCTGGGCCAGAATTTGAGATATCGCCTTTACGCACCTAAAATATCGATTTTTAGCATGTTTTGAGCATATATTTTGAAAATATTCTAGCACTGAGTAGGCATGTACAGATTGCTTCTGGGACCCCAAAATATTGAATTTTCGGGTGTTTTGAGCCTGAATTTGAGATATAAACGGGTACAGAAGATACAAGCACATATCGACTTTGGGCATCTAAAATATCGATTTTCAGCCTGTTTTGGGTCTGTATTTTGAAAATACTCTAACACGGAGTAGGCATGTACAGATCGCTTCTGGGACCCCAAAATATCGAATTTTCGGGTGTTTTGAGCCTGAATTTGAGATTTAAATGGGTACTGAAGATGCATGCACATATCGACTTTTGGGCACCTAAAACATCGATTTTTAGCATGTTTTGAGCCTATATTTTGAAAATATTCTAGCACATAGTAGGCATGTACAGATCGCTTCTGGGACACCAAAATATCGAATTTTCGGGTGTTTTGGGACTGAATTTGAGATATCGCCTTTACGCACCTAAAATATCGACTTTTAGCATGTTTTGAGCCTATATTTTGAAAATAATCTCGCACTTAGTAGGCATGTACAGATCGCTTCTGGGACCCCTAAATATCGAATTTTCGGGTGTTTTGGGCCTTAATTTGAAATATCGACTTTTTGGCACCTAAAATATCGATGTTTAGCATGTTTTTAGCATATATTTTGAAAATATTCTAGCACTGAGTAGGCATGTACAGATTGCTTCTGGGACCCCAAAATATCGATTTTTCGGGTGTTTTGAGCCTGAATTTGAGATATAAACTAGTACTGAAGGTGCATGCACATATCGACTTTTTTACACCTAAAACATCGATTTTGAGCATGTTTTGGGCCTGTATTTTGAAAATACTCTAACAAGGAGTAGGCATGTACAGATCGCTTCTGGGACCCCTAAATATCGAATTTTCGGATGTTTTGGGCCTTAATTTGAGATATCGACTTTTTGGCACCTAAAATATCGATTTTTAGCATGTTTTTAGCCTATTTTTTGAAAATATTCTAGCACTGAGTATGCATGTACAGATCGCTACTGGGACCCCAAAATATCGTATTTTCGGGTGTTTTGAGCCTGAATTTGAGATATAAACGAGTACAGAAGATGCATGCACATATCGACTTTTGGGCACCTAAAATATCGATTTTTAGCATGTTTTGAGCCTATATTTTGAAAACATTCTAGCACATAGTAGGCATGTACAGATCGCTTCCAGGACCTCAAAATATCGAATTTTCGGGTGTTTAGGGCCAGAATTTGAGATATAAACGGGTACAGAAGATGCATGCACATATCGACTTTTGGGCACCTAAAAGATCGATTTTCATTATGTTTTTGGCCTGTATTTTGAAAATACTCTAACACGGAGTAGGCATGTACAGATCCCTTCTGGGACCCCTAAATATCGAATTTTCGGGTGTTTTGGGCCTTAATTTGACTTATCGACTTTTTGGCACCCAAAATATCGATTTTTAGCATGTTTTGAGCCTATATTTTGAAAATTTTCTAGCACATAGTAGGCATGTACAGATCGCTTCTGGGACACCAAAATATCGAATTTTCGGGTGTTTAGGGCCAGAATTTGAGATATAAACGGGTACAGAAGATGCATGCACATATCGACTTTTGGGCACCTAAAAGATCGATTTTCAGTATGTTTTTGGCCTGTATTTTGAAAATACTCTAACACGGAGTAGGCATGTACAGATCCCTTCTGGGACCCCTAAATATCGAATTTTCGGGTGTTTTGGGCCTTAATTTGTGATATCGACTTTTTGTCACCTAAAATATCGATTTTTAGCATGTTTTTAGCCTATATTTTGATAATATTCTAGCACTGAGTAGGCATGTACAGATTGCTTCTGGGACCCCAAAATATCGAATTTTCGGGTGTTTTGAGCCTGAATTTGAGATATAAACGGGTACTGAATTTGCATGCACATATCGACTTTTTGGCACCTAAAACATCGATTTTGAGCATCTTTTGGGCCTGTATTTTGAAAATACTCTAACACGTAGTGGGCATGTACAGATCCATTCTGGGACCCCTAAATATCGAATTTTCGGGTGTTTTGGGACTGAATTTGAGATATCGCCTTTACGCACCTGAAATATCTATTTTTTGCATGTTTTTAGCCTATATTTTGAAAATATTCTAGCACTGAGTAGGCATGTACAGATTGCTTCTGGGACCCCAAAATATTGAATTTTCGGATGTTTTGAGCCTGAATTTGAGATATAAACAAGTACAGAAGATACATGCACATATTGACTTTGGGCATCTAAAATATCGATTTTCAGCATGTTTTGGGTCTGTATTTTGAAAATACTCTAACACGGAGTAGGCATGTACAGATCGCTTCTGGGACCCCAAAACATCGAAGTTTAGGGTGTTTTGAGCCTGAATTTGAGATATAAACGGGTACTGAAGATGCATGCACATATCGACTTTTGGGCACCTAAAACAACGATTTTGAGCATGTTTTGGGCCTGTATTTTGAAAATATTCTAACACGGAGTAAGCATGTACACATCACTTCTGGGACCCCAAAATATCGAATTTTCGGGTGTTTTGGGCCTGAATTTGAGATATCGCTTTTACGCACCTAAAATATCGATTTTTAGCATGTTTTGAGCCTATATTTTGAAAATATTCTCGCACTTAGTAGGCATGTACAGATCGCTTCTGGGACCCCTAAATATCGAATTTTCGGGTGTTTTGGGCCTTAATTTGAGATATCGACTTTTTGGCACCTAAAATATTGATTTTTAGCATGTTTTTAGCATATATTTTGAAAATATTCTAGCACTGAGTAGGCATGTACAGATTGCTTCTGGGACCCCAAAATATCGAATTTTCGGGTGTTTTGAGCCTGAATTTGAGATATAAACGGGTACTGAAGGTGCATGCACATATCGACTTTTGGGCACCTAAAAGATCGATTTTCAGTATGTTTTTGGCCTGTATTTTGAAAATACTCTAACACGGAGTAGGCATGTACAGATCCCTTCTGGGACCCCTAAATATCAAATTTTCGGGTGTTTTGGGCCTTAATTTGAGATATCGACTTTTTGGCACCCAAAATATCGATTTTTAGCATGTTTTTAGCCTATATTTTGATAATATTCTAGCACTGAGTAGGCATGTACAGATTGCTTCTGGGACCCCAAAATATTGAATTTTCGGGTGTTTTGACCTTGAATTTGAGATATAAACGGGTACAGAAGATACATGCACATATTGACTTTGGGCATCTAAAATATCGATTTTCAGCATGTTTTGGGCATATATTTTGAAAATACTCTAACACGGAGTAGGCATGTACAGATCGCTTCTGGGACCCCAAAATATCGAATTTTCTAGTGTTTTGAGCCTGAATTTGAGATATAAACGGGTACTGAAGGTGCATGCACATATCGACTTTTTGGCACCTAAAACATCGATTTTGAGCATGTTTTGGGCCTGTATTTTGAAAATACTCTAACACGGAGTAGGCATGTACAGATCCCTTCTGGGACCCCTAAATATCGAATTTTCGGGTGTTTTGGGCCTTAATATAAGATATCGACTTTTTGTCACCTAAAATATCGATTTTTAGCATGTTTTTAGCCTATATTTTGATAATATTCTAGCACTGAGTAGGCATGTACAGATTGCTTTTGGGACCCCAAAATATCGAATTTTCGGGTGTTTTGAGCCTAAATTTGAGATATAAACGGGTACTGAAGGTGCATGCACATATCGACTTTTTGGCACCTAAAACATCGATTTTGAGCATGTTTTGGGCCTGTATTTTGAAAATACTCTAACACGGAGTGGGCATGTACAGATTCCTTCTGGGACCCCTAAATATCGAATTTTCGGGAGTTTTGGGACTGAATTTGAGATATCGCCTTTACGCACCTGAAATATCGATTTTTTGCATGTTTTTAGCCTATATTTTGAAAATATTCTAGCACTGAGTAGGCATGTACAGATCGCTTCTGGGACCCCAAAATATCGAAGTTTCGGGTGTTTTGAGCCTGAATTTGAGATTTAAACGGGTACTGAAGATGCATGCACAAATCGACTTTTGGGCACCTAAAACATCGATTTTGAGCATGTTTTGGGACTGTATTTTGAAAATATTCTAACACGGAGTAAGCATGTACACATCACTTCTGGGTCCCCAAATTATCGAATTTTCGGGTGTTTTGGGCCTGAATTTGAGATATCGCTTTTACGCACCTAAAATATCGATTTTTAGCATGTTTTGAGCCTATATTTTGAAAATATTCTCGCACTTAGTAGGCATGTACAGATCGCTTCTGGGACCCCTAAATATCGAATTTTCGGGTGTTTTGGGCCTTAATTTGAGATATCGACTTTTTGGCACCTAAAATATTGATTTTTAGCATGTTTTTAGCATATATTTTGAAAATATTCTAGCACTGAGTAGGCATGTACAGATTGCTTCTGGGACCCCAAAATATCGAATTTTCGGGTGTTTCGAGCCTGAATTTGAGACATAAATGGGTACTGAAGGTGCATGCACATATCGACTTTTTGGCACCTAAAACATCGATTTTGAGCATGTTTTGGGCCTGTATTTTGAAAATACTCTAACACGGAGTAGGCATGTACAGATTGCTTCTGGGACCACTAAATATTTAATTTTCGGATGTTTTGGGCCTTAATTTGAGATATCGACTTTTTGGCACCTAAAATATCGATTTTTAGCATGTTTTTAGCCTATATTTTGAAAATATTCTAGCAGTGAGTAGGCATGTACAGATCGCTTCTGGGACCCCAAAATATCGAATTTTCGGGTGTTTTGAGCCTGAATTTGAGATATAAACGTGTACTGAAGGTGCATGCACATATCGACTTTTTGGCACCTAAAACATCGATTTTGAGCATGTTTTGGGCCTGTATTTTGAAAATACTCTAACACGGAGTAGGCATGTACAGATCCCTTCTGGGACCCCTAAATATCGAATTTTCGGGTGTTTTGGGACTGAATTTGAGATATCGCCTTTACGCACCTAAAATATCGATTTTTAGCATGTTTTTAGCCTATATTTTGAAAATATTCTAGCACTGAGTAGACATGTACAGATCGCTTCTGGGACCCAAAAATATCGAATTTTCGGGTGTTTTTATGCTTGAATTTGAGATATAAACGAGTACAGAAGATGCATGCACATATAGACTTTTGGGCACCTAAAATATCGATTTTGAGCATGTTTTGAGCCTATATTTTGAAAACATTCTAGCACATAGTAGGCATGTACAGATCGCTTCCAGGACCTCAAAATATCGAATTTTCGGGTGTTTAGGGCCAGAATTTGAGATATAAACGGGTACACAAGATGCATGCACATATCGACTTTTGGGCACCTAAAAGATCGATTTTCAGTATGTTTTTGGCCTGTATTTTGAAAATACTCTAACACGGAGTAGGCATGTACAGATCCCTTCTGGGACCCCTAAATATCGAATTTTCGGGTGTTTTGGGCCTTAATTTGAGATATCGACTTTTTGGCACCCAAAATATCGATTTTTAGCATGTTTTTAGCCTATATTTTGATAATATTCTAGCACTGAGTAGGCATGTACAGATTGCTTCTGGGACCCCAAAATATCGAATTTTCGGGTGTTTTTATGCTTGAATTTGAGATATAAACGAGTACAGAAGATGCATGCACATATCGACTTTTGGGCACCTAAAATATCGATTTTGAGCATGTTTTGAGCCTATATTTTGAAAACATTCTTGCACATAGTAGGCATGTACAGATCGCTTCCAGGACCTCAAAATATCGAATTTTCGGGTGTTTAGGGCCAGAATTTGAAATATAAACGGGTACACAAGATGCATGCACATATCGACTTTTGGGCACCTAAAAGATCGATTTTCAGTATGTTTTTGGCCTGTATTTTGAAAATACTCTAACACGGAGTAGGCATGTACAGATCCCTTCTGAGACCCCTAAATATCGAATTTTCGGGTGTTTTGGGCCTTAATTTGAGATATCGACTTTTTGGCACCCAAAATATCGATTTTTAGCATGTTTTTAGCCTATATTTTGATAATATTCTAGCACTGAGTAGGCATGTACAGATTGCTTCTGGGACCCCAAAATATCGAATTTTCGGGTGTTTTGAGCGTGAATTTGAGATATAAACGGGTACAGAAGATGCATGCACATATCGACTTTTGGGCACCTAAAAGATCGATTTTCAGTATGTTTTTGGCCTGTATTTTGAAAATACTCTAACACGGAGTAGGCATGTACAGATCCCTTCTGGGACCCCTAAATATCGAATTTTCGGGTGTTTTGGGCCTTAATTTGTGATATCGACTTTTTGTCACCTAAAATATCGATTTTTAGCATGTTTTTAGCCTATATTTTGATAATATTCTAGCACTGAGTAGGCATGTACAGATTGCTTCTGGGACCCCAAAATATCGAATTTTCGGGTGTTTTGAGCCTGAATTTGAGATATAAACGGGTACTGAATTTGCATGCACATATCGACTTTTTGGCACCTAAAACATCGATTTTGAGCATCTTTTGGGCCTGTATTTTGAAAATACTCTAACACGTAGTGGGCATGTACAGATCCATTCTGGGACCCCTAAATATCGAATTTTCGGGTGTTTTGGGACTGAATTTGAGATATCGCCTTTACGCACCTGAAATATCTATTTTTTGCATGTTTTTAGCCTATATTTTGAAAATATTCTAGCACTGAGTAGGCATGTACAGATTGCTTCTGGGACCCCAAAATATTGAATTTTCGGATGTTTTGAGCCTGAATTTGAGATATAAACAAGTACAGAAGATACATGCACATATTGACTTTGGGCATCTAAAATATCGATTTTCAGCATGTTTTGGGTCTGTATTTTGAAAATACTCTAACACGGAGTAGGCATGTACAGATCGCTTCTGGGACCCCAAAACATCGAAGTTTAGGGTGTTTTGAGCCTGAATTTGAGATATAAACGGGTACTGAAGATGCATGCACATATCGACTTTTGGGCACCTAAAACAACGATTTTGAGCATGTTTTGGGCCTGTATTTTGAAAATATTCTAACACGGAGTAAGCATGTACACATCACTTCTGGGACCCCAAAATATCGAATTTTCGGGTGTTTTGGGCCTGAATTTGAGATATCGCTTTTACGCACCTAAAATATCGATTTTTAGCATGTTTTGAGCCTATATTTTGAAAATATTCTCGCACTTAGTAGGCATGTACAGATCGCTTCTGGGACCCCTAAATATCGAATTTTCGGGTGTTTTGGGCCTTAATTTGAGATATCGACTTTTTGGCACCTAAAATATTGATTTTTAGCATGTTTTTAGCATATATTTTGAAAATATTCTAGCACTGAGTAGGCATGTACAGATTGCTTCTGGGACCCCAAAATATCGAATTTTCGGGTGTTTTGAGCCTGAATTTGAGATATAAACGGGTACTGAAGGTGCATGCACATATCGACTTTTGGGCACCTAAAAGATCGATTTTCAGTATGTTTTTGGCCTGTATTTTGAAAATACTCTAACACGGAGTAGGCATGTACAGATCCCTTCTGGGACCCCTAAATATCAAATTTTCGGGTGTTTTGGGCCTTAATTTGAGATATCGACTTTTTGGCACCCAAAATATCGATTTTTAGCATGTTTTTAGCCTATATTTTGATAATATTCAAGCACTGAGTAGGCATGTACAGATTGCTTCTGGGACCCCAAAATATTGAATTTTCGGGTGTTTTGACCGTGAATTTGAGATATAAACGGGTACAGAAGATACATGCACATATTGACTTTGGGCATCTAAAATATCGATTTTCAGCATGTTTTGGGCATATATTTTGAAAATACTCTAACACGGAGTAGGCATGTACAGATCGCTTCTGGGACCCCAAAATATCGAATTTTCGGGTGTTTCGAGCCTGAATTTGAGACATAAATGGGTACTGAAGGTGCATGCACATATCGACTTTTTGGCACCTAAAACATCGATTTTGAGCATGTTTTGGGCCTGTATTTTGAAAATACTCTAACACGGAGTAGGCATGTACAGATTGCTTCTGGGACCACTAAATATTTAATTTTCGGATGTTTTGGGCCTTAATTTGAGATATCGACTTTTTGGCACCTAAAATATCGATTTTTAGCATGTTTTTAGCCTATATTTTGAAAATATTCTAGCAGTGAGTAGGCATGTACAGATCGCTTCTGGGACCCCAAAATATCGAATTTTCGGGTGTTTTGAGCCTGAATTTGAGATATAAACGTGTACTGAAGGTGCATGCACATATCGACTTTTTGGCACCTAAAACATCGATTTTGAGCATGTTTTGGGCCTGTATTTTGAAAATACTCTAACACGGAGTAGGCATGTACAGATCCCTTCTGGGACCCCTAAATATCGAATTTTCGGGTGTTTTGGGACTGAATTTGAGATATCGCCTTTACGCACCTAAAATATCGATTTTTAGCATGTTTTTAGCCTATATTTTGAAAATATTCTAGCACTGAGTAGACATGTACAGATCGCTTCTGGGACCCAAAAATATCGAATTTTCGGGTGTTTTTATGCTTGAATTTGAGATATAAACGAGTACAGAAGATGCATGCACATATAGACTTTTGGGCACCTAAAATATCGATTTTGAGCATGTTTTGAGCCTATATTTTGAAAACATTCTAGCACATAGTAGGCATGTACAGATCGCTTCCAGGACCTCAAAATATCGAATTTTCGGGTGTTTAGGGCCAGAATTTGAGATATAAACGGGTACACAAGATGCATGCACATATCGACTTTTGGGCACCTAAAAGATCGATTTTCAGTATGTTTTTGGCCTGTATTTTGAAAATACTCTAACACGGAGTAGGCATGTACAGATCCCTTCTGGGACCCCTAAATATCGAATTTTCGGGTGTTTTGGGCCTTAATTTGAGATATCGACTTTTTGGCACCCAAAATATCGATTTTTAGCATGTTTTTAGCCTATATTTTGATAATATTCTAGCACTGAGTAGGCATGTACAGATTGCTTCTGGGACCCCAAAATATCGAATTTTCGGGTGTTTTTATGCTTGAATTTGAGATATAAACGAGTACAGAAGATGCATGCACATATCGACTTTTGGGCACCTAAAATATCGATTTTGAGCATGTTTTGAGCCTATATTTTGAAAACATTCTTGCACATAGTAGGCATGTACAGATCGCTTCCAGGACCTCAAAATATCGAATTTTCGGGTGTTTAGGGCCAGAATTTGAAATATAAACGGGTACACAAGATGCATGCACATATCGACTTTTGGGCACCTAAAAGATCGATTTTCAGTATGTTTTTGGCCTGTATTTTGAAAATACTCTAACACGGAGTAGGCATGTACAGATCCCTTCTGAGACCCCTAAATATCGAATTTTCGGGTGTTTTGGGCCTTAATTTGAGATATCGACTTTTTGGCACCCAAAATATCGATTTTTAGCATGTTTTTAGCCTATATTTTGATAATATTCTAGCACTGAGTAGGCATGTACAGATTGCTTCTGGGACCCCAAAATATCGAATTTTCGGGTGTTTTGAGCGTGAATTTGAGATATAAACGGGTACAGAAGATGCATGCACATATCGACTTTTGGGCACCTAAAAGATCGATTTTCAGTATGTTTTTGGCCTGTATTTTGAAAATACTCTAACACGGAGTAGGCATGTACAGATCCCTTCTGGGACCCCTAAATATCGAATTTTCGGGTGTTTTGGGCCTTAATTTGTGATATCGACTTTTTGTCACCTAAAATATCGATTTTTAGCATGTTTTTAGCCTATATTTTGATAATATTCTAGCACTGAGTAGGCATGTACAGATTGCTTCTGGGACCCCAAAATATCGAATTTTCGGGTGTTTTGAGCCTGAATTTGAGATATAAACGGGTACTGAATTTGCATGCACATATCGACTTTTTGGCACCTAAAACATCGATTTTGAGCATCTTTTGGGCCTGTATTTTGAAAATACTCTAACACGTAGTGGGCATGTACAGATCCATTCTGGGACCCCTAAATATCGAATTTTCGGGTGTTTTGGGACTGAATTTGAGATATCGCCTTTACGCACCTGAAATATCTATTTTTTGCATGTTTTTAGCCTATATTTTGAAAATATTCTAGCACTGAGTAGGCATGTACAGATTGCTTCTGGGACCCCAAAATATTGAATTTTCGGATGTTTTGAGCCTGAATTTGAGATATAAACAAGTACAGAAGATACATGCACATATTGACTTTGGGCATCTAAAATATCGATTTTCAGCATGTTTTGGGTCTGTATTTTGAAAATACTCTAACACGGAGTAGGCATGTACAGATCGCTTCTGGGACCCCAAAACATCGAAGTTTAGGGTGTTTTGAGCCTGAATTTGAGATATAAACGGGTACTGAAGATGCATGCACATATCGACTTTTGGGCACCTAAAACAACGATTTTGAGCATGTTTTGGGCCTGTATTTTGAAAATATTCTAACACGGAGTAAGCATGTACACATCACTTCTGGGACCCCAAAATATCGAATTTTCGGGTGTTTTGGGCCTGAATTTGAGATATCGCTTTTACGCACCTAAAATATCGATTTTTAGCATGTTTTGAGCCTATATTTTGAAAATATTCTCGCACTTAGTAGGCATGTACAGATCGCTTCTGGGACCCCTAAATATCGAATTTTCGGGTGTTTTGGGCCTTAATTTGAGATATCGACTTTTTGGCACCTAAAATATTGATTTTTAGCATGTTTTTAGCATATATTTTGAAAATATTCTAGCACTGAGTAGGCATGTACAGATTGCTTCTGGGACCCCAAAATATCGAATTTTCGGGTGTTTTGAGCCTGAATTTGAGATATAAACGGGTACTGAAGGTGCATGCACATATCGACTTTTGGGCACCTAAAAGATCGATTTTCAGTATGTTTTTGGCCTGTATTTTGAAAATACTCTAACACGGAGTAGGCATGTACAGATCCCTTCTGGGACCCCTAAATATCAAATTTTCGGGTGTTTTGGGCCTTAATTTGAGATATCGACTTTTTGGCACCCAAAATATCGATTTTTAGCATGTTTTTAGCCTATATTTTGATAATATTCTAGCACTGAGTAGGCATGTACAGATTGCTTCTGGGACCCCAAAATATTGAATTTTCGGGTGTTTTGACCGTGAATTTGAGATATAAACGGGTACAGAAGATACATGCACATATTGACTTTGGGCATCTAAAATATCGATTTTCAGCATGTTTTGGGCATATATTTTGAAAATACTCTAACACGGAGTAGGCATGTACAGATCGCTTCTGGGACCCCAAAATATCGAATTTTCTAGTGTTTTGAGCCTGAATTTGAGATATAAACGGGTACTGAAGGTGCATGCACATATCGACTTTTTGGCACCTAAAACATCGATTTTGAGCATGTTTTGGGCCTGTATTTTGAAAATACTCTAACACGGAGTAGGCATGTACAGATCCCTTCTGGGACCCCTAAATATCGAATTTTCGGGTGTTTTGGGCCTTAATATAAGATATCGACTTTTTGTCACCTAAAATATCGATTTTTAGCATGTTTTTAGCCTATATTTTGATAATATTCTAGCACTGAGTAGGCATGTACAGATTGCTTTTGGGACCCCAAAATATCGAATTTTCGGGTGTTTTGAGCCTAAATTTGAGATATAAACGGGTACTGAAGGTGCATGCACATATCGACTTTTTGGCACCTAAAACATCGATTTTGAGCATGTTTTGGGCCTGTATTTTGAAAATACTCTAACACGGAGTGGGCATGTACAGATTCCTTCTGGGACCCCTAAATATCGAATTTTCGGGAGTTTTGGGACTGAATTTGAGATATCGCCTTTACGCACCTGAAATATCGATTTTTTGCATGTTTTTAGCCTATATTTTGAAAATATTCTAGCACTGAGTAGGCATGTACAGATCGCTTCTGGGACCCCAAAATATCGAAGTTTCGGGTGTTTTGAGCCTGAATTTGAGATTTAAACGGGTACTGAAGATGCATGCACAAATCGACTTTTGGGCACCTAAAACATCGGTTTTGAGCATGTTTTGGGACTGTATTTTGAAAATATTCTAACACGGAGTAAGCATGTACACATCACTTCTGGGTCCCCAAATTATCGAATTTTCGGGTGTTTTGGGCCTGAATTTGAGATATCGCTTTTACGCACCTAAAATATCGATTTTTAGCATGTTTTGAGCCTATATTTTGAAAATATTCTCGCACTTAGTAGGCATGTACAGATCGCTTCTGGGACCCCTAAATATCGAATTTTCGGGTGTTTTGGGCCTTAATTTGAGATATCGACTTTTTGGCACCTAAAATATTGATTTTTAGCATGTTTTTAGCATATATTTTGAAAATATTCTAGCACTGAGTAGGCATGTACAGATTGCTTCTGGGACCCCAAAATATCGAATTTTCGGGTGTTTCGAGCCTGAATTTGAGACATAAATGGGTACTGAAGGTGCATGCACATATCGACTTTTTGGCACCTAAAACATCGATTTTGAGCATGTTTTGGGCCTGTATTTTGAAAATACTCTAACACGGAGTAGGCATGTACAGATTGCTTCTGGGACCACTAAATATTTAATTTTCGGATGTTTTGGGCCTTAATTTGAGATATCGACTTTTTGGCACCTAAAATATCGATTTTTAGCATGTTTTTAGCCTATATTTTGAAAATATTCTAGCAGTGAGTAGGCATGTACAGATCGCTTCTGGGACCCCAAAATATCGAATTTTCGGGTGTTTTGAGCCTGAATTTGAGATATAAACGTGTACTGAAGGTGCATGCACATATCGACTTTTTGGCACCTAAAACATCGATTTTGAGCATGTTTTGGGCCTGTATTTTGAAAATAATCTAACACGGAGTAGGCATGTACAGATCCCTTCTGGGACCCCTAAATATCGAATTTTCGGGTGTTTTGGGACTGAATTTGAGATATCGCCTTTACGCATCTAAAATATCGATTTTTAGCATGTTTTTAGCCTATATTTTGAAAATATTCTAGCACTGAGTAGACATGTACAGATCGCTTCTGGGACCCAAAAATATCGAATTTTCGGGTGTTTTTATGCTTGAATTTGAGATATAAACGAGTACAGAAGATGCATGCACATATAGACTTTTGGGCACCTAAAATATCGATTTTGAGCATGTTTTGAGCCTATATTTTGAAAACATTCTAGCACATAGTAGGCATGTACAGATCGCTTCCAGGACCTCAAAATATCGAATTTTCGGGTGTTTAGGGCCAGAATTTGAGATATAAACGGGTACACAAGATGCATGCACATATCGACTTTTGGGCACCTAAAAGATCGATTTTCAGTATGTTTTTGGCCTGTATTTTGAAAATACTCTAACACGGAGTAGGCATGTACAGATCCCTTCTGGGACCCCTAAATATCGAATTTTCGGGTGTTTTGGGCCTTAATTTGAGATATCGACTTTTTGGCACCCAAAATATCGATTTTTAGCATGTTTTTAGCCTATATTTTGATAATATTCTAGCACTGAGTAGGCATGTACAGATTGCTTCTGGGACCCCAAAATATCGAATTTTCGGGTGTTTTTATGCTTGAATTTGAGATATAAACGAGTACAGAAGATGCATGCACATATCGACTTTTGGGCACCTAAAATATCGATTTTGAGCATGTTTTGAGCCTATATTTTGAAAACATTCTTGCACATAGTAGGCATGTACAGATCGCTTCCAGGACCTCAAAATATCGAATTTTCGGGTGTTTAGGGCCAGAATTTGAAATATAAACGGGTACACAAGATGCATGCACATATCGACTTTTGGGCACCTAAAAGATCGATTTTCAGTATGTTTTTGGCCTGTATTTTGAAAATACTCTAACACGGAGTAGGCATGTACAGATCCCTTCTGAGACCCCTAAATATCGAATTTTCGGGTGTTTTGGGCCTTAATTTGAGATATCGACTTTTTGGCACCCAAAATATCGATTTTTAGCATGTTTTTAGCCTATATTTTGATAATATTCTAGCACTGAGTAGGCATGTACAGATTGCTTCTGGGACCCCAAAATATCGAATTTTCGGGTGTTTTGAGCGTGAATTTGAGATATAAACGGGTACAGAAGATACATGCACATATTGACTTTGGTCATCTAAAATATCGATTTTCAGAATGTTTTGGGCATATATTTTGAAAATACTCTAACACGGAGTAAGCATGTACAGATCGCTTCTGGGACCCCAAAATATCGACATTTCTGGTGTTTTGAGCCTGAATTTGAGATATAAACGGGTACTGAAGATGCATGCACATATCGACTTTTGGGCACCTAAAACATCGATTTTGAGCATGTTTTGGGCCTGTATCTTGTAAATACTCTATCACGGAGTAGGCATGTACAGATCGCTTCTGGGACCCCATAATACCGAATTTTCGGGTGTTTTGGGACTGAATTTGAGATATCGCCTTTACGCACCTAAAATATCGATTTTTAGCATGTTTTGAGCCTGTATTTTGAAAATATTCTAGCACTGAGTAGACATGTACAGCTTGCTTCTGGGACCCCAAAATATTGAATTTTCTGGTGTTTTGAGCCTGAATTTGAGATATAAACGGGTACAGAAGATACAAGCAAATATTGACTTTGGGCATCTAAAATATCGATTTTCAGCATGTTTTGGGTCTGTATTTTGAAAATACTCTAACACGGAGTAGGCATGTACAGATCGCTTCTGGGACCCCAAAATATCGAATTTTCGGGTGTTTTGAGCCTGAATTTGAGATATAAACGGGTACTGAAGATGCATGCAGATATCGACTTTTGGGCACCTAAAACATCGATTTTTAGCATGTTTTTAGCCTATATTTTGAAAATATTCTAGCACTGGGTAGGCATGTACAGATCGCTTCTGGGACCCCAAAATATCGAATTTTCGGGTGTTTTGATCCTGAATTTGAGATATAAACGAGTACAGAAGATGCATGCACATATCGACTTTTGGGCACCTAAAATATCGATTTTGAGCATGTTTTGAGCCTATATTTTGAAAACATTCTAGCACTGGGTAGGCATGTACAGATCGCTTCTGGGACACCAAAATATCGAATTTTCGGGTTTTTAGGGCCAGAATTTGAGATATAAACGGGTACAGAAGATGCATGCACATATCGACTTTTGGGCACCTAAAAGATCGATTTTCAGTATGTTTTTGGCCTGTATTTTGAAAATACTCTAACACGGAGTAGGCATGTACAGATTGCTTCTGGGACCCCAAAATATCGAATTTTCGGTTGTTTTGAGCCTGAATTTGAGATATAAACGGGTACTGAAGGTGCATGCAGATATCGACTTTTTGGCACCTAAAACATCGATTTTGAGCATGTTTTGGGCCTGTATTTTGAAAATACTCTAACACGGAGTAGGCATGTACAGATCCCTTCTGGGACCCCTAAATATCGAATTTACGGGTGTTTTGGGACTGAATTTGTGATATCGCCTTTACGCACCTAAAATATCGATTTTAGCATGTTTTTAGCCTATATTTTGAAAATATTCTAGCACTGAGTAGGCATGTACAGATTACTTCTGGGACCCCAAAATATTGAATTTTCGGGTGTTTTGAGCCTGAATTTGAGATATAAACGGGTACAGAAGATACATGCACATATTGACTTTGGGCATCTAAAATATCGATTTTCAGCATGTTTTGGGTCTGTATTTTGAAAATACTCTAACACGGAGTAGGCATGTACAGATCGCTACTGGGACCCCAAAATATCGAATTTTCGGGTGTTTTGAGCCTGAATTTGAGATATAAACGAGTACTGAAGATGCATGCACATATCGACTTTTGGGAACCTAAAACATCGATTTTTAGCATGTTTTGAGCCTATATTTTGAAAATATTCTAGCACTGAGTAGGCATGTACAGATCGCTTCTGGGAGCCCAAAATATCGAATTTTAGGGTGTTTTGAGCCTGAATTTGAGATATAAACGAGTACAGAAGATGCATGCACATATCGACTTTTGGGCACCTAAAATATCGATTTTGAGCATGTTTTGAGCCTATATTTTGAAAACATTCTAGCACATAGTAAGCATGTACAGATCGCTTCTGGGACACCAAAATATCGAATTTTCGGGTGTTTAGGGCCAGAATTTGAGATATAAACGGGTACAGAAGATGCATGCACATATCGACTTTTGGGCACCTAAAAGATCGATTTTCAGTATGTTTTTGGCCTGTATTTTGAAAATTCTCTAACACGGAGTAGGCATGTACAGATCCCTTCTGGGACCCCTAAATATCGAATTTTCGGGTGTTTTGGGCCTAAATTTGAGATATCGACTTTTTGTCACCTAAAATATCGATTTTTAGCATGTTTTTAGCCTATATTTTGATAATATTCAAGCACTGAGTAGGCATGTACAGATTGCTTCTGGGACCCCAAAATATCGATTTTTCGGGTGTTTTGAGCCTGAATTTGAGATATAAACGGGTACTGAAGGTGCATGCACATATCGACTTTTTGGCACCTAAAACATCGATTTTGAGCATGTTTTGGGCCTGTATTTTGAAAATACTCTAACACGGAGTAGGCATGTACAGATCCCTTCTGGGACCCCTAAATATCGAATTTTCGGGTGTTTTGGGACTGAATTTGAGATATCGCCTTTACGCACCTAAAATATCGATTTTTAGCATGTTTTTAGCCTATATTTTGAAAATATTCTAGCACTGAGTAGGCATGTACAGGTCGCTTTTGGGACCCCTAAATATCGAATTTTTGGGTGTTTTGGGCCTTAAATTGAGATATCGACTTTTTGGCACCTAAAATATCGATTTTTAGCATGTTTTTAGCATATATTTTGAAAATAATCTAGCACTGAGTAGGCATGTACAGATTGCTTCTGGGACCCCAAAATATCGAATTTTCGGGTGTTTCGAGCCTGAATTTGAGATATAAATGGGTACTGGAGGTGCATGCACATATCGACTTTTTGGCACCTAAAACATCGATTTTGAGCATGTTTTGGGCCTGTATTTTGAAAATACTCTAACACGGAGTAGGCATGTACAGATCGCTTCTGGGACCAGTAAATATTTAATTTTCGGATGTTTTGGGCCTTAATATGATATATCGACTTTTTGGCACCTAAAATATCGATTTTTAGCATGTTTTTAGCCTATATTTTGAAAATATTCTAGCACTGAGTAGGCATGTACAGATCGCTTCTGGGACCCCAAAATATCGAATTTTCGGGTGTTTAGGGCCAGAATTTGAGATATAAACGGGTACACAAGATGCATGCACATATCGACTTTTGGGCACCTAAAAGATCGATTTTCAGTATGTTTTTGGCCTGTATTTTGAAAATACTCTAACACGGAGTAGGCATGTACAGATCCCTTCTGGGACCCCTAAATATCGAATTTTCGGGTGTTTTGGGCCTTAATTTGAGATATCGACTTTTTGGCACCCAAAATATCGATTTTTAGCATGTTTTTAGCCTATATTTTGATAATATTCTAGCACTGAGTAGGCATGTACAGATTGCTTCTGGGACCCCAAAATATCGAATTTTCGGGTGTTTTTATGCTTGAATTTGAGATATAAACGAGTACAGAAGATGCATTCACATATCGACTTTTGGGCACCTAAAATATCGATTTTGAGCATGTTTTGAGCCTATATTTTGAAAACATTCTAGCACATAGTAGGCATGTACAGATCGCTTCTGGGACACCAAAATATCGAATTTTCGGGTTTTTAGGGCCAGAATTTGAGATATAAACGGGTACAGAAGATGCATGCACATATCGACTTTTGGGCACCTAAAAGATCGATTTTCAGTATGTTTTTGGCCTGTATTTTGAAAATACTCTAACACGGAGTAGGCATGTACAGATCCCTTCTGGGACCCCTAAATATCGAATTTTCGGGTGTTTTGGGCCTTAATTTGAGATATCGACTTTTTGTCACCTAAAATATCGATTTTTAGCATGTTTTTAGCCTATATTTTGATAATATTCTAGCACTGAGTAGGCATGTACAGATTGCTTCTGGGACCCCAAAATATCGAATTTTCGGTTGTTTTGAGCCTGAATTTGAGATATAAACGGGTACTGAAGGTGCATGCAGATATCGACTTTTTGGCACCTAAAACATCGATTTTGAGCATGTTTTGGGCCTGTATTTTGAAAATACTCTAACAAGGAGTAGGCATGTACAGATCCCTTCTGGGACCCCTAAATATCGAATTTTAGGGTGTTTTGGGACTGAATTTGTGATATCGCCTCTACGCACCTAAAATATCGATTTTTAGCATGTTTTTAGCCTATATTTTGAAAATATTCTAGCACTGAGTAGGCATGTACAGATTACTTCTGGGACCCCAAAATATTGAATTTTCGGGTGTTTTGAGCCTGAATTTGAGATATAAACGGGTACAGAAGATACATGCACATATTGACTTTGGGCATCTAAAATATCGATTTTCAGCATGTTTTGGGTCTGTATTTTGAAAATACTCTAACACGGAGTAGGCATGTACAGATCGCTACTGGGACCCCAAAATATCGAATTTTCGGGTGTTTTGAGCCTGAATTTGAGATATAAACGGGTACTGAAGATGCATGCACATATCGACTTTTGGGCACCTAAAACATCGATTTTTAGCATGTTTTGAGCTTATATTTTGAAAATATTCTAGCACTGAGTAGGCATGTACAGATCGCTTCTGGGACCCCAAAATATCGAATTTTAGGGTGTTTTGAGCCTGAATTTGAGATATAAACGAGTACAGAAGATGCATGCACATATCGACTTTTGGGCACCTAAAATATCGATTTTGAGCATGTTTTGAGCCTATATTTTGAAAACATTCTAGCACATAGTAAGCATGTACAGATCGCTTCTGGGACACCAAAATATCGAATTTTCGGGTGTTTAGGGCCAGAATTTGAGATATAAACGGGTACAGAAGATGCATGCACATATCGACTTTTGGGCACCTAAAAGATCGATTTTCAGTATGTTTTTGGCCTGTATTTTGAAAATTCTCTAACACGGAGTAGGCATGTACAGATCCCTTCTGGGACCCCTAAATATCGAATTTTCGGGTGTTTTGGGCCTAAATTTGAGATATCGACTTTTTGTCACCTAAAATATCGATTTTTAGCATGTTTTTAGCCTATATTTTGATAATATTCAAGCACTGAGTAGGCATGTACAGATTGCTTCTGGGACCCCAAAATATCGATTTTTCGGGTGTTTTGAGCCTGAATTTGAGATATAAACGGGTACTGAAGGTGCATGCACATATCGACTTTTGGGCACCTAAAACATCGATTTTGAGCATGTTTTGGGCCTGTATTTTGAAAATACTCTAACACGGAGTAGGCATGTACAGATCCCTTTTGGGACCCCTAAATATCGAATTTTCGGGTGTTTTGGGACTGAATTTGAGATATCGCCTTTACGCACCTAAAATATCGATTTTTAGCATGTTTTTAGCCTATATTTTGAAAATATTCTAGCACTGAGTAGGCATGTACAGATCGCTTCTGGGACCCCAAAATATCGAATTTTCGGGTGTTTTGAGCCTCAATTTGAGATATAAACGGGTACTGAAGGTGCATGCACATATCGACTTTTGGGCACCTAAAACATCGATTTTGAGCATGTTTTGGGCCTGTATTTTGAAAATACTCTAACACGGAGTAGGCATGTACAGATCCCTTTTGGGACCCCTAAATATCGAATTTTTTGGTGTTTTGGGACTGAATTTGAGATATCGCCTTTACGCACCTAAAATATCGATTTTTAGCATGTTTTTAGCCTATATTTTGAAAATATTCTAGCACTGAGTAGGCATGTACAGATCGCTTCTGGGTCCCCAAAATATCGAATTTTCGGGTGTTTTGAGCGTGAATTTGAGATATAAACGGGTACTGAAGATGCATGCACATATCGACTTTTGGGCACCTAAAACATCGATTTTTAGCATGTTTTGAGCCTATATTTTGAAAATATTCTAGCACTGGGTAGGCATGTACAGATCGCTTCTGGGACCCCAAAATATCGAATTTTCGGGTGTTTTGAGCCTGAATTTGAGATATAAACGAGTACAGAAGATGCATGCACATATCGACTTTTGGGCACCTAAAATATCGATATTGAGCATGTTTTGAGCCTATATTTTGAAAACATTCTAGCACTGGGTAGGCATGTACAGATCGCTTCTGGGACACCAAAATATCGAATTTTCGGGTTTTTAGGGCCAGAATTTGAGATATAAACGGGTACAGAAGATGCTTGCACATATCGACTTTTGGGCACCTAAAAGATCGATTTTCAGTATGTTTTTGGCCTGTTTTTTTAAAATACTCTAACACGGAGTAGGCATGTACAGATCCCTTCTGGGACCCCTAAATATCGAATTTTCGGGTGTTTTGGGCCTTAATTTGAGATATCGACTTTTTAGCATGTTTTTAGCCTATATTTTGATAATATTCTAGCACTGAGAAGGCATGTACAGATTGCTTCTGGGACCCCAAAATATCGAATTTTCGGGTGTTTTGAGCCTGAATTTGAGATATAAATGGGTACTGATGGTGCATGCACATATCGACTTTTTGGCACCTAAAAGATCGATTTTGAGCATGTTTTGGGCCTGTATTTTGAAAATACTCTAACACGGAGTAGGCATGTACAGATCCCTTCTGGGACCCCTAAATATCGAATTTTCGGGTGTTTTTGGACTAAATTTGAGATATCGCCTTTACGCACCTAAAATATCGATTTTTAGCATGTTTTTTGCCTATATTTTGAAAATATTCTAGCACTGAGTAGGCATGTACAGATTTCTTCTGGGACCCCAAAATATTGAATTTTCGGGTGTTTTGAGCCTGAATTTGAGATATAAAAGGGTACAGACGATATATGCACATATTGACTTTGGGCATCTAAAATATCAATTTTCAGCATGTTTTGGGTCTGTATTTTGAAAATAATCTAACACGGAGTAGGCATGTACAGATCGCTTCTGGGACCCCAAAATATCGAATTTTCGGGTGTTTTGAGCCTGAATTTGAGATATAAACGGGTACTGAAGATGCATGCACATATCGACTTTTGGGCACCTAAAACATCGATTTTGAGCATGTTTTGGGCCTGTATTTTGAAAATACTCTAACACGGAGTAGGCATGTACACATCACTTCTGGGACCCTAAAATATCGAATTTTCGGGTGTTTTGGGCCTGAATTTGAGATATCGCCTTTACGCACCTAAAACATCGATTTTGAGCATGTTTTGGGCCTGTATTTTGAAAATACTCTAACACGGAGTAGGCATGTACAGATCGCTTCTGGGACCCCTAAATATCGAATTTTCGTATATTTTGGGCCTTAATCTGAGATATCGACTTTTTCGCACCTAAAATATCGATTTTTAGCATGTTTTTAGCCTATATTTTGAAAATATTCTAGCACTGAGTAGGCATGTACAGATTGCTTCTAGGACCCCAAAATATTGAATTTTCGGGTGTTTAAGGAAAGAATTTCAGATATAAACGGATACAGAAGATGCATGCACATATCGACTTTTGGGCACCTAAAATATCGATTTTAAGCATGTTTTGAGCCTATATTTTGAAAACATTCTAGCACTGAGTAGGCATGTACAGATCGCTTCTGGGACCCAAAAATATCGAATTTTCGGGTGTTTAGGGCCTGAATTTGAGATATAAACGGGTACAGAAGATGCATGCACATATCGACTTTTGGGTACCTAAAAGATCGATTTTCAGTATGTTTTTGGCCTGTATTTTGAAAATACTCTAACACGGAGTAGGCATGTACAGATCGCTTCTGGGACCCCCAAATATCGAATTTTCGGGTGTTTTAAGCCTGAATTTGAGATATAAACGGGAACTGAAGATGCATGCACATATCGACTTTTGGGCACCTAAAACATCGATTTTTAGCATGTTTTGAGCCTATATTTTGAAAATATTCTAGCACTGAGTAGGCATGTACAGATCGCTTCTGGGACCCCAAAATATCGAATTTTTGGGTATTTTGAGCCTGAATTTGAGATATAAACGAGTACAAAAGATGCATGCACATATCGACTTTTGGGCACCTAAAATATCGATTTTGAGCATGTTTTGAGCCTATATTTTGAAAACATTCTAGCACATAGTAGGCATGTACAGATCGCTTCTGGGACCCCAAAATATCGAATTTTCGGGTGTTTAGGGCCAGAATTTGAGATATAAACGGGTACAGAAGATGCAGTCACATATCGACTTTTGGGCACCTAAAAGATCTATTTTCAGTATGTTTTAGGTCTGTATTTTGAAAATACTCTAACACGGAGTAGGCATGTACAGATCCCTTCTGGGACCCCTAAATATCGAATTTTTGGGTGTTTTGTTCTTTAATTTGAGATATCGACTTTTTGGCACCTAAAATATCGATTTTTTGCATGTTTTTTGCATATATTTTGAAAATATTCTAGCAATGAGTAGGCATGTACAGATTGCTTCTGGGACCCCAAAATATCGAATTTTCGGGTGTTTTGAGCCTAAATTTGAGATATAAACGGGTACTGAAGGTGCATGCACATATCGACTTTTGGGCACCTAAAATATCGATTTTGAGCTTGTTTTGAGCCTATATTTTGAAAACATGCTAGCACTGAATAGGCATGTACAGATCGCTTCTGGGACCCCAAAATATCGAATTTTCGGGTATTTTGGGCCTGAATTTGAGATATCGCCCTTACGCACCTAAAATATCGATTTTTAGCATGTTTTGAGCCTATATTTTGAAAATATTCTAGCACTGAGTAGGCATATACAGATTGCTTCTGGGACCCCTAAATATCGAATTTTCGGGTGTTTTGTGCCTTAATTTGAGATATCAACTTTTTGGCACCTAAAATATCGATTTTTAGCATGTATTTAGACTGTATATTGAAAATATTCTAGCACTGAGTAGGCATGTACAGATTGCTTCTGGGACCCCAAAATATCGAATTTTTGTGTGTTTTGAGCCTGAATTTGAGATATAAACGGGTACTGAAGGTGCTTGCACATATCGACTTTTTGGCACCTAAAACATCGATTTTGAGCATGTTTTGGGCCTGTATTTTGAAAATACTCTAACACGGAGTAGGCATGTACAGATCGCTTCTGGGACCCCTAAATATCGAATTTTCGTATGTTTTGGGCCTTAATCTGAGATATCGACTTTTTGGCACCTAAAATATCGATTTTTAGCATGTTTTTAGCCTATATTTTGAAAATATTCTAGCACTGAGTAGGCATGTACAGATTGCTTCTAGGACCCCAAAATATTGAATTTTCGGGTGTTTAAGGCCAGAATTTGAGATATAAACGGATACAGAAGATGCATTCACATATCGACTTTTGGGCACCTAAAATATCGATTTTTAGCATGTTTTTAGAATATATTTTGAGAATATTCTAGCACTGAGTAGGCATGTACAGATTGCTTCTGGGACCCCAAAATATCGAATTTTCGGGTGTTTTGAGCCTGAATTTGAGATATAAACGGGTACTGAAGATGCATGCACATATCGACTTTTGGGCACCTAAAACATCGATTTTGAGCATGTTTTGGGCCTGTATTTTGAAAATACTCTAACACGGAGTAGGCATGTACACATCACTTCTGGGACCCTAAAATATCGAATTTTCGGGTGTTTTGGGCCTGAATTTGAGATATCGCCTTTACGCACCTAAAACATCGATTTTGAGCATGTTTTGGGCCTGTATTTTGAAAATACTCTAACACGGAGTAGGCATGTACAGATCGCTTCTGGGACCCCTAAATATCGAATTTTCGTATATTTTGGGCCTTAATCTGAGATATCGACTTTTTCGCACCTAAAATATCGATTTTTAGCATGTTTTTAGCCTATATTTTGAAAATATTCTAGCACTGAGTAGGCATGTACAGATTGCTTCTAGGACCCCAAAATATTGAATTTTCGGGTGTTTAAGGAAAGAATTTCAGATATAAACGGATACAGAAGATGCATGCACATATCGACTTTTGGGCACCTAAAATATCGATTTTAAGCATGTTTTGAGCCTATATTTTGAAAACATTCTAGCACTGAGTAGGCATGTACAGATCGCTTCTGGGACCCAAAAATATCGAATTTTCGGGTGTTTAGGGCCTGAATTTGAGATATAAACGGGTACAGAAGATGCATGCACATATCGACTTTTGGGTACCTAAAAGATCGATTTTCAGTATGTTTTTGGCGTGTATTTTGAAAATACTCTAACACGGAGTAGGCATGTACAGATCGCTTCTGGGACCCCCAAATATCGAATTTTCGGGTGTTTTAAGCCTGAATTTGAGATATAAACGGGAACTGAAGATGCATGCACATATCGACTTTTGGGCACCTAAAACATCGATTTTTAGCATGTTTTGAGCCTATATTTTGAAAATATTCTAGCACTGAGTAGGCATGTACAGATCGCTTCTGGGACCCCAAAATATCGAATTTTTGGGTATTTTGAGCCTGAATTTGAGATATAAACGAGTACAAAAGATGCATGCACATATCGACTTTTGGGCACCTAAAATATCGATTTTGAGCATGTTTTGAGCCTATATTTTGAAAACATTCTAGCACATAGTAGGCATGTACAGATCGCTTCTGGGACCCCAAAATATCGAATTTTCGGGTGTTTAGGGCCAGAATTTGAGATATAAACGGGTACAGAAGATGCAGTCACATATCGACTTTTGGGCACCTAAAAGATCTATTTTCAGTATGTTTTAGGTCTGTATTTTGAAAATACTCTAACACGGAGTAGGCATGTACAGATCCCTTCTGGGACCCCTAAATATCGAATTTTTGGGTGTTTTGTTCTTTAATTTGAGATATCGACTTTTTGGCACCTAAAATATCGATTTTTTGCATGTTTTTTGCATATATTTTGAAAATATTCTAGCAATGAGTAGGCATGTACAGATCGCTTCTGGGACCCCAAAATATCGAATTTTCGGGTGTTTTGAGCCTAAATTTGAGATATAAACGGGTACTGAAGGTGCATGCACATATCGACTTTTGGGCACCTAAAATATCGATTTTGAGCTTGTTTTGAGCCTATATTTTGAAAACATGCTAGCACTGAATAGGCATGTACAGATCGCTTCTGGGACCCCAAAATATCGAATTTTCGGGTATTTTGGGCCTGAATTTGAGATATCGCCCTTACGCACCTAAAATATCGATTTTTAGCATGTTTTGAGCCTATATTTTGAAAATATTCTAGCACTGAGTAGGCATATACAGATTGCTTCTGGGACCCCTAAATATCGAATTTTCGGGTGTTTTGTGCCTTAATTTGAGATATCAACTTTTTGGCACCTAAAATATCGATTTTTAGCATGTATTTAGACTGTATATTGAAAATATTCTAGCACTGAGTAGGCATGTACAGATTGCTTCTGGGACCCCAAAATATCGAATTTTTGTGTGTTTTGAGCCTGAATTTGAGATATAAACGGGTACTGAAGGTGCTTGCACATATCGACTTTTTGGCACCTAAAACATCGATTTTGAGCATGTTTTGGGCCTGTATTTTGAAAATACTCTAACACGGAGTAGGCATGTACAGATCGCTTCTGGGACCCCTAAATATCGAATTTTCGTATGTTTTGGGCCTTAATCTGAGATATCGACTTTTTGGCACCTAAAATATCGATTTTTAGCATGTTTTTAGCCTATATTTTGAAAATATTCTAGCACTGAGTAGGCATGTACAGATTGCTTCTAGGACCCCAAAATATTGAATTTTCGGGTGTTTAAGGCCAGAATTTGAGATATAAACGGATACAGAAGATGCATTCACATATCGACTTTTGGGCACCTAAAATATCGATTTTTAGCATGTTTTTAGAATATATTTTGAGAATATTCTAGCACTGAGTAGGCATGTACAGATTGCTTCTGGGAACCCAAAATATCGAATTTTCGGGTGTTTTGAGCCTGAATTTGAGATATAAACGGGTACTGAAGATGCATGCACATATCGACTTTTGAGCACCTAAAACATCAATTTTGAGCATGTTTTGAGCCTATATTTTGAAAAAATTCTAGCACTGAGTAGGCATGTACAGATCGCTTCTGGGACCCCAAAATATCGAATTTTCGGGTGTTTTGAGCCTGAATTTGAGATATAAACGAGTACAGAAGATGCATGCACATATCGACTTTTGGGCACCTAAAATATCGATTTTGAGCATGTTTTGAGCCTATATTTTGAAAACATTCTAGCACATAGTAGGCATGTACAGATCGCTTCTGGGACACCAAAATATCGGATTTTCGGGTGTTTAGGGCCAGAATTTGGGATATAAACGGGTACAGAAGATGCATGCACATATCAACTTTTGGGCACCTAAAACATCGATTTTCAGTATGTTTTGAGCTTATATTTTGAAAATATTCTAGCACTAAGTAGGCATGTACAGATCGCTTCTGGGACCCCAAAATATCGAATTTTCGGGTGTTTTGGGCCTGAATTTGAGATATCGCCTTTTCGCACCTAAAATATAGATTTTTAGCATGTTTTGAGCCTATATTTTGAAAATATTCTAGCACTGAGTAGGGATGTACAGCTTGCTTCTGGGACCCCAAAATATTGAATTTTGGGGTGTTTTGAGCCTGAATTTGAGATATAAACGGGTACAGAAGATACAAGCACATATTGACTTTGGGCATCTAAAATATCGATTTTCAGCCTGTTTTGGGTCTGTATCTTGAAAATACTCTAACACGGAGTAGGCATGTACAGATCGCTTCTGGGACCCCAAAATATCGAATTTTCGGGTGTTTTGAGCCTGAATTTGAGATATAAACGGGTACTGAAGATGCATGCACATATCGACTTTTGGGCACCTAAAACATCGATTTTTAGCATGTTTTGAGCCTATATTTTGAAAATATTCTAGCACTGAGTAGGCATGTACAGATCGCTTCTGGGACCCCAAAATATCGAATTTTCGGGTGTTTTGAGCCTGAATTTGAGATATAAACGAGTACAGAAGATGCATGCACATATCGACTTTTGGGCACCTAAAATATCGATTTTGAGCATGTTTTGAGCCTATATTTTGAAAACATTCTAGCACTGAGTAGGCATGTACAGATCGCTTCTGGGACACCAAAATATCGAATTTTCGGGTGTTTAGGGCCAGAATTTGAGATATAAACGGGTACAGAAGATGCATGCACATATCGACTTTTGGGCACCTAAAAGATCGATTTTCAGTATGTTTTTGGCCTGTATTTTGAAAATACTCTAACACGGAGTAGGCATGTACAAATCCCTTCTGGGACCCCTAAATATCGAATTTTCGGGTGTTTTGGGCCTTAATTTGAGATATCGACTTTTTGTCACCTAAAATATTGATTTTTAGCATGTTTTTAGCCTATATTTTGATAATATTCTAGCACTGAGAAGGCATGTACAGATTGCTTCTGGGACCCCAAAATATCGAATTTTCGGGTGTTTTGAGCCTGAATTTGAGATATAAACGAGTACAAAAGATGCATGCACATATCGACTTTTGGGCACCTAAAATATCGATTTTGAGCATGTTTTGGGCCTATATTTTGAAAACATTCTAGCACATAGTAGGCATGTACATATCGCTTCTGGGACCCCAAAATATCGAATTTTCGGGTGTTTAGGGCCAGAATTTGAGATATAAACGGGTACAGAAGATGCAGTCACATATCGACTTTTGGGCACCTAAAATATCGATTTTAAGCATGTTTTGAGCCTATATTTTGAAAACATTCTAGCACTGAGTAGGCATGTACAGATCGCTTCTGGGACCCAAAAATATCGAATTTTCGGGTGTTTAGGGCCTGAATTTGAGATATAAACGGGTACAGAAGATGCATGCACATACCGACTTTTGGGCACCTAAAAGATCGATTTTCAGTATGTTTTTGGCCTGTATTTTGAAAATACTCTAACACGGAGTAGGCATGTACAGATCGCTTCTGGGACCCCCAAATATCGAATTTTCGGGTGTTTTAAGCCTGAATTTGAGATATAAACGGGTACTGAAGATGCATGCACATATCGACTTTTGGGCACCTAAAACATCGATTTTTAGCATGTTTTGAGCCTATATTTTGAAAATATTCTAGCACTGAGTAGGCATGTACAGATCGCTTCTGGGACCCCAAAATATCGAATTTTTGGGTATTTTGAGCCTGAATTTGAGATATAAACGAGTACAAAAGATGCATGCACATATCGACTTTTGGGCAAATAAAATATCGATTTTGAGCATGTTTTGGGCCTATATTTTGAAAACATTCTAGCACATAGTAGGCATGTACATATCGCTTCTGGGACCCCAAAATATCGAATTTTCGGGTGTTTAGGGCCACAATTTGAGATATAAACGGGTACAGAAGATGCAGTCACATATCGACTTTTGGGCACCTAAAAGATCTATTTTCAGTATGTTTTAGGTCTGTATTTTGAAAATACTCTAACACGGAGTAGGCATGTACAGATCCCTTCTGGGACCCCTAAATATCGAATTTTTGGGTGTTTTGTTCCTTAATTTGAGATATCGACTTTTTGGCACCTAAAATATCGATTTTTTGCATGTTTTTTGCATATATTTTGAAAATATTCTAGCACTGAGTAGGCATGTACAGATTGCTTCTAAGACCCCAAAATATCGATTTTTCCGGTGTTTTGAGCCTGAATTTGAGATATAAACGGGTACAGAAGATACATGCACATATTGACTTTGGGCATCTAAAATATCGATTTTCAGCATGTTTTGGGCCTGTATTTTGAAAATACTCTAACACGGAGTAGGCATGTATGTACACATCGCTTCTGGGACCCCAAAATATCGAATTTTCGGGTGTTTTGGGACTGAATTTGAGATATCGACTTTTGGGCACATAAAATATCGATTTTGAGCATATTTTGAGCCTATATTTTGAAAACATTCTAGCACTGAGTAGGCATGTACAGATTGCTTCTGGGACACCAAAATATCGATTTTTCGGGTGTTTAGGGCCAGAATTTGAGATATAAACGGGTACAGAAGATGCATGCACATATTGTCTTTTGGGCACCTAAAAGATCGATTTTCAGTATGTTTTTGGCCTGTATTTTGAAAACACTCTAACAAGGAGTAGGCATGTACAGATCCCTTCTGGGACCCCTAAATATCGAATTTTCGGGTGTTTTGGGAATGAATTTGAGATATCGACTTTTTGGCACCAAAAATATCGATTTTTAGCATGTTTTTAGCCTATATTTATTCAAAATATTCTAGCACTGAGTAGGCATGTACAGATTGCTTCTGGGACCCCAAAATATCGAATTTTCGGGTGTTTAGGGCCAGAATTTGAGATATAAACGGGTACAGAAGATACATGCACATATTGACTTTGGGCATCTAAAATTTCGATTTTGAGCATGTTTTGGGCATGTATTTTGAAAATACTCTAACACGGAGTAGGCATGTACTGATCGCTTCTGGGACCCCAAAAGATCGAATTTTCGTGTGTTTTGAGCCTGAATTTGAGATATAAACGGGTACTGAAGATGCATGCACATATCGACTTTTGGGCACCTAAAACATCGATTTTGATCATGTTTTGGGCCTGTATTTTGAAAATACTCTAACACGGAGTAGGCATGTACACATCGCTTCTGGGACCCCAAAATATCGAATTTTCGGGTGTTTTGGGCCGGTATTTGAGATATCGCCTTTACGCACCTAAAATATCGATTCTTAACATGTTTTGAGCCTATATTTTGAAAATATTCTAGCACTGAGTAGGCATGAACAGATCGCTTCTGGGACCCCTAAATATCGAATTTTCGGGTGTTTTGGACCTTAATTTGAGATATCGACTTTTTGGCACTTAAAATATCGATTTTTAGCATGTTTTTAGCCTATATTTTGAAAATATTCTAGCACTGAGTAGGCATGTACAGATTGCTTCTGGGACCCCAAAATATCGAATTTTCGGGTGTTTTGAGCCTGAATTTGAGATATAAACGGGTACTGAAGGTGCATGCACATATCGACTTTTTGGCACCTAAAACATCGATTTTGAGCATGTTTTATGCCTGTATTTTGAAAATACTCTATCTCGGAGTAGGCATGTACAGATCGCTTCTGGGACCCCTAAATATCGAATTTTCGGATGTTTTGGGACTGAATTTGAGATATCGACTTTTTGGCACCTAAAATATCGATTTTTAGCATGTTTTTAGCCTATATTTTGAAAATATTCTAGCACTGAGTAGGCATGTACAGATTACTTCTGGGACCCCAAAATATTGAATTTTCGGGTGTTTAAGGCCAGAATTTGAGATATAAACGGGTACAGAAGATGCATGCACATATCGACTTTTGGGCACCTAAAATATCGATTTTGAGCATGTTTTGTGCCTATATTTTGAAAACATTCTAGCACTGAGTAGGCATGTACAGATCGCTTCTGGAACCCAAAAATTTCGAATTTTCGGGTGTTTAGGGCCAGAATTTGAGATATAAACGGGTACAGAAGATGCATGCACATATCGACTTTTGGGCACCTAAAAGATCGATTTTCAGTGTGTTTTTGGCCTGTATTTTGAAAATACTCTAACACGGAGTAGGCATGTACAGATCCCTTCTGGGACCCCTAAATATCGAATTTTCGGGTGTTTTGGGACTGAATTTAAGATATCGACTTTTTTGCACCTAAAATACCGATTTTTAGCATGTTTTTAGCCTATATTTTGAAAATATTCTAGCACTGAGTAGGCATGTACAGATTGCTTCTGGGACCCCAAAATATTGAATTTTCGGGTGTTTTGAGCCTGCATTTGAGATATAAACGGGTACAGAAGATACATGAACATATTGACTTTGGGCATCTAAAATATCGATTTTCAGCATGTTTTGGGCCTGTATTTTGAAAATACTCTAACACTGAGTAGGCATGTACAGATCGCTTCTGGGACCCCAAAATATCGAATTTTCGGGTGTTTTGAGCTTGAATTTGAGATATAAACGGGCACTGAATATGCATGCACATATTGAATTTTGGGCACCTAAAACATCGATTTTGAGCATGTTTTTGGCCTGTATTTTGAAAATACTCTAACACGGAGTACGCATGTACAGATCGCTTCTGGTACCCCTAAATATCGAATTTTCGGGTGTTTTGGGACTGAATTTGACATATCGCCTTTACGCACCTAAAATATCGATTTTTAGCATGTTTTAAGCCTATATTTTGAAAATATTCTAGCACTGAGTAGGCATGTACAGATTGCTTCTGGGACCCCAAAATATTGAATTTTCGGGTGTTTTGAGTATGAATTTAAGATATAAACGGGTACAGAAGATACATGCACATATTGACTTTGGGCATCTAAAATATCGATTTTCAGCATGTTTTGAGCCTGTATTTTGAAAATACTCTAACACGGAGTAGGCATGTACAGATCGCTTCTGGGACCCCAAAATATCGAATTTTCGGGTGTTTTGAGCCTGAATTTGAGATATAAACGGGTACTGAAGATGCATGCACATATCGACTTTTGGGCACCTAAAACATCGATTTTGAGCATGTTTTGGGCCTGTATTTTGAAAATACTCTAACACGGAGTAGGCATGTACAGATCGCTTCTGGGACCCCTAAATATCGAATTTTCGTATGTTTTGGGCCTTAATCTGAGATATCGACTTTTTGGCACCTAAAATATCGATTTTTAGCATGTTTTTAGCCTATATTTTGAAAATATTCTAGCACTGAGTAGGCATGTACAGATTGCTTCTAAGACCCCAAAATATTGAATTTTCGGGTGTTTAAGGCCAGAATTTGAGATATAAACGGATACAGAAGATGCATGCACATATTGACTTTTGGGCACTTAAAATATCGATTTTAAGCATGTTTTGAGCCTATATTTTGAAAACATTCTAGCACTGAGTAGGCATGTAGAGATCGCTTCTGGGACCCAACAATATCGAATTTTCGGGTGTTTAGGGTCTGAATTTGAGATATAAACGGGTACAGAAGATGCATGCACATATCGACTTTTGGGCACCTAAAAGATCGATTTTCAGTATGTTTTTGGCCTGTATTTTGAAAATACTCTAACACGGAGTAGGCATGTACAGATCGCTTCTGGGACCCCCAAATATCGAATTTTCGGGTGTTTTAAGCCTGAATTTGAGATATAAACGGGTACTGAAGATGCATGCACATATCGACTTTTGGGCACCTAAAACATCGATTTTTAGCATGTTTTGAGCCTATATTTTGAAAATATTCTAGCACTGAGTATGCATGTACAGATCAATTCTGGGACCCCAAAATATCGAATTTTTGGGTATTTTGAGCCTGAATTTGAGATATAAACGAGTACAAAAGATGCATGCACATATCGACTTTTGGGCACCTAAAATATCGATTTTGAGCATGTTCTGAGCCTATATTTTGAAAACATTCTAGCACATAGTAGGCATGTACATATCGCTTCTGGGACCCCAAAATATCGAATTTTCGGGTGTTTAGGGCCAGAATTTGAGATATAAACGGGTACAGAAGATGCAGTCACATATCGACTTTTGGGCACCTAAAAGATCTATTTTCAGTATGTTTTAGGCCTGTATTTTGAAAATACTCTAACACGGAGTAGGCATGTACAGATCCCTTCTGGGACCCCTAAATATCGAATTTTTGGGTGTTTTGGGCCTTAATTTGAGATATCGACTTTTTGGCACCTAAAATATCGATTTTTCGCATGTTTTTTGCATATATTTTGAAAACATTCTAGCACTGAGTAGGCATGTACAGATCGCTTCTGGAACCCAAAAATTTCGAATTTTCGGGTGTTTAGGGCCAGAATTTGAGATATAAACGGGTACAGAAGATGCATGCACATATCGACTTTTGGGCACCTAAAAGATCGATTTTCAGTATGTTTTTGGCCTGTATTTTGAAAATACTCTAACACGGAGTAGGCATGTACAGATCGCTTCTGGGACCCCAAAATATCGAATTTTCGGGTGTTTTGGGCCTTAATTTAAGATATCGCCTTTACGCACCTAAAATATCGATTTTTAGCATGTTTTTAGCCTATATTTTGAAAATATTCTAGCACTGAATAGGCATGTACAGATCGCTTCTGGGACCCCAAAATATCGAATTTTCGGGTGTTTTGAGCCTGAATTTGAGATATAAACAAGTACAGAAGATGCATGCACATATCGACTTTTGGGCACCTCAAATATCGATTTTGAGCATGTTTTGAGCCTATATTTTGAAAACATTCTAGCACTGAATAGGCATGTACAGATCGCTTCTGGGACCCCAAAATATCGATTTTTCGGGTGTTTAGGGCCAGAATTTGAGATATAAACGGGTACAGAAGATGCATGCACATATCGACTTTTGGGCAACTAAAAGATCGATTTTCAGTGTGTTTTTGGCCTGTATTTTGAAAATACTCTAACACGGAGTAGGCATGTACAGATCCCTTCTGGGACCCCTAAATATCGAATTTTCGGGTGTTTTGGGACTGAATTTGAGATATCGACTTTTTGGCACCTAAAATATCGATTTTTAGCATGTTTTTAGCCTATATTTTGAAAATATTCTAGCACTGAGTAGGCATGTACAGATTGCTTCTTGGACCCCAAAATATTGAATTTTCGGGTGTTTTGAGCCTGAATTTGAGATATAAACGGGTACAGAAGATACATGCACATATTGACTTTGGGCATCTAAAATATCGATTTTCAGCATGTTTTGGGCCTGTATTTTAAAAATACTCTAACACGGAGTAGGCATGTACAGATCGCTTCTGGAACCCCAAAATATTGAATTTTCGGGAGTTTTGAGCCTGAATTTGAGATATAAACGGGTACAGAAGATGCATGCACATATCGACTTTTGGGCACCTAAAAGATCGATTTTCAGTATGTTTTTGGCCTGTATTTTGAAAATACTCTAACACGGAGTAGGCATGTACAGATCCTTTCTGGGACCCCTAAATATCGAATTTTGGGTGTTTTGGGACTGAATTTGAGATATCGACTTTTTTGCACCTAAAATATCGATTTTTAGCATGTTTTTAGCCTATATTTTGAAAATATTCTAGCACTGAGTAGGCATGTACAGATTGCTTCTGGGACCCCAAAATATTGAATTTTCGGGTGTTTTGAGCCTGCATTTGAGATATAAACGGGTACAGAAGATACATGAACATATTGACTTTGGGCATCTAAAATATCGATTTTCAGCATGTTTTGGGCCTGTATTTTGAAAATACTCTAACACTGAGTAGGCATGTACAGATCGCTTCTGGGACCCCAAAATATCGAATTTTCGGGTGTTATGAGCTTGAATTTGAGATATAAACGGGCACTGAATATGCATGCACATATTGAATTTTGGGCACCTAAAACATCGATTTTGAGCATGTTTTTGGCCTGTATTTTGAAAATACTCTAACACGGAGTACGCATGTACAGATCGCTTCTGGGACCCCTAAATATAGAATTTTCGGGTGTTTTGGGCCTTAATTTGAGATATCGACTTTTTGGCACCAAAAATATCGATTTTTATCATGTTTTTAGCCTATATTTATTCAAAATATTCTAGCACTGTGTAGGCATGTACAGATTGCTTCTGGGACCCCAAAATATCGAATTTTCGGGTGTTTTGAGCCTGAATTTGAGATATAAAAGAGTACAGAAGATGCATGCACTTATCGACTATTGGGCACCTAAAATATCGATTTTGAGCATGTTTTGAGCCTAAATTTAGAAAACATTCCAGCACTGAGTAGGCATGTACAGATCGCTTCTGGGACCCAAAAATATTGAATTTTCGGGTGTTTAGGGCCAGAATTTGAGATATAAACGGGTACAGAAGATGCATGCACATATCGGCTTTTGGGCACCTAAAAGATCGATTTTCAGTATGATTTTGGCCTGTATTTTGAAAATACTCTAACACGGAGTAGGCATGTACAGATCGTTTCAGGGACCCCTAAATATCGAAGTTTCGTGTGTTTTGAGCCTGAATTTGAGATATAAACGAGTACAGATGAAGCATGCACATATCGACTTTTGGGCACCTAAAATATCGATTTTGAGCTTGTTTTGAGCCTATATTTTGAAAACATGCTAGCACTGAATAGGCATGTACAGATCGCTTCTGGGACCCCAAAATATCGAATTTTCGGGTGTTTTGGGCCAGAATTTGAGATATCGCCCTTACGCACCTAAAATATCGATTTTTAGCATGTTTTGAGCGTATATTTTGAAAATATTCTAGCACTGAGTAGGCATGTACAGATCGCTTCTGGGACCCCTAAATATCGAATTTTCGGGTGTTTTGGGCCTTAATTTGAGATATCGACTTTTTGGCACCTAAAATATCGATTTTTAGCATGTATTTAGACTATATATTGAAAATATTCTAGCACTGAGTAGGCATGTACAGATTGCTTCTGGGACCCCAAAATATCGAATTTTTGTGTGTTTTGAGCCTGAATTTGAGATATAAACGGGTACTGAAGATGCTTGCACATATCGACTTTTTGGCACCTAAAACATCGATTTTGAGCATGTTTTGGGCCTGTATTTTGAAAATACTCTAACACGGAGTAGGCATGTATAGATCGCTTCTGGGACCCCTAAATATAGAATTTTCGGGTGTTTTGGGCCTTAATTTGAGATATCGACTTTTTGGCACCAAAAATATCGATTTTTATCATGTTTTTAGCCTATATTTATTCAAAATATTCTAGCACTGAGTAGGCATGTACAGATTGCTTCTGGGACCCCAAATTATCGAATTTTCGGGTGTTTAGGGCCAGAATTTGAGATATAAACGGGTACAGAAGATACATGCACATATTGACTTTGGGCATCTAAAATTTCGATTTTGAGCATGTTTTGGGCCTGTATTTTGAAAATACTCTAACACGGAGTAGGCATGTACTGATCGCTTCTGGGACCCCAAAAGATCGAATTTTCGGGTGTTTTGAGCCTGAATTTGAGATATAAACGGGTACTGAAGATGCATGCACATATCGACTTTTGGGCACCTAAAACATCGATTTTGATCATGTTTTGGGCCTGTATTTTGAAAATACTCTAACACGGAGTAGGCATGTACACATCGCTTCTGGGACTGGGACCCCAAAATATCGAATTTTCAGGTCTTTTGGGAGTGTATTTGAGATATCGCCTTTACGCACCTAAAATATCGATTTTTAGCATGTTTTGAGCCTATATTTTAAAAATATTCTAGCACTGAGTAGGCATGAACAGATCGCTTCTGGGACCCCTAAATATCGAATTTTCGGGTGTTTTGGGCCTTAATTTGAGATATCGACTTTTTGGCACCTAAAATATCGATTTTTAGCATGTTTTTAGCCTATATTTTGAAAATATTCTAGCACTGAGTAGGCATGTACAGATTGCTTCTGGGACCCCAAAATATCGAATTTTCGGGTGTTTTGAGCCTGAATTTGAGATATAAACGGGTACTGAAGATGCATGCACATATCGACTTTTGGGCACCTAAAACATCGATTTTGATCATGTTTTGGGCCTGTATTTTGAAAATACTCTAACACGGAGTAGGCATGTACACTTCGCTTCTGGGACTGGGAACCCAAAATATCGAATTTTCGGGTGTTTTGGGCCTGTATTTGAGATATCGCCTTTACGCACCTAAAATATCGATTTTTAGCATGTTTTGAGCCTACATTTTAAAAATATTCTAGCACTGAGTAGGCATGAACAGATCGCTTCTGGGACCCCTAAATATCGAATTTTCGGGTGTTTTGGGCCTTAATTTGAGATATCGACTTTTTGGCACCTAAAATATCGATTTTTAGCATGTTTTTAGCCTATATTTTGAAAATATTCTAGCACTGAGTAGGCATGTACAGATTGCTTCTGGGACCCCAAAATATCGAATTTTCGGGTGTTTTGAGCCTGAATTTGAGATATAAACGGGTACAGAAGATGCATGCACTTATCGACTTTTGGGCACCTAAAAAATCGATTTTCAGTGTGTTTTTGGCCTGTATTTTGAAAATACTCTAACACGGAGTAGGCATGTACAGATCCCTTCTGGGACCCCTAAATATCGAATTTTCGGGTGTTTTGGGACTGAATTTGAGATATCGACTTTTTGGCACCTAAAATATCGATTTTTAGCATGTTTTTAGCCTATATTTTGAAAATATTCTAGCACTGAGTAGGCATGTACAGATTGCTTCTGGGACCCCAAAATATTGAATTTTCGGGTGTTTTGAGCCAGAATTTGAGATATAAACGGGTACAGAAGATACATGCACATATTGACTTTGGGCATCTAAAATATCGATTTTCAGCATGTTTTGGGCCTGTA